>JAWHQI010000170.1:245000-1446666 GCA_033032865.1 Dactylorhiza incarnata
GTGTGTATGTGCATATGTGTGTGTTTATATATGTGTGTGTATGTGTTTATATGTGCATATGTGTGTGTAAGTGTGTATATGTGTGTGTAAGTGTGTTTATGTATATTTTTTTATATGTTTATATGTTTACATATGTTTATATTTTTAAGATGGGTAAGCCGAAAGACGGTGGTGTCTCCGCTATATGGGATACAAATGATGTCCTGGTTTTTTGCGACATATGCATTCATGAAATAGAGCTTGGTAACCGACCAACAACCCATTTTAGCAAAGAGGGCTGGGTTAATGTGACTACCAAATTCCACCTACAAACTGAAAAAAAGTATGATAAGGTTCAAATGAAGAACAAATGGGATCATTTGAAGAAGGAGTGGAAGATTTGGAGTGAGCTAAAACGTGAGTCCACTGGTTTGGGTTGGAATCCGACTACAAAGACTATAGATGCTTCGGACGAGTGGTGGACCGAGAGATTGAAGGTATTCATTTATTAAAAAATGATCATTTAACTTTATGTTCAACTATTTGTCCTTCCTAATTTTTTTTATAATATTGTAGGTTGTCCCAGCGGCCAAAAAGTTCAGATATGCTGGCATCCCCCCCGAGTTAGAGGAACGATTGAGGAGGATGTTTGATTCAGTAGTTGCCTGTGGACGTCATGCTACCATTCCTAGCATAAGGAGTAATCCACCTGAGTCTACCGACGAGAGAGAGTTGTCCGGTGGGGAGCATGACATCCAGGAGGATAATGTTGCAGCACCTCCCCCCGAGGTCACATCGGCGCGGAAGAGGAAGAAAGGAAAGAGAAGTGTCACCAGCTCTGTCTTAGAAGATCTGGCAGAATCTTCAAAGACCATCAGTCGATGCATTCAGGAGCATCCAAGGAGCAACCCTTACACTATTACTCAGGCATTAGAGCGGTTAAGTGGATACCCCGACGTTGTAGCGGACGAGAAATTCTATGACTTTGCCATCACATTTCTGTTGGCAAAGGTCATAGAGAGGCATTTATGTTCTTACCCGAGGGTATGAACATAAAGTGGATTTATAACCGCTACAATGGTGGGGAGTAAACTTATCATATTTAGGGTCATGGACTGCTAGACGATTATTATTATTGCGGATGTTATGGTTGGATATGTTTATTATTTCTATGTTTCTGTTAGACTGTTACTGTTAGATATTGTTAGACTGTTACTGTTAGCTATTGTGGTTGTGGTTGGACTGTATTCTTATTTATTTCCTGTATTTTGTTTATCAGAGAATGTCTACCACTGACTCTGATGATTCAGAAGATAGTTTTGAGGCTATTAAAAGTTATGCGATCGCACATCATCAGAATGTGGTAGCAGCAGTTAGTATCTTAGTTGAAAGTAGTTCTCTTTTCAACCAACCAGTACCCTGCATGACTTCGAAGCAAACAGGTGATAAATGGGTTGGAGAAATGCTAGCAGGTTCGACAGTCAGGTTTCATAATTCATTTCGGATGTCCCAAGAAATTTTTATGGATCTATTGCATATCTTGGAGGAGAAGTACGGATTTCACGGGACGAGACGGACTGCATCTAGAGAGATTTTGGCACTGACCTTAGACATACTGTCTCATAACGAGGTCATGAGGAAGACATGTGAGCGGTTTCAGCACTCGACGGGGACTGCTAGCAGGTTTTTTGGAGAAGGCATTCGCGTGTTGATACTACTGGCGGATGAAGTGATTCAGCCATTAGATAGATCTTTCAGTAGCACACCGCCAGAGATTTTGTACGACACACGTTACATGCCATTCTTTACAGATTGTGTCGGTGCAATTGATGGAACACATGTTCATGCATGCGTACCTGTTCGTGATCAAGTACCGTACATTGGGAGACATGGCATGCCAACACAAAATGTGATGGCTGCTTGTGATTTCAACATGTGTTTCACGTTTGTTATGCCAGGTTGGGAAGGCTCTGCGCATGATAGCCGCATTTTCAATTATGCGCTTCGGGATCCTCGTTACAAATTTCCGCATCCACCACCAGGTAATCAGATTTCTATTCCATTTTTTATACTTCTCACCTATGAAGCATAACAACTTTGCTCCTGATTTTCAGGAAAATATTACTTGGTAGACTCTGGGTATCCGCTACAAAGGGGATACTTGAAACCATATCCAGAGACACGTTATCATCTCCCGGACTTTGCTCGTGGAGGTCGTGCACCGGAAGGACGCCGAGAGATATTCAATCACGCACACTCATCCCTTAGAAGTGTCATTGAAAGATCGTTCGGCATTTGGAAGAAGAAGTGGGCCATATTGCGTGATATGCCGAGCTACAGCTTCGCCAAACAAACCGATATTGTGATGGCGACTATGGCACTGCATAATTTTATTCGGCGGCACCCGTCGCGGAGGGATATTGATTTCAATGACGTCGAGCAGGGAGGTGGTGATGAGGGGGGAAGCACACAAGGGCATCAAGTCGTTTGTCCTGATACAGCAGGCGGGGTAGATGAGATGATCACGTTGCGTGAAAATATAGCGCAACAGTTGTACACTTCGAGATCTTAGATGGTGAGACGAATTGTTGGTATTTATATCTATTATAGTCAGTATTATCAAGATTGTGTATTTGATGGAACAACAATTTTTTTTTTCAAAAACTCCATTTAACCCAAACAATATTTATAAAACTCCATTTCAATAAGCACTGAAAACTCCATTTCACCCAAACAGTTTTTTAACAAAACTCCATTTCTCAGAAACAGCTCTTTTTCAAAACTCCATTTCTGATCAGCAGCTTTTCATCAGCAACAGCCCAACCAAACGGACCCTTAGTCGAGTCATTGAGAGGCAAAGGAAGTATGCTAATCAGCGCCGTCGTCCGTTGGAGTTTGCATTAGGTGATCAGGTGTTCTTGAAGGTTTCTCCTACTCCTGGGGTGAAACGGTTTGGTCGCCATCATAAGCTCAGCCCGAGATTTGTGGGGTCGTACGCCATCTCAGAGCGTGTTGGAGGATCTGCTTATCGTTTAGAGTTACCTGCTTCGTTGTCCGGAGTTCATGATGTTTTCCATGTCAGTCAGCTCCGGAAATACATCCATGATCCTAATCGTGTCCTCGAGGAAATCTCGGTGGTTCCTGAAGCTAATTTGTCTTATCCGATTGAGTCCGCCAAGATAGTGGAATATCAAGAGCGCAAGCTTCGAAAGAGGATTATTCCTATGGTGAAGGTACTTTGGATGCATGGCAAGTCTGAGGAGTTCACTTGGGAGCTCGAAGCTGACATGCGTAACAAGTATCTGCATCTATTCTTTTGATTTTGGTATGTCTCTGAACTTGTTCTCTTCTCATTTTGCTATGTTCATAATTAGCTTTCATGCCTTGATTGGCAAACCTTGTTGGAATGAATGACATCTGAACTTTCGCTATAAGAGGCCCCATTCAGGATATCCTCGGAAAGTTTCGGGACGAAACTTCCTAAGTAGGGGAGAATGTAACAACCCTTATAAAAAGAAATCTAATGATATTAATATTAAACTTTCCTATTCATCTAACCGCACCCAGCCCTCCCCCCGATTTAAATCCCGCGCCAGCTAGGGCTCCCGTCTCGCTAAATCCCGCAAGCCGCTCGCTCGATCCTGCTCCCATGTCGATCTCCCGCTCCCGTCTCCTGCGTGCAGCGCTGCCGCCGCCTGCTCCCAAATCGAGCAAACCCGTGATGAAGTCCATAGAGACATCTTCCCACTTCCATTCGGGGATAGGCAAAGGCTGCAAAAGGCATCAGGACGCTGCCGCTGAGCTTTCACCTTCTGGCACGTCAGACATCGGGAGATGAAGCGAGCTTTATAATTCTTCATACCGGGCCACCAAACGATCTGATTTAGGTCATGATACAACTTGTTATTGCCTGGGTGACCAGATGAGCGGGACTCGAGGTTCGTTTCACACTTTTGGAAGGGTTTTCAGCAAGCCTTGGGCACCAAGCTCAACCTGAGCACCGTTTATCATCCGCCTACTAATGGGCAAACTGAAAGGGTTAATCAGATTCTTGAAGACATGCTTCGGTGTTATATTCTGGACTACAAAGGAGCTTGGGATGAGCACCTACCGTTGGTTGAGTTCGCCTGCAACAATAGCTATCAGGAGAGCCTCAAGATGGCCCCCTTCGAAGCGTTGTATGGGCGTCGTTGTAGGACTCCTCTCTATTGGTCAGAAGTTGGTGAGAAGGTGGTGTTGGGTCCTGAGTTACTTCAGGAAATGGAAGAAGCCACCAAGAAGACTCGTCTTCAGCTTAGTCGAGCCATTGAGAGGCAAAGGAAGTATGCTAATCAGCGTCGCCGTCCGTTGGAGTTTGCATTAGGTGATCAGGTGTTCTTGAAGGTTTCTCCTACTCTTGGGGTGAAACGGTTTGGTCGCCATCATAAGCTCAGCCCGAGATTTGTGGGGTCGTACGCCATCTCAGAGCGTGTTGGAGGATCTGCTTATCGTTTAGAGTTACCTGCTTCGTTGTCCGGAGTTCATGATGTTTTCCATGTCAGTAAGCTCCGGAAATACATCAATGATCCTAATCGTGTCCTCGAAGAAATCCCGGTAGTTCCTGAAGCTAATTTGTCTTATCTGATTGAGCCCGCCAAGATAGTGGAATATCAAGAGCGCAAGCTCCGAAAGATGACTATTCCTATGGTGAAGGTACTTTTGATGCATGGCAAGTCTGAGGAGTTCACTTGGGAGCTCGAAGCTGACATGCGTAACAAGTATCAGCATCTATTCTCTTGATTTTGGTAAGTCTCTGAACTTGTTCTCTTCTCATTTCGCTATGTTCGTAATTAGCTTTCATGTCTTGATTGGCAAACCTTGTTGGAATGAATGCATCTGAATCTTCGCTATAAGAGGCTCCATTCAGGAAATCCTCAGAAAGTTTCGGGACGAAACTTCCTAAGTAGGGGAGAATGTAACAACCCTTATAAAAAGAAATCTAATGATATTAATATTAACCTCTCCTATTCATCTAACCGCACCCAGCCCTCCCCCCGATTTAAATCCCGCGCCAGCTAGGGCTCCCGTCTCGCTAAATCCCGCAAGTCGCTCGCTCGATCCCGCTCCCGTGCCGATCTCCCGCTCCCGTCTCCTGCGTGCAGCGCCGCAGTCGCCTGCTCCGTCTCCCGAGTCCCGCCGCCTGCTCCGCCTCCCGAGTCCCGCCGCCTGCTCCGCCTCCTACTTCCCCTATCCTGGCCGACGGCAGCAGTAAAGGCCGCCTCCTTCTTCCCCTCTCCTGGCCGACGGCAACAGCAAAGGCCGCCTCCTTCTTCCCCTCTCCTGGACGCCGAGAGCCGCCCTTCTTCTCCTCCTTCGACCAGTGAGGGCAACAGCCCTCCCCCTCACTTCCTCCGGCAAACTGTGCCTTCTCCTCCACTTCTCGAGGGCCGGCAGTGGCTCCTCCTCCACAGAGGTCGACAGCCACTCTTCCTCTCCGTTTCTGCCGGCGAATTTCGCTCGAAACTCCTCATGGATTCTTGAGACCAAATCTGGTCTCCTTTGGTAAGGAACTCCGCTAAAATTTTCGTTTTCAGTTTTTGCCCTAAATGCTCGTGGTGATTTTCGCTTTCCGATCGACGTAATTTTGTCGGTCCCTCTTGTGTGTGTCGTATATCCGCTTAATCCCAATTTGTTTGCGTTTCCGGTGCAGCACATCAGATCAAGTGGTGGAATCGCTCTGAACCCTCTCTGATATAAGGTTTCCGTCGCTTAAGAGCCGTCAAATCATCGATCTTTGTGGTAACTCCTCTCCCCTCACACTTGAGGGAGGTAAGGTTGCTAGTCTGCTTTTGAGTGTGTTTTTGCAAAATAACTGTCTGTGTTAGCGTATGGTTTTCTGCTTATCAAGTATTAAATATCGTCTGTGATTATCCCTGAACAGGATCAATAGAGCCTTTGACTTTACTTGCGCTGCTTAGCTGTTGCTGGTAGTTTCGGCTTCACCTTAAGGCAAGTGGAGAATTCCCTCTCGCTTGCAGACTAAGAAACTAAGTTCTTTATACTTGTATCTAAGATATTAACTGTATCTGACAACGCAAGAATCATCGCTCGTAAGCATGTCGTGTTATGATAGAAGTGTCCACGGAAAAATCATGAATCACTTAGGTCCTGAGTGTCATAAGCAAATCTTGGAAGCTAGGGTTTAGGTGGTGCATCGCCTTGATTGCATGGTCACGGTAAGCAGGAAATACTCTTATTCTAGTAAGACTTACACTTGAAATTGAGTGTGAACCATGTATACCCACCATAAACACCTACGCATTTCAACTATTACATCTTATGTCGTTGCAAGAATGTTTATGCTATACTCCGAAGTAGGCTAATATTTTCAGATAATTTTGCTTGTTTCAGTTACTTACCTGTTTCACTGGCTTGCTTCAGGATTAATTGGTACCTTAGAATTTCTAATTTCTTCTGCGCATACCTAAATTTATAACTTGTTTAATATTATTTTCTTGTTATGAGGCATTTTCCTTCTGTTTGGATTTGCCTTAGGATTCGTGACTGCGCTGTCTGCTCCCTGAGTTTTTCTTCGTCCAGCTGCAATTTTACGCGGAGGTTTTATTTTGATTGATGTATCAGCAGGTTCTACGTATTTTGTTTCAGTTACTGTTGGATTTACTTTTCATGTATTAATTATTGTCAACCATTTTCTCGTGTATTGTGGACAACTCATAGGATGTTTTGATGTATCAGATCATTTTTTGTACGACATTTTTACTACTATGATTTATTGCATGTTCATTGTTCCAGCACTGTGTGTGACATTAGTTTCATTAAAAGAATGCATGAGCATCAACCTTTCATTGCGGCTTCCGCATATTTATAAAATATACTAAATTATTTTCAAAGTAACAAATTCAAAACTATTGTAGTATTTCTGTTTCCGCCTTAGCAGACATGGATTCCTTTCCGCCCATGTCTGTGGCATCACGGGCCGCCCGAAGTGCGCTCTGACCCTTGTCGAGACGGGTCGTGACACTAACCTTCTAAAATTTAAAATGAAGGAGGAGAAACCATAGAACTAACAGGAAGAGCTTCCTTGCGGTTACGTGACGCACACAGAGGCTAGGAAAATTCTGTCGTGAGTCGGATCAATCGTAGGAGTACCGTCCAGTCTCCTCGAGTAGAAGGAAGGCGACGTCTAGTGCTTCCTACGAGAAAACAAGGCTCGGCGCTAGTGTAACTTCTCGGTCTACTGTGAGTGCACTACAGGTCTGCAGACCAGTGACCCCAACCCATCTCCACGGATCTGATCGGTCGCAGCCTCTAATTCCAATGGCGGGTTGTTAAGGCCGGGATTTGAACCCCAGACCTCCTAGATAAGGGAGCTCTAAACTGGTCCTCATCACCAGCTGTTCCGGCTGCGGCCGATCAGATCCGTGGAGATGGGTTGGGGTCACTGGTTTGCAGACCTATAGCGCACCCGCAGTGGACCGGGGTGTTACAGCTAGATGTCGTCGTCAACCTGGAAGGAGGAGACACTCGCGATGTCGGCCGCCCGGAACCAGAGAAAACCTAATTTCTCGCTCTATCGTAGGAGGGAAAATTGCGTGTGGTTCAGTTATCACCAGGGAGCGTAAAATGGGGAAACTGTGGCTCACAATATTAAGGGGGGGGTTACAGCTGAAGGAGGAAGTTAACATTTTTCCTTATTTACAATTTCTGCCATTGGTTCCAAAACTTGATATTTCAGTGCATTTCGCTCTTGTGTACCTTAGAGATAGCGCTGAAAAAATTACTTATTAAGTGACGAAATTAAATTACTTCTTGACACATACAATTAACCAAACATGGGACAAATACCTCGTTTCGACGATATCATTGATTATAAATCTTCACGATCGGATCCTAAAATCACGAGAGGCGACTCGCAATTTATTTTCGGATGTTACACAATCCCCATCAACCCCCCCCCCCCCCCCCCCCCCCCCCTCCGCCTTGAAAGTAATGAATGAAGATGGTCATACTCTCGGTGTAGATTAGGGTGAGTCGCTCGAGCTCTGTTGGGGAGATCCAAGTGTCATCTGAAATCAGACGGCGCTCCAATGAACGAGATACCTCAATTCATCTCACCCCTCTGTGGTAAGGAAGTCATAGGTGTAACAGTCCTGGCCCAAGCCCACCCGGGTCACTGACCCCCAGGAACTGCCGGCACCGACGGCCCAGGCCCATCCTGGGAGCGGCCTGACCAGTCAACACTGGCCCTGTCCTAGGACACTGGCGCCATCGGTTCAGCCTGACCACAACTGGTCAACAGCAAGCCTGCAGGCCGTACACCCCAACCCCTCTCTGGCCTGCCACAGGGCACAGCGGGTTGTTGGAGGGGGGGCACGAATGGACTTCCCAGGATGGGGCTAGTGTTGACTGGTCAGGCCGCTCCCAGGATGGGCCTGGGTCGTCGGTGCCGGCAGTTCCTGGGGGTCGGTGACCCGGATGGGCTTGGGCCAGGACTGTTATAAAAAGTGACTTTTTATAACAGTCCTGGCCCAAGCCCATCCGGGTCACTGACCCCCAGGAACTGCCGGCACCGACGGCCCAGGCCCATCCTGG
This sequence comes from Dactylorhiza incarnata, assembly GCA_033032865.1. Lineage (NCBI taxonomy): Eukaryota > Viridiplantae > Streptophyta > Magnoliopsida > Asparagales > Orchidaceae > Dactylorhiza > Dactylorhiza incarnata. Next base: position 253,572 of record JAWHQI010000170.1, read on the forward strand.
GGCGGCAAGACCCGGTGAGGCTTGGGCCAGGACTGTTACAAAAAGTGCACTTTTTGTAACAGTCCTGGCCCAAGCCTCACCGGGTCTTGCCGCCCCAGGATGGGCCTGGGCCGTCAGTGCCGGCAGTTCCTGGGGGTCAGTGACCCGGATGGGCTTGGGCCAGGACTGTTATAAAATCCCAACATCCGCATCCCATCGGATGTCATCCAAAAATTACGTTTAAAACTCTTTTTGTAACAGTCCTGGCCCAAGCCTCACTGGTCAGGCCGCTCCCAGGATGGGCCTAGGTCGTCGGTGCCGGCAGTTCCTGGGGCGGCAAGACCCGGTGAGGCTTGGGCCAGGACTGTTACAAAGCCCCAGGAACTGCCGGCACCGACGGCCCAGGCCCATCCTGGGAGCGGCCTGACCAGTCAACACTGGCCCCGTCCTAGGACACTGGCGCCATCGGTTCAGCCTGACCACAACTGGTCAACAACAAGTCTGCAGGCCGTACACCCCAACCCCTCTCTGGCCTGCCACAGGGCCCAGCGGGTTGTTGGAGGGGGACACGAACCCACGCCCTCCCTTTGATGAGAATTGAGCCAGTTAAGCGGCAGCGCGTGGACTTCCCAGGAGGTCACCCATCCCGTGACTACTCCAGCCCGAGCACGCTTAACTACGGAGTACTTTCACTTCTCATCACCAACTGAGCTCAGTTGGTGATGAGAAGTGAAAGTACTCCGTAGTTAAGCGTGCTCGGGCTGGAGTAGTCACGGGATGGGTGACCTCCTGGGAAGTCCACGTGCCGCCGCTTAACTGGCTCACTTCTCACCGAAGGGAGACTGTATGTCTCCAACAACCCGCTGGGCCCTGTGGTGGGCCAGAGAGGGGTTGGGGTGTACGGCCTGCAGGCTTGTTGTTGACCAGTTGTGGTCAGGCTGAACCGATGGTGCCAGTGTCCTAGGACGGGGCCAGTGTTGACTGGTCAGGCCGCTCCCAGGATGGGCCTGGGCCATCGGTGTCGGCAGTTCCTGGGGGTCAGTGACCCGGGATGGGCTTGGTCAGGCCGCTCCCAGAATGGTCCTGGGCCGTCGGTGCCGGCAGTTCCTGGGGGTCAGTGACCCGGATGGGCTTGGGCCAGGACTGTTACAAAATTGTAACAGTCCTGGTCCAAGCCCATCCCCGGGTCACTGGTAACAGTCCTGGCCCAAGCCCATCCGGGTCACTGACCCCCAGGAACTGCCGGCACCGACGGCCCAGGCCCATCCTGGGAGCGGCCTGACCAGTCAACACTGGCCCCGTCCTAGGACACTGGCACCATCGGTTCAGCCTGACCACAACTGGTCAACAACAAGCCTGCAGGCCGTACACCCCAACCCCTCTCTGGCCCACCACAGGGCTCAGCGGGTTGTTGGAGACATACCGTCTCCCTTTGGTGAGAAGTGAGCCAGTTAAGCGGCGGCACGTGGACTTCCCAGGAGGTCACCCATCCCGTGACTACTCCAGCCCGAGCACGCTTAACTACGGAATACTTTCACTTCTCATCACCAGTTAAGCGTGCTCGGGCTGGAGTAGTCACGGGATGGGTGACCTCCTGGGAAGTCCACGTGCCGCTTAACTGGCTCAATTCTCATCAAAGGGAGGGCGTGGGTTCGTGCCCCCCCCTCCAACAACCCGTTGTGCCCTGTGGTGGGACAGAGAGGGGTTGGGGTGTACGGCCTGCAGGCTTGTTGTTGACCAGTTGTGGTCAGGCTGAACCGAAGGCGCCAGTGTCCTAGGACGGGGCCAGTGTTGACTGGTCAGGCCGATCCCAGAATGGGCATGGGCCGTCGGTGCCGGCAGTTCCTGGGGGTCAGTGACCCGGATGGGCTTGGGCCAGGACTGTTATAAAAAGTGCACTTTTTGTAACAGTCCTGGCCCAAGCCTCACCGGGTCTTGCCGCCCCAGGAACTGCCGGCACCGGCGGCCCAGGCCCATCCTGGGAGCGGCCTGACCAGTCAACACTGGCCCCGTCCTAGGACACTGGCACCATCGGTTCAGCCTGACCACAACTGGTCAACAACAAGCCTGCAGGCCGTACACCCCAACCCCTCTCTGGCCCACCACAGGGCCCAGCGGGTTGTTGGAGACATACCGTCTCCCTTCGGTGAGAATGAGCCAGTTAAGCGGCGGCACGTGGACTTCCCAGGAGGTCACCCATCCCGTGACTACTCCAGCCCGAGCACGCTTAACTACGGAAAGCACAGTTGGTGATGAGAAGTGAAAGTATTCCGTAGTTAAGCGTGCTCGGGCTGGAGTAGTCACGGGATGGGTGACCTCCTGGGAAGTCCACGTGCCGCCGCTTAACTGGCTCACTTCTCACCGAAGGGAGACGGTATGTCTCCAACAACCCGCTGGGCCCTGTGGTGGGCCAGAGAGGGGTTGGGGTGTACGGCCTGCAGGCTTGTTGTTGACCAGTTGTGGTCAGGCTGAACCGATGGTGCCAGTGTCCTAGGACGGGGCCAGTGTTGACTGGTCAGGCCGCTCCCAGGATGGGCCTGGGCCGCCGGTGCCGGCAGTTCCTGGGGCGGCAAGACCCGGTGAGGCTTGGGCCAGGACCGTTACAATAGGCAACTGAGTTATGCCCCCCGCTATCATTGGTGACTCTGGGCAAAATGTATCTCTATCTGGCATTTGTGTTTGTGGTACGAGTTGGCCCTCATGGTATGACTCATCAGGCTGAAGTTGGGTGGAATGGGAGTGAGTAAGAAATGTTATTGTTCATGTGTGGGAATGAAGAAAGGATTCACATATGCGCGCTCCTCGTAGCAAGGAGTGGGGATCTCTACATTGAATACTTAGTTTATCCTCATATTTTGAGGGATGTCAATCTCATACGCGTTCATACTGATCCTTCGTATGACTGTGTAGGAGCCCATTCAACGGGCGCTTAATTGTTTTGTTGTTCGGTTGTTCCTAGAAGGAAACTCTCTGAACGTATATGAATCATCACTTGCTCTCCATCTTCAAAAAAAAATTCCCTCCTGTGTTGATCTACCTGGGTCTTATAGTAATTATTACTCACTGCAATTTTTTCCAGACTGTTTCATTAAGTTCATACAAATGTTGAATGGAAGACTCTACAGACGTATTGGGTCGGGACTCTATAGGGATGTAGATCAGGTCAATGGGTTTGCTAGGGTCATAACCTAATATGATGTGAAATGGACTCAGACGCCTGGTCCTATTAACCAAACTATTATAAACAAATTCTGCGATGGGCAGACCAGAATCTCAGGCAAAAGGGGTCGTAACACCCCAATTTTTCTTTTAATTGTGGCTTTAAAAGACCCTAGAGGGTTGGAGTAGGTTCATGCAAGTTCGTGTACACTTATGAGGTATTTATGGGTCATTTAGAGGGGTTTCTCACTCTACACTGGTAGGCACACGGCCATGTGCATGGCCGTGTACAATCCCTGGAGCTAATGTCTTCCAGAAAATCATCCTGAGCCCGACACGGCCTGTGACACGGTCTTTGACACGGCCTGGAGGAGGACATGTCACTGGCCCTGACAGTGGACACGGCCTGGAGGAAGCCATGTCACTGGCCATGTCAGTGGACACGGCACAGCACACGGCCTGTCCAGGACATGTGTCAGGGCGTATCCAGGCCCAGGAAGAGACTGTTTTGAGCAGTTTTCTGGATTGCGGAACACGACCATGTACACGGCCATGCGGGAGGTCATGTCCAGGGCCGCAAACATTTATTTTGACACGTTTTCAGCCATTAAATTGGGGGTTTGATGATTCTAATGGGCTAGGATCAACCCGAACTTTGTTTTGATCGGTTTAGGGCCGAAAATAGGGATCATTTGGCATTGGAGACTCTCTCTCGAAGGTTTAGAAAGAGAAGAGAGAAAGAGAGCTTGGAGGAGGAAGAAGAAGGTGTCGTCGGAGCTAGAGAGCTCCAATCATCGATCCGTCGCCGCCAACGCGTAGGGAATCACACCACGCTTCTCCTTCACCCACTTTCTTGAGGCTTCCATGGCCAGAAAGGAATGGACGAAGGTAATGATGCCTCTCTTCATCTTTAAGACATTGTATGCCCATTTTCGTTGTGTTATTCTTGCATAAGAGAGTCTCCCCCACTAATTAGTTGAGGGTATGACCTCAGTTGGTTCGCTAGAACCTCGGGGCATGGGATTGTGTCCCGGGCATATGATTGCATTAGAAATCCGGTAATCGTTGGGGATTTAGGCATTTTGTGTGAAGCCTACCCATGGTCGTAGGCCCTAATCGGTGATGTTGCTTTGAAGTTTGTATTTAGGGTTGACCTAATATGCGTGGCGAATAAATACTTCGAGATAAACGTCATAATGGATGTTGGGTTTGTGGATGTGGGGTTATCTAGCCATTCCTAGTGAAACCCCTATGGTCGAGGCCATTGATTTGACCCTTTAGTGGAATCCACGGCGAGAAAGCGATTAGAAATTGATTATTGTTTGGCAACCGTGACTGTAGCATTATTATGTTGATGGATTAAGAATCGCGTGATTCAAAAATCATTAAAATGGCAATTTGAGGATTTTGAATTATTTATCCATTCTTAGTGAAAGCCCTATGGGGGCGGCCATTGATTTGGCCCTTTGATGGATTCTATGGCGCGAGAGCGATTGGAAGTCAATTGTTATGCGGCGACCGTGAGAGTTGTGTTATTATGTCGATGGATTAATAATCATGTAATTTGGAGACCGTTAAAATGGTAATTGGGGGACATGGCTATTCCTAGTGAAAGTCCTATGTTCGCGGCTGCCGATTTGGCCCTTAATGAATTCCACAGCACGAAAAAAGATTGAGAAACAATTGTGGTTCGGCGACCGTGAGAGTAACGTTGTTATGTGATAGATCCATGATAGAGTGATTTAGAGACCGTTAGAACGGCAATTTGGGAATTCCACGGTGCGGAGTGGGTCAGACAGTAGTGTTGTCCGCCGACTGTGTGTGTAGGAATGTGGGTAAGTGTCGGAGATGCCATAAACCTCTGCCTAGGATCAAGTCATGGAGACGACCTAGACCTCATACGATAGATCCAAGAGGAGTTGAAAATTCTCCTCATTAATGTGGGTTACTTATGTTCTCATTGATTGTTTGAAGTTTATGCCACTTATGGCTTCCATTTGTATTGTGTTAGTGGACCTTAGTCACGGATCTCATCATGGAGATGAACATAGACCTCCTACGACGGATCTAATAGGAAATGAACCTAGACCTCCTACGACTATCTAATAGGAGACCAACCAAGACCTCCTAACAAATCATGGACGAGAGACGAACCTATACTTCCTATCTATATACTCGCTGAGGGACCTATACCTTATTAACTGACTACTCGACGAGGGAGATGAACCTAAACATCCCTATCGAAGAAATTTTGTGTGCCATGTGAGCATGAACTTGTGTGGTCCTGAATACCTACGACCCCTTTGATGATTATGTGATTGCTCTGTTAGCTTCATACGGTGTTGTGATAAGCAGTTGTGGAGAAACTTCGGATGAACCTAACTATCATGAATTGCATTTCCTAAATTCTCTTTATTATTGATAAACCTATATGATTGATTGTGTATGAGCCTTCATCCTGTGTAGCTTAGCTTTACTTTCAATTTTGGTGCATATTGCATGCTTCGTGCGTACTTGCAGGTGTGCGGTGATTCGCCCCGGGGTCCACTAGGACGGTCGGGGGGAGGGATCGTTATGCGTTTTGTGGTCAGCTCATAGCTAACCCGCGTTTTCCTCTGACTTGTGTTTAGTGCATGTAGCATAGCGCGCAGTGGAGCTTAGCGGGCTAAAAGCCCATAGCCGCCTAAAGAAAAGAATAGCCGCGTTTTCTGATTTTACGTTCCGGCCTGCGAGTTGATGAATAAATTGTGTATTCTTGCATGTTAGTAGCATTAATACTCTATTGTGATTTGATGTGATGTAAGGGCATAAGACTTATTCGTATTTTCATTTCAAAGATAGTGTGGACATTCATAAATAGCTCATAACGCCATACCAATTTTCTTTCACAACGTTTTTCATAAATAGCTCATGAATCGAACGTCGCGGTCGGGAACTATAGATGTAGAATCCCGTGATACTTGAAAACCTCGCTAAAGAACAAAGTTGTCGCATGAGATGCATCTGCGATCTTTTTGCATGGAATGAAGTGGGTCATTTTCGGAAAACAGTCTACCACGACAAAGATGGAATCGTGCTTCCTCAGAGTGCGAGGGAGCCCGAATATGAAATTCATGTTAATGTCAGTCTAGGGCAAGTGTAGGCTAGGAAGCGGAGTATACAAACCGGTGGGTTATAGTGTCTCTTTCGAGGTCTGACGGACTCGACAGTGTCTAACTATCCTCACGATATCCTTCTTCAGGCTAGGCCAGAAGAAGCGATCCTCAACTAACGCGACAGTCTTGTCTCAACTGAAATTTCTTGCGGCTACGCCAGTCTATAGCTCCCAGATAAAAAAATCCATGAGGGACGTCTGTGGTACACAGAGGCGGGAACCAAAGAATAGGTAATCATCAGAGAACGCCCTCGCAAAGCTCAGAGGGGGTCTCTCATCAGGGTGTCATAGATGTAGCCAAAGTTTGGGCACTCCGAGTAATCGTACACTAAACGCTCGAAGCTCTCAACTACTGTGCTTAGAGTATATAGAAAGTTGACTCTAGTATGTGGAAGGCTGACTCATAGACTTAGGGCATCAGCGGGTTTGTTCTCTACACGCGCTCGATGTAATACCTCGCTAAGCATGATAAGGTACGACGTTAATTTTGAGTTATGATTACGCGCAAAGATAAATAAATAAATAATAAAAAGAAAAGACTCCTTAATGATGAAACCGACGAGGTGGCAGCGCAGTGATTTCCTGAATCAGATTTTATACATAATTTAATGTAATTTATGTTTGCTTATGATGAAACCGATGAGGTGGCCCGCTCTCGATGTGGTTTACTAGGCGAACCTTCCTTCTGCTCGCTGCATATGGGTTGTACACCCGAACATTGAGGTAGGGCCCGCTTTCGTTGTGGTTTACTGGGGCAAACCTTCCTTTTGCTCGCTGAATACGGGTTGTACACCCGGTATGTGGGACCTTTCCAATTATTAAAAGAATTGGCTAAGTGGCATATAAATTGCCTTTATCGAAGGATCTCAAGAATCTTTATGATGCATTTCATGTTTCCACACTGCGGAAGTACATTCCTGATCCTGAGAAGATGATCCTATCTGAAGATATCCATATAGAATTTGATTTGTCCAATCCAGACGAGCCGAGCCATATCGAATTATAGATTGGTTAAGAAGCTCCACAATCATGAGGTGAAATTCGCCAAAGTTTGGTGGAAGAATTGTAGTGTTCACGAAGCAACTTGGGAAAGAGAAGAAATTATGAGAGAGTTGTTTCCACACCTTTTTTATATCAAACTAAAAATTGTGAATGCAAATTTGTGAGAGAATTGAAATACCTCGACAAATATGATAAAGCACGATATTAATTTTTAGTTATGATTACACATAAATATAAATAAATAAATAATAAAATGAAAAAAAAAAAACTCCATAATGATGTGACAAAGCAGTGATTTCCAGAAATGGATTTTGTACACAATTTTATGTAATATATGTTTGCCTATATTAAGTTATAATTCATAAATTAAATTATATATATATAATAGGCTAACTTGGAGACATTATTTTGGGTTGCTAGTGTCAGTCACTTGGCTTTCCTTTTAAAGTTGTCAGTTCATTTCTAATAATTAATGATAGCTATTTGGCTTTCCTTTTAAAGTTGACGGTTCTTGAAGGATTTGGAAATTTGTGGAAATGGAGGAAAACTCTCTGCCCTATAGTGGAATCCACCTGGCTACTTTGCAATACCTGATATCAAACGGGCGGCTTTGATATGGGGAAATTTAAGGACCTCCACGCTAAGCCATCGGATGGAATTAAAAAGTGGTATCGGCTTTCGATTATTTCATTCTTCATGTCTATCATTTTTCTCTTCATGCGAGCGATTGTCGAGCGGGACAATTAGGGCTTCCTGGTGCAAGGGTTGCGATCGCCGGAAGCTCACAATCTTTTCTTCATCCCTCTTCACTTCTTCGTGTCGAGCCTAGTGACTTTGGTGCCGTGAAAATTAGTCCCCTGCTTCAATGTCGAGCTCGGCTGGAGTTTACTCGGTGAAATCCAAGGTGATTATTTTAAGCTATGATGATTCTTCTTTCTTTCTTGATATATGATATGGAACCCTCTTCTTTCTGCTAGTATGAGATAGATTGATATAATGGTCCGTGGTTTTCTCTCTTTGATATAGTCGGCTACTCCTAGATTGGTGATTTTCTTCTTCTTCATGAGTGATTCTACAGACGTCTTACTATCTTCTTCACATTTGTGATCTTCTCTATAAGTTTCGGTTCTAAAAATGCTAGGGATTTTCATGATGCTATCATCAGAGGTTATTTAAATGTAATTTAATGTGCTCATCGGGATGATCAATAGTTAGTGGTTATGATGCTCAAATCTGAGATGTATAGTTGGGAAGGCTATTTTTTAGGAAATCCGAAGGAAGAAAGTGTTATTTTCGTCTTATCAGTAACTAATTTAAATTGGATGTAACACTAAACTCATTAAAGGTGTTCACTAACCCCGATGGTCCCTTTAAAAGCTGTCGGATTATCCTCCTAGTATTGTTAATGAACCCCCCTTCCTAGAATGCAACTCGCGTAATAAAAGGAAATTAAAAGTGAAATCTAAGTATTTCAGAGGTCAAGTCCCTAATTAAACGAAAGTCCCAGTGGAAAAATTAGCACTTGAGATGGCATCAACAGAAGGAAGAGAGTCAAAGTAAGGATAAGGGTAAAGGAAAAGCATCGGTGAGTTCTTATTTAATTTACGTTTATTTATTTATTTACGCATATGCTTGCAATAGAAGGGGAGCCTTGGCGCATTGGTTAAGGTGTCGTCGTGTGACCTTGAGGTCACGGGTTCGAGTCTTGGAAGCAGCCTCTTGCAAAAATGCAAGGTAAGGTTTGCCTACATTTCACCCTTGTGGTGGGACCCTTCCCCGGACCATCGCTACGCGGGGATGCTTTGTGCACCGGGCTGTCCTTTTTTTACGCATATGCTTGCAATATTTAGATGAATTTTTTCTTAGGAAATAAATAAGTATTTTGATGTTTATTATGTTATGGAATTATGATCAGGAATGAATTCATTTTAATGCTACTGATGACTCTATGAAATATAAATATTCTAGATACCCGATTGACATATGATATGAATATTAAGAGAAATGAATGAATTTTGAATGGAGCAAAAATTAAAATAGATCCAATGAATCAAGTGTGAATTGTCTGTCAATGATGAGACGTCAGTTCAGGTGTCCCATAGGGACTCCATGCATGTTCGATAACCCTGAACTGATATGATGCTGAGACTTTAGTTCAGGTGTCCCATAGGCGCTCAATGCTTATTTGATAACCCTGAACTGATATGATGTGACCATGCTAACCAAAAAGGGGTGTATGAAAAGAAATGATCAAATTACCATTAACTTTGTCAAATGAATCAAATAGATGAAAAGTAAAGAAGACGATGTTAATGAATATTAGATAAGCAAGATCAAGAGAAATGTATGCTTAATCACATGTTGTCTGAGTCATTGCCCTGTACTCTGATTCAGTCTTGATATTGCTACAATATACACTTACTTGCATTTCAAGGAAACCAAATTACCTCCTAGGAACACACGTCACTCTATTGTGGACCTCCTATCAAATAAGAAACCTGCCCATAGGCGCTCCATGCTTATTTGATAGCCCTGAACCGATTTGATGTGACCATGCTAACCAAAAAGGGGTGTATGAATAGAAAAGATCAAATTACCATTAACTTTGTCAAATGAATCAAATAAGATGAAAAGTAAAGAAGATGATGTTAATGAATATTAGATAAGCAAGTTCAAGAGAAATGTATGCTTAATCACATGTTGTCTGAGTCATTGCCCTATACTCTGATTCAGTTTTGATATTGCTACAATATACACTTGCATTTCAAGAAAACCAAATTACCTCCTAGGAACACACGTCACTCTACTGTGGACCTCCTATCAAACAAGAAACCTGCCCAATTTGTACCTGAATACCCTTTTATCATCACGTGACCTTTATCATTCTACATAAGACTAGCTCATGGGTTTCCCTTAAAGTTTCTCAAAATATGAACGACCGCGTACACGTAGGGTGGTCTTCGACTAGCCATAAACTAACTTACTACACTAACAAGAAATGCAATGTCATGTCTTGTGATTATCAGATAATCCATTTTTTCACCAATATTATATATCGAGCTGAATTTCAAACAACTATTATTCAGCTGTCATAAACATAATGTTAGGGTCACCGGATTTTCAACATAGTTGCATTCGTGCTTCGGAAAGATCCATATCATATTGTATTTGCATTAAGCATATGGACAAGGAAGTACTTAGTTGAGTTTACCCTAATCCATTGTCTAAAAATTATTTTTGTAGATAAACCATCAATTCAGGGATCCCCTTGTCATCACAACATACGCTAAAAATATCATTGACTGCATTAGGATACTGCTCACATCCTTCATAAGACGATAGAATACAAAGTGATCAACTTTACATCTCTGACGCCCAACGTGTTCAAGAAATAAAGGCTCGCAAGGTGGTCTCATATCTCCTTTGCAGTTTCTAGACATACCATGGTGCTGTCTATGGAAGGGTCAATAATGTTAAGGAGATACCCAATGACAACCATGTCTCTTTCAATCCAGGTTCCTTCGTCGGTATCGTTGGCAGATGGAACATGAGGTGTCTGAGTAAGATGAGAGAAACGACCTTGAGAAGTGATGTAAATTGTTATGAACAGAAATCTTCGATGAGCAATTCACTCAAAGTGATGCGCGCGTAAGAGAGAGAACCCAATGCTCAAAGTGATCCGGCAGAAAGAGCGAACTCAGGGCGAAAAACATTGCATTTCATCCATAATAAAGATACATATGTGAGAGATAGAGAGAAAGAGTCCTAAGGAGAGGGGAGAGAGAAGGGGAAAGAGAGTCTAATACATTAATGATCCTCCAGGATGCCCAAATACTCATGCATCTTCTTCTTATATAAACGAAGGAGGGCATATCAAACACATACATAATACTTAATTAATATAACTAACCAAGTTAATAATCATTAATTAATATTAACTAATTAATTACAAAATATTCCATCTCACCATGAATTTATCATGGCGGCTTCCATATGCGCGCTTCGGTGGTTCCGACGAGGAGTGTCCGCTTGGCGAATATGTGAGCGTAGCACAATACCACCCTTGAAAATTGACCTTGCCCAAGGCCAAGTTTAAATTTTTTGTCGAGGTTTTATAGAATGTCGTTAGCATGCAGGGTCGGAAAAAATAACGGCAGGTGCCATCTGGAGAAGGAGGAAGAATGATGATTAAGAGAAGTTGCTTGAAGAGAGGTGGATGGAATTTTGGGTACAAGGAGGAGGCTCCAAGAGCAAACGTGAGTTAGTGTTTAGGTTATCAGTGTGTGTGCAAACCTGAGTGGGCTACTGGCAGGAGAAATTTTTGGGTCCGGAGCCCGTTTCCAAAATTTAGGTCCGGGATTTAAGAAAATATATGGGTTGACGTAATTATTTTGATCTCTGGATATAGAAATGGATTTTAGGATATCAAAAACAGCCTAAAAGATTATGTGGAGATCAAATTTGATCTCCTGGAGATCATATTCTGCTCTCAAAAAAATTTCGCCAGGAGCTCTGGGAGATCAAATTTGATCTCTCTGGGAGATCAAATTTGATCTCCAGGAGATCAAATTTGATCTCCAGAAGATTACCCGGAGTCCGGACTCCGGACCCAAAAAAAGCGCTACTGGCAGGGGGCGTGAGTGGGGAGAATGAAAAAATTTATAGGGAGGGAGGGATAAAGTTGCAGACCAACAAAGGTAGGGCCTTGTGTAGTGTGCCAGGATAGAGAGGCGTTGTAGGAAATCATAATAAGATGAGACGAAATTGTTTGTGTGGTACTGGGGAAGAAAGGGGCTACACGAAGTTGGAAAAAAAGGACGCAGATTGAAAATGGGTAAGAGTATGGAGGACGTGGTTGTTGGGCTACAGGAAAAAGGATGATGGATAGGGTTTACGCAGGGTCTTCGTCGAAGGAGTGCGCAGGGTCTTCATCAAAGGAGCGCAGGGTCTTCGTCGAAGGAGTGTGTCGCTTCCTCCTGATAGTGGGGGCATGGAAAGAATCACGGCGAAGGCCTGGAATCCTGTCTGAATGGGGTCAATCCGGCAGTTGATGAGGTTGCAGGGAAGGGTTGCAGGTGAGCGACGAGGGTGAAACCAGAGTGGACGTCGTCGCGTGCGCGATAAGACGGGCCAAGCGGCTGTCGGACAATGAAGGGCTGGTGTGTTTGTGCTTGTTGCTCGTCGGCAACAGGGGCCAGGGAGGTATCTTCATAGTTTTGTCGGTTGCCTAAGAGTTGGCACATCGGATCCTTCTCGTCGATGACAAGGGCAAAATATTCCGCCACGGGGTCCTGCTGCCCCCATCGGGAAAGCGACAGCGGAGGCCTGTGGGACGACAGAGGGCACGATCTTGGTGGGGGATGTAGGGAGCAACATTGGTTTCTTTGTTTGCTTTGTAGGTCTGCTGATCCCATCCCATCAGTCAAGTTTGGCATGGAGTCTGTTCACCATAGTGAGGACGTTGGCGAGGGTAGCGTCATATCGATTGAAGCGCTCGTGGAACAATATCGTGGCGGATGTCATGGCAGAGGAGGGTGATGGTGGTGGAATGGCGGAATCCTTACCAGCGGCTGAAAGAAGGGTTGGAAGAAATCCGACGACGGAGCACGTGGCCGGAAAAGGGCGGTTCAGATCAATTATTACGAACAGAAATCTTCGATGACCAACCCACTCAAAGAGATGCGCGTGCGAGAGAGAGAACCCCAATGCTCAAAGCGATCAAGAAGAAAGAGCGAACTCAAAGCCATTGCATTTCATTCATAATAAAGATTATGTGAGAGATAGAGAGAGAGCCCTGAGGAGAGAGGGATAAGAGAGAGAGAGAAACAAAAAAGAGTTCAATACATTAATGATCCTCCAGGATTCCCAAATACTCATGATTCTCCCCCTTATATAGACGAGGGAGCGCATATCAAACACATACATAATACTTAATTAATATAACTAACTAAGTTAATATTATTTATACTCATTAATTAAAATTAACTAATTAATTACAAAATATTATATCCCACCATGAATTTATCACGGCGTCTTCCATATGCGGGCTCCGATGGTTCCAACGAGGAGGGTCCGCTTGGGCGAATGGAAGGATAGTGACCAGACAAGATAGTTGGTCTCGTACAACTTAGTTGAAGTGACCTACATCTATGAACTAGCATGAAAACAGGCTCGGAAAAAATTCGACACAAGCTCGAGTCCGTCGAGCTTAAGCTCAGTTGCAAGCCGAGCTTGAGCTCATATATTCTTCTTCATGAGCTCGCGAGTCGACTCGTGTTCTTATTTTAATATGGATTTTTATAATTTTTAACATATATATATAATATAACTCATGAGCAGCTCGGGCTCGACTCGAGCTCGCGAGTTTATGACTCAAGTTCGAGCTCCATATACAGGTCTTGAGCTTGAGCATGTATATGTGAGCTCGTCGATCTCGAACTCAAGCTCAAGCTCAAATCAACAAGCATGAGCTTTAGCTTGAGTTTGAAAATTTTGCCGAGCTCGGCTCGAGCTTGACTCGTTCGCACCCCTAAGCATGATTTGTTAAGGATGAAGATCCCTGCATCCAATCAACTAGAGGTAATAGAAGCGAGAACTCACGAAGAGCAATTGTTGCTATGAGTGGAGAAGAACTTACAAAACGAGCGGGAGACAAAACTTGTAGTTTGGGTAAAACCCCAGGAAAGAACTGAGAAGGTGAGTACTCAGCTTGCCGGTGAGAGCTGAAATTGAAGCTTGCAGAACTCGCAGTGTACTTGTGGCGAGTGCATAACTCGCAATAACTGGAACGAACTCACGGAATTGAGCAAGTAGGTAGATACACGAATGTGAGAACTCATGATTAGAGTGGAGGCGATGAATACTAAATTCGTGGTGTACTTGCAGCAAGAGCATACAACGACAAGTCCAAAACTCGCAAAAATTGGAATGAACTCACGGACTGAGCGAGTAAGCAGATGCACAAATGAGAGAACTTGTGATGAGCTCTGGACTCACGCGAGAACAGATTATGTGCGAGAGAAGTATTAACAGGAAGACGCCTAGGCAAGCAAATGGGCAGGTGGTGCACGGGATCTCGAGTTCATGCTATTTTCAGGAGTTGCTCATATGTCATGTAGAAATCAAGAGCAACTCTTTATATTCAATCAATTGCAATGTTACAATACACAGATACATCTAGAAGTAAGGTAGTACAACTAATCTCCATATGAGATATGGGACAAAATAAAAAGAGGAGAGAAGAGGGGCGTTGGCGTAAGAGTGGGCTTTGGCGTAAGAGTGGGCTTTGGGCTTTAACATGATATCATGTCATAGTGTCAGTCACTGACCTCCCCCGATCTCTCAATTGTTGTTCGTAAAAATACATGAACTTGTATTGTTCTGTTATAATTCATATAAAGGCTCATCTAGTACTTTCCAGTATTTGGTGACTTCTTTGAATTCACTTTTTATTCCTGGAAAGGTAGTTCAGGCCCTAGGTGATTCTGGTTGGCAGGTTGCCATAGAGAAGGAGATGCCACCTATCATCGGAACCATAATTGGAGCTCACCACCATATCTTTTGGAAAGAAAGTGATTAGTAGTAAGTGGGTATTTATTCTAAAGATGGATGTTGATGGTACTCTTTGCGCGGTTGAAATTGTCTTATGGCAAAGAGATTGTTATAGCCTTCCCCGTAGCGTGTTGATAACCCGTCGTATAGGTGGTCGGAGGTAGTAGGGAAGGTGGAGATACATAAGAGTTGAGCTCAACAAAGGGGGGGAGAAAGAGGAAGAGGGGATCCTTGCTCAACCCTAACCCTAACTTGAGGAGGAGGAGAACTAAGAAAGAAACCAATGAGAATTAATTCATTACTTACCCATCTCATGACCCAAGGGGTCCTTAAATAAAAGATACATGACACGAATATCAAATAAAGATGCAACATGTGCTGACACAAACATAAAATAAAGATGCAACATGTGCCGACACAAACATAAAATAAAGATGTGACATTCACAACAACTCTAAATAATGGTTTAATAAAACATACATAAAATTATGGATAATGGATGGTGAACCCATAAAATCACACCCCTCCTTCACGTTAAGCTTGTCCTCGAGCTCATAGGAAGGTATAGATACTTGCGAGATGGTTTATCTAATTCCCTGATTTATCGTCGGAACTCGGAACAACTTCTTGGAGCATGTTGTTGGAGTTGTTGCTTCATCGAGATGGGAGCATCCACTATGCTCACGAATGGCGTGAATGATGGTGATGTTGTCAGAGGGGTCGTTGCTTGCGTAGAGGCAGAACCAACGAGCCTTGTGAGTGGTGGCAAAGGGCGTGATGGTTGTGTGCTTGGGGTCGGGGCAAGGGGGCTCGGTGGCGATGGCTGGTGAGGAACGGTTGATGGTCCCATGGATGCATGGCTCGTTAGAAAACACGTGTGGCTGTGAAAACAAGGCGGGGAATCGTAGGCTCTGATACCATGTTGTTACGGGTTTCCCCGTAGCGTGTCAGTAACTTGTAGGAAAGATGGATGGAAGTAGTGGGGAAGGCGGAGATACAGGGGAGCCGAGCTCAATCGAAGGGGGCGGAAGAGGGAAAGGGGAGTCTTGCTCAACCCTAACCCTAACTTGAGGAGGAAAATAAGAGGAGAATTAAGAAAGAGACTAAAGAGAATTAATTCATTGTTTACTCATCTCATGAATCAAGGGGTCATTAAATACAAGATACATGACACGAACATAAAATAACAACGCGACAAGTGCCGACACAAACGTAAAATAAAGACGTGACATTCATAATAACTCTACATAACGACTTAATAAAATATACAAAAAATTATGGATAACGGACAGACATATGGGATTGACTATAAGGAGATCTCCCATGTAGCCAAATACATTTATGTTCTTCTGATGCTCTCATTAGCTGATATGTATGACAAGTCTTTACATGCAATTGGATTGTGAAAATTTAGTTTCTTCATGGTGATCTGATTGAGAATTATTTTTATGGTCTGAAGCAGCATGGTTTGTGAGACATACTAACTCTGCATTATTATGTTGGTTAGGTGGATGACATTATTATTATTATTATAGGAAGTGATTATGGGCATTTGTGCTTTGAAGGTGTATAGCCAAAAATAGTTTTGGACTGAGGATTTAGGTCTCTTCAAGTATTTCATAGAAATTGAGGTGGTGGCGAAATGAGTCTTAGACTTGTAGAGCTCAAGATGATAAATCATGTGCCTCATGCAAATCCAATGGAAACGGATTACATGTTAGATTATTAAAAAGGAGAGTAGTTAAAAGATCACGAGTAGTATGGGCGATAAAATAGAAAGCTAATATATCTTTCACATGACCGGGTCTAGCTTATTCTGTTAGTATGCTAAGTCAATTGATTGTTGCTCTGAAACTACCTCACTGGAGATTGTGTAGATTCTTCAATATTTAAAAGGGAGACTAAGAAAAGTCTATTTTATCAACAGATAAATTTATATGAGTTGGAGGGATATTCAAATGTTAACCATTGTGGTTGCTTGATACTGGAAGTTCCATTATAGGTTATTTGGTATTTGTAGTGATAAAATTGAGCAAAACAAGGAAGGTAGTGTATGATTTTCTATTGAATAAGAATACATGGTGATAGTTGATGGTACATGTGAGGTGGTTACTATCCAAACCTTCATGGTTAAGTTGAGCTTCCATATGACTCATCCTACAAAATCGTGATATGACAATATACAATTCACATTGGGAACAAACAACTTGAAGAAGAAAAAATAGGTTGTTTTCAAGGCAGCGATAATAGAACAACTAGTTGATGATCCTTATGTTGATCCTAGTGTCACATCGGAAGTTATGTTTTCTCATTTAGAAAAATCGTGATATGACAATATACAATTCACATTGTGAACAAACAACTTGAAGAAGAAAAAACAGGTTGTTTTCAAGGCAGCGGTAATAGAACAACTAGTTGACGATCCTTATGTTGATCCTAGTGTCACATGGGAAGTTATGTCTTCTCATTTAAAGATAAGTGGAAAAAACATACTTGGAGAGTCAAAAGGTCGTGCGCCCTCACAAAAAGAATTTTGGTGGTGGGAAAGGAAAGTTCAAGACAAAATAAGGGCAAAGAGGGTCAGCTACAAAATATATATGTTTGTAGAAATGATGAAAACTTGACAAAGTATAAAGTCGTAAAGAAAGAAACTAAAAATGCAGTAAGTAAAGCAAGAAGTCAAGCTTATGAAGAATTTTACAAACGACTAGATACCAAAGATGGAGAGCGTGATATATATAAACTTGCTTGAGCTAGAGAGAGGAAGACAAGAGATTTAAGCCAAGTTAAATGCATAAAAGATGAAACAGATACGGATTTGACGGATGATGTGGTTATTAAGGAGAGATGAAAAAGATACATTTATCAACTATACAATGAAGGAAAAGACAATGAACTGAACTTTGAAGAGTTAAGTAAATCGAAGGAGTATAGAAACATAATTTTTTATCGTAAAATTCAAGCATCAGAGATAGACGAAAAATAGAAAGGCAGTTAGATCAGACGATACACCCATTGAAGTATGGAAATGCTTAAGGGAAGGAATTTTATGGCTTGCAAGTTTCTTCAATAAGATACTGAAGACAAAGAGGATGTCAGACCAATGGAGAGAAAGTATTTTGGTACCTTTGTATAAGAACAAAAGAGATACAAAATTGTGTCAATTACAGGGAAATTAAATTAATGAGTCATGCTATGAAATTATGGGAACGAGTAATAGAGAGAAGAGTTAGACGAGAGACTAGCATCTCAAATAATCAATTTGAATTCATGCCAGGGAGGTCAACCATGGAAGCTATACATCTCTTGAGGAGACTCATTGACAACTATCGGGAAAAATAAAAAGATTTGCATATGTTGTTTATCGATCTGGAGAAGGCTTATGATAGGGTTCCAAAAGAGGTCTTGTGAAGAGTCTTAGAAAAGAAAGGTGTAAATGTATCATGCATTGACGTAATCAAAGATATGTATACAAATTAAGTGACCAGGGTGAGGACATCTGGAGGATTAACATAGGAATTCCCTATCGTTGTTGGCTTACATCAAGGGTCATCTTTAAGCCCTTATCTATTTACCCTTATCTTAGATGAGCTCATCAGACATATCCAACAAGCAATACATTGGTGTTTATTATTTGCAGATGATATTGTTTTGATCGATGAGACACGTGAGGGTGTAAACGCGAAACTTGAATCTTGGCGAGACACTTTAGAAAAGAAGGGTTTCAGGTTGAGCAGGACAAAGGAGTATATAGAGCTTAAATTTAGTAGTGCAAGAAGGTCGGATGACTCTGTCATTAAATTGGGTGACCAAGATATTTCCCGCAGTGAGTGCTTTAAATATCTGGGATCGATAATTCAAAAAGATGGTGTAGATAAAGATGTGATACAGAGAATCCAAGCAGGTTGGTTGAAGTGGAGAGGCGCGTCTGGGATCTTATGTGATTGTAAAGTACCATTAAAATTTAAAGGCAAGTTTTATCGTACTGCAATTAGACCAACAATGCTCTACGGTTCTGAGTGTTGGGCAGTGAATGGTGTACATGAGCAAAAAATGGGAGTTGCGGAGATGAGAATGCTTATGTGGATGTGTGGTTACACGAGACTGGATAAAATTAGTAATGAATGTATCAGGGATAAGACGGGAGTGGCGCCAATTGTAGAGACATGTGAGAAACTCGTTTAAGATGGTTCGGACATGTACATATGAGACCATTAGAGGCACCTGTTAGGCGTTGTGAGAGGATCCATATAGCCGACCCCACTATGGTGGGATAAAGGCTTGAGTGTTGTTGTGTGTTGTTATAGAAGAAAAGATCATCTCCACTTCACGAAGAGTGTGGATCAATTTTTAAATATTCACACTAAAACTTTAAGTGGGAAAGAAATTTAGGATATTAATAACAAGTTGTGCATGATTAATTTCCATTTCTAGCTTGAGAGGGAGTATTAACACTTGTGTCATTAGTATACTTTGGGCTGGACAAGTTTACATGTAAATTAATGAGTTGATATATATGCATACATATATCTATCTATATATATAGAGAGAGAGAGGGTTAATTATCAGAACCTCCCCTCCGACTTTGCATAATTACAGGTACCTCCCCTCTATGTTTTGAAATAACAAAGACCTCCCCTACAAGTTTACCCAGTTTACAATCTCCCCCTTCCGTTAAAATTTGGATGGAAAGTGTTATATTCAGCATATAAAATTTATTATATTCCAATTTTACCCTTTGTAATGACTTAAAAGTGTAAGGGGTCTATTTGTAATGTTTTCAAAGATGGAGATTCTCGCACAAAGGATGCAAGGGCGATGCACACCAAAGAAGGAAGCGAGTTAGGGCAAGTTGTGCGATATCGTGAATGGGGGAGGCGGGGAAATGAAAAAAATATCGCTAATTGAGGCTAATATAATATAAAGGGTATTTTGGACTATTGATAAAATTTAACTAAAATTTTTAACGGAAGGGGGAGATTGTAAACTGGGCAAACTTGTAGGGGAGATCTTTGTTATTTCAAAACATAGAGAGGAGGTACCTGTAATTATGCAAAGTCGGAGGGGAGGTCCCGGTAATTAACCCTATATATATATATATAGAGAGAGAGAGAGAGAGATTTGTGTATATATATGTGTGTGTGTGTATGTGTCTGTGTGTATGTATATATATAGCTAAGTAAGTGTTTTAGGATTTTCTGTTTTTCTTATTCCTGTATCAGGTTTGGTTTCACCCAATGCATTTGAAGTAATATAAATTGGTAGAGCTTCTGGGTACAATGGCCAAATCATTAGAGTCCTATGATGAGACTAAAAGCTTAAATCATTCACATCTAAGTTCTCACAAACATTTAGTCAAATATCATTTTGTTTCTGTGCAAGAAGATTTTAAATAAAAGCACTTGAAGAATAATTTAATATTCTGCACATGTTCAAATTCGAGTAGAACTTCATAAAAATATATATATGACGAACTTGAACAGGACGCATACTTGGCTCGGGTCATTTGCAGGCCTACTTGCAAACAGAAGGTATTGCCTTAAGAAATATTGTCACATGCATGATTGGTTGAGTAAACATGAAAAGTTGTTTCAATGAGAACAATAGCTAGTAGGAAACATAAGAAGCAGTGCTTAAGAAAAGGCAGACTTACCTGTTGGTTCAACTCATGTAACATAGTGCACATAAAAAGAGGACAATTCAAACGCATTAGGATACTAAGAAACTTACCTGAACAAAGTCTATAGAGCCTGAACCAGCTACAAAATAGTTTGATGTTCCAAAACGACCAAAATCAATGTATCCCTACACCATAAAATAATAAGTTCCTTAGCAATGTCGATTAGCAAGGAAAAAAGTTATCAAAATTGGTGGCGACAGCAGGTGTTAATTATATGTTGCTTAAATACTACATTGCATCGAAAATGTCAAATAAAAGTATGTGGTGGAGATAATTCACTCCTCTTCCCGATAAATCATCATTTTCTAGAAAAAAAATCCATGTGGGAAATAGGAAATACCATTTTCTGGAGAAGTGAGACTACAGCATGCATCTTAGACGGTCAAGAACAACTGACTCACAAAATAAGATAAAGATTCTGGTTTTGACACTACTTATGTATGTGATACTGAATAGCAACAAAATAAGAAATCTGAATGAAAAAAATCTACCCTTCTGTCCATTTGAAGGCTAATGCATCCGGATCAAGCGCGATACAATGAATGAACAGGCAAAGGTGTTTTCTTAAAAAACTCTATGCATTCTATTAAGTTTCTATGTATCAATATTTATTGACGAAAATAATATTTAGCCCAACTTGCATGTCATGCAATATATTGGTGCTAGATATCACATTCTACCATGTTGAGCTTCCTATATTATTCCATACCATTAAAACTTCTTAATTAACAAAGAAAATCTAGTCTACTGATTATTCACATGTTCAAGCATTTAACTTCCTCATCATCATCAATATCATTGTTGCAATCTAGCTAACATCTCAGAAGTTAGTAAAGTGTATCGTCTCACCTCAAGTATCAACTAAACACATATAATCAAAATAGTGAGCTGACATCAAAAATTTTAAGTGGAAAAATTCGGAAATGAAGAAAAACCAGAGTGTTTGACCTAGTTGAGAAAGTTTCACTGTGATTCGTCATATTAGCATAATAATCTCAAATCTTCATGATGTTTGACAAATAACCGAAATGAGAAGTCACGTGCTATTTACAATGTGAAAAATATTTGCCTCCGAGCATTTATGAAGTTATCGTGGATCTTCTTTTATTGATAATTGGCCAAGTCCTTGTAGAGAGTTGAATCTTGGCTAATTCCCAAGGCAGAAAATTGGTCTTGAATTTGACTGTACCTAAATAGGGAGTTATGACGGAACTAACTAAGTTCCCATATACATAGTAATCTCCTTGGATATCTGGATGTTGTGCAAGCGTAACTGGTAAGATGACAAACACAGACACAAAAGACAATGTTGTTATCATGTCGAATTATCGTGTCTGAATGCCGCAGCATCAGATTGTCTCCGGAAGCTTCGGGTACTATAGTTGGCTAGTTGCATGGCAAGATGTTGGCGAGCTTCAGATATTTTACTGAAGAAAAATCTCAAGTCCTGGGGTGAGCCTTTAACGCTGTCTTGACTAGTTTTCATGTTAGCACGCACTCGAGTCTTCATACCTCCTCTATAGATGTCCAGATCCTTTAAATTAAACCAATCTAGATTCTTAAGAGAGGACTAAAATTTGTGCAGAGGCTTCATATCTCAATTTGTAGATGCCTCAAATGAGAGGTGGGGGACACCATTTTAAAGATATGTTGAGGGCGTCAAGGACATTCTTCCTAATATTTAATTTGTATCCACTTCCAACCAATAAAATTGTGTAGATTGAGCCGTCTGAATCACCAAGTTTGTTGAAAAATAACTTTTCCCTGAAACCTGAATTTGGTCATATTTAAACGAATCATTAGAAAGAGGGTAAGTGGGGGCGGCCACCTTATCGGATCGAGCTAAAATTTTCAAGGAAGCTTTGTATGATATAAGGAGAGTAATGGTGACAGATCTTCAATCAAAAAGTCGGTCTCTAGCTCGGATGGCTTTTTTTGGGCCAAACGAATTAAGTTAAGAGAGGAAAAAAATGTTTTCAAAGTTATATAGTTCTTTCATTAGCCTAAGATTAACATTAAGTTAAATAAATTATGGATGATAAGTCAAAGAGACCTTGGAATGGATCCTTGGTCATGAATTGGTTGTCGTTATAATGACTAGCAATGAATAAACTATTGGGTTCAACGCCACCCTTTGACTTGAATGGGACTAACATCCAGCCCATGACGCTTACGGTGCAGTGCCTCGTGTCCACCCGGCGCTTAGTACGGCGCTTTGCGCTGTCATTTACTTGAGGTGAAAACGTTGCACCATTTCCATAAGTTCAAGCTTATTGACTAGCTGAGTAAGTGCTTGATCTTACATAAACTACGATAATATGTTGTGTGTAAGCATATCTGGATAAATATTATGTTTTATCTTAAAGGCTTGTAAGGACAAACCATGTGTATGGTTTGTCAGTAGAAAGGGAATCCTAAATATATATGAAATGAAGCATACGAGCGGTTGTTATACTTGTCTAATAGGTGTATGAATGGTTGTACAATTGAATTATGCAAATGCTCTAATTTACCTTCAAGACTAATAAGTGGATACACCTTTGAATGGTGTAATAATTGCACGAATAATATTCTTGACCTGAGATGTCTCTAATGTTGGAAGAGGACTGCAAACTAAATATCATTAAAAAGTGATGAATACCCTACATAGAACAAGACAAGGTTAGTGTCCAATGTGATGGCTAGTCCAGGATTCACCACTAGATTTTTGTAGGTGTTGAGTCCACGCAGAGGGTCAACTCCATGCAAAAGGCCGAGTCTACAGATACACATTGACTTTAAGAAATAAATGTTTTGTAATGATTACATGATTGTAATCGGTTGAACGTGTTAAGCTTGAAATCCTAGTTATCATAATCATTGTCATGACAAAGTCGTGATTATAATGCATAATTTAGTATTATTTTGTTAGAAGAAAATGTAGAGTAATAATACAATTATTACTGTAAGAGTTGAATTGTTTAAATCCTATGTTGATAAAACATATGTTAGACTTGTTTGCAGGAGTGTTTTTATCACATTGTTATTTGTACAGACCTTATTATTAATTATCTGTATATGGAAGTGCAACCGGTTGCAAAAAATGTTGCTTGAGATGATAGATTTGTTGCTCAGTTAGTGTGACAGAATTCTTTCATAAAATAATCTTTAGCAGGGAAGCTCACTTGGAGTTGATAGCTAAGCTTGGTATGATGCTTAAAAGAGGTCATAGTTTCATTTGTAATATTGTAACTCCTGTTCAATGTATATCGTAAGAGTATGTTTATGTCATGTAAATATAGAGAAGTTGTATAAGGAAACACTTGGAATGTCCTGCAAGCTATGGTGGTCTGTGAGAAACGTGAAGCGACATCCCAATAGGTATGTTCGCTAGTTCTAGATCATTAAGATGAGAGTCATCAGCTTGTTTCATAAGTGGATGGGATCGGACTTGATTAAAAAGGTGCGGCCAAAGTAGATGGCATGTGGTCCAACATGGAACCGTGCCAACTCAAGACCAGAAGCATCACATTTTACTACAAATGGATTTTAAAAAAATATGGCAATCCTAGGATGGGAGTGGCTATCCGGGCCTGTTGCAGATACATTAAAGTTGTGTTTGCCTCATTTTACCAATGGAAGACAGGGACGGCAACCTTTTCAAGAGATTGTTGAGGGGTTGAGAAAACTTGGCATATTTCTTAATGAATCTCCTAAAATAGTCGGTGAGGCTGAGGAATCCCTGAATCGCGTGCACTGATTGCAGAAGGGGTCCGAAGCAACCTTGTCGGGGTCAATTACAACTCCATATGACGAACAAACAATTCTTCGAGTAGGTGTGCATGGAGTGATGTTGGAGCATAGTTAGGGCCACACGAAAGTACTCTATATTCTCCTGCCATAATGGATTGTACACGAGTATATCATCAAGCAAATGTGCCTACATAACATCAGTCGAAAGATGGCATTCATCATTGCCTTGAAGGTAGCAAGCGTATTCATAAGACTGAATGACATGACCAAGAACTCATAATGTCCACTGTGAGTACAAAAAGTCTTCTTGTGAATGTCCTCGACAAAGACTCGGATTTGATGATACCTGGAGCAGAGAACTAGCTTGGAGCAGTATCGGGCACCAAGTGGCTCATCCAACAACTCCTAGATCACTAAATATGATACTTATCCACCACCATGACCCAGTTTAGCTCACAGTAGTCGACGCATATGCACCAATTGTCGTCCTTCAACCAAAAGGACCAGGTTGGAGAAGAAGTTGGCACTCAGTGGATGATTTCCACAACGAGCATCTCTACAACAAGGCGCTCAATCTCATCCTTCTCAATATGACTATACTAGTATGGTCACGCAGACACAGATCTAACTCCTAGATGATGAGGTATGTGAGTATGTCATGATTTACTTCCCGGGGGGAATCCCTACGATTCCTTTAACGTCTGCGAGAACTAATTGTAGGAATTGTAGAGTTGTGGTGAAAGGGGTTGGGCCGAAGTGGTCGAGGAATACCTGGAATCATCAGAAGCAACATATCATATTAGTGCATTGGATTCTACCTGTGGCGTTTTCTAGATGGACTTGAGAGAGTTTGGGATGCCATTGAGGGCGGCATCACCCCGCAGGATATGTTGTTGACTATGTAAAGAGAATGGCATGGTCGTGCTCTCCCAATTGGCCCAGACTTCCCGTAACATTTGTAAGCAGACTACTCTCAAGATGGCAACAATGTTGCCCAAGCCAAAGGCATAGAAATCATATTGTGATGTTACAGGGGCCCCTTACATGAGGCGTTATAGAAAAATACACTCATCAATGGGGTGGTCGTCGTCCAAATAAACGGTGAACCTCGGGAAGGGCTAGGGACTAGACGTAGTCGAGTTAAGAAGTCATGGGAGAAGAAATTATGATTCGGTCAATATCAATCAAGAATTCATGTGAAATTCTCCCCAAAGTTTCATGGTGCAGACCCTGATATTCGACCAAAAGAGAAGCAAGGAAGATCCAAGCGGTGTGGGAGGCCTAATGATTTGCCAGAAGAAAGCGAGTCCTTGACCTCCAAGGCCTCAGAGTTCATCATGTTAATCATCTCCTTTTTTTCTTCCCCAATCAAAGGCGATAATTCATTCATTGGGCAGCCATGTGTGGGCTAGTACGGTTGCTTGCAATGGATGCAATTGTAGTACCTCTGGTGTGACATGCACTGCATATAAAAGTTGTGGAAGGTCTATGTGGAGTTGGTGGTATTGTTGGTGATTAGGAAAAAGAAGTTGGAGGGTTGGTGTGAAACGGAGGTTGGGGAAGGTCGGTTGCATTGACTTTGGGGTGGGATTTATAGATGAAGTACGAGTTGTTTGGAGGGTGGGAAGTGGCGTAAATGAGGTAGTCCTCGGATGGTTTGATAGAAATCACGAATCCACAAGGAAAGCGATGTCCATGACATGCATGATGGTGGTGGGCTTGAGGGTTCATAGACGTGGCATGAATATGAGAGAGGAGGCTTTGCATCAAAAAGGGTGCAGTAGTAGTCTGATAGGTGACAAGCTCGACGAAGGCATCTACATAAAATTTGAGGGAGCCCTATTAGAGTGCCTATTTTATGTCTGTTGAAGCAACCAAGGTTCCTATGAGAATATCCTAAGTTAGGGTTCCTTTGTTGTTGTGCAGGATTTTTAACTTTTAATTTTTAACAAGTGTTTTTTGTGCTATTTTAGTGTCTAATGACTGATCTGATTGTCGGGACTACAACAACAACACTCAAGCCTTTATCCCACCATAGTGGGGTCGGCTATATGGATCCTTTGTCGCCATTGCGCCCTATCTTTAATCATAGCCTCCCTAATGCCTAAGTACATCATATCTTTCCTTATAGTTTTATTCCAAGTCTTTTTGGGTCTACCCCTTCCCCGTTTAACATGTCTAGTGACTAAACTCTCACAACGCCTAACAGGTGCCTCTAATGGTCTCCTATGTACATGTCCGAACCATCTTAAACGAGCTTCGCGCATCTTCTCTACAATTGGCGCTACTCTTGTCTTATCCCTGATACTTAGTCTCGGGTGACCACACATCCACCTAAGCATTCTCATCTCCGCAACTCCCATTTTTTGCACATGTACACCATTCATTACCCAACACTCAGAACCGTAGAGCATTGCTGGCCTAATTGCAGTACGGTAAAACTTGCCTTTAAGTTTTAATGGTACTTTACGATCACATAAGATCCCAGACGCGCCGCTCCACTTCAACCAACCTGCTTGGATTCTATGTATCACATCTTTATCTACACCTCTATCTTTTTGAATTATCGATCCCAGATATTTAAAGCACTCACTGCGGGAAATATCTTGGTCATCCAATTTAATAACGGAGTCATCCGACCTTCTTACACTACTAAATTTAAGCTCTATATACGGAGTCATCTGATTGTCGGGACTAAAGGACTTAATTGTTTGTTGGTGGCAGAGTTTAGTATGACCATCTCCTGATATTTTGTGATTTTAAAAGCATTTTTATCAGTTTACAAACCTACAATTGTTGTTTTTTAACTATTATGGAGCGGTATTTTCCTATCCTTGGATGTTCTATTGAGGTGCTACTAGAAGTCATGAAGTGATTGGAGTGATGTTGTGATCTTTTAAGGCTGTTAGCAGTGAATTTTAGTGAGGATCGTGGATCATTTTGTTATGTCTATGTTACGTCGGGCGTCACCACCAGATTCGGAGAGTATTACTGTGCACGTCGACCAAAGGAGAAGGCGGAGGAAGACCGGGCTGAACCATCCGGTTCAGCCCGCCAATACTAAATAAGGAGCATTGGGGCTGAACCGCACCGGTTCAGCCCCTATGGGGGCCGGCCGGCCCCCATGGGTCCGGGGCTATATATTACCGGACCGTCTTTGGAGAAGATCATCAAAATGAAGTATTATTCAGGTTTCCTTCTCTTCCCCCTCAAACCCTAACCCTAATCTCTAGTTTCCTCTCTAGTTTCCTCTATTTCTCCCATTTCTTCTTGCTAGTTCATAACATTTGGTATCAGAGCATCCTTCCTGCGACCATGGTGACACGTACCGAAGCCGAGAATGCACGCTTGACCACCATCGAAGAAAACTATGTAGGGTTGGCGGATTCGGTGGCGGCAATCGAAGAACAAGTGAGAATCTCCACAAAAAATTTAGAGGAACGGTTGGAGGGACGCATGGAAGAAATCAAGGCGTTGTTAACGCAATCATTGAAGGGCAAGACGGCAATAAACGGCGAATCTGAAGCGGAGGCGTCACATTCAGCGCCGCCGACGACAAATGGAGGACGGGGGGCTCGGGCGTGACCCCCCAGGGCTGGTTGGGGCGGACCTAGGCCGCACGGCCGGCCAGTGGGCCGCAGCACCGCTTCCAGCCCTAGGGCAGTCGATCGGGTACGCGGGATCATCGGCGGAAGCGGAAGGGTTCCGCTGCACCCGACCGCACCCGGCTGGGCCGGGACGCTTCCAGCAAGCAGCGGCCGCCTGTACCGGCCTCGGAGGGGCCGCCGCCGGCAATGAGGCCGCCGGAATGGCCATGGGGAGGGGCCGGGAACCCCTACCAACGCAATTCCAGCCGGTCGGGACCATGGCCGCTCCTTTCGGGGGCAGAACTGGGTTGTTGCCTACACCGCCACCTTTCGGAGCCCCGATCAGGACGGGACATGACGAGCAGTGGAGAGAGCGACCTCCGTGGGACAGATTTCAAGGTGGAGGACAGCAAATGGGCGGCGGACATGGGGGAATGCATGTCTTTAACCCCCAAGGACGGCCAAATCAAGTTGCAGACCAACAGAGGTCGATGATGCACGGGCCAGAGCAAGGGAGGAACGTGGACATGCAACCGAGAGCTTACATGGCTCCGAAGAGAACCCGCATGAATTTTCCGAAGTTTCGGGGCGGGATGCCTTGGAATGGGTGCAGAAGGCGGAGTTGTTCTTTACTTATCAGGAAATTCCCGGAGACCAGTGGGTGCAGCTCGCGGCCTTCCATCTGGAGGACGACGCGTACCAGTGGGCACAGTGGTTCCTGCAGGGGTATGGATACGCGTTGTGGGCTTACTTTGTGGAGGGGTTCTCGGCCCGTTTTGGACCCTTAGAGTACGAGGATGTGGAGGCGACGTTACAAAAACTCCGACAGAAAGGCACCGTGATGGAGTACCGTACAGAGTTCGAGAAGCTGGCCAATCGGGTCAGTTGGGAGGAACAGACCCTCCTCAGTTGCTTCATATCAGGGTTGCGGGATGAGTTGCGGGATGAGGTCCACGCCTATATGCCACGAAGTCTGAGCCATGCCATCAGTTTGGCAAGGATACAGGAGGAGAGATTCAGCCGGCAGAGGAGCCGTACAGCGGTGAGAGCTCCTACGGTTGTACACCCTCCTCGGGGGCTCCCCCGGCCGAGGGCCGGCCGACAGTGACAAAACTGACGTGGCAGGAACTTCAGACCAGGAAGGAGAAGGGGTTATGCTTCAACTGGGATGAGCAGTACACCCGAGGGCACGCATGCCAGAAGGTCCAGGTATTCATGCTGCGAGAGGATGCGGACGATGTTCCTCGCACTGAGGAGGAGGGAGAGTTGGCTATTGAAGACTTTGGAATATCCATCCAAGCTCTGGAGGGGGGTACCCCATCTCCGACCTTGCGCCTAGCCGGGAGGGTCGGCAGGGAGACGGTGACGATCTTGATGGACAGCGGGAGCACTCACAACTTTATCCAACCCGTTGTGGCCCAGAAGACGGGATATGACATAGATCGCAGCGCCACTTTCCACGTCAGGGTAGCGGATGGACGTACACTGCAGTGCGAGGGAGTGATGAAAGGGGTGGAGCTCCGGATACAGGATTACACTGGACATATTGATGTTTATTTATTGCCAATCCGGGGTTCTGACATGGTGTTGGGCGTACCGTGGCAGCGGCAACTTCGGCGGGTGACTTTTGATTGGGACCAGATGGCTATGGAGTTCAGCCAGAACGGGAAGGGGTATTGCTTGGAAGGCCTCAAGTCGTCCCAGGTGAAGGAGATCTCACTCTGCAGCGTGGAACGACTAGGGGAATCGGATAGTACAAGGACCATCGTCAGGGAGATTAGAGCGGAGCCTACGGCTCCAACAGAGATCTCGTCTCAGATGCAAGCCAGGTTGGCTCAGTATTCCGACTTATTCCAGGAGTCGCGCGCTCTCCGCCTCCAGCTTGAGGACAAGCTGTCCCTTGATCGGGGAGGGAATGTTACGTCGAGCGTCACCACCAGATTCGGAGAGTATTACTGTGCACGTCGACCAAAGGAGAAGGCGGAGGAAGACCGGGCTGAATCATCCGGTTCAGCCCGCCAATACTAAATAAGAAGCATTGGGGCTGAACCGCACCGGTTCAGCCCCTATGGGGGCCGGCCGGCCCCCATGGGTCCGGGGCTATATATTACCGGACCCTCTTTGGAGAAGATCATCAAAATGAAGTATTATTCAGGTTTCCTTCTCTTCCCCCTCAAACCCTAACCCTAATCCCTAGTTTCCTCTCTAGTTTCCTCTATTTCTCCCCTTTCTTCTTGCTAGTTCATAACAGTCTAATGCATTAATTGTGGAAATTTTACTTACTGACCTGAATTTTCATCAATAAACACTAAACATAATTGGGGGCCTTGGCGCACCGGTTAAGGTGACGTCGTGTGACCTTGAGGTCATGGGTTCGAGTCCTGGAAGCAGCTTCTTGCAAAAATGCAAGGTAATGTTTGCCTACATTTCACCCTTGTGGTGGGACCCTTCCCCGGACCCTCGCTGCGCGGGGATGCTTTGTGCACCGGGCTGCCCTTTTTTTTAAACACTAAACATAATTAAAATTTGGGGCAGCTATATAAGAATCCACCTCATAACTAACAGGTGTGTGCTTGTCCAGTAGTATAAATCATCAAGGGATGGAAATAAAAAATTCAAAAAATTTGTCCAGCAACTTCCAGTTTTCGCAAAAGAAAGCCAACCTAGACAAAGTAACAAATACTTTACATGGTACAAAACTCTGTAAGCATAGCTATGCATCATACCGTTTGAGATCGGAATTCCACATCTTTACAAAACCGAACAACCACATCACCATCCTGCTTAGTGACCAGGTCACACTGTTAGAAACAAATCTAATGCATGAAACTATAGAAGATAAAGCCATTGCTCCCTCTCCAAATGTGCATCAAAACAAAACCAAAACAAAACCAAAACAAAAGCTTAACAATATGGAAACTTGTAATCAGTGAATAATGTAGAAAAGGGACTTCAGATTAGGAATGAGCGGGGGCGACAAAATCATGCACAGTTAGCAACAAGTCCATAATTGAAACAGTAAATTTTTGACATGCAAAATAACCAAATTGTGTGGGTTAGAAATTTGGTCAGCGTAAGAATATTCTGTTGGCTGTATTGAACGGTAATATAGTACAAAGATGAATCATAATTGACCAAACCTGTTTAGACAACTCTCTGCTAACTTCTGACATGAGATAATTCTTCATTCTCATGTGCAACTCAACAACTAAAAGTATAAGAAATATAGAATTTATCATGCTACTCATTTTTTCTAGGTTCCCATATTAAGATCGTTTACTATAACAAGAATATTCTACACCCCCAGTCCATCAAAAACAGGTAAACTAACCTAAGAAAAGGTCTTATCAAGAAAGCACCGAAGATTATTGTTTAATGGTGTTACCTTCCCTTCATGAGTAAAAATATGACCAGTCCAATCTGTCTGAGGAGCGGTTTAAGCCAAAACAAAAAAAGGTTAAGATGAAGGAACATATTACATAAAGCCGTAGACATATATTAACATTTAAGCAAGATGAAAGTGCAGGATACAAAATCAACAAGGTGACTACTGTTATCAAGGGCATAACAGTTGGAATAAGGTACCACCACGGAGACAGCAAAAGGTGAATACAAATACAAGGCTGTTGAGAAGAAACAATAATTAGAATAATTAGAAAATTAAGAAAAAGATTACATATAACATTTTCAAACTAAAGAAAATAAGAAACAGTTCTAACAATCAATTTTTTTACATTTTTGCATACGAGAATTATTGATTCCCATATGCAATTATTGTTCCACTTGTCTGACCAACAGCCTAGAAAAATCTTAGAAAAAGATCTACATTTTGATAGCTACAGAAGTTGAAATTACTACTCCCTAAACCCTTTCTTTTTAGCATTAACAAAATTAGATAAACTGGCTATTAACTATTGCTTTGAACTGGGTTCCTCGCCGAACTAAAGGTATGAGATTCTGGCTCCGTTTGGCACGGTGGTGGCGGTCGTGAGCATGGGGGTTAAATTGTCATTCGTTAATGCTCACCTAAGGAACTTCATCCATTTTTATGTTCAAACGGATGAAGTTTTTTAGGTGATCGTTAACGAATGACGGTTTAACTCATGCATTTACGACCGCCACCGTTGTGCCAAACGAAGCCTCTATACCAATTTGTTTAACAACCCCAAAACCCTAGTATTTAATTTTACTTAATTAATTCTAAATTTTAAATTAATTTAGATATAAAAGAAACCCCCTTATGAAATTAGTCGCATCATTTTACTTTGACAAAAATTTAAGATTAACATTAATTTATTTATCTATTTGCATAATCTGATTAAATTCTGGATTGATGGACCAGTCGCTCGATCAAAATACTTATTTAAATCACCTAGGCTTTATGTATATACATTAATTAAAATACCTTAATATTGGGCAACTTATAATCTTTTAGGCTCAATTGTTAGCACTTAATAACTTAATGTAAAAGAATAAATATCATTATGGTGAATAATCCATCATAAAGGGCATTTTTGTAATTAAAAGCTAATCTAAAATCTCTATTTAATACTCGCGCACCCCCCCCCCACCCCCACCCCTTTAATTCATTCACACCACAAGCTTGACTGATCCCCCTTTCCTTCACACCTTAAGTTGATGTCTTTGCTTCCTCGCCATTTCTTCACGTCAGGAGTAGTGCGCCGTCCCCTCCTCCTGTGGCTAGGGTAAGGTCATATCATCTCTCTTCCCGCCTACTTAAAAATATTCTATTTAGGATCTAGCAAAACATAGGAGGAAAAGAAGATGTTTTGGAGTATACGTGATAGACCTAAGAAGAAATTATTGTCGCCGGATTGCCGCTACGCTTTTGCATAAGAAAAAACATCAATGTAAAAAAAATCTCTTGAGTCGCATGATATCCTTCTAGTAGTTTGTGTTCCCATGAATTAGATGAGGAGCTCATATTAGATATCATGTATAGAAACATGTAGGTTCTCTTTTAAAAACATTCTCATGTTTATCCTTTGACGTAGGTCTTTATTAGACCTAATTACAAATGAGAACTTAAACCTTGAGAGAAGTTGAAGGTAGATTTTAGACAACGTCGCATGGAACCTCCAATGTGTTATGGGGTCTTATTATATTATTTATAACTTAATAATTGCTTTCATGTCGCATTCCTATTTTGTCGTTTATGTCCAAGTCTGTCGTTATTTCCTTTGTCGTTATTTTATTTTCTTTGTCGTTATTTCCTTTTTGTATCGATTGTAAGTCTACTTAAGGGACCCCTTGGATCTTGTATTGGCAGGAAAGAAATAAAGTTTGTTCTCTTTTCTCTACTTGTGAGATATTGGTAGCTCTCTCCTCCAACGAGCAAGCCCCACTTAGGCAGCCGCAGTTCTGGCTCCACGGTATCCTCCTCCGCAGTCGTCATCTACGCCTCTGGCACTTCCTCCGACTAGGCCCATAACAACTTGGTATCAGAGGGAGGTAATTCCTCCATTCCGCGGCATGCTCGCATCCTCTGCGATCGACGTTCCCTGTCGCAGAAGACGCGGCATCTCGACAGCCACGATCGACGACTTCGAGCCCCGTCTTCTACCCCGAAACCTCGTCCTTTCAATCCATCCGCCGAGCCCTTCTGCATCGACGATAACCTTCGGCGAGCCCTGTGATGTATGCATCAAGCTCGGATGCAACCTTGGACGAGCCCAACGACTTCTTCATCGCTTGCAGCGACTAGTTCCAGCAGCGACCCAGACGCAAGCTTCGGTCGAGCCCGGTCTCATTTCCGATCCCGTCGCCTTCGACGACGACCTTGCCGCGTTCAGCATCGACGCACGCGTCGAGCCCCACACCCTGTGGGCGAAACCCACGCTGCACTGCTGACGCTCCTGCTCGATTTAGCCGACTCTCTCACGTGCGGGTTTAGAGGAATTAATTTATTCCTATTCTGGGTCGTGAGTCAGGGGAATTAATTCTACACCAAGCGAATTGTTTTCTCGAGCCCATAGCTGCTTCTGCGGGAAATTAACCAGCGTATGTGGTTAATTAATTTCTTATTTTTGTTGTTCGAGGACGGGCCGCTGCATCAGCCGCGCGTGCACTTGTCCGCAACTTCCGGAAAGACTATTAATTCTGGGATTCCTCCGCCTTGAGATTTCTTTTGTACCAACATAAGGAAGCGTCGTGGGTCACGTGGCACACCAAATTACATTTGTCCGCGTCACTCATTCATCCAGACTCAAACTGACCCGTAACTCGCTCAATAACCTCTGCGCAACATAACATGGGCGACTCATTGGATCGGCTCAACCAACTTCTGACCATGGTGCAGACCTTCATGGCGCAACAAACTGTCGTTGCGAAACGTCATCAAGAGGCCATTACTGCACTCTCCAAGCGCCTCGATGATCTCTCCACCGCTCCCGCACACGAGCACGCTTGCAGCAGTCAGGTACTGCAACCACCAACGGCCCTCGTACGCCCTGAGGTTGTTCCCCCACCGCGCTACACTCGATTGGATTTCCCAACCTACGATGGGAAGACGGATCTCTTAGGTTGGCTCACCAGGTGCGAGTTATTCTTTGTCCACCAACACATTCTGGCCGTTGAGCGGCTACCCCTGGCATCCTTCCATCTTCTTGACTCTGCTCTAGCCACTCGTCTCCTCATCGATCAACCAGGACTGATGTGCGAAGACTTCAAGCGCTTCTGCAACCTACGCTTCGGCCCTCCCATCCGCAATAATCCTCATGGTGCCCTCACGACATTCCGTCAGACGGGATCCATGGATGATTTTCTGGACCAGTTTCAGCTTCTCTTGGCACATGTCACGCTCTCTCCAGATATGCATGTCGTCATCTTCACCGCCGGACTTCGCGATCGCCTGCGAATTGATGTTGAATTTGAAGCTCCTCCAGACTTAGTGACTGTTATGAGTTTGGCCAGGCTATGTGACCATCGCCTCCAATTGGCGCAGGAGAACTATCCGCTCACCGACATAGCCATTCAGCAAGGCCGTACCGAGGGTCATCCAGCCCCACCAGTTCGTCGACTATCTCGGGCCGATATGATGGAACGGCGCGCGCAAGGCTTATGTTGAACTGAGAGGCCTTGCCCATAGTCAATTTTTTAGAGAAATCCCAAACTTGTCTGCCAATGGAGCTCAATGTCCTTTTTGATTGATATAATTTACATGTGCTAGTATATAGTTATAGCGAATGGGATGTACAGCCCGCCAACCCACTACAATAGTTTTGTACGTTGTGTACTAACTTGCAGGCTTGAAAGTTTTGTATGTTCAGAGTTAATGCACGGCGCCCCCAAACACTACCGACGATCGCGTGTCGTTTACAATTGCGCACTTACGCAAAGCAAAACAAATATGTATTGTATTTTTACAATAATAACTTGCTTATGAAAGTGTCTCAAAACTTACGGTCTCTTATTTAATCAAACAAATCATAGCGCATCTTACAGAAATGAGAGTGAGCCTGTAATTTTCTCCCTTTTCTAATTTTTCACATAAATATATTGTTCTCAACTTCTTACTTTGCTTTTGTGTGTTCGATAGTCCCTCGAGGTAAGAATTATCCTACTAACTCGTGAGAATGTTAAACGCATGGCAACATGGCGGATCTATAATAGGTTTCGTTAACTTATACATCCAAACTAAAAGAATAGCTATAAGAAAGAGGAAAGAAGTAACAAGAAGTTATCAGACAATTAAGTTTCAGTAGCAGATGTAATAACCGAGCAGCGCACAGATGGAACCCTGGAACTATAATGAATGTATCTACCTGAAAGTGCATACCCGATCAGGCAATAACATGATCCAGTGGACAGTCTACCACCACCAAGAAACATTTCTGCCACACCTGCATGCGTTTCATATTAATCTCATAACTATTATTAGCAAGTAATGAAAAATCAATTGGCATATTTAAAAAAAATTGCGCCATGTCTACTCCATTACCACCAGAATTACGGCACTTATGGATTATATAGATTCAAAACCCTTGGCATGCGGCAGATAATTTGAGCAACACGAATATGGTATAGAAAGAAAAAAAGATGTAAGGACAGATGCAACTCACAAACAAGATTTCGTGGGAAAAAAAGGTCGGGAAGGGTATTTGAAAACAACTTGCCTGGGAGTCGAGGCTACTCCAAGTTTGATCGAGGCTCGAGAGGGGGAGGAAGGGAGAGAAAGCGGTGGGAAGCTAGGAATCTTGGGGCGGGTCAAGCTACAAATCCCTACCGGGCCCATTCGTTTGGCAGGAAATGGGATGCAAGAATTGGAATTTGCCTAATTCCAATTCCCCCGCAGGAATTGGAATTGAAGTCAATTCCAATTCTGTTGCTCGGCTGAATGCAAGAATTCTATCACAGGAATTGGAATTAGTAATTCCGTTGTTCGGTTGTTTGTCAGAATTAAATGGACGGAATTTAAATTTTAAATTTAAAACATACATGAACGTACAAAAATACATACACATACAAAAATACACATACGCATACAAAAATACACACCCATGATCACCACATCAATCTCCACCCAAATACACCCCCTATTTCCACCCGCCCATACCGCTATCCGGTCCTTCAAAAAATGAAATTGAGCACTTAATCGACGACATGCTTAATGAAGGAATTATTCGCCACATTGTTAGTCCATACTCCTCCCCCATCGTCTTGGTTAAAAAAAATGGGTCGTGGCGCCTCTGTGTTGACTACCGCGACCTTAACAAGCATACAATCAAGGATCGCTTTCCCATTCCTCTTGTAGACGAGCTCCTTGATGAACTTCATGGTGCCCAATTCTTTTCCAAACTCGATCTTCACTTGGGTTATCACCAAGTCCGCATGGCTTCCGCCGACATTCATAAAACAGCATTCCGTTCCCACCATGGCCATTATGAATTTCTCGGTATGCCCTTCGGCCTCACCAACGCCCCATCCACCTTCCAGAGTCTCATGAACCGCATCTTTGCACCTCACCTACGCAAATTTATTCTCGTCTTTTTGACGATATCATGATCTACAGCCCCACTTGGGACGCTCACCTCCGCCACCTTTCAGCTGCTCCGTCACCACCAACATTATTTGAAATCCTCCAAATGCTCCTTCGGCACATCCTCCGTCAAGTACCTGGGGCACGCCATCTCTCTCCATGGAGTTGTTGTCAACCACGACAAGGTTCAGGATATTCTTGCATGCCCTCGCCCTCACTCCTTCAAAACACTATGTGGATTTCATGGCCTCTCCGGCTATTACCGCCGCTTTATTCAAGGCTACGGGTCACTTGCCAAACCTCTCACAGAGCTCCTTAAACTCACCACCTTTCAGTGGTCGGCGGCCGCAGAAACAGCCTTTCTCGCTCTCCAACAGGCATTAAGCAACGCCCCTATTTTGGCACTTCCAGATTTCATCAAGGAATTCAGCATTGAGACGGATGCCTCCAACGTGGGGGTTGGTGCGGTTCTTACCCAGGAATCCCATCCTATTGCATATTTCAGCAAAGCTTTGGGGCACCGGAACCTCTCTGTCAACTTATGAAAAAGAGATGCTTGCCATTGTTTGGGCGGTCTCCAAATAGCGTGCCTACCTCATCGCCGTCACTACATCATCCGAACGGACCACCAAAGTATAAAACACCTCTTGGAGCAGCGGGTGTCGACCCCCGCCCAACAACGCTATCTTGCAAAACTCATGGGCTTCGACTACACCATCATGTACAAGCAAGGCAAAGACAACGTTGCGGCCGACGCACTCTCCCACCTCCCAACGTAACCCACAGGCTCTATCCAAGCCTTGGTCACGATCACGTCAGATCTACTCCAACAAATTCGCGCTTCCTGGACCGCCGACTCAGCAATCCAACAACTCCTCACTCAGCTCACCACCGACCCAAACAGCCACCCACACTATTTCTAGAGCAACAACCACCTCCGTCGAAAGGGGAAGCTCGTCGTAGGAGCGGATTCCGACATCCGCAACACCATCATTAAACTCTATCATGACAGCCCTATGGGTTCCACTCCGGCATCCGCCCAACAGTCCACCGTATCCGCCAGTTATTCTATTGGAAGAATATGAAAGTTGTTGTCCACGACTATATTCAGCGCTGCCACATCTGCCAACAATTCAAACACTCTTGCTCTCCGCCTGCTGGTCTTCTACAACCATTACCAATTCCCGAACGCGTATGACACGACATTTCCATGGATTTTATTGAAGGACATCCCCTCTCCCATGACAAGGATGTCATTCTCGTCGTGGTGGACCGCCTGGGTAAATATGCTCACTTCATCGCCCTTCGTCACACCTACACGGCTATCTCGGTCGCCCAAGCATTTATGGATTCCGTCTTCCGCCTCCATGGCATGCCCGCCTCTATCGTCGGTGACTGTGATCCCATCTTTTTGAGCTCGCATTGGCGGGAATATTTTAAATTACACAACGTCGACCTACGCACTTCGACGACATATCACCCACAGACGGATGGCCAAACGGAGGTGGTCAACCGCTGTCTTGAAGGTTACCTTCGCTGCATGACCTTCGACAACCCGACGCAATGGGCAAAGTGGTTGCCCCTCGCCGAATGGTGGTGTAACACGACTTTTCATAGCGCCATCAATACCACCCCCTATGAAGTTGTCTATAGACAACCTCCCCCATTACATCTTCCATACTTAGAGCATTCCGCCATTGTAGACACTGTGGACCGTTCTCTCCAAGCCCGTGAACGCATGCTTTCTCATCTCAAGAAACACCTCCACCAAGCTCAGAACAGTATGAAACAGCAGGCGGACCGCCACCGTTCCAAACGAGAGTGCCACGCCGGCAGTTGGGTCTATGTCCGTCTCCATCCATATCGCCAAATGAGCCTCCGCCCCCATGCCAATCAAAAATTAGCCCCTCATTACTTCGGGCCATTCCGCATCATCCAACGTGTCGGGCCGGTTGCATACAAGCTACTCCTTCCGGACAATTGCCGCCTTCACCCTACCTTCCATGTATCACAACTCAAAGGCTACACTGGCGACGCACCCACCACAACCGTTGTCCCAACCACAATCACGGATGAAGGATACACCTTGGTCGAGCCAGAACGCATCCTCGATCGTCGCCTCGTCCAGCGCCACGGAAAACCCGCTACTCTGTTTCTTATCCAATGGCGCAACTCCTCCCCTGATGATGCAACTTGGGAATTCCTCTTCGATCTTCAACGCCGTTTTCCCACTTTCACTCCTTGAGGACAAGGAGGTTTTTGGGGACCGGGCAGTGATACGAACCGGCAGTCTGGGATTCGAACAGGCATTCCTCCTCCCCATGGTCGGTCGCACCCTTCCAACGCCATTACCAGCTATCAACGCCTATATCTTCCATATATTACATTAACTATTGTATTAACTAATGTCATTAATGGTTGTGGTACGAGACCTCCATATAAGTCTCACGGTAGTTTGTATTAGCATATCATATTATCAATATTATCCTCCTCTATTCTCTAACTCTGGTGTTGCTACTCCTACCCATCTCCACCGGTCCTCTTCCGGAATCCTTCAGCAAAAAGATAACTTGTTGAAAGAGATTGAAGAAATGGAAACTTACGGGAGGGGAAGAGGAGCAAAACGGGGAGGGATGTGTGCTGTGCTCGACGGGGAGGGATGTGTGCTGCGCTCGAAGGAAGAGTCGGAGAGACGCGGGCTCGACGGAGAGAAGTTGCTGCACTCGATGGAGGAGTCGGAGGTACGCGGGCTAAACGAAGGAGTCAGAAGGGAGGGACGCGGGCTGCTGCGCTCGACGGAGGAATCGGAGAGACGCTGGCTCGGCGAAGGAGTCGGGAGGGAGGGACGCGGGCTGCTGCGAGCGAGAGATAACCTACAGTCGCGAGTTGCGGGAATTCCCAATTCCCATGTCTCGAGGTCAATAGGAATTGAATTGATTTCTATTAAATAAATTTTTGGGCCGCACTACGGAATTAGAATTGACAGCAGTTAATATTGGGAGGCAGCCCAATTTTGATTTTAGGCAACTCATAATTTGGGTGGGTCCCACCTTTTTTTTTTGATACTATTATAAGCAAACCTTTTTTAGTTGCTAACAAACCAATTTCTATGAGTTATTACTCGCCTTTTGAAAATACGCTTTGCACATGCATTTTTAGGAAAAGTGTTCAACGCGAAAATTGTAGATCTCGTCGAGATCTACAACTTTCGTGTTAAACACTTTTCCTAAAAATGCACGCACAAGGCCTTAAAATCGCCCTGATCGTGACTATAATGAATTTTTGAAAATAACAAGAAAATACGCTTTGTACATGCATTTTTAGGAAAAGTGTTCAACACGAAAGTTGTAGATCTCGACGAGATCTACAATTTTCGTGTTGAACACATTTCCTAAAAATATATGTACAAAGCGTATTTTCAAAAGGCGCATAATAACTCATAGAAATTGGTTTGCTAGCAACCAAAAAGAGTTTCTTATAACAGCACCCTTTTTTTCTTCCCCCCAGAACCTAATAGAAGCCCGTGTTTTTCATTTCATCCGCCGCTTTTAATTTCTTCCGTCGCTCTGATGTCTCCCCCCTCCCGATATGAACAGCGATCTTCTCGTCCCCGTCGCTCGCCCCTCCACCGATGATATTTCCTCCACCGTCGCTCGGGACATGACCGCCGTTGAGCCCAAATACTGCTACGCGGCGTCCATTTCGCCCGCCGGTGATGTCGCGGAACTCCATTCCAGACCTACCTTGCTTGAAGACATCGTCATTTCCACTGTAGAGGCTCCAGTTGACCTCGATTTGGACCCAGAACCGTCTATTGCTCTCCTTAAGCTGTTAAGATTGTTGAAGATGATTTTGCTTCTTATTTTGTATATATTTTGGTATATATTTTGCTAAATTCTGGTATATATTTTGTCTCTTATTTTGTATTTTTATTCTATGTGATTAAGATTGTTCAAGATGATTTCTATAGTTTAAGTTTAGCATCTCAACGTATATAGGAATAAACTTTGTGCAGTGAGATCATCAAAAATTCAAGATTGGCATCTTCTATTTTATAATTAATTTTTGTTTAACCATTGACATCAAAAATCCCCCTAGAGCTTACATGATTTCAAACCATTGACATCTTCTATTTTATAATTAAGTTTTGATTAACCAATATGCATTATTGTGAATGTTTGTGAATATTATTGTGAGGCATATTGTCAATGTTGAGTTTTTTTTTTATTTTTGTTCAATGTATAGGTATTGGAGAGAAAAGTTTGACATTAGCACAAGTAGACATGAAATCACATTTTACCACCAATATGAGTTTTCCTACGAAGGATTTTATTTGAAATCCCTTTAAACACAATACTTAAACTCTTTATCATTATCTATATTTGAAAAAGATCGATCTTGATATATAAATCCTAAAGAATGTCTCCTTACTAACCCTCACCCCACCTTCTTTTGATAATACCAAAAGGGGGAGATTAATTTGAAGAAATCTAGAGAATCTAGAGGAGAAATCTAGAAGATTTAGGGGATAATAAATACTTCATACATTTAGGGGAATATAAAACATAAATTGCATTTATGTAGGGGGGGCATTAAGATAGGGGGAGTATGCACTATTCTCATGTTTATCATATACTATAGTTGCACTTTTATCTCGCTTATCATATACCATAAACACCTTTGTTGATTTCTTGCTAAGAGGATTTGTTATTATCAAAAGGAGGAGATTGTTGGACATGTGTGTCACATCCCTTTGTTTGAGAATAACAAATCTCAAATTGTATTTGATCTTGCTTGTTGTGTGTTTATAGTGTGCAGGAACTATAAGTGCAATACTCACCAGGTAGAAGGCAGCATGAAATCAAAATCTGGAAGAAAGCACTACCGTCGGCGCTAAGGGGCACCGCAGGCGCTAGCGCTACCGCCAGCGCTAGAGCTACCGCCTGGCGCTAGCTTCACAACCACGAGATGGTGCACTTAGAAGCTCATGCTTATGCTGGCAGATTATCAGAGACTGAGCAAAAAATTGTACATGAGATGTACGTTGCAGAAGTAAAATCACGTAAGATATTATCAACATTGAAGGAAAGAGATAAGAGTAACACTACAGTGCTTAGAACTTTATACAATGAAAGAGCTGAGATACAGAAAATAGAACTAGAAGGAGGAACAGCAATACAATTTATATACAAGTGCATCACTGAATTTGGGTACACTAGTTTTAATAAAGTGAAAGTTGGTTACAATCATTTGGAGAGCTTGTACTTTGCGCACCCCATCTCTATTTGTCTTTGCAAAATGTTTCCAACAGTATTTCTTATGGATTGCACATATAAAACCAATATATACCGTCTTCCATTACTTTCTGTTGTTTGGGTAACGTCAACAAATATCACTTTTTATGCTGCATTTATATTCATGTCAAATGAGACTGAAAGTAGTTATGTTTGGGCGCTTAATTGTTTTAAGTTAGTGCTTGATCAAAATGCTCTTCCACATGTTTTGGTGACAGATAAAGAGGTAGCCTTGATGAATGCTTTAAAAGTAGTTTTTCCTACTTCTAAAAATATTTTGTGCAGAGTACATATAAATAAAAATATTCTTTCACACTGCAAGAAATACTTTCAAAATGGAAAAGATTTTGAAGTATTTTTGCTTCAATGACAAAATTTAATTGATTCTCTAAATGAAGCTGACTTCGTTAGTTCATTGTCATCGATGAAAAAATTGTGTATGCTGACAAATACCCTCTTGTATTTTCATATTGTTGAAACTAGGAAAATCTCGACTTCAAGATTCGGATCAATGCAGCCAGAGGCTACTCGTCCGGCGGTGTAGCAAGACGGCTTGACTGGCAACGATGAAAGAACTGAAACGGCAACAACAAGACCCCAGGCGTTGCGGTAGGGAGGTCTCACTACGTACCCGAAAGCTCAAAGGAGACTTCCCCTCCACAACCAAAAATGGTCGAGCAGGGTACGAGGAAGGCACCAACTTGGCGATTAACAAAGATGATGGTCGAGGGCGACGGCAAGAACTCGGGGGGGGGGGGGGCAAACCTTCGAAAATAGTGTTTTGGAAGCTCAGCCAAAAGTGTCAATCCAAGTACCTCTGGGGTCCTATTTATAGGAAAACCAAAGGGTAGGGGGCTATTTATAGCCCACACTCTGCCCGGCGACTACGCGACATTGAGGGGAATCTCGCTTGGCTTCGGCGAGTATCCGCTATGGTCGCCCACCTGGCGAGTATTAAGGGGCTTCTCGCATATACTCGCGCGTACTCTCGCATGCTCGTCAGGACTTCTGCAGCTCCAGCTTGCTAAGTTGTCTTCACTCTTTGACTCTTGACTTCTGTGCTGACCTTTGACTTTGACCTTTGGCCTGCGTGGCTTGAACTGGGTCCCACCCTTGGAGAATATGGGTTGTACACAATCCCCGCTCTTTGCGAGTAACGCAGTTGCTCGGAAAGAATCATCCAACCTTTATTCGACTAGATGTCATGTTGGCGAGTATCGGGTCTACTCGGCATCTGGCTGGCTGGCTCCCGGACTCTATATATAAAGGGGGAGGGGTCTCTGAGTGGAACGACTTTTCTGATCTCGCTTAAGATGTCGCACACTGCTACTGCTGACAAGGCTGAGGCGGATATGGCTGCGCTTCTCGGCATGCTGACGCCTCCTCGGAAATATGCTCGCGACGACGAGCTTGGAAACTTCCTCGCATCCAAAAAGAGAAAGAAGCTGGCGAAGAAGAAGAAGCAGCCTGTGCCGGCGGAGGATGTCGATGATTCTCCGGCCGACCATCAGGGGGTCCCTGCGAGCACTCAACAAGTGCTCGACGACATGGGTTTGTCGGGGAGTGGCGAGCAGCACTTTCTTCAGCCTGACCTCACTCCCTTGCGAGGTAGGAGAATTCTTTCTCGCCTTTGCAGGCCCGTCGACATGCTAATCATACTGGAGAGATGTTGACTCTCTATTCTCTGCTTACAGATCTGCCGACTACTGGTGCTGAGGGGGAGCACTTGTACATGCCACCCCTGTGATCATCTCCGATGGTCGCACCTGAATCTCGATCGGGGTCGAAGGCTGCTCGCCCGGTGCGAGTCCTTTACGGCTCCTCCTCGGCGGCTACCGGCCAAGGGCCTTCGGCAGATGGGAGCTCGCAACCGGTAGTGGCGAGCACTGCTCAGCTGCCGAGGGAGGTCTTCCTCTACCACCTCCTTTGCTGCCTCCCGGCAGTGCTCCTGGCGATCATCGCCCATCGTCGTCGACGGCTCCTTTGGTCCACCTGGCGGAGTCCTTGCGGCGCGGAGGGGGATCTGGATTCTTTGCCCCGAGGGGGGAGGGTGACTAGGGGATGGTCGTGGCCGAGGAAATGTGCCTCCGAGCAGGGAACATCTCGGCGGGTCTTCCAATGGTCAGCGGGATTCTGTTCACCGCAGCCCCTCTCCCCGCCGACATTGGAGTCCTCGGCAAACCCGATCTCACAGTCCTCGTCGCGAGGCTACTCGACCTGGTAAATAATCGT
This sequence comes from Dactylorhiza incarnata, assembly GCA_033032865.1. NCBI lineage: Eukaryota > Viridiplantae > Streptophyta > Magnoliopsida > Asparagales > Orchidaceae > Dactylorhiza > Dactylorhiza incarnata. Next base: position 297,940 of record JAWHQI010000170.1, read on the forward strand.
TATTTCTGGATGGTCACTTCTTTCTGTGATGGACTTGTCGTTGATCGTTTCTGTCTTGAATCACAGCTCGCGCGACTACTCTGGTGGGGACTTTGATCGACGGCATCAGGCTCTCTTCTCGCGAGTACCAGGAGAGGGCTACTCGCGCCATCCTGGATCTGGAGGCGAAGTTCGAACGCTTGGCGATCAACGAGCCTCAATGTTGCCCGACCGAGCTGGAGGCGCGGGTCGCCAAGATTGAAGAGTTTGAGACTCGACTAGCTGGCGCAGAGTCCCGTTACCAATCTATCCACGATCTGGAGCGTCGGATCACGAGGATTGAACAGTGTCAGCAGCTCCATCATGACAAGTTGGTTGGAATGCGGGCGAGCATGGGCTCGGTCGGTAGGCTCGCGAGGATCAAGGATCAGTTGCGTCAAGGCGAGGATGCGATGTAGGTGGCCATGAAGCACAACAAGCGTGCGAGTGGTATGGGATGGACCGGGCGACAACCCCAGTTGGTGGACCCCAACGCTTGACTCCTAGGACCTCGTTAGTCGCTAGGTCTTCTTTCCTCGCTTTATGTTGTTTAGCTTGTTGGATCTTACGACGCCCTTAGAGGGGGGTGAATAAGGTTTTTATGGAATTTAAATCTTAATTAAATTTATCAGAGTTTGGGACAGAAGTTTCAGAATATTTTATAGGAAAATATATTTTAATATCTCAGATAAGGGAAACAGAACTTTTTCCTTACTGTTGCTAACGTCTGGCGTTAGGTGTTAACGCTGGGCGTTAGCTCTTCAGAAAATTAATCTGCTCAGAATTATGTCAATGAGATTTTACTAATGTAAACATTAATGAAATACAATTCCAGAAAATCAGAGATAATAAAAATGATTATTGTATTTCAAAGATAATTACACAAATGTTAATTTTAATACTTTGATAAAAATATAAACTAAAACATTCTTGAAGAGGAAATAAAATCAATTGAATAGAACATTAAAAGACATGATTTTATTTCATAATAAATTGAATACATAAATGTTTGATTTCTATAACGCTAGAAATCAAGGCGAGAATATGTAAAAACACTTTTTGTTGTTTCACCGGTCCTTCTCCCAAAGACCGGTTGGTTATAGCTTATCTATCCCCAGATAAGGCCTCTAGCCACCCCCTAGATCAACCCTCGACCTAGTCGCCACGCATAAGGCGGCGAATTACCCCCTAAGCCGCACAAGGACCTAGTCGCCAACAACCGGGGCGAATTTACCCACGGAATCCTTCCCAAAATCCGACGTTCTCCCCGAACGATTTCTCCACACAAATTACAAAAGGAAAAAGTAAAAGATTACAAGATAAGTAAAGAGAAACTCCCAAAGAAATTTTGAAGGTGAAGACGAAGTCGATGTAGATGTTGGTGTTCTTGAAACGATCGTCCTTCGTATGGGATATGCGTTGTAGACCATCTCCTTCAAAATTCTCTTTAGATCTTCATGATAGCCCAAGAGAGATCTCTTAATTGCTGTACACGAGCCTCTCTTAAAATTATTGGAATTCTAGAATCATCTCACATAGAATGAGAGGGGTTGTACTTTAAATAGTCACAGGAGCTAACGTGTGGCGTTAAGAGTTAACGTCGACGTTAGTGAACGTGCACTGTCGTGGCTGAAATTGCGCAAACCGTCAGGATCGTGGCAGAAACCAATTTCGTCGAACGAAACACATTTCGTCGAACTCGCGTTCGTCGAACGGAATCAAAGTTCGTCGAACGCCACAAAGTTCGTCGAACGCAAGTTCGTCAAGCGAAATTTCGTCAAGCGCAGGTTCATTTCGTCGAACGCCTTCAGAGTTCGTCGAACGCAGTTTCGTCAGGCGCAATTTCGTCAAACGGCTAGCAAAGTTCGTCGAACAGCTAACGCCAGCGATAAGATCTAACGTTGGCGTTGTCTCTGGCTTCTCAACGGATTCGTTCTCGACGGCATTTCTTCTCGACGGATTCCTTCTCAACGGAAGTTAACGCGGGGCGTTAGCTCTCTTTCCAGAGAAACATCTCCATTCAGTATACTACTCATAGGGATGTGTAGCTATAGTTCCTGTACAACCTGCATACTATAAACACACAAAATACAAGATCAAATACAACACGGTATTTGTTATTCTCAAACCAAGAGATGCGGAACAAAGACTCCAACAATTTCCCCATTTTGATAATAACAAATACCTGTATGAGAAATTAGCGAGATTAAGACCATTTGTGTTTATAGATAAGTGCGGTAATAATATATGCATGAATAACAAGTTAAAAGCATGATAGATTTGATAGCGATAATGCATACTCTTTATATATGAAGTCTCCCCCTACATAAGTGTTCTCTTATAATTTACTCCCCCTAAATATCTATTTTACTAGATTTCTTAATTTCTTCTCCCCCTTTGTTATTAACAAAAGTGCGTATGGATGAGTGTATATCTATTAAGATTAATTAGGAACCACTTATTGAAGGATTGTCATGATCGAGCATATGATAGTGTATGCATCTCCTATATGATTACTCCCCCTACAAAGATACCTCATTTTTGAGTTTAATATTATTATAATGTACTCCCTCTAAATATTAGATTTATCAAAAGAAGGTTTAGGTGAGAGTGTGCAATAAGGAGTAATATGTTCTATGTCGAGAAGAAAAAATGCAATCAAAAGCTTGTTAAATGCTACTTGTTAAGAAAAATATAAGCATGATGAAACATATAGTAGTAAGCAACATAGCTGACATGATAAAGTAAGCATTCTATTTTAAGATACCACTTGTTGAAAAAAATAGAATACCACGGTGTTAAAAAAAGAGACATGAATGAGCATAAGTGGTAAACTTAGCAGAAGAATATAATAAGCACTCTTAAACATAAACATCATGCAGAAGAATATAATAAGCACTCTTAAACATAAACATCATTTTAGAAGATAAAATCATATAAAGGATAATGAGTTGTAAATTTGAAAAGTTGATGTTTGAGTTAAAGATTGAAGAGATGTTATTCTATTAAGATAAAATTGCAAGCATGATTTCATAATATCAAAAAAAGATACAAAAACTACAATATAACAAAATTTGCATTTCAAGTAAACATAAACATTGTAGCGATCATGCTTTGCTATCTAGTGCATTTACTTAAGTTTGTAGAGAATTTAGTAGATGAGCATTAAGATCCAATTCTCATGAGTAGAAGTTTTATGAAAGATAATGATATGTACAAAGTAGTGTTTTGATAAAGTATACAAGTGAATTAATCAAAAACACATGACATATATAATGAAATAACACAACATTAAAATACACAAATAATATTACTTCAACAATATTTCAATGCACATAAATAAAGAGTACAACTACCAAGGTGCTCTGCACACACAATGCTTATTAAGACTTATCAGGGTGCAAAGTAGTGCTTGGGGATCACATTTATATTTTTTTAGCTTTATTTTCAATTTTTTGTGATCCGGTGTACTAAGAGAAGTAATGTATAAATGTTTGCTACAAGACACTTTACAATTCTTAGTCAAGGTGCTCAACCTCACAATGCTCATTAAGACTTATCAGGAGGGTGAGTAGTGCCTGGTGGAGTTTTCCTTGTCATTTATTATTTGCTTTTTAGTTTAGTGACTAAGGACTCCAAATTCACTTGTTTTGCAAACATAGCATTTAAACCACATTTCTCTAAAGAATAAGTGCATGAAAGACAAAGAATTGTAATAACCAATTCAATGTTGTGTAGGTAATCTATTTATGCATTTTAATTATTTATGTTATTACACTACACAATCATGCAAGTAAAGGATTGTAAACACATGTAGATTATCAAAAATAAGTGAGTGAATAAATCATTATCAAAATAATACATTACTCGTACTTAGAGGCATGCTAAGCATTTCTACACATGTTTATCTACAATCAATTTCATTGCACATAACAAGATAATTTTCAAGGCATGACAAATACAAAACAATGTTTTTAAGAAACTTGAAAGTTAAATTAAACATTGTATTTAATCTTTAATTGATATAATTAATCATCCTTGACAATGACAATGAATAACAATCAGTTTTTATAAATTTTTGAATTTTTATATATGCACAAAACAATAAACACACATAAAGAAAAAAAAAGAAAAAATATATTTTTGTTCTTTGAAATTGTTTTGTAATTTTGTATTTGTTTTTTTATATATATATTCTCTGGAAAACATAGAAGTCGTTAATAGCCCTTTCAGTAAATGATATTCTATACAAGAAATTACTCGAAACAAATAAAAAAAATTTTGGAGCAAAGGAGCTAACGCCAGGCGTTAACTTCTTAACGCCAAAACAGAACTGCATTTCTTGATTTATTGAAAAATGTTTTTCAAAATTCATTTGTATTATAAAGAGGTCTTCCTTCAGTTGAAATTTCGTACTTGTGTTTTGTAAAATCATTAAAGCTCAAAATAATAAAATATGCAAACACAAGATGCAATGTTAGAACAAAAACAAATATGCATGATTTTAGTATAAAGAGTGAGATAATATTCATGCAATGAATATAATATGAGTATACCCAAGAATAATATACCGTAACTATATGTCTACACACTATAGTCCCGTACTAAGAGACGGATGGACATGAGGAGCTGCACACATGTCGTAGGTTGGGGTGTTAATCTCATATGCATACAAAAGACGACGCTCAACCTAACACTCTTTCCCCCCAGTGCCTCGCAAGGCCCTACTGGAACCCTCCCCGGTTAAGGACAAGACATGACTTAGAGGTTATGTCTCTAATGCACACAATCCTACGCCCTCGCTATTGTGAGACACAAGTCATAGGTTTAATAATTATGGACATACTAAGCGTGCAAGCCTTAAATATATAAACTATGGTATAATTGCATGATTAGTTTTGGATTTACACTTATATCGAAGATTGTTGATTTTAAATCCATTTAAAAAAAAAATATTCATGCAAATAACTACAAAGGAAATTATGATTTTCAGATTTTAGTAATATAATTTACTTTAGCATTGCAAGATATAATTAGCATGGACATTGATTTCTACATATGGTAAGTGATGATGCTAGTATGATGAGTTAGGACAACATGGTGCAAAGCTATGTAAAGATGGACAAATATATAATTGAGTTGCATGTATTCAACAAGAGTTTTGAATTTTCATAGACCTAGAATGAAGTGACAATTCTATTTGATTTCATCGTATTTATATCAAGTTAATTCTTAGGTCTAAAGATAATGAGATACATGTAAACAATAAAGATGCACATCACACACACAAAACAAGATATGAAACTATAATACCAATAACCATCATATATTTCATAATTCCCGAGGTTGATAGAAATAGTTGATTTAAGATAATTCTTGATAGATCATGAATTACAATATATGATAATAGTGAATTTTAGCATAGGATATTAATAGATCAAGATGGAGTGTGTGAAATCATATTCATCATTTTTGTAATTTTTTAATTATGATTTTTCATTATAGGGGCTATCATATGCAACAAAGAAAATAGACAAATATGCAATTAGTTGCACATTTAATATTTTAGCCTAAGACCCCTAAAAGTCCATTTAAATCCAATTTTGAAAGTAATTTCATTAGTCTTGATAATATCATTTAGCAAATTTAGCATTTAATTTATAATGATAATATAAGACATTTATAGGCAATGGATTTAAAAAGGATAAAACATATAAAAAGGAAAGATAGATCACTTAAAAAAATTATGACTTTATATTCAATTTGATTTGTTAAACATTAGGCTTAAAATGAAAGTCATATCTCATGATAAATAAAGTGATCATAGTGTGTTGGCTCAAAAATAGGAAATAAACAAAAGAAAAAGTAATTAAGCATATCATGAAGCAGAATAATGATATTTCATTTATAATTTATTTCTACTTCATGCAATACAATGATTCTTAGTGAATGAGAGATTTAGGTATCCAAAGGGGACCAAGTGTGATGGTTCCTTTGGGTACCCAAATACATCGCGGCCTTTACAAGTGGAGCTAGTGTTTCGTTTTTAATTTTGGGCCTCCATTCATACTTTGGTTGTTTATCTTTTAAATTCATATTATGATTATTTGACATCTTTTGGAGATGATAGTTGTTCGAAAAATAATTCATTTGGGATTTAAGTTTATTCAAATTATTTTTCAAAATACATTGATGTTGATAATCATAATGAATTTTATTATATTGATTCTTTGAGAGTTTATAAGAGTGATGGTCTTTCTTAAGAATTGAATGTTGAAAGAGTGGGTTACAATATGTTTTAAATGTCTGGTTCTTATTTTGATGATTTTCATTTCCACTCTTTCTTATAGATATACTCTTATAATATGAAGTTAAGATTTTAGGCTTTTGATAATTTGATAAACTAGAAATAAAAGATTTTTTATTATATGAAAAATTTTGAATAAACATTTTTAATGATCCTAGTTTATCCTTTAAATTATCATTTTCTTTTATCAATTTTTCATTATGCTCTTTTGAAGTTAAAAGATCTTTTTCCAAAACCTTGAGTTCTTCTTTAAATGTATTATAATCAAAACAAGATTTAGCATTTTTAATTAAAGAGCATGAAGGAGAATTTGAAACATCAATATCAGATTCTACTTTAGCGTTTACTTTTAAAGTTTTATTTTCTAAACGTAATTTGAAATTGGCATGTTTCAACTTTGAAATTTTACGTTTAGCAAATTTAAGCACACGAAATGTAGAAATAGAATTAGTTACAAAAAAAGAAGATTTAGATTTTCTTACCTTGTTATAGTTTCCGTCTTCTCTTTTGCTTGATGTTTTGCCATCAATTGAGTTCAATATTGTTTCTCTCTTAGATTGATCTTCCTCCAAGAATGAGTCCTCGTCGATTTCTTCTCTTGGATCCATAAGGAATTCCTCTTGTTCATCATCTGTGGAAGGAAGACTATAAGTATTTTCAAGAAATTTCCAAACTTCAAAAGCAGTAGGAAGCGTATAAATAAGTTTGAAAATATTTTGATCTAGAACACAATATAGACTATTCATAGATTTGGCATTTAAAAACATTTCATTTTTATTTAAAATATTTTGGGGCATTTTAATTGTAATATTCCAAACTTCAATATCCAAAGTTTTAAGAAATTTTTCCATAAGTGTTTTCCACCCATTATAATTTTCACCCATAAATAATGGTGGATATAATGATTTTTCATTTTCATAAAAATTATCCCCTCTAGAAGATGCGAGATCATGAAGCACCATTATTCCCGGTTGTGAAGCCGTATTGGAATAACCTACGCCCTGATACCACGTGTTGGATCTTACGGCGCCCTTAGAGGGGGGTGAATAAGGATTTTATGGAATTTAAATATTAATTAAATTTATCAGAGTTTGGGACTGAAGTTTCAGAATATTTTATAGGAAAATAAATTTTAATATCTCAGATAAGGGAAACAGAACTTTTTTCCTTACTGTTGCTAACGTCTGGTGTTAGGTGTTAACGCTGGACGTTAGCTCTTCAGAAAATTAATCTGCTCAGAATTATGTCAATGAGATTTTACTAATGAAAACATTAATGAAATATAATTCCAGAAAATCAGAGATAATAAAAATGATTATTGTATTTCAAATATAATTACACAAATGTTAATTTTAATACTTTGATAAAAATATATATTAAAACATTCTTAAAGAGGAAATAAAATCAATTGAATAGAACATTAAAAGACATGATTTTATTTCATAATAAATTGAATACATAAATGTTTGATTTTTATAACGCTTGAAATCAAGGCGAGAATATGTAAAAACACTTTTTGTTGTTTCACCGGTCCTTCTCCCAAGGACTGGTTGGCTATAGCCTATCTATCCCCAGATAAGGCCTCTAGCCACCCCCTAGATCTACCCTCGACCTAGTCGCCACGCACAAGGCGGTGAATTACCCCCTAAGCCGCACAAGGACCTAGTCGCCAACAATCGCGGCGAATTTACCCACAGAATCCTTCCCGGAATCCGACGTTCTCCCCGAACAATTTCTCCACACAAATTACAAAAGGAAAAAGTAAAAGATTACAAGATAAGTAAAGAGAAACTCCCCAAGAAATTCTGAAGGTGAAGACGAAGTCGATGTAGATGTTAGCGTTCTTGAAACGATCGTCCTTCGTATGGGATATGCGTTGTAGACCTTCTCCTTCAAAATCCTCTTTAGATCTTCATGATAGCCCAAGGGAGATCTCTTAATTGCTGTACACGAGTCTCTCTTAAAATTATTGGAATTTTGGAATCATCTCACATAGAATGAGAGGGGTTGTACTTTAAATAGCCACGGGAGCTAACGCGTGGCGTTAAGAGTTAACATCGGCGTTAGTGAACGTGCACTGTCTTGGCTGAAATCGCGCAAACCGTCAGGTTCGTGGTAGAAACCAATTTTGTCGAACGAAACACATTTTGTCGAACGTGCGTTCGTCGAACGGAATCAAAGTTCGTCGAACGCCACAAAGTTTGTCGAACGCAAGTTCGTCAAGCGGAATTTCGTCGAGCGCAGGTTCATTTCGTCGAACGCATTCAGAGTTCGTCGAACGCAGTTTCGTCAGGCGCAATTTCGTCGAACGGCTAGCAAAGTTTGTCGAACGGCTAACGCCCAGCGATAAGATCTAACGATGGCGTTGTCTCTAGCTTCTCAACGGATTCGTTCTCGACGGCATTTCTTCTCGACGGATTCCTTCTCAACGGAAGTTAACGCGGGGCGTTAGCTCTCTTTCCAAAGAAACATCTCCATTCAGTATACTACTCATAGGGATGTGTAGCTATAGTTCCTGTACAACCTGCATACTATAAACACACAAAATACAAGATCAAATACAACACGGTATTTGTTATTCTCAAACCAAGAGATGCGGAACATAGGCTGCAACATAGCTGAGTTGAACGCCTTGGGTGACTTTGTAAAAACATTGAAATTGTGTAATATTGTTTGGTGAGCTTTAGACCTCGCCTTTGATTTGTTGTTCATCTTCTTTGTTCTTAATTTTTGCGAGTATTTGTTGCTTGGAAAGTCGCGCATGGCTGGCGAGTTGTTCTTTCTTTGAGTGCATGTCTTCGCGTGCTGACGGTCGACGACTCCGACGCACGTTGTGGGCACGACGACCTATGACGATACTCGCTACCCCCTTATTTCTACTCGCGAAGGGGTAGTCAATCACCTGGGTCTGGCCTCTGTCTATAAATATGGGGTGGGTAGGTATTTATTATGCTACCGACGATCTTCTTCTCCTTTGTGCGAGCAATTTCAACGATTCGTTCGTCGAACGCAATTTCGTCAGGCGCAATTTCGTCGAACGGCTAGCAAAGTTCGTCGAACGGCTAACGCCCAGCGATAAGATCTAACGATGGCGTTGTCTCTGGCTTCTCAACGGATTCGTTCTCGACGACATTTCTTCTCGACGGATTCCTTCTCAACGGAAGTTAACGCGGGGCGTTAGCTCTCTTTCCAAAGAAACATCTCCATTCAGTATACTACTCATAGGGATGTGTAGCTATAGTTCCTGTACAACCTGCATACTATAAACACACAAAATACAAGATCAAATACAACACGGTATTTGTTATTCTCAAACCAAGAGATGCGGAACATAGGCTGCGACATAGCTGAGTTGAACGCCTTGGGTGACTTTGTAAAAACATTGAAATTGTGTAATATTGTTTGGTGAGCTTTAGACCTCGCCTTTGATTTGTTGTTTATCTTCTTTGTTCTTAATTTTTGCGAGTATTTGTTGCTTGGAAAGTCGCGCATGGCTGGCGAGTTGTTCTTTCTTTGAGTGCATGTCTTCGCGTGCTGACGGTCGACGACTCCGACGCACGTTGTGGGCACGACGACCTATGACGTACTCGCTACCCCCTTATTTCTACTCGCGAAGGGGTAGTCAATCACCTGGGTCTGGCCTCTGTCTATAAATGTGGGGTGGGTAGGTATTTATTATGCTACCGACGATTTTCTTCTCCTTTGTGCGAGCATCGAGAATCTATTCTCTTTCTTCTCGCCTGTGATACTCGTTAACCTTCTACTCTTTCTTCTTGCTGAGGTGACTGACGAGGCCACTATTCAGCGCGCTAGTCATGCGAGGAACTTCGCAGCGGCGAGGTTCAAGAAGTCCTGCTCGCTTCAGAAGGACATCGACGAGTTCTCGGACAAGTACTTGTACATGGGGTACGCAGTGAGGCTTCCTGGCCAGGGCGAGCGCCTAAATAATTCTTTGGAGTGCGGCGAGATCATTTGCCATATTCGCCATTTCGAGGTCGGCTTGCGACTACCATTGTGGCCAAAATTGTGCCAAATTATGCGTTACTTCGGGATAGTCCCTGCCCAGATCAATCTGAATGGCATGACGATTATCATTGGGTTCCTCTGCTTCTTGCGAGAAGAGAGAATCGTCTTTGACCTGTCCGTCTTCCGGCGGATCTTCCACTTCATGGCGACCGACAAGGGCGTCATTTTCTTCTGCAGCCATGTCTGCACGCTGGTCGACACGGCGAACAAGAACCACCGTTGGGGAGAGCAGCTGGTCATCATTGGTGGCGACTTTGAGGCCATTCCTTATGTCTCCCGTCAGTCGCCTGAGAGTGTCTTCTCGACGCCTTACCTGGAGGGAGCTCGCGAGGAGCTTCTCGAATCCTTCCGGAACCGTTGCTTCGACGTGGTCTTCTGGAGGAGGCGAGTAGACGTGCTTCCGGAGATCGCCTCGGGTGAAGGTAAAGATGTTGAGCGAGTATCTGTTATACTCGCAATACTGCTTCTGCACGGCGACTAATTTGGGTCTTCTGTCTTCTGCAGCTAGTCGCGCCTTGGCGCGCGAGCCTCTCCCTTTGGCGATGGAGGCGGACATCGCGACTATCGACTTATCGCAGGTCCCTGACAACCTGGCTGTTGCTGGTGAGAAGGCTGGGTCCTCGAAGAAGAGGAAGGGCAAGGGCAAGGTGTTAGAGCCTGCGAGAAAGAAAAAGGAGTTGGCGAGCAGGGATCTCGGTGCGAAGGCAGATCCTTCTGAGGCTGGCGAGCCTTCCGAGCATCCCAACTTCAACGAAGGAACTTGCGGCACGGACTCCTATGGTCGCCCGCTGGTGACTTGGGCGGAGAGCGCACACAAGGTGACCTTGAGCACCAACCTCCCGGCTTGGTCGGAGGACTGGGAGGATAAGGGCAAAGCGTATGACGTCATGTTCGCTCTTTATGGTCGCACCGATGCTGAGTCATTGTAGGACGTATCGACCGAGTATCTGGCTCACCAGACCTCGCGCGCTCTCCTTCGATCGGCGGAGCTGAGTCATCACACAGCGAGGAGCTTGCTCATCGCTGAAGAGCGAGTAAAGATGTTGGGCAAGTCCTCCATCTCACTTGGTCTTCAACTAGAGAAGTGCAAGGTATTGGCATCTGGGCTTGAAGTATCCTCGCTTGTCGCTGCTCGCCTGTTGCGAATATGGTACTAAACATTACCTATCTAACTTGCAGGCCGACGAGATAGAGGTAGCGAAGAAGATGTCGCAGCTTGAGAAGGAGCTGGAAGACACTCAGGCTGCATTGGAGGCTGCCCAAGTGAGGATCGCCGAGCTAGAAACTCGGTCTGCCGAGCAGCATCCTTCAGAGGCAGGGCCTTCCCGGGTGGGGAAGAAGATCAGGATGCACGGCGACGAGATGTCAAGCAAGGGCCGGGACATCGCGCGAGCAACGAGGAACGTTGTCTTGAGTTGGTTGAAAGCTGATGGCAACCAAATACCGGAGGCGATGAACCTGACAGTGATGGACATCATTCCGGCTCTGCTTGCCGAGGAGTCCACCTCCCCTTTGTGAGCTTCCTCCCCTGAGCTCAACGATGATGATGATGAGGACGATGATAAGGACGAGGACGTCGATGTCGATGACGAGGATGAAGACGAAGGCAGCGACAATGATGGAGGTGAGGATGACGCCTGATCGGCAGGGGCCCTTCTTTTTTTGTTCGCCCTGTTCAACTTTGTACAGATTTTTGAAGCTGTAAATGCTCGCACAGATATATAAAAGAAAGGACAATTTTTTGCTCGCCTGCACTTCTTTTGCTCGCATATTTTGTGGACTTTGGTAGGCTCTTAGGCTCGAATGCGATGAATGCTCGCTAGGCTCATAGGCTCGAAGCGAGATTGAGTGGTCGTCGCTACGCTTGGTGCGATCTTTGAGAGGTACTCGAGGCGATCGACGATCATACCTTAGTCGCACCTACATGCTCACTCTGTAGATGCTCTCATATGTGGATACTCGCCGACCCCAAAAGTCGATGGGGGGGGGGGCCTTTGTAGGATGAGCACTTTCGATTCTTTCGCTGCGCCTGCTGTGGAGCTTTCAAGGATCATAACAACAATGATAACAATGAGAAAATGAGAAGACAAGTAAGGAGTGGCAGTCGGGGGGGGGGGGGGGGGGGGGGGGGGGGGGGGGGAGGGGGATCCAAGGGGACACGTCCTCCCGAGGCCTTCATCTTACTACATTGCTGAAAACTGGCCTGTATGGAATGACAATCGGGGAGGTCCAAGGGGACACACCATCCCGAGGCCTCCGTCCTACTGCGTTGCTGAAGGCTGTCCAGTAGGGAATGACAGTCGAGGAGGTCCAAGGGGACACACCATCCCGAGGCCTCCATCCTACTGCAATGCTGAATGTTGATCGGCCAAATAGATCATCTTTTCTTCAATTCGGGGGGTTGGCGTCCAGATTCTCCTCTGATAACCTCTCTAGTCGGATGAGAAGTGCAATCGGGTGGTCTCGGCAAATATGCAAGGGGGGAGCTGATCTCGGCCGTCAATGCAGAGGCTTGGTCTTAAGAGAGCTCACTCTCCGAGGCGCCGTCCCATCACCCGACTTGGGTTTTTACGAGAGTCGAGTCAGAGGCCTGTCCCCCAACCAGTTGTTGGGTTTGCGGAAGAGTCTTCATAATGTCACTCAACAATCATAGGGGGTTAACCGCACCAACTCATAAGATTGGAATAATTGACAAGAAGAATTAACTTTGTTGCGAGATTTTGCTCTCCTCCAAACCGCTCTAGTAGTAAAACTGATCATCGCTTTGCCGAGCTGGAGGGGTTGGTCTCGACCAACGTGCAGGGGGGGAGCTGATCTCGACCGTCAATGCAGAGGCTTGGTCTTAGGAGAGCTCACTCTCCGAGGCGTTGTACCATCACCCGACTTGGGTTTTTACAAGAGTTGAGTCGGAGGCCTATTCCCCAACCGGTCGTGGAGATCCTATTCTACCTACTTGAAACGCTTTTTGAAACAAACGACACCTTTACTTTCAAGGGTCTTTCTGACAGTAAAACTGATCATCTCTTCGTTGAACTGGGAGGTCAGCGTCCAGACTTCTTCCTAATAATCTCTCCAGTCGGACGAGAAATGTGGTCGGAGGGTAACTACGACCAACGTGCAAGGGGTGAGCTGATCTCGACCGTCAGTGCAGAGGCTTGGTCTTAAGAGAACGCACTGTGAAGACCCTATTTCCGGGCTTTCCAATTGATTCGAGGATCGATTCAATTTCCAATAGAAAGATTGCAGAGCCACAGTACAAAGATCATAAATACCACATTTATTAATTTACTCAAAAGTTTTACAGATAATATTCGTTACGATAGTCACAATAAACATCGGTACAAGTGGCTCTATGCTTCTCCTGGGCTTCATCGATTCCTATAAAAATCTTTAACCATACCTTCGCCAGCTCTTCAGGGGGAATTCTCTTGGGTGCGTTGGGAGATGCTTCTGCTTCCTAAAAATATATCCACGAAGGATTAGTCATAAAAATATGACTAGGTGAGAAAAGTATTTCGTGAAACAGTTATACATGTAAACAATGTGAGATAGCAATATGCATACATTACACAAAATCAATAATGTTTTACTTAAATATTTCTCCTGAAATGCCCCCATAATTTAGATTACATTTAATGAGAAATACTTAGGTATGCAAACTTGAAATGGCCACACCCCCGAAGGGCGTAATTGTAGGCTCACCCCTACTGGTGAATCCATCAGTAGATGCCTCTACATCATAGGATTCGAAGCCTTCATAATTCCATATGCCGGATTTTATAATGATTGTTATATATTAAAAAAATCCCTCAAAACTTTGGATCGCTATCTTTTCCCCTCGCCCACATTTCTTTTATAGCGATTTAATCATTGAGTTAAAACTCATATGCACAGGCAGTATCTTTTAAAAATGGAAATATGAAAATACTTGAATAAACATAATTCAAGAAATAAAATACTTACCATCGTCTTTCCTTTACCAGTATCCTTTTCTGCATTCTCGACACGCTTATCGTGAGACGTCATCCTCTTGTTTCTCGGCCTTGAAAAATACTGAAATAGTATGTACTTCAAATGGGTTGCGTCTCTTGGATAACTCGTAGCGTTAATGTTAAAAAGGAGTAAGTAAAAAGAAAACGATTAAAATCCGTTAAAATCGTGAAAGCGAAATAAATCGAAGAAACTCCGAAAATGTAATAAAACGATCGTAAATCAGCCCACTGCTTTAAATAACATAGTCAAGCTATCAGTCCAAAATTAGCCTTCAAAAGGGCACAAAATCTCATTTCAGTAATCACGACACCAAGGCAATAGAATCCTTCTCAAAACAGCCAACCAAATGAGAATCCTTCTTAAAACAGCCAACCAAATGAAGCATAAACAACTAAAGCATGAAAAGTTATTAACATCCAATTCCCCCATAATTTCTCTATTAATACCATTTGTGAATCCCTTATATCAACTAACAAAAAGGAAACAAAATCCAGAAAAGTGACAGGAAGAAGAAGAAGAAGAAGAGAGAAAGGAGAAGAGAAAACTCACTATAGAAGCAATTGACGGGAGCAGCAGCACAAGGCAGTAGCAGCACAATCGACGGGAGCAGTAACACAAGGCAACAACAACACAATCGATGGGAGCAGCAACACAGTCGACGGGACAACAGTACAAGGCAGCAGCTCAAGATGGCAGCAGCACAGTCGACGGAACAACAACACAATGGATAAGAACCAGGGGAGGAGGAGAAGTAGTCAGAGATTGGAAGGGATGGATGAGGGAAAACACAAGGAGGGTTGTCTATTTATAGTGCTAAGTAGGCGGTGGGGTTGGTGAGGAAGCAGCCAACCAAAAGTCCAAGTGTCAAACAATTCAAAAGGCTTAACAACATAAGATGCCAGCAGTAGGATGAAACCAAAACAAGAAACAACTGCAAAACAAATGTCAATTTCATGATTTACAGCACCTATCTAGCCAACACTCAAGACAGCTAGGTGTCACAAAATACTTCAATTCAGCCACCAACTAAAACAACTAGGTGTCATAAGGTAACACCAACTCAGCTACCTCACCAATCAGAAATGGCAGCCCACGTTAAACATGAAAACAGCAGCAATGACAACCCACGTTAAACATGAAAACAGCAGCAATGACAGCCCACTTTAAACATGAGAACTGCAGCTCATAAAATAGCCCATATTCTTAATGACAACCCACTTTAATTAAAGCCCACATATATTTATTCAGCTCCCAAAATTAATGAACCAATAATAAAATTTATGACACCCTAGAATAATAAAGCAACTCAACTCATAAAATGAAACGAAAACAAAACATGTAAAAGCGAAAACTCAAAAATCGTACTGCCTTTTGATCATCATTGGGGAAAAATACAAAACAGAATTTTTTGTACGAAATTGAGATCGTCACACACACTACCGAGGCACTGTCCCATCATTCGTTCTGGTTTTTACGAGGATTAAGTCAGAGGTCCGTTTCCCAACCTAGCGTGGAGATCAATTTTACCCACTTCGAGAAGATTTTGCTTGAAGGCAAAAAGAACTCTCGCGGCCCATGTTTCAGGGGGCGAGGAATTTTATTCATCCGGAGAAAATACAAGTAGGGGGAATACACCTTCCCGCTCAGGGATAGAACCTCTTCAGGTCGAGGCCGCTCCAGGTATTCCCAATCAATTCCCTTTCATGGTTCTGCAGTCGGTATCCGCAGTTGCTAACGACTCGTGGATGATGAACGATCCCTACCAGCTGGGGTTGAGCTTTCTGACTGGGTTGATCTCCTTGTTGCGTCCACCTTCTTCAAGACGAGGTCACCTGCTTGGAAATGCTTGAGGAGGGCGTACTTGTCGAAGTACTTCGCCATCCGCCTCTTGATCTCTTCTTGCCTGGCCGAGGCTACGTCTCGGAGTTCTTCGATGTAGTCGAGAGAAAGCCTCTGAGCTTCTTCATTCTCTAATCGTCATTCTTCGTCTCCGTCTTCAGCAGCAATCACTCTGGGGCTTCTGACTTCGAACTCCACGAGGATGAGAGCTTCAGATCCATGAGAGAGTTTGAAGGGAGTCTCCCACGTGGCCGAGCTAGGAGTGGTCCTCAGAGCCCGTAGGACCGAAGGGAGCTGATCAGCCCAGTTCCCTCTTAAGTTCTCGACCTTCTTCTTCAGGAGGTTGATGATCAATTTGTTGGTGGCTTCCACCTGTCCATTGCTCCGGGGATGGTGGATAGAGGCGAATCGAAGATCCGTCCCTAGCTGCTTGCAGAAATCTTCCAACTCCAAGCTGGAAAATTGGGGATCGTTGTCGGTGACGTTGGCGAGAGAGATCCCGAATCTACAGACGATCTCTCCCCAAATGAAGTTCTTCACGACTTGAGAGGTGGTCTTGGCCAGAGCTTTGACCTCGATCTACTTTGAGAAATAGTCGATCATGATAAGAACGAACTTCCTTTAACTGCCGGCTTGGGGGAATGGGCCTACAAGATCGATTCCCCAGATGGAGAACGACCACGGGGCCGAGATTGAATGAAGTCGCTGAGCTGGCTGCAACTGAAGAGGAGCGAACAGCTGGCACTTATGGCACTTCCGGGAGAAGGCTTCGGCATCCGTCCGGATGGTCGGCCAGAAGTATTCGTGCCTTAGAATTCTTTGCTCCAAAGTGCGAGTCCCCGAATGACTTCCGCACTCTCCGAGTGGATC
Organism: Dactylorhiza incarnata; assembly: GCA_033032865.1. Lineage (NCBI taxonomy): Eukaryota > Viridiplantae > Streptophyta > Magnoliopsida > Asparagales > Orchidaceae > Dactylorhiza > Dactylorhiza incarnata. Next base: position 314,993 of record JAWHQI010000170.1, read on the forward strand.
TCTTCCAACACTCGAGGTACTTCGTCTTCTGGAACGCATCTGGACAAGGGGCCCGAGATGGTCTTGCGATACAGCTCCCCGCCGTGCAAAAGATAGTAGGCCGCCTTGTATCAAAACTTCCTCTGATCTCCGCCTTCAGCTGGGAGCTTGCCGGTAGTCAGGAATGCTACGAACAGATCCATCCACGACACCCGTTGCTCAATCTCCATCATCTCCCCTTCTTCAATGGATGGTCGAAACAACTCGGTTATCGTTCCTCCCGCCCACGGACTGTACTTGGCCAAATGGTCTGCCGCCGAGTTCTCCTCTCTCGGCACATGCTCGACGAAGAAATATTGGAAGCCTCCAATTAATCCATTCACCTTGACCAGGTACTGCTGCAGGATGGTGTCGCGCACTTCGAACTCCCCTTAAATCTGCGATGCGACCACCATCGAATTCGTGAAGGCTCGGATATCCTGGATGCCCAACTCCTGGGCGAGGCGCAAGCCAGCCACTATCGCCTCATACTCTGCTTGATTGTTCGTGATGGGGAAGAGGATCTTGACTGCTTGCTCGATCTTGGTTACTTGTGGTCTGACAAGCACGATGCCCACTCCCACAGAGCTCTTGCCCGAAGCTCCATCAACAAACATCTTCCAGGGAACCAGATTGGAAGGTACCTCGCTTGGATCTACCACTCCCGAAAAGTCGGCCAAGAAATCGGCTACCGCTTGGGATTTGATCGTCACCCGGGGCGAGAAGGAAATGTCGGACTCACTGAGTTATACCGACCATTTCGCCAGCCTCCCTGAATGCTCACTCCTTCCAGGATTCCCCGAAGGGGATGATCGATGACGACCCAGATGGAGTGAGCTTGAAAATAAGGCCGAAGCTTTCGCGTCGACATCACCAACGCGAAGGCGAGCTTCTCCAGGATAGGATACCGCAACTCCGCCTTTTTAGCACACGGCTAACGTAATAGACGGGTAGCTGCCTTCTTCCTTCTTCCCTGACCAGCACCGAGCTTACTGCTTCCGCCCCTACTCCCAGATAAAGGAGTAGGTCTTCACCTTCCTTTGGGATCTGGAGGAGGGGTGTCCGGGTTAGCTGTAAGCCCCCCCCCCCCCCCCCCCCCCCCCACCCCACACACACAAAAAAAAAACTGAACCCGATCCAGGGAGAGGGGGTCTTACTGCCCAAGATGGCCACCAAGCGCTTCCCGGGTGGCGACGACCCACCCTCTCAAGCGCTAAGCAATCGCCTTGTTAGTCATATGAATCATCATAACACACATCAGAGTCACACAACAGAAGCAGAATTCGAGAAAGCAAAAAGGCAAGGTTATATATATATATCTAACTGAAAAGGGGTCGTAGCCTACTGTTTACAAAAAATGCCTCGCGGGCTAGACTCTAGGAATCACATCACGGAAGACTGGGGGATAGGATGGAGTGTCTGATCGGGCAATCTCTAGGGCTGGTATGTCATCCGGCGGTGCGGGGGCTTCGCGCTGTCCCGTCTCCTGTGACTGGTTATAAGAATAACTGTTAGTCACAGAACTAAGTGGAAACACATTCCCTCCCCGGATCCGTATCCTGGGGCAGGATAGAGTACTAAATTAAATAGTCGAAGCAATGAAAGGTTAGCAGCAGGTATATATACATATATCAATAAGGCCTACCAGCCATAATTTTCAGTAAAACAGTGAGGAGCACGCAGTTTATAGCATGGTTAATAAATCTATCTCGCGCACACACCAGGTATTCAAACTTGTTCACACACACAACCCTGTGTCGACACAGATTAGACTGCTTTTCTTCCAGCAGGGTAGTGAACCCTGCGGGCCTCACCAATGTGGCTGTCGGTGACAGTGGCCAGTCTTGCCACTTCTCAGCGTAGTCGTACCGTATCGCTCAGGCCCTCCCGTACAACTTGGTGTACTAACTGGATGTGAGCAACATCCGGCGATTCTGAGATTTTGGCCGACCAGTGGAGGCAATTCAGCGGGTTCAAAGTGGCGATAACCCGCGGTGCACATCTCCATGTCGCCTTAAGTCGTCATTCCTCCCGCACCGGTACGAACGGTCTGCGGGCGTGACCGACCCGCCACTTTTATAGCAAGCAGATTGGAAAACAATCTTAAGTAAGAACAACTACTCCAGGTCCACTGCGGCTTCCCTGCCTCAACCAGCTACACAACTTATGGTCGGGAGGCGTGGCGGAAGTGAAGCATCTTATTTGGGGCTAACCTTAGAGGAAAAACTCGACTCTTGGTTATCCTTAACTAAGACCCCCTAGCAGTCTAGAAATAACCGCTATCTAGCGCGGGACTCGGGGTTAGCACAAAATAGAGCAAAGTAAACTGTTGGGCTGAGTAATAAAAATACTTAACAGTATGAAGGCCGAAAGCAAGGGCCGAATTAACGAGACCAGTACGAGACTGGAGTATCGAAAACAAAGAACAAAAAGCAAATAAAGAAATGACCAGTGCGAGACTGGAGTACTGGAAATGAACAAACAAGAAACATAGCTAAGTGACCAGTGCGAGACTGGAGTATTAACAGAACAATTGCATAAAGTAAATGCAGGACAAGTACAAGACTGGAGAACATAAATAATTAAGCGTGTTAGTAGTCCAATCACTCCATATCAGGAGGCTTCAGAGTCGTCTCCGTTCTTAGGAGGGAATTCTGTTCTTTCCCCGTTCATAGGGGTCTCTTCTCCGTTTGTAGGAGGAAATTCTGTTCTTTCCCCGTTCATAGGGGCATTTTCTCCTTTCATAGGAGCTTGTTGATTTTAGTTATCGATCGGGGTCGACTTATATTTTATGTGATTCCTTATTGCGGTGTGACCTGGGCTCACCTTTTAATTATCTTGTAGTTACTGTTTTAGAAATATCGCCTCGCGATTACGACCCAATTGCGCGTTCCGATATTTTTAACTTGGTCGACTTCTCGCCGAAATTGGCGAGCTTACCTTTTAATTTTGATCGACTCGCACAATTTTATTACATAATTAAAATAACGCATCGAGAACCCGCAAATTCGTCCTGATTATTTCTGTCCAATTTTGGGACGTTATTTGTTTGTAGAAAGTTTATTTAGGGTTGTAAAAATAGCAAAAGGATTGATAAACTTCTCAAACTTTGATAGGAGTTGGAAAATAGCCTAAGAGTGAGCCTATAATTTTTTGGGAATTTTCCCAATTTATTTGGGCCTTAAATTCCTTAAAAAAAACTTGAATAGGCTTTTAAAAATAGTAAAACTCCACAGAAAATTCTTAAACAATTACAGGTGGTGCCTCTCTAGGTGGGGAACATTTCCCATGTTGGAAGTTTTTGCCATAAAGGCCTAATTTGACCTCAGAAAATTCACACAAGGGGAGGGGTCAATTTAGGGTGCGGATAAGGAAAGGAGGGAGGCAGGGGGCACTGCACCGTGCGCCCTCCTCGGGTCCCCACAGCGGATCTGCAGCAGATCTGTTGTGGGGGGCACATATGCGGAGGCAGGGGCGGGAATTAAGGAGGCGGGGGCCGTCCGATCTCATCGTGGAGATCGGACGACCCCCGCTAAACATCGGGGTTTCCGCGGGAGGCGGCCGCTGCCGCCGCCGGGCAGTGGCCCGTTGGCGCCAGCGCGTCGGGGGCCGGCGACCACTCCGGTGGTGGTACGACGGTCTGGCGTCGCCGGCCACTGCTAGATTTAATAAGAAAAGGGGACGGGGGTGGTGGCGCAGCCTGCATGCGCCATGCAGGCTTGTGCTGCGCCACCTCCCCTGCCGGGAGCGCCTTCCCCCTCCTCCGGCTGGAGCGTCAGGGGAGGGGATAACCTCCGGTGGTAGTCCGGCGGCCTGGCGCCGTCGGCCGCCACTGGGGGAGGGCGCCTATCCCGTACAGAAAAAGGGGGGGGGGGGGGGTGAGCGTGCGGGTGCCGACGGAGCGGCGTTCTCCGACGGCCCAGCCGCATTCCCTCGCCGGAGCCGAGGTCCCCATGTGGGTACCTGCTCCCCCAGCGCCACCACCGGCGCTGGGGATGCATCTCCCATGGCCAACCCCCACCCGAGCCTGGGCAAGGCTCGGGGCGGGGCTGGCGGCGCTCCGGCGACGGGGGGGGGGGGGGGGGGGGGGGGGGGGGCGACGGGGGGGGGGGGGGGGGGGGTGGGGGCGTCGGGTTCTACTCTGGTTTGAGGGGGAAAAGGGGGAGGGGGAGAGAAAGAAAAAGAGGGGGAGGAGAAAAATGAGGGGGAGGAGAAGGAAAGGGAGAGAGATGAAGAGAAAAAAGGGAAAGGAAGAAAAAAATGGGAGGGAGGGAGAACGCGGCCACAATTTGGAACTCAGTGGAGAGGCATTTGGATCTCCGCGGGGACCCCAAATGGTTTTCCGCGGAGAACATTTTGGATCTCTGTGGAGAACCTTTTGGATCTCCGCGGAGAACCCTTTTCTCTCAGCGGAGAACCAACAGGATCTCCGCGGAGAACCTTATGGATTTCCCCGGAGAAGTTTATATTCTGGCTCTCCGCGGAGATCGAAATGGATTTCCGCGGAGAACCATTTGCTCTCCTTGCTCTCCGTGGAGAACCTTATGGATCTCCACGGAGACCCTGCTGGATCTCCGCGGAGAGCCACTTGGATCTCCTTCTAGATCTCTGAGGAGTTCATTTAAACCTATAATTATACACCTTTCGACCCATTTGAAAATGTTATTCATCCATGGAACAATTGCTATTATAGACAAATATTTCAAATGTACAAGAATACTGTTTTTTAATTTACATCAATCATCCACAAAATATTTAAAGATTTCTGCACAGATCTGGGCTCTAAACATAGGCATTTTTGTCTGCTAGTCTGCGCAACTCTCCCAGCCTATCACCCCTGCATTCACTACATTCTCCAAATACTTCATAACGAAGACACCACAGTCCACGGAGTTCTCCTGATGTGGTATACCAACAGTCAAGTGGAGACTCCACTTGGAAAATCTTGCGTGGACTTTTTTCACGGTCGCCTTTTGGAGCACAGAAATCTGCATTAACACAAATATGTTTGTACATTAGTAACTACGTAATGTACACTACTATATTGCATGACAACGAACTGTACTTACAGCTATTTTAGCAGTATCTTTACACTTGGGGTTACGTAGAGAGTCGTGTATGAGACAATTCCTCTCTTTAACAAGACCCACCAATAAAAACCAGTGTTGACTATAACATACTGGCATTATAATCATTGGGATATTGGCGAGATTCTCCTTGGTAACGTCCTCGAGGAATGCAGCTACTGTTGACGCCAGGAAAATCCTGGCCTCAAGATTCGGACCGATGCAGCCGGAGACTACTTACCAAGCGGCTTGAAGAGATGGCTTGGTGGGCAACTATGAGGAAGCTATAAGAGCAACTAACAGGACCCCAGGTGCTGCGGCAGGGAGGTCCCACCACGTACCCAGAAGCTCTAAAGAGACTTCTCCTCCAAGACCAAAAATGGCCGAGCAGGGTACAAGGAAGGCACCGACTTGGCTAGTACCGGGAAGTAGCGGCCAAGTGCGACAGGTTCCAGAATGCAAGAGCAGGGTTTCAAGAGCTCAAGTCCAGGTGTCAATCCAAGTACCCCTGGGGTCCTATTTATAGGAAAACCAAGGGGTAGGGGGGCTTTTATAGCCCAGCCCCTGTCCGGCGACTAGCGACATTGAGGCGATCTCCCCAGGCAAATGGGCGAGTATCACCTATGGTCGCCCACCTTTTGGCAAGTATCCGGGCTACTCGCACGAGTGCACCCCTACTCGCCTAGGCTTTCTTCTGCGCCCACGCTCGACGAACTCTTCCACTATGCCTGCTGGCCGACTTTATCTTGGTATCTCGAACTGTTGACTTCTGTGTTGACTCTTTGACTTTGACTTCTGTCTACGTGGCCTTGGGTGGGTCCACCTTCGGAGAATGAGGGTTGTACACAATCCTCGCTCTTTGTGAGTAACGTAGTTGCTCGGAAAGAATCATCCAACCGTCATTCGACGATCAGGCCTTCTTGCGAGTATTCGTTGATAGTCGGCATCCCGCTGGTTGACGCTCTGGCTCTATATATAGAGGGGGAGGGGTCTCCGAGGGCACGACTTTTCTGATCTCGCTCAAGATGTCGCGCAGTATTGCCGAGGAAGCTGCTGCGGACATGGCCGAGCTTGCAAGTTTGATACCACCATCGCGGAAGCCCGCTCGCGACGCCGAGCTCGAGGACTTCCTCGCCTCTAGGAAGAGAAAGAGGCTTGAACAGAAGAAGGAGAAGAAGAGCAAGAAGAAGAATGCCGACGCCCCTGAGAATGTCGCTGATTCTCAGGTCGGCACTACCCAGCAGGTACTCGCCGACTTGGGTCTCGGTCAGTCGGGCGGCTCGCCTGCTCCTAATCCTCCTGAGTCGAATGCTCCCCCGGAATCGAGTGCGGCTGGAATCTCAGCCCAAGTTCAAACTGAACTCCCTCCCTTACAAAGTGAGAGCTACTTACTCGCCGCTATTTTGGTTTGAGTCATTAACATAAACTGGTGCTCTTGATACTATCTCGCAGATCCGCTACTTGTCGATGCTCGGGAGGAGCCTTTGAGCGCCATTCCTCTGCTATCATCGCCTATGATCTCGCCTAATGCTGGGGGAGGAACTCGTCGGGGTGGATCGGTGCGGATCCTTCACAGCTCTTCGGTGGACAAGAGGCCGATGAGCGAGCACAGGGCTCCTTCAGCGAGTAACCTTCCTCCGCCGCCACCGCCTTTGCAGCAACCAGAGGTTGCGAGTAGCGCGCAGCTGCCCGCGGATGAACTTCCTCCACCTCCTCCGTTTCCTCCTCCTTCCAATATCCAGGGCGATCAGCGCCATCTGTCTTCCTCGGCTCCCACAACCCATCCGGCTGAGTACTCGCGCCGAGGCGGGGTGGTGGGGTCTTCCGACTTCTTTGCTCCCAGAGGGGGAGGGCGACCAGTGGATGGTCGCGGTCGGGGTGATGTGCATTCCAGCAGGGAGCACATCGGCAAGTGTGGATTCTGCGTCCTTGGACCGTGGGTAGTGCAACTACATAAATTGTAACATTTTTTAGCAATGCAGACAGAATTAACAATATACAAAGCACAAGTAGATATCATACCAAAAGGTTATGGCTGATATACATAAACGGACGATATGCTTCTTCATCCTGCTCTCTACGCAAAGTCAAGATCTTTGCATAGGCATCAACGTGACAATCTTCAATGTATTTGTCCGTCAGGAGAGCATCCATGGCATCTCGAAATCCGATTATATTCCATTTATTGAATGCTTGGTCGTTCCTGAAATATTAGAAAATCAGCGTCAATATCAATGTGCATAGATCAAAATTTTGAAAATATAAAAGTGTATAATGTCAATAAGGCACCTTGATGGAATGATGCTCATACGCCGATGGATGATATCTCTTTCTTCTTTTGTTATTAGCGGTGTACAACCCATATTCGGCGAGTAGGCCGGGGTGTATTCGGCGAGTAGAGCCGAAGGTACCTGGCGAGTAGGCCGGTGCCTCTCTTGGCGAGTAGAGCCGAAGGTACCTGGCGAGTAGGCCGGTGCCTCTCTCGGCGAGTAGAGCCAGGAGGCCTGGCGAGTAGGCCGGTGCCTCTCTCGGCGAGTAGAGCCAGGAGGCCTGGCGAGTAGGCAGGTACCTCTCTCAGCGAGTAGAGCCAGGAGGCCTGGCGAATAGGTCGGTGCCTCCCTCGGCGAAGTAGAGTCAGATTCTGGGGAATAGAATCATCCGGGCACCCCTGGTGGTCTGCCTATAGCCATTCGGGACAGCGGAGTCTGGCTACCTGCAGACCAATTTGGAGTGCGTTTAGCAAAATAGTAAGGCGGAGTTACGCTATCCGCAGGTCATCCGGACCATTCTACTCCTGGGAAGTTTTTCCCTATAAATAGGACCCATTATGTCTCAGATCAGCACAGATCCACCCCCCTTGTGAGAGCCAGTGCTTTCTTCCTTGTGCTGTCTGAGACAGGCTCAGCTTCTGGTTTTTGGGAGGAGAAATCAAGTGAGATTTCCGGGTTAGTGGCGGGACCTCCTCGCTGCAGCCAGTGAGTCATTCTTAGGGAGCTACCTACCAATCGGTGAGGGTCAGTTCTTAGCTCGGAATACTTAGTTCTAGGGATCCGACGAAGAGAGAAGTAACTCAAGCTACTCCCCAAGTCTCAAACAAGTTAGACCGGTATCCGGGTTCCAACAAGCGGTCTCCCCGGATAGTCAACATGGTACACATCAACTATAGCCGTCTTTGAAGTTATAAGTTTTTCTTGTTTTACTGGGGAGTCTGAAATAGTAGTAATGGCAGTATTGTGAGAGGTGTGGTGGGTGGGATGTGTAGAGCTACTAGGGCTAGATGATGGCGAGGATCGATGAAGGAGTGTGTCCATATAGGCACTCATTGCATCAAGACGGTCACCTACACCGTGACTAAAAGTAATTAAATCACTATGTACTTTATCTACTTTATTGTCTAATCTATCTAGCCTATTATTAAAGGTTCCTACAAAACTATTTATCTTGCTATCTAATAACGCAAATTGATCTAACATCCTATTCTGTAAATATATCCAAAACTGTACAAGAGGGAGAGATGATGTGTTAGGTGGTGGGGGAGGTGATGATGTGCTAGGTTGTGTGGGAGTTGATGATGATGCGGGAGGTGGCGACGATGGGGGAGGTGGTGATGCAAACTTCACTTTTTTTCCTGCCCTAGAAGCAGAGCTTATTGATTTTCTCTTAGATGGGGGAGGTGACAGTGTCTTCTGTGTTGTCAGCTCTGAACATAACAGCTTCTCCTCCGATGTTATGTCTTCGAGGACTTCCAACACCTATAAAGAAGAAATACAACCATTGTATTGGATAGTTCAACATTAGTAGTTAATCGAATAAAATAAATTATTTACCTGCTCATCCAAGATAGATGGAACAGTGACCCTCAACTCTTTCAATGTAAATGAGACCTGTACAACCCTCATTCTCCGAGGGTGGGCCCCACTAAAGGCCACGTAGGCGGAGGTCAAGGCAGGAGTCAACAATCCAGAAGATGAAAGAAGATCAAGGGTTTTCGTTGTGCGAGAAGGTACTCGCTCGCCCCATTACGAGAAGGAAAGGCCTGCTCGGCCAGGCGAGGAAGCCGTGAACTCGGACCTACTCGCCTATAGGCGACTTAGCCAACCAACTCTCCTGTTAGGTCTGAGGTCCTTACCTGCTCGCCCACATATTGCCTTGTCTAAAAAACCTACTCTAGGGGGTCAGGGATGGCCATCTGCTTCCACCCCCCCCCCCCCCCCCCCCCCCAGGATTTGTCTATAAATAGACCCCCAGGGGTACTAGAAAGGGCACTTGTCAAAATCAGAGCTGCACCCCTCCCCCTTTGACAATCAAGATAGCAAGTGCCTACCTAGTACCGAGCTCGGCCATTCGTGGTTTTGGAGGAGAAGACTCTCTAGAGCTTCTGGGTACGTGGTGGGACCTCCCTGCCGCAGCACCTGGGGTTGTGTCTCTTTTCTCTTCATTTCTTCCGTAGTGGCTAACCAAAACCTTTTTGCTGAACCGCTGGGCAAGTAGCCTCAGGCCGCATTGATCCGAATTTTGGGGCCCGGATTTTCTAGGCTTCAACAAGACCTTCTCCGACCATCTTAATAGTCGAGGCCTCAACGTCGGATAGTGCGGAGGGATGCTGGTAGTGTGCTCGAGGAACCAAATCTATATGAATCATTGCAATAGTTTAGAACATATGAAACACAATTTATTTTAAGAATTAAAAATATAGATACTTACAACAAGAACATGGGTGCATCCGTAGATGTATCCCAATGAGGACTCTGGCCTCTGTTGCAGTTGGCTTTCTTCTGAAACTGGTGGCAGCTTCTCCACCATCACCCTGAACGACCTCATTAGAAAGGTGTGGATGGATTCTGGCCAATTGAGCTTCTGGAAGTTCTCCAAGCTGGATACCTCATCAAAAAACCTTGGGAACCTCTCCGCGCTCGAGGGGAAGAAGAAATTGCACAGAAGGTGCAAAACCAATAAGTAGGTCGTCACAGGGGACGACCCCTTCTCCATCGCCTGAAGCTCTGTTTTCAATTCGGTCTTCGTGAGCGCTCCAAAAGGCTTGGAAGTCAGGATGACTTCCTCTCCATGGTTGGGCAAACCCAGTATCAACACCACGTCATTGGGGGAGAAGGTAAGCTCCCTCGATCCAATGACGAAGACGTCCTTCTCGATGTCGTACCAGCTGAGCAAACTGTATAGGAGGGGAGTGTTCTGCGGCACCTTCGGTGCATGGAAAATATGCCAGATGTTGGCATCCATCAACAGCTTCTTCTGACTCTCCTCCATTCGTTCAAGAATGGCTGACGTTTGGCCCACAAAAGCCGACAAATAGCACCTCGAGCTCAGACCATGAATTTTCTTCTGCCCCATAGATCTGTCAAAATTATAAACAATTGTTACAATAAATCATAGATATGCAAGTGTATGAAGATATGAAAATCCACTATAAAGGTCTACACGTAGAGCCATTTGGATCTCCGTGGAGAGCCAAAAGGTTCTCCACGGAGAGCCAAAAGGGTCTCTCCGCGGAGAACCTTTTGGCTCTCCGCGGAGATCCAAATGGCTCTCCGTGGAGAGCCATTTGGCAGAGCCATTTGGCTCTCCAAATGGTTCTACGCAGAGATGAAAACGTGTTACTAGCGTAGTTGAGGTCGCTATTCTCGGATATATATAAACAATAAAAAACATGTCTGTCCGGGGTTCACACAAACTGTTGCAAACTCTTTTTCTTGTTATTATCCTTCACCTTTTGCTTGAGCTGCACATTAGATCGAACCCTAAACTGTTTCATCCCCAACACCCGTGCGACTCGCGCCCAGTACAAGAAATGCTTGGTAGGCTCTTCCAAGACGTTTGATCACTAGTCGTCGATTTCACATGGGAGCGCTCTGCTGGACTAGTTAGCAAGTAATTGAGCAGCTCCTTCTCTGATTGCGAAAATGGCTCACCTGTAGATGGGGTGGGGACGATGGCCTCCATTATTTGATTCAATGTAGGCAATTGTTGATTGACCATGAATGGAGGACGTTAACCAATCTCGCTGACAGTGGGCGAGCTGCCCACAGCAGGTTCCTCCGTCGTCGTGATGACTGTAGAAGATGCTGGTTGAGTTGAATTTTGATGTGGTCGGAGTTTCGGCTGGCAATGGTTGTGTAACAAGTGGCGTTGGTGGAATGTTGATGGTGTCTTGATCACTGAGGTCCTTTTTGGCTTCGGTATGCGACTGCAAACTGTACTGATGACCTGGTGTTGTCGATGAGGTTGATGCCCCTTTCCTTTTGAGACGTCCAAGATACTCCCAACGATTTTGAATCTCTTTGTGGGTCATCTGAACTAGATCCCCACGACGCGCAGCAATGCGGGCGTAAGCTAGGGCGACCACTTTGGTCCAGTGAATGTTGCCGGCATGCCCATCATCAATCTCTTTTTGAACAAGTCGATCAATGATATCGTCCGTTGATCCTTCAATTACTTGTTCGGGCACGAATTGCATATCTGTTGCACAGGGTTGACTTGAACAGTGATCGGCGCTAGTTGTCAAGTTGACAGTTCGAGTTATTGTTGTGGTAACAGTCTCTTCCAACTGCATGAAACTATCCACACGGCGCGCCTGCATTGGAGCAATCAATGACGCAGCCTGATTCAAGGCAGTAATAATGTTGTGTTTGGGCGCTGCTCGTTGAATGGGCAATCTGAATCGAGCCTAGCCAACCATATCCTCCAAGTGTTGTTTAAGAACCTGTTCTGATTTCGGCCGAATGAACGGTTTGAAAGCGAAATTGGTGCTATGCAAAGCCGAGACAAGAACATACCATATTCTATGCAATTGTAGAATATGCAAGGATTCAATGGGAAAATCTTTCAGATCCAGCAGTTCATTGGGATGAAAAAATTTGAGAGCAACCATTCGGAGTAAGCGTCGTTCAAAGGGGTTGATCATTGGTGAAGTGCTCATCACAGCTTCCCAGAGATTAAGCCCTTGTAATGCTGATTGACGTTCATTGCCCAATGCGTTGAGGATGCGAGATTTCTTATGGTGATTTGATGAAGAGCTTTGCCCATGTGATGTTGGTCTAGGTTTTCGGCGCTTGCGACTGGACTGAATGGAATGGGGCGTGTTGCTTATATCAACGTCTTTGGTATGATTCAGATCAGTATAGTGCCGCGGTGCAGCTTCGTCTTCTCCATCTATGTGATTATCATCGTGAGCCCTCTCCACAGCAGTTGCGGCAACATCAAGTGCATCCTTCAAAATCGCATCGAGCGTGTGGCTCGACCAAATTGCATTATCTATTATTGATTCGGCGATCATTCCAACGAATTCCAGTTGCCCGACGGGAATTTCTGGCAGTTGTGGAAGGGATTGTCCAAACGCTGCCATCAATCCAAACTCGCTGTTACAATCATTAATCGAGAGAAGCAGCATATGAAACATTGTCGGCAGAGACGTAGGTGAGGGAGTAATGCCATCGGTCGAAAGCAGTGCGAGATACTGAGTGAGAATGATATGCATACCCGAGATTGGCGATTACGCCCAGCGAGGATCAAATTGGAGTTCGCCGCGAAAGTTGATTTGAGCGACCACGACATGGAGCAGCAAGATCCCTCCATCTAGGGACATAGTCTCCGGGCAAATGGCTCGTCCTTGACGTCATAAGTTTTCGTTCTTCCCCGATCCACGGCGTAGAGTCGAACGAAAGAAGCGATCCACGATGGTGTTCGACGCGCCTGCTGGCAGCGTTAAATAATTTCTAATGTGCTTTTTCTGCGTCTCGTGGCAAGCTAGAAGTTTGGTCGTCACAATGCGCTTCGAAGGTGGCACATCATTCTCCATTTCCCACTTTTTAATTTGATCCAACAATGCATCCAATTCAGCCTCAATGATGGAGCCTTCCCGCATTGAAGCATGTCCATTGCCAACAATGATTTCCGCCACAACACCCATAAATTGTTCCTGCCGAGCACGATCTGTGCCATTCGAATTGTCCTTGTACCTCGTGATCAGGTGATGATTGTCTAGGAGAACAAAGATGTTGTCGAAGTCTTGTAGCCATTCCCAATCATCGCAGCACTTGTCAAGGTACATGTTGAGCAGCGAAGTATTAATACCGTAAGCGTTGTACCGGTTCTGCAAACCCCGACCAACAAATCACCGCTCTGCATTGCCCTCGTCGTTGTGAATTGATGGGAGAGAATTTGTTGGCGCTCATTCATGACGGAGTGTAATCCATCAACGAGGGAAAATTTCCTGCCATTGAACTCATCTGTCAATTTCATGCGTCCCGACACATTGTGATGATGGTCAGCCGAGAGATGAGTCCCGGTTATGGTGCCTTCCATTCGGTTGAAGAACGAAAGTTGGCGAGCAATGCAGTCTTTGACTAGGCGTGTTAGCGTTGATTCCACTGGACCGAGAGTGCCATTGTACCTGTTGCAATGCTGAAAAAATGATGGAAAATCAGGGAACACTGTCGGATCCTGCTGCGATGACATTTGCCCGAGTGCTGCTTACCATAAGCGCATATCCAAATACCACGACACGTGACCACGATATAGTGCAGCTTGACACATGTATCGAGTCGTTCCGGCACAACGAATCACCTTGGCGGCATCAGCAATGCCGGAACGGGATGTGTACAAGTCGTAAGCCATTTGAACAAGACCGACATCATGCGCGCTCTGTTCGAACAGTTGCACAGGATAGTTAAGGACGATGGGTGTCGGGATCAACTTCTCAGTTTTGGCCTCGTCCATGATATGGAATGTGGCACCACATGTAACATCCCATTTCCTTCTAGACCCCTTGGGTCAGGTGTAGGGTTGGAGTTGTGAGTAGAGCTCATAGTATGACCCTAGGTCAACCCGAACTTAGGAAAATTGCTATAAGCACCCAAAAATGCAAAAGTCAACCTTGACCAAATTACCTCAAATTGAACTCACCAACTCAAACTGAGGTTGCAAATAGGCTCCTAACCCTAAGAGAAACTCAAGTGACCCAAAAGCCCTAACATATGGTCACCAAGTTTGTCCAATTTAACCAAATTGACCAAAGTCAAACATAAGTCAACATTACCCAATTCAACCCAAATTGGCTCAATTAGACTTCATATGACCAAATTGACCACACCATTACATGTCAAATCCTAAGAGAGACCCAATGGACTCAGAAGCCTCATCATGTGATCATCAAATTGGTCAAATTGACCAAAGTCAAACTTTCCCCAATTTTGGTCAAAATCACACTTATTGGCTAAATTGGCCCAATTAGGGCATCACCATGACCCAATCAACATTGGATGGTGTCAAGGGACTCAAGACCAACAATTTGGACCAGTCAACCCATTAGTTGACCAAGTCAACCACTAAAGTCAACATAAGTCAAAATTGGGCTAAATGGGAATTTTGGATCAATTAAACCAAACCCTATGGGCTAAGGCCTCAATAGGAGGCCCATCCTGCAACTCAATGGCACTTGACCATGCATGCCCTCAGATTTGAAGAGGGATTGACATGCAAGGGGGCAAAATTGGATTTTCCCCCAATTTGGAGAAGAGACAAATTGGAATTCATGGATTGAGTGCCAATTGGCACTCAATTCTCCTCCCAAAGCATTTCACTAAGCTCCCTCAGTAATTCCCAGCCAAATTCCTGTTGTCACCATGCCAAGTGGCACCTTGGTGAAGCATCCAAGGTGTAGGCCGAGCTCCCCTTTAATGGCTGGCATGGTTAGAGCCCTCCTCAGCCCAAATAGACTCCACCATTAGCTTTAGAACGAGAAAAGCATATGAAATCGACCTTTGAATCACTGCAAATGGTGGAGGAATGAAGTTTTGAGCAAGCTCGCCGGAGAGGAGAAGATTCATGGCCAACCGCCGCCGCCGCCTCCGTCAAGCTCCATTAAGGTCCGGTTTCTCCTCCTCTCCCCTTGTGCTAGCATCCTAGATCCATTAGGAGAGACATCGGGCTCAAATGAGCCCGATCCATGGTGAGAAAAATGGAAATTTTCGGAATTTAATGGTGTTTTAGGCCATGCTCAAAATTGCCGTACGGGCCGCCTCCGGCGGCGGTTTCGCCGGGAATCCATAGCCCCCACATCCACGATGGAGGTGGTGGTGTTTTACGGCAGAGGGGGTGACCAGGTGGCCGGGAAATCGCCGTCGAAATCAGCCCTGCAACTGGCATTTTCGGGTTGTTAAGAGGAAGATGATGAATAGTGTTATTAATGGAATGTTATATAGTTTTATTAATTCTGTCACATTTATTTCAGTATCTTGTACAAATTATTTGAGGCCCTTAGATGCCATTTCATGAAAAGGTACCAGAGATAACTGTTGTAGATCTAGATGTCTACTTTAATTAAAAATTTGAATCAGCTCATTTGGAGCACTGTAGAACCCCCAGCACTCACTTTAGTGAGACTGGTCAAAATAGAATCCAGATATTAAAATGTGTATATCTCCCAAATGGTAGATCTGAAGGACTTGCCATTTTGGCCATGCATGCATGAGCCCTATACCTAGCTTAGGTTTAAATATCAGATTTTTAGGAGATAATTTTTTTATAGTTTTGTTCAAAACTTAGAAAATTAAATAAATAAAATATTTAGAGTTATATAACTCCAAATGACCCCAAACTTGGGTGTCACCTTCATTTAGACAATAGTAAACTATGGTTAAAATTTTAGGCCAAATGGATCTCTGCATGTAGGGTATTTTCCACTTGCATGTCTCTACCCTAAAGCACAATGATGTGCCAATAGCAAAAATGATATTTTTGTGTATTTAGCACAAATGGCTAGGAGTTAGCCTTTGAAACTTTGGTGGAACCTTCCTTATATCAAAACATACCACCTTAAAGAATATTGGGGTTTTTGGGAGCAAAAACCCCACATTTTGAACTAATGTGGATTAAGCCACATATGAGTATTCATGAGATTTTCATGACAAACACCATGTAGAAAATTATAAGGCTCCGGAGAATTTATTCATATAGCATGCAAGACCTCTGAAAATTTTTGTAGAAAATTTCAGAGGCTTTACATTTAATAAATGACAAAAATACCCTTAGGTCAAAAATCTGAATACTAGGGTTTCACTGAATTATATGCATGAGATAATTGTGAAACTATGGAAGATAGTTAGGAATACAATTATAAATCTCTGGAATTTTTGATAGAATTTTTAGAGAAATTATTCATGTGAAATACCCTTTATTCATTTTGTCACCCCTTTTATGATAAATAGAAATTGTGGGTTTAAACTTATTGGAAAATTATGATCTTCTGGAATTAGTGATTTCATGTCATTTTAGTGCCACTGTAATTTTACCAGAATTTTAGGAATTCAAATTTCAGTACTTGTAGTGTAAAGTCATTTTATCACCCCTTTAAAGATAAATAGAAATTGTGGGTTTAAAATGGTTGGAAAATTGTGATCTTCTGGAAATAGTGTTTTTATGTCAATATGATGCTACTGTAATTTTCCCAGAATTGTAGGAATTCAAATTTCAGTACTTGTAGTGTAAAGTCATTTTATCACCCCTTTAAAGATAAATAGAAATTGTGGGTTTAAAATGGTTGGAAAATTGTGATCTTCTGGAAATAGTGTTTTTATGTCAATTTGATGCTACTGTAATTTTTACAGAATTTTAGGAAGTCAAAATATTGTACTTGATGTGTAAAATTATATTTTCATTCATTTATTGAAAATTAGGAATCATGGTTATATAATTGCTGGAAAAATATGAAACATTGGAAATCTTGTTGTCATGTCACATTTCACCTCTGGAAGGATATTTAACAAGTTTGAATTCACTAGCATGATACCTCCTTCATATTTGAGATTCAGATTATTAATTAATGAATTTTTATAGAGGTCAAAATTATATGAAACATGCTTGGATTCTGACCATTCCTTATTACATCCATTATGAATCTATGATAAAAATTGGAAGTCATTTGGAAGCAATTTGACCAAGGTTCCATCATAGGAATCTAAGTTAGTTATTTGTCGTGGTCTGCGGATAGTGAAAACTCATTATGATGATTAGGTTAATAAAATCACATAGGAAATCAGTGAGAATTGGATTATAACAAGAGATGAGTATAGACCACTTAGAAGATGAAGATTCTTGAGAGTTGAGCACCATTCAAGAGAATGGTTGCTTAGAAATGGGAGAAACATAAATCATGAAAACACCTAAATCATAAAGAGTAATAAGAGGATGGAACTTTAGGTTAGGATAGTCACCAACAATATTAATTGTCCTGGAAAGGGGTTGGGCATCATCCCATCACATACCCTAGTACCTTGCGAACCCTTCACCGGGTAGCCCTCGGGAAGTCCAGGATTCACCCTAAACTTCCAAGTACAACAATAACTAGACTAGAGTAGTCTAATTAGGTGGTTAAATGACATGGTAGACCACATCCCGAGTTGGGGATGAGAGATTGTATATCAGGACGGGATTGTCCTGCGAGCTGGAGGCTCGGGTGATAGTTTTATTCAGGACGGGTTAGTCCTGGAGCTGGAGGCTCGGGTGGTGACAAATTGCATGTGCATAAAAACATTTAGTGGCGGGTCTTCGGTACGGGCCGGTCGTCACACTGACGGCAGTACGTTGACTTAGGCGGGTGTGAGGTTGAGGGGCCAGTAGGTTGTTTATACTGCGGTCTGGAGGACGATCCCCAATAGGACGCACACCCGGCCTTTAAGACTGGTAGGTTCCAGCAAAGAGTATGCAAGACTCTAGAGAGCACCTAGGACGTGTACAGAGGCGTATGGGAGGTCTAGGCCTGGTAATGTGTATACCCACCTAGGGGTGGAGACGCTCGCTCCACCGCTGCCGTAGCCACAACGGCGGTACCAAAGAGTTTAGCTAACTCCGAAAAGTGGGAACTAAAGGTCTGTGATCACAGAGTCGTGTGGGTGAGTTGCACTTGTATGAATCATATCATAGCATGCATAACATATCATACGTAAACCTAGAACATAATTGCAGACCCTCATCATATAAATTAGTACGGGCTCTTTTATATGATAAGTTACATTTCCGGAAACCTTAACTTATAAGTTTGTATGGGCATTCATATAAGTTAAGGTACTCATGTGATGGTAGTGTAGAATTATTTGTTTACTTGTTGTACTTGCGCGCATTGCTTTACCATTTACTTCTTTTACTGCTCTTTACTGCTCTTACCTGTTTATACTGCTAGAGTAGTGCTTGCCTATATATACATTGCTAGCTTAGTTTTCCCTGTCACCTGCTTTTGTTTACTTCACTTTGTTGTCCTCCGCTTCTTCCTCCCGCTCGGTGCCTAAGAGTCGCGGGGGGAGGCGGGGACAAAATCGGCTTAGTCTTTATGGCTAACGGTCGGTTGTGACCGTAGGAGTTTGAGGAGCTGGAGCAGCCGCACGACCAGTCAGGACATGATGGCAGGATCTGGAGAGCAGAAGTCGCGCAGTACTTCTGCCACAAGACAGGTGTTTGAAGATTTGAGAGTTTGTTTAGCTTCCGCATAGATGTAGAGTGAAAGAGTGAGATTTTGTTCTACTTTGGATATGTACCGGGCATAAGCCCTTTTACTCTTTCATTTATTGTACTCATTGATGGACAATTTACATTTGGATGTATATATACAGATGAGTGTGATTGTGGACTTGTTTACTTATTTTCTTCTTATTCTTGTTGGCCTAGTTGACCGTTCTTGCCGGCAGGATCGGCGTCTTGCGGAAACGGCTAACTCGTGTGTTAGCGTCATCGTAAGGCGGCGGTTCTGGGCATAAGATCCGGGAACTCTCCTGGTGCGGGAGAGGGATCTTACACCACAGCTGCCAGAGGTGTTCGACTTCTTGCACATGTATCGAGCACTGATAGAAAATGCAGTGGTTTCGATGCAATCTACAACTCGCGGGGCAATGAATTGCTTGCGGGGAAGAAAGCCGACTTTGTTGCAAGATGGGCATGCACCTGCTGCCACATTGACGTCGTACTGCCGTTCTGAATCGATCACGAGCAACGGTTTCAACAGATACGCATTCATATCAGGAAGTTTGTTCCACAGTGGCACGGGCGGATCGATTCGGATAGGAGGGTGCATGCCATCCTCCATCGTTTTCAGTTGTATTTTGATCCAATCATCTGTTCAACGTGCCAGATTGCTTGCCACAAATGCACGGCTCACTAGTGGGGCGGTCAAATGCTAACGAATAGAATGGAGGTATTTTCTTCGGAATCGATTCGGGTGAAATTTCAGGGCAGCGATGAACTAGGGTCTCTTCTGATCGTTGTGTTTTCGCAATGTCCCGCAGCAGAAGGTCAATACCATTCATTGCAATAAATGACGAACAGACAGACAATCTAGTAATTATAACCAAAATTAAGATTAGTAAAAAGGATGAGTATACAAAACGGATCCGGATCCCTGGAGTTCATGCTGGAACTCCGTAGTGGAGTTTCACCAACGGTTATGAGATAGATTTTTAAATGGCCTTTTTGGCACCCTTCAACACAGTTAGTTTTATTTTTAAGCATCATAACTATCTCATATATGTTTTATATTATGAATCGATACGCCCAATAGAGGTGAATGAGAGCATCATTCATGATTACCAAGCATGAGGTCATTCATTGACTAACGGGGGAACCAAAGGATCTCCAAAGGATCTCCGCGGAGAAGCACTGGATCTCCGCGGAAAACTGTATGTTCTCCGCGGAGAACCTTTGGATCTCCGCGGAGAACCTTTGGATCTCCGCGGAGATCTCTTGGGTTCTCCGCGGAGAACCTATGGATCTCCGAGGAGATCTTTTTGGTTCTCCGCGAAGACCTGGCTCCGCTCCTCGGAAATCCAATGGTCTCCGCGGAGAACCCAAGAGATCTCCGTGGAGATCCAAAGGTTCTCCGCGGAGATCCAACGGTTCTCCACAGAGAAGGATTCGGGGTTCTCCGCGGAGATCCAAGGGTTCTCTGCAAAGGAGGTTTACACTCTCCTTCCTTGGACAACAATGACCGAGAATATGGAAACCCTAAAAAAAGATAATGACAGAGAAGATGTACAAAATGGAGATGAATCTCGAGCCTAGGATCTCTTGTGTCGTGAGTCGGGGAACGCGCGCCGGAGAGTCCTTGTGTAAGACCCCAAATAGCATGTGCACCCAAAATACCAAAAATGAGCATGAGCTGAATTAAGGGTGCTAGCGCCAGGCGCTAGTGCTAGCGCCGGCGGCAGCGCACCCGTTGAGACGTCGAGGCATCGAGACGTCGAGCTGTCGATAGCGCCAGGCGCTAGCGATAGCGCCGACGCTAGCAGCTCTTAGCGGTACCGACTCAGGGCTAGCGCCAGGCGCTAGCCACTAGCGTCGGCGGCAGCGCTAAATCTTAAATAACCTCAATCCCGACTTTTCAGCCATTTTTCTCTGAAATCCTTTGAAGATCTGAGGGCAGAGAGCTGGGAGAAAGGAAGGAGAGCCGTTGGATTCGCGCTTTCATCGTGCCAGGAGGGAGGTTAGTGAAGAAGCGTCTGCGTGCGTGTGCCACCGCGGATTCCAGCCATCTCCCTCTCAATTCTATGGCACCAAAACGGCCTACAAGGGTAACGATTCTCCTCCTTAATCATTGGACATGTACGTCCTTTGATTTGCATGCGTTTTGGAATACTTCTACTAATTAGTAGATCGGCTATTCCGGTGGGTTGAAGTGATTTCCCCACAAATTGCATATAGAGTCTGAAACGGTATTACGGACATAGGCATGCTGTGTGAAGCCCATCCGGACAGGTCGAGCCGGATTGGTGATGATTAGTGCGTGTAAAGTGCCGGAAACAATTCTGTGTACGTGCTGTGATTCGGGTCATGTGACTGTTGTTGTACAGAAAATAGGACCTGGAGGTGTTTCCCAGGCTGTACCCGAAATTTGGTGGCAGAACTGAGTTCTATCACTAGCGCCGGGCGCTAGCGTTAGCGCCGGCGGTACCTCCAGGTGAGCTACCAGTGTTGTTATCTGGAGGTGGTTTCCCAGAGGTGGCAGTACAGATTTCTGTTACCAGTGCCGGGCAGAACTAAGTTCTGTTGCTAGTGCCAGGCGCTAGCGTTAGCGTCGGCGATAGCGCCTAGCACAATGTGTGTGCTTCCGTGCTACCTAAAGTCCTGGAAATTGGATGTGTAGCAGGCAAAGCTGTGGAACTTGCAAACCCCAGCTTTAAGAAATGGGTATTGGGTGAAGCTTACTCGTATCGCATATATCGCGATGATTGAGCACGGGCCTAGCTGAACCAAACCCCCTATAGTGGTGGTGTAGAGGTCGCCCCTCGTTGCACCGGGCTATGGAAGAGTGCCGTAACTTCGTTTACGGGCTAGCTCAATTTGCTTGTCTAAGTTGAAATAGGACTTAGCGTAAGGGCGTAACTCAGGGAGTATGCCAAAGTGTGCCTTGAGAGCACGAAGCGGGTGGCTTGGTTTGCCTCCGTTGGTGTTGTTTGTGGATATATATATGCTGCTGACTCTTACTTGCAGGGAAGGAGCACCGCCGCCCCGAGTGTGGGGCGGGGTCATTATAAATCTTGGTCAGCTAAAGCTGACCGGTTGCTTGTTTTCCCACCAATTGGTGCATTTGCTTATACAGGTCCCGGTGAGACTAGCGGGAGATAGCGGGCTGAAGCCCCTTCTGCTGTGCTGTGCTGGCCCTTGAAGGCCAAAGCTTTTGTTTACTTTTGTTCATGTGTGGCCGGCCTGCGTGCCGATGTTTGGAAGCCACTTAGATCATGTAAACAAACTCATGTAAATAACTCTTGTTGTATTTCATTCCTAGTAGTACTGTGGACTTGTTATAAACTGGTTTTAAATGAAATTCTAATTATGCTTCCGTTGTGACTCTGATGCTGAGGGAGTTATATTTATAACTGTTTAGACACTAATTTTAGTAACGCGCTCTTCTGTTCATTTCATATGGCGTGGGGTCCCGGCCGGACCTACTGTTATATGCTATGTAACAGGGAGGGTGTTACACCTTGTAATCTGGCCGGAGTCGATGGGGGAGGCGGCGCCGGAGAGCAATAGCGGGGAGCGCTGCGAGAGAGAGAGAGAGGGAGAGAGAGAGAGAGAGAGAGAGAGAGAGAGAGAGAGAGAGAGAGAGCGAGTGAGTGCGAAAGAGAGTGACGGGAGAGAAGCTGAATGGGCGCGGGATTGATGGGAGAGGGAGAGATGGTGTTTTATATTTTTAATGTTTATTATGAATATTTTATTAATAAAATCGGATTCAGTCTACCAGAGTGAGGCCCAACCCGGGGCGGCGGCTTGCCTCTGGGAGGTGGGAAGAGGGAGGGAAGAGGTTCCACCTGAGAGGGGGGGGGGGGGGGGGGGGGCTCTGGAGGTTGATGGTCGTGCGGCCATGGAGGGGGAGAGGCGGTGGAGGCTCGGGCAGGGGGTGCTCAGGCGGGTGGCTGGCCGGCGGGGGAGGGGGAGGTGGCTGGGAGGTGTGAATGGCAAGGGAGGGGGGGGGGTCTGGTTCTTTTTATAGGGGAGGAGGGAGGCCTCCCTCCCTTTATTCCCGATGCGGGACTAAAGGGAGGGCGGGTGGGGGGAGATATTCCCCCCCCCCCCCCCCCCCCCCCCCCCCCCCCCCCCTCCACTACCCTATAGGGCTGCCCACCCATGGGCAGCCCTCCTCCCCTTGAGGGAGGAGTCCCCTTACTTCCCCCCTTTTTTTCTTTTCCAAGAAAATCAAGCTTGGGGGGGGGGGGGTGACCAAGGTCAACTCATGGTGGGGTCCCCCATGGTCCCGGGGGTCCATTAGGGTTTACTGGGGTCGATTCCGAGTTTGTGTGCTTCGTATTTCGTACGTTGTGTCGGGGCAGTTTGCATAACCTTAAATGGACATATTTTCCGTATGACCTTGGATCAGAGTGCATCGAGTTCCGTGGCGTTCGTACGGACTATACGAGTCTAACGGAACTGACGGGAGTCAAATCGGAGTATGTTTGGTCACTTATTTATAATGACGTGGTTGCGACGCGCTACACTACCCAAAACGGTCATTTTCCCTAAACGACCTCGGATCGGGGTGCAACGAATTTCGTTGCGCTCGTATTGGTCATACAAGTCTAACGGAACTAACAGAGGTCAGATCGGAGTAAGTTTGGTCACCATTCCACAACATTGTGGTTGTGACGCGCTGCGCTACTCAAAACGGTCATTTTCCCTAAACGACCTTGGATCAGGGTGCAACGAATTCCGTTGCGCTCGTATTGGTCATACGAGTCTAACGGAACTGACGGATGTCAGATCAGAGTATGTTTGGTCACTATTCCATAATAGTGTGGTTGTGACGCGCTACGCTACTCAAAACAGTCGTTTTTCTTAAACGACCTCTGATCGGGGTGCAACGAATTCTGTTGCGCTCGTATTGGTCATACGAGTCTAACAGAACCGACGGAGGTCAGATCGAAGTACGTTTGGTCACTATTCCACAATAGTGTGGTTGTGATGCGATATGCTACTCGAAACGGTCGTTTTCCCTAAACGACCTCGGATCGGGGTGCAACGAACTCCGTTGCGCTCGTATTGGTCATACGAGTCTAACGGAACTAACGGAGGTTAGCTCAGAGTTTCCTAGCACAGTATCCCCTAATTGTGTTACTTCCTACCTTTGGGGTCTACTTTTATTGGGTCCGCTAGGGTCTAGGGACCCAATAAAAGTTGGGATGTTACATTAGCTGCTGCTTTAGCTGCCCGAACGCCTCCTCACACTCTTCAGACCACTTGAAGTCGACGTTCTTCCGGAGAGTCTGGAAGAACGGAGAGCACTTCTCCCCTGCCTTTGATAGGAAGCGGCTAAGGCCAGCCAGCCTTCCGGTCAACCTCTGGACTTCCTGGGTGCTCTTCGACGAGGTCATCTCCAAAATGTCCTTGACCTTGTCAGGATTAGGCTCTACTCCCTCCGGAGTGAGGAGATGCCACAAGAACTTCTCTCTTCCTGCCTCGAACACACATTTCTCAGGATTGAGCCTCATCTTGAACCTTCGGAGAGTTGCGAAGGTTTCTTCTAGGTCGATAACGTGCTCCTGGGCACTCTTGCTCTTTAACAAGAGATCATCTACGTACACTTCCATATTCCTCCCCTTTTGCTCCTTGAAAAATTGATTCATCATGCGCTGGTAGGTGGCTCCCACGTTCTTCAAACCGAAAGACAACATTTTGTAGCTATAACAGCCATCTACAGTGATGAAGGAAACATCACGACAATCAGGGGGGATGCATCCGAATTTGGTGGTACCCTGAAAACACATCAAGAAAGCTCATCATGGAAAAACCGACGGCGAAATCAACTAGAGCGTCGATTCGAGGCAAGGTATAACAATCCTTTGGGCAAGCTTTATTCAGTAATGAAAAGTCAATACACATTCTCCAGCCCCCTCTGGGCGTCTTCACCAATACAATATTCGAGACCCAACCTAGATACTGGATCTCTGACATAAAGCATGCCTCAAGCAGCTTCCTCACTTCCTCCCTGATAGGTTCGTTCTGCAAGTCGGCACTTGACCTCTTCTTCTGCCGGATGGGCTTGGATGTCGGATCCAGGTTGAGATGATGGTATGCAACCTCTGGGTCGATCCCAGGCATCTAAGCTGCACTCCAGGCGAAGATGTCAACATTCTCTTGCAGACATGCCGCCATCTCAATCTTCTCCCCAGTCTTCAGGGATCCTCCTATCTTCAGCAGCCCAGGTACTCCTGCCTCTGAGAGTACCTCGATTTCTTCCACCACCTCCGCTGCTTCCAGCCTTGCCATCCACTCCAACACCTTCTCCATCTCTTCAGCGTCTGCCATCCAGTTGATAGTGTTAACCGCACTGAGATAGCATTCGCGAGCGGCTCTTGGATCGCTCCTGATCCTCACCTGAACCTCCCCTTGACAGTACTTCAGGCACTGATTGTAGGAGGACGGGATGACCTTGAAGAATTTGATGAGCGGCCTCCCGAAGATCGCCTTGTAACAGCTCGGGGCATCGACGATGACGAATCTACACTTGATGGAGGTGCCACCGAGTGTTACAAGCAAATCTACCCCTCCCTCCACCTCTTTACTCTCTCCCGAGAAGCCAAAGAGGGGACCATCCGGAGTCGTGACCCTTCCTGGCTCAATTCCCAATCCATCGAACGTCTTCTTGAAGATAACGTTCATGGAGCTACCGTTATCAACCAAGATCCTGTCGACGGTGAAGTCCTCTACTGCATCTTGAATCACGAGGGCATCATGGAAGGGATTCTCATTCCGCAGCATGCCCTCCTTTGAGAAAGTGATCTCCTCCAACGGGGGCGGTGCCTGTGAGGTCGAAGAGACACTCCTGCGATAGATCTGATGGAGGCTTCCCTTGCGGGAAGCTCCAAGCCCTGCTCCCCCGTGAATCACTCTTATGACACTTCCTCCTACTCCTCCTGGTCCCTGGACGACCTCTCCTCGACCTCCTTGGTCGACTCTATCCTCATTCCTCCTTCGAGCGACAGCTGGCAAGGCTGGCGGCTCGACTTAGCCTCCCAAAAATCTGGGCAGCCCATGGTCTCATGCCCCCTACTTGATGAAGCTCACAGTAGAGTGGGACCTCTTCCGCTTGCTGACCTCTTTGCTGGACCCTCCTGGGCGGCATGTTACTCCGCCGAGCAACAGCCATCGCTTGCACGCTTCCTTCCTCCTGACGCCTCCCTTGCCGATTGAAATTTCTCCTTTCCGGGGATAACCTTCTTTCCGGACCTCGCTGCTGGGGCCTGCCCGCCCGCCTCCATGGCGGCCTTACGGAAGGAACCTGTAAGCGCCTCTCCTCTTCCCGACGCTCCGGAGCCACTACGGGCCTCCTCTCCTCCCGTATTCTGGGCTCCTCCCTCCTGGCTTCCTCCCTCCTTCTCTCCTTCGGCCTTCTCCTCTCCTGCTTTCTGGGCTCCTCCCTCTTCCTGGGCACGGGGACCTTCTCTTCCTCTTCCTCCTCCCTGGTCAGCTTGGTTAGCTTGGTCAGGAAGACGCAGTTCGAAGCCTCCCCCTGGATGAACTTATTCGCTCTTTCAATAAGCTCTTCATAGGACAGGGGAGGATCCCGACTAATCTCCAGCTTGAAGAGACCATCTCGCAGACCAAACGTTAGGGCAAGCTGCAAGGTGAAGCCATCCACCTCCTGGATGTCCAACACTTCCTCCTGAAAGCGGTCGATGTAGGCCCCCAATGTATCTCGTACTCCTTGCACGAGGTAGAACATTGTCGTCGCCTCCTTCTTCCTCTTTTTCATCATAACGAATCGCATCGTCACTCCTCGGCGAAGGTCTTCAAAGCAGTAGACGGAACTTGCTGCTAGCTGGTGGAACCAGTCCCTAGCCTTTCCGCGGAGAGTGATGGCGAAAAGCCTACACTTGAAGGAGTCCGACATGATTCGGATGGAGACTACATCCTCGAACCACTGGAGGTGTCGGACGGGATCATCCCTACCAGAGTAATAGGACATCACCGACTCTCTGAACCCCTCTGGAACGGGGGCTGCGAGGATCTCATCACGGAATGGGATCCTCCCACCTGACAGGCGACGATTCTCAGCCTGGCGAGAAACTCCCTTATACTCGTCATAGTGGCGAGTATCGCGGGATCTCGCCTGGTCATCCGCCTCGCGGAAACGAATTCCATGCGCGCTCTGCTGGTAGAACAGCGGCATCCTTGGTCGCTCCAGCTCTTCCTCCACTGACTCCTTCCCTGCTCGTTGGAACCCCGCGATGGGGAGAGGTTGTCGTCCCCTCCCCCTAAAGAAGAAGCGCTACTCGCAGGGTCTCCTCCATGCGCTGCGTGAACACTTTGAAATCGACTTTGGTTATGAACTCATTGGCGCCTGCCGAGCCACCATCAAATCCTTCTTGGTCGCCGGCTGGGACCATCTTTCCTTCTCACCAAACTTTCTTCCTCTGGCTACGATACACGCTCACCACACCAAAGTGTTGAAGCCAGGAAAATCCCGACTCCAAGATTCGGATCAATGTAGCCAGAGGCTACTCGCCCAACGGTCTAGCAAGACGGCTTGACTGGAAACGATAAAGGAACTGAAACGGCAAAAACAGGACCCCAGGCGCTGCGGCAGGGAGGTCTCACCACGTACCCAGAAGCTCAAAGGAGACTTCCCCTCCACAACCAAAAATGGCCGAGCAGGGTACAAGGAAGGCACCAACTTGGCGAGTAACAAAGATGATGGTCGAGTGCGACGGTCAAGAACTCGGGGGGCAAAACTTTGAAAATAGTGTTTCGGAAGCTCAGCCAAAGGTGCCAATCCAAGTACCCATGTGGTCCTATTTATAGGAAAACCAAAGAGTAGGGGGGCTATTTATAGCCCACACCCCGCCCGACGACTACGCGACATTGAGGGGAATCTCGTCTTGCTTCGACATATCCGCTATGGTCGCCCACCTGACGAGTATTAGGGAGTTTCTCGCACATACTCGCGCGTACTTGCCCATGCTCGTCAGGCCTTCTGCTGCTTCTGCTTGCTGAGCTGTCTTCTGTCTTTGACTCTTGCTTTTGTGTTGACCTTTGACTTTGACATTTGGCCTACGTGGCTTGAACTGGGTCCCACCCTCGGAGAATATGGGTTGTACACATATATTATTGCAATATGGATTGAACCTTTCAAAGAATATTTTGTTTCTGCTTGGGTTGACAAATTTATCCACTTTGATAATGTGACAACCAATCTAGTTGAAGGTGGTCATGCTCAATTAAAAAGATTTCTTGAAGTATCGATTGGTAACTTATCCACAGTATGGAAGATGTTTGACCAAATGATTGTTTTACAAATAACGGAGATTAAAAGATCTTTTGGGCAAAGTGTCATTCAAGTTGGTAAAGAGTTCCGTGGTTTTCTCTATTCTGAATTTGTTGTTCGGGTCTCCATATCTGCTTTAGAAATATTACAAAAAGAAGTTGTCAAGTTACAAAATGGAACTACTTATGTTGATGCATGCATTCATAAAAATAGGCTTACTTTGGGATTGACATGTGCACATGAGTTGAAACCTTCCATCGTCAACACTCACAAGAGAACCTTTGGTTCCATCAAAGTTGAAGGGAAGACCAAAGGGAAGCTACAAGCAATTTCATAAGGACTACAAGTCAACAAAGAGGGACCCTTCCTTATTTGAGCATGTACTACAAAGGGAGAAGAATATTATCCCTCCAAAGCGGACAAAACTTTGGGGTAATGTAAAAAGATACTTCAAAAGGTTCAAAACGAAATGCCAACATGCATTTCAAAATTTATCATTGACGTGGTAGATGTAACGGGAGATGGGCATTATGGATATCGTGCAATCAGTTTAGCAATGAATATGGGAGATAATTGGAAACAGGCGCGGAATGACATTTCAAATGAAATACAAACAAATTTGAGCCTATATACAGATATATATGGAAATGCAAGAACATATGAATTATTGGCCTCTTTGGATTGCGTTGTTACTCCTGCGTCGTTCAACAAGTAGATGACTATGCCGGACATGAGATTGATAGTAGCATCATGTTACAACATCAAGCTTGTTCATTTCTCAAAATTCCAATCGTTCACCTTTCTGCCGCTGCATTCGGCACCACCTACTTTCCCAATGACAGTATTCATAGCGTTCGTACATGGTAATCATTTTGTGCAACTGGTCATGCATAGTGATTGTCCACTACCACCATTATTTATAAGTTGGAAGAGGTATCGTACGGACATTGCTGCTAAATGGAATCTAGATTGTTAGGTATGTGTTGAAGGTTTATTGAATAATTTAATTTTCTTTACACTAATTAGTTGTATTAAGTTTTTAAATTTATGTTCAACTTTATAGCTTATTTGCTGGCCGATTTTTGGTCTTTCTTTTTGCAAACTACGGGAGACAAGTATTGCAACATTATCAATTGATACTACCAGGTAATAATAATTTCACTAGATTATAGAGCCTTTAGTTCAATTACTAAATATAAAATAATTTTTAATCTTTTTTTGGCAGGGTGGCGCACATTACAAAGTGAAATGATGTGCTATGAATGCGCCAAAATCTAAATAATTTATATATAATGTGGAATGATAATTTGTGTAGTACAAAAGTATATGCAAATATCTATATATACACAACGAGAAATAATGATATGTTTTTTTTATGCTTTTATAAAAAAATTTTAAAAAAAATTGGGCTGCCAATAACGAATTGGGCTGCAATGTGAAAAAAATGGGTTGCTATTAACGATGGGCTGCCTAAAGCCAAAAGTGGGCTGCCAATAACAGCACCCTTAATATTTATGGGGATTGATATTCGCAATCTCTAAATGGCTATTCGCCGCTCATAAAATCAAAAATAAAAACTTGTTTTAAACACCTCAAATACAATAAATGCATCACTCCAAAAAATGCACCTCTTTCTCCCTCTCGCCGAACCGAGCCTCAGCTACTCCGTTGTGTGGGCCGCACGACATCACCGCCGCCCTCCTCTCTAGATTCCGATCGGCAAGCCGCCTCTAGCCGGTGGAGGATTCAGTTGCAAGAGATGATTGGCGAGTAGTTCCATGCCCTTTTCAACATATCCCATGTGACCTCAATTAAGCATGCAGCAGTGAAACAAAAGTTACATCAGTTGGCTCAACAATTTGACCAAGGCGACTTCAAAGCACGCCCAAAGGGGCTTCGAGAACAGCATACACCATGTTTTCGTCAATCTCAAAGCATCAACCTTTTGAAATAATGGAATCACTCGCAATGCAGCCGGAAATCATGGAATTTCAGGAGATAGTGTAACTCCCCTGAATTTTTGACAATTATTTAATCTTCATAATGACATCATGTTGATGTAAGGGCGTTACGTTAGTGCAGAGTTAACGGTGCGCTGCCGTTTGCGTGTTTTCGCGTCCGTTTGGTCAAGTCGACCAACTTTTTGAACTTACCGGAATTGGAAGATTTTACGTTAAAAAATTTGATTGAATAATTTAAAGAATGTCCTTCAAATTTCGTTGCGATCAGAGCAATATTTGAGTCTCGGCGAATTTTCAAAGATTTGTAAAATTCATTCGCCGTAAACTTCAGAAATTTATATCTCGAGAACGGCCCGTCGGATTTTGATTTCGACTTCGTCGTTGATTTCGTAGCGCCGGCATTCGCCTTAGGTGTGTTTTTCGTTTGAATCGGTGTGTGTTACCCCTTCGAAATAATATAATATCTGTTGAAACCAGAGAACTGGCCTCGACGTTCGCAACGGGTATGCAGCTGACCCTTACTTCACCTGAGCTAGAACACGTGACCGATCGCTGAGAGCCGAAGGACCTTGCCCCTAAGAAGACCTGAAGACCTGAACAGACCCCTTGAGCTGCAGCGAGGAGGCCCCACCACAAACCCGGAAGATCTAAGAGAGCTTCCCCTGCCAGGCCAATGCTGAGTCTGGGCACCCTTGAGAGCACTAAGAAGATCTCACTATCAACCCTAGCTGACAGAGGGCTGGAGTGCTTGCTCACAAGTAACACGCGAGGGAGAGAGGAAGACTTGAGCTCCAGGTCCCCTCCTAAGGTGCCCATGTGGGTCTATTTATAGACTTCCTAAAATTGGACTGCGGATAGCCAAATTCTACTATTCACAGCTCAACTACGAACCCAAACGACCGAGACAGGAGAGGGGGGCGAATGGGAGACGAGACGTCCACTTCCCCCTTGTCGGGGGCCGGGAGAGTGGACTGAGTGGTCCACTGCCTAGGCGAGTGGTCCACTCGCACGAGCCAGGGCCTTATCTCTATTCGCAATTCAACCATCGCGTTCCCACTCGGTCCACTTCCCCTTCCCAGGGCCTTATCTCACTATGTTGGTTAGTTTCGGTTGCCGCCAATCGGTCGTTCCACTGGTCACGAACTCTTTCAACATCCGCCATGGTCTCGACGAATTACAGGGTATACACAATCCCCGCTTTTTTCAGGCTCGACACG
Source organism: Dactylorhiza incarnata (assembly GCA_033032865.1). Classification (NCBI taxonomy): domain Eukaryota; kingdom Viridiplantae; phylum Streptophyta; class Magnoliopsida; order Asparagales; family Orchidaceae; genus Dactylorhiza; species Dactylorhiza incarnata. The sequence continues at coordinate 346,014 of JAWHQI010000170.1, forward strand.
AGCCCGAAAAAACAATGGATCACCCGTGGTTCGGAGAGACGGACGTTGGGAACGCGGTGGTTGAACTATTTAAAAAATGATTCAACCTGGTCTAAGCGTAAGAAAAAAGATCCTCTCTCTACTCAACTTCCCTCCCGTGAACCGAGCTCACCTGGAGGTGGAGGAAACTCCACAACTACCAGGGAGCCGAGTACACCTGGAGGGGGAGGAAACTCCACACCTACCAGGGAGCCGAGCTCATCTGGAGGGGGAGAAAACTCCACACCTACTAGGGAGCCGAGCTCACCTGGAGAAGGAGGAAACTCCACACCTCCCAGGGAGCCGAGCTCACCTAGAGGTGGAGGAAACTCCACACCTACCAGGGAGCCGAGCTCACCTGGAGGGGGAGGAAACTCCACACCTACCAGGGAGCCGAGCTCACCTGGAGGGGGAGGAAACTCCACACCTACCAGGGAGCCGAGCTCACCTGAATGGGGAGGAAACTCCACACCTACCGGGGAGCCGAGCTCACCTGGAGGGGGAGGAAACTCCACACCTACGAGGGAGTCGAGCTCACCTGGAGGGGGAGGAAACTCCACACCTACCAGGGATCCGAGCTCACCTGTAGGTGGAGGAAACTCCACACCTTCCAGGGAGCCGAGCTCATCTGGAGGGGGAGGAAACTCCACACCTACCCGGGATCCGAGCTCACCTGGAGGGGGAGAAAACTCCACACCTCTAGTTGAGCTGAACTCAACCTGAGGTGGAGGGAACTCAACACGTACATTTAGTCGACACGAGCTCAACTTCAGATAGAGGAACTTAACACCTCCTATGAGCCTAGCTCAACCGGGGGTGGAGGGAACTCAACACCTATAGTCGAGACGAGCTCAACTTCAAGTGGAGGAACTCAATACCCCCTAGGAGCCTAGCTCAATTAGAGGTGGAGGGACTGAACACCCCCTAGGAGCCTAGCTCAAAAGGGGGTGGAGGGACTCAACACCCCATATGAGCTTAGATCAACCAGGGGTAGAGGAAACTTGCAAGAGCCCGTGCACCAGTCTCTCTTCTCGGGGTCTTAACCCAAATAAATCTACCCGACGAGCCTCCCTGCGGCCAAAATCAACAGGTCGAGCGAGTGGTCTTCAGTCGAGGACTTAACCTAAAACGAATCCACCCGACGAGCCTCCCAGCGGCCGACATCAACAAGCTCGGGCAAGTGGTCTCCAGTCGAAGACTCGGCCTAAAATAATCTACCCGACGAGCCTCCCAGCGACCGACATCAACAAGCCCGGGCGAGCGGTCTCCAGTCGAGGACTCGACCTAAAACAAATCTACCCTACGAGCCTCCCAGCGGCCGACATCAATAAGCCCAGGCGAGTGGTCTCGAGTCGAGGGCTCAACCTAAAACAAATCTACCCAACGAGCCTCCCAGCGACCGACATCAACAAGCCCGGGCGAGTGGTCTCCAGTCGAGGACTCGACCTAAAACAAATCTACCCGATGAGCCTCCCAGCGGCCAACATCAACAAGCCCGAGCGAGTGGTCTCCAGTCGAGGTCTTACCTAGATTTTATCATTAAATACTTTTGATACATTATAAATAGATTACATATCATTACAATGTGATTCATCACGCTTACTCGGCCACATGCATCTTGGATATATCCTTCATCACTTCCTTCATCTCCTCAGCTTCCTCTTGGTCCTTCCAGGTAAAGCTGTCTCCTCTCTGTCGGGGTTCATATTCCTTCCCTTACCTCCAGAAACTTTGGGCAGGTGGCTGTCGCGCGACCCTCCTGCTGATGGAAGTCACAGTACGGCAGTGCCAACATCCTTGCTTCCTTCCCTGCGCGACCTCTTCTTATTTCCACTTTTTCGGCCAATAGTCATGGCCTGTAGGGGTTTGGGTTGCAATGGCCTTGGGTCCGGTTGCCACCCTGCTGAGTTGAACCGTCCCTGCCCCCCTGAAAGTTTCCTCTCCCTTGGAAATGGCCTCTTCCTTGGCCTTGAGGGGGTCCTCCTGGCGGCCTCCAGGTTGGTCGGGCGACTGGTGGTTGAAACCCCCAGCCTTGCTCCTGCCCAACGGAGGGCCCCTGGTGCCCCTGACTTCTTGCTTCCTCCTTCCTCTTCCCTCCTTGCTCTTTCTTTTCTTCCTTCTTCTCCTCCTCTATCCACTTAGATAACTTTCCCACGAACTCCTGGTTGGTGGCCTCGCACTCGATTTCTCGAGCAACTCGCTCCATTAAACCCTCGAAGGACAGAGGGGGGTCTCGAGTTAGGCTCATCCTGAACATACCCTGCTATAGCCCGAGGGTAAAGGCCAACTGCAGGGTGTGCCCGAGCACCTCGTTGACGAGGAGGGCTTCTTCCTGGAATCGATCCACGTAGCTTCCCAACATCTCTCTCTGCCTTTGCCGAATTAGGAACATGGCCTCCGCTCCCTTCCTCCTCTTCTTCGAGGTGGAGAACCTCAGCAAGAAGCTTCGACGGAGGTCCTCGAAGCTGTAGATAGTACCTGATGGGAGCTGGTGGAACCAGTCTCTCGCCTTTCCCTTAAAAGTGACGGTGAAGAGCTTACACCTGAAAGAGCCCGTCATCTGCCTGATCGAGACCATGTCTTCAAACCAGTGGAGGTGCCGGAGAGGGTCATCCTTGCCAGTGTAGTAAGACATGACAGGTTCACTAAACCCATTGATACGGTGAAAATGAGTGTTACGCAAGTGCACGTGCCGATTCAAGTAATAAAGTGTAAGTAAGATCGTCTCCACAGGGAAGTGTTAATTTAACGCTCACAAGTACTAATATTATCCTTTTCTTTGAATCCAAGTAAATAATTCAAAAGTTGGTTGCGTGAAGAAAAATTAAAATAGGAAAATAACTTTAATTAATTAATTCAATGGGTTTTTATTTTTATTTTTGAGAAATACCAATTTTTAGAGAAGGCTTTGCATGTGGATTTCCTAAGTCTATGTGATATGAAATTTCAAAAGATTTAGTTAAATATTTGTAAAATTATTCTCCTGACGCAAATTAAATGTAGGACTCATTACCTCTCGGTCTCCGAAATCCGTACACAGCGACTAATCATGAAGAAAGTGAAATCTCTTTCTACTTCCAATGATTAAATTAAAATATGCGAATTACTTTCGTCACTCCTCTCTCGAATTTCGCGACGCAGTATTTGGATGAAGAATTTTTGGTTAAAGATTTATGTGGTTCCTCTCTCGATTTATTCCACATAAGAAAATGGTTTGTATAACCTTGCGTGCAACTCCTCTCTCGATTTATGAATACACTCCAAAGAGATATACAAAGCATGACACAAAATCTTCAAAATGTAATCGCACACTTAAAACGGACAAAGAATTGAAGCAAATAATTTAACAGAATTGTGTTCTAATACATATCACAAAAGACAAAGTACTTTTCCACACACAAAGCTACAGATTTTAGTTCATGCTAATTGGAATAAAATAACAAATAAGAACATCCTTACAAGACATGCTCAAAGACATGGTTGAAGAAGGTAAGTTTTTCATTCCAAAGTTGCAATATCTCTCTCCCGGATTGGAATGGTTCGGCTCTCCAAGTAGGAAGAATTCTCCTTGCCGAAAATATCTTCTCCTTTCTCCTCAATTTCGTCGTTCTCCCCCCAATTTCCTTCTTTTTCTCTTGCTCTCCTTTCCCTCTATTTTATAATTTAAATTAAGTAACTTCCCAATTTCAATTCTTGTAACCGCCATCTTCTATATTTAATTCTCCTCATTAGAATCACATAATAAGCCTTCTAATTCCGTCTCCAGCCAGCTGTCCGCCTGTGCATAACTGCTGCCACCTCATCATATGGTTTTAAATAATCGCGCCATTTATGCCATGTTTTCAGCGCCCGCTTGTTGTAACCTTGTTGTAACCCTGTTGCGACAAATCCGCCTGCATTAATTATTCCTCCATTTCTTTTCTTTCCATTCTGAACACTCATTTAATTCCTGCATATTAAACTCGAATTTAAGCAGAATCACTATGAAATAATTACTTTGTAATTTATAATTAATTAAGTTTATTATATCAAAGTTTCATATTAATATTCATCATTTCATAGTGCAAAATGTGTTATTCATAGACCAAATAACTTCTATTTTATGAAGTTATCACACCCCCACACTTAGCTTTTTGCTAGCCCCTAGCAAAACTACATACAAATTTTTTGATTCATATGAGCTTGCATGCTCAAGATTTATAATATAAGGAGGCTAAGCAAGCAACAACATTGTATAATTTGCCAAATAAATATATTTGAGTAAGTTAGGGAAATAGTGGGAATAATATTCAAATGAGACTTCACATAGTGTATGTGTGTGTGCGATTCTCTTTTAAATCAATCGTTCCAATCCAAATTAATACATTTAAACATCTATAAAAAAAATAATTCTGAGTAGAACAATGATAATAACCATGATTAGTCCATTACAACAATAATTTAGTGAAAACAAGGAATGGAAAGGATTCTCAACAATATGGTCTTTTATAACAAATGAGAAATGATTTTCAAAAAGCAGCAATCCCCTAGTGCTTAGGTCATGAAGACACACATTTATTACTTTTTTATGTACTCATGATAGGGATCTTTCCAAATATTTGAATGCTTACTTAGGCCACGTATCACTATGGTACTAAATATTTTTTTTTCTTTTTATAAATATATCATCATAATAGGGATCATTCCAAACATATGCATGTTTAGGCCACATATCATTATGAGACGTTCTTCTTTTTTTTAACAATATACTCACATAGCAGAGATCATTCCAAGTAAGCAAGCAAATATCCAGGCCACATATCACCATAAGCAATTTCTCTCTTTTTACTTTTAATTTTTTTCTCTTCATGATTTAACACACTAGCATGGATGTCACTTGAGAAAATCCACAAGATTAATATTCAAGAATGAAGTTGATTTTCCAAGATGATAGCAAGTGATGGTTCGATAAATGATATTTACTAGTTCATTATTGCTTTGGACTAAATAATGCTTATTTTGCTCTTGACTACTTTTGAATTTTATTTTTATAGAAATTTAAAATATATACAACTTGTTTTAGAGCTCATGAAATAAAGAGAAGTAGTGTTCAACAAATTTTTCAAAAGAATACTCTCATTATTCCCTAACTTTGGAAAATAAATATACATTCATTTGGAAAAATAATTATCCTTGCTACTTATGAAAATAACGGGGTGGTAAAATTTTATAGTGACAAAGGTTATCAAATATAACCAACCCACCCCCACACTTTAGAATTTAACTTGCCCTCAAGTTAAAACAGATGTATTCATATAACGATATAAATTGAACAAAATACTCCCCTTCCAAACATATGAGTATGTTGGATCCATTCAACTAGCTCCAAGCTCCATGTAGTAGATGACCTTGGGCTCGGCATGTCACATTTTCCTGCAACATAAACTCACCAAAAACAATACATGCATAGCAATATCCCAACAAAATATAATATTCAGCAGCATAATGATCAACCACAAGTAGTCACATGTGGGTACTAGCTTCCACAACAATATTCGTTCAGAAAAACATAACCAACCCAGCAGAATACTGTAGAAAGTAACAATCAAAACACATCTATGGTTCAAGCAAAAAGCAGTAATTATGCAAAGAAATTATATTAAAAATTAAAAATAGCTTCCTATTCTACATTTTATTGGGTTGCCTCCCATCCAGCGCCTAATTTAAAGTCCCGGCAGGACCTAATGATAGTGTTTATGCTAATATGGTTACCACCACCTCACATTGCTCATTTTGTTGGAAATATATCTTAAGGCGTTGTCCGTTGACTTTAAATTCAGATTTGTCTTTCTCATTTTGTATGGTCACAACCCCATATGGGTGTACCTTTGTTACACAAAATGGTCCCGACCACCTAGATTTTAGTTTACCCGGGAATAATCTCAACCTTGAATTATATAATAATACTAATTGTCCTTCCCGGAATTCCTTAGGTGAAATCCTAGCGTCATGCCATTTCTTCGTCCTTTCTTTATAGAGCTTATGATTCTCATATGCATGAAATCGTATTTCATCGAGTTCGTTTATTTGGGCTAAACGATTTTTATCTGCATTATTAAAATCAAAATTCAATTTCTTAATTGCCCAAAAAGCTCTATGCTCTAGCTCAACCGGTAAGTGGCATGCCTTACCAAATATCATCCGATATGGAGTCAACCCTATAGGTGTTTTGAATGCAGTCCTATAAGCCCAAAGTGAATCATTCAACTTGTGTGACCAATCCTTACGAGTTGTACTCACTGTCTTTTCTAAGATTGATTTAATTTCTCTATTTGAAACTTCGGCCAAACCATTGGTTTGTGGGTGGTAAGATAAGACAACTTTATGTGTTATCCCATATTTATTCAACAAGGATTTAAAATGATAATTGCAAAAGTGTGCCCCCCATCACTAATGATAGCCCTTGGTGTGCCGAACCTACTAAAAATATGTGACTTTTAGAAATTTTAGTACGGATTTTGCATCACACTTTTGAGTTGGAATTGCCTCCACCCATTTGCTAACATAATCAACCGCTAGTAGAATGTAAAGATGTCCATTTGAATTCACAAATGGACCCATAAAATATATCCCCCAAACATCAAATATCTCAACTTCTATGATGTTATTAAGGGGCATACTCGCTCCTCTATTCATATTACCGGTGCGTTGGCACCTATCACATTGTTTTACAAATTCATGGGAGTCCCTAAATAAATTTGGCCAATAGGATCCAGCTTCTAAGACCTTCATAGCCGTCCTAAGTCCTTGAAAATGTCCTCCATAAGGAGATGCATGACATTTGTGAAGGATACTTGGGACTTCTATTTCGGGGACACATCTACGAATCATTTGATCGGCACAAATTTTAAATAAATGTGGTGCATCCCATAAATAAGATTTCACTAAATGAAGGAATCTCTTCTTTTGTTGAAAACTTAAATCCGGTGGTAAAATATTACTAACAATATAATTTACAAAATCAGCATACCATGGAGTATTATCACTAGTAATTGCAAGAACATACTCATCCGGAAAGTTTTCTTTAATCTCTACTTGGCTATTCCTTTCACATTCTTGTTCTAGCCTTGATAGGTGGTAGGCCACTTGATTTTCAGCCCCCTTACGGTCCTTAATTTCTATATTAAACTCTTGTAATAGTAGCACCCACCTAATAAGACGGGGTTTAGCATCTTTTTTCTCTACCAAGTATTTGATAGCCGAGTGGTCCGTGTAAACTATCACTTTAGAATTTATTAAATAAGAACGGAACTTATCAAATGCAAACATTACGGCTAAGAGTTCCTTCTCGGTTGTAGTGTAGTTTATTTGTGCATCATTAAGTGTTTTGCTAGCATAATATATAGTATGAAAAATTCTATCCCGGATTTGTCCTAAAACAACTCCTACGGCATAATCACTAGCATCACACATAAGAACAAAAGGTGACGACCAATCCGGTGTTGTGACAATATGTGAAGAAACTAACTTGTGTTTTAATGTGTCAAAAGCGTGCAAACAGTGGTCATCAAATATAAAGGGAGTGTCTTTTTCTAACAAGTTACATAAAGGTTTTGATACTTTAGAGAAATCTTTAATAAACCTCCTATAGAACCCCGCATGACCTAAAAAGCTACGAATGCCCTTGACATTCTTAGGAGGAGGAAGCTTTTCAATAACTTCTATTTTAGCCCAATCTACCTCCAAACCCTTGCTTGATACTTTATGGCCTAAGACAATTCCCTCTCTCACCATGAAATGACACTTCTCCCAATTTAACACTAAATTTGTCTCAACACATCTTGTTAACACCTTCCTAAGAACTTCCAAACAACAATCAAATGACTTCCCAAGCACAGAAAAATCATCCATAAACACCTCTATTCCTTCATCCATTAAATCAGTAAAAATAGATATCATGCACCTTTGAAAAGTGGCGGGTGCATTACATAATCCAAATGGCATTTTGCGAAATGCAAACGTACCATAAGGACATGTAAATGTGGTCTTTTCTTGATCTTCCGGAGCAACCATAATCTGATTATAACCGGAATATCCGTCCAAGAAACAAAAATAATCATTACCCGCCAACTTGTCAAGTACTTGATCAATAAAAGGTAGTGGAAAATGATCCTTCCGAGTTGATTTATTTAGTTTTCTATAATCCATACATATTCTCCAACCGGTAACCGTCCTAGTTGGTATCAACTCGTTGTTATCATTTTTCACCACCGTAATTCCTCCCTTCTTCGGTACACATTGTACCGGACTCACCCACTTGCTATCTGAAATAGGGTAAATAATTCCTCCATCTAACCATTTTATTATCTCATTCATAACTACTTCTTTCATGGGTGGACTAAGCCTACGTTGATGTTCAATTGACCCTTTAGCCTCATCTTCTAATATTATTTTATGCATACAAATCGAGGGGCTAATGCCACTAATGTCTGCTATAGTCCATCCCATGGCCTTCTTAAATTCTTTCAAAATAAGAAGTAGTTTTTCTTCATCTTTAAATTTTAATGATGCATCAATTATTACCGAAAGAGTATTTTCTTCTCCAAGAAAAGCATATTTAAGATGTTCCGGAAGAGGTTTCAAATCTAAAGTTGGAGGTTCAATAATTGAGGGTTTCATAATTTTTGGTTCGCTTGACCTAGTTATAGATTCAAAACTCCTAAAGATAGGCAATTTATAATGGGATTCTAAGACCTTCACACATTCATCCAATTCTAAATCATCATCCCACTCTTCATTTGTCAAAATTGTGAGAAGTCTTTGTTCTAGGTCATCTTCATTACCCTTAATTAATTGATTTTTAAACTCCACTTCTTCAATAGAGTAACAATCTTCTTTTTCATTTGGAAATTTCATAGCTTTTAGGATATTGAATGTTACTTCCTCTTCATTAACTCTCATTGTTAACTCCCCTTTTTGTACGTCAATTAAAGTTCTTCCGGTTGCTAAAAATGGCCTCCCTAAGATTATGGGCACATCCTTATCCTCTTCCATGTCCAACACTACAAAATCGGCCGGAAAAATAAATTTCTCCACCTTAACCAATACATCCTCAACTATTCCCTTAGGGAATGCTAAAGTCCTATCGGCTAATTGGAGAGTAAGAGTTGTTGGAGCTATCTCTCCTAGACCTAACTTTGTATAAATAGATAAGGGCATTAAATTGATTCTCGCACCTAAATCACATAATGCTCTCCCGACAAATTTCACTCCTATGGAACAAGGTATGGTAAAACTACCGGGGTCCTTAAGTTTTTGAGGCAATTTCTTTTGTAAAATTGCACTACACTCTTCCGTTAATGCAACTATTTCTCTATCTAGAAATTTTCTTTTCTTTGATAAAATATCTTTCATAAACTTGACATAAATAGGCATTTGCTCTAATGCCTCGGCAAATGGAATATTAATTGTAAGCTTCTTAAAAATTTCCATAAATTTTTGAAATTGTTTATCAAGTTTTGTTTTATTTAATCTAGATGGAAAAGGTGGAGGAGGGTAAATAATTTCTTTCTTTTTATTATTTTGTGGATCTACTTCCTCTTCCTCCGGCTCCTTAACTTCTATAGACTCTTCTCTCCTAATCGTATTTTCTCTTGCCTCTTCCTCCCTTAACTTCTCTAGCAATCCATCCCCACTTGAGATCTCTACCCCACTCCTTAATGCAATAGCTTTACAATGATTATTTGGCTCTTCTCTTGTTGGATTAAGTGTGGTGTCAGATGGTAGCGATCCTATTGTTCTTTGATTTAAAGCATTGGCCAATTGGCCAATTGTGGATTCTAAAGATCGGAGTGAAGACTCAATACCACCCATCCTAGATTCATTCTTTTGAAACAAACCTACAATATACTCATCAGTCAATTTCCTATTATTGGTTTGTTGATTATGCATATGGGTTGGTATAGAATTAATGTTTTGATTGAAACCTGGTGGTTGAATTGCATTTTGTGAATTTTTCCAAGAAAGATTGGGATGATTTCGCCATTCTGGATTATAATGATTTCCGAAATTTGAAGGTCCTTGCCTTTGTTGGCCTCCAAGATAATGTACTTCTTCAGTTACTTGGTTTAATTGTTCCACTGTCATTGGCACACTTGTTGAAGGGGTAGATAAAGAATCTAACCTCTTATTTATTAAATTAAATTGAGTGGCAATTTGAGCTGCTAACGAAGTGATTTGATCTACTTGATGAATACCGGCTGGATGGTTATTACCTTGCCTTTCGAATTCTTGGTAATTGTTAGAAGTAAGATCTTCTAATATTTCAAAAGCATCTTCTGGATATTTCTTTAATAAAGACCCTCCCGCAGCTCCGTCAACTAGGATCATCGTAGTGGTTTGTAACCTGTTATAAAAAATTGTGACTTGTTGGTGTTGGGCCATCCCGTGATGTGGACACTTCCTAAGCATTTCTTTAAACCTTTCCCATGCTTCATAAAGTGTTTCGCCATGATTTTGGACAAAAGTGGTGATGTCTCTAACCAGCTTAGCTGTTTTAGAAGGTGGGAAATATTTATTCAGGAATTTCTCTTCCAATTGATCCCACGTAGTGATGGAACCAGGAGGTAGAGAGTTAAGCCAATCTTTAGCTCGACCCTCCAAAGAAAATGGGAATAACCTCAATTGAATAGCTTCATCCGAAGCCCCGTTTACCTTGTACATATCACAGATTTCTAAGAATGTTCTTAAATGAGCGTTTGCATTTTTATGATTAAGACCCTCAAACTTGTTATGTTGTACTAGTTGCATTGTGGTAGAGTCTATTTTAAAATTATTAGCTGCGATTGTGGGTCGCGCTATACTAAATTGCAAACCTCCTCTTAACGGTGCGTTATAGTCTCGACAAGTCATTCGCGGTGCAGCGTTTTGAACATTATGACCATTGTGTTCGACTTGACCATTAGGGTCCACCTGACCCCCATGATCAAGACCATCATGACCATTCCCATTCCCGTTATTTAAACCGTTTGGGTTCATAGTAGGATGAGTAGAATGCTCTAAGCGAAAAGCTCTTCTATTTTGCCTACACTCACGCTCAATTTCTAAATTTAGCTGGAATAATTCAATAGGCCGAAATCTGGACATAAACTAAAGTAATGCAATTAAAATAAGTAAAACAGACAAACAATGAAATAAAACAAAAATAGTACTTGAGCTCCAATTACTAAGGATTTACTAATATTGCAAGAAAACGCTAAATTAGTACACGTCCCCGGCAACGGCGCCAAAAACTTGATACGGTGAAAATGAGTGTTACGCAAGTGCACGTGCCGATTCAAGTAATAAAGTGTAAGTAAGATCGTCTCCACAAGGAAGTGTTAATTTAACGCTCACAAGTACTAATATTATCCTTTTCTTTGAATCCAAGTAAATAATTCAAAAGTTGGTTGCGTGAAGAAAAATTAAAATAGGAAAATAACTTTAATTAATTAATTCAATGGGTTTTTATTTTTATTTTTGAGAAATACCAATTTTTAGAGAAGGCTTTGCATGTGGATTTCCTAAGTCTATGTGATATGAAATTTCAAAAGATTTAGTTAAATATTTGTAAAATTATTCTCCTGACGCAAATTAAATGTAGGACTCATTACCTCTCGGTCTCCGAAATCCGTACACAGCGACTAATCATGAAGAAAGTGAAATCTCTTTCTACTTCCAATGATTAAATTAAAATATGCGAATTACTTTCGTCACTCCTCTCTCGAATTTCGCGACGCAGTATTTGGATGAAGAATTTTTGGTTAAAGATTTATGTGGTTCCTCTCTCGATTTATTCCACATAAGAAAATGGTTTGTATAACCTTGCGTGCAACTCCTCTCTCGATTTATGAATACACTCCAAAGAGATATACAAAGCTTGACACAAAATCTTCAAAATGTAATCGCACACTTAAAACGGACAAAGAATTGAAGCAAATAATTTAACATAATTGTGTTCTAATACATATCACAAAAGACAAAGTACTTTTCCACACACAAAGCTACAGATTTTAGTTCATGCTAATTGGAATAAAATAACAAATAAGAACATCCTTACAAGACATGCTCAAAGACATGGTTGAAGAAGGTAAGTTTTTCATTCCAAAGTTGCAATATTTCTCTCCCGGATTGGAATGGTTCGGCTCTCCAAGTAGGAAGAATTCTCCTTGCCGAAAATATCTTCTCCTTTCTCCTCAATTTCGTCGTTCTCCCCCCAATTTCCTTCTTTTTCTCTTGCTCTCCTTTCCCTCTATTTTATAATTCAAATTAAGTAACTTCCCAATTTCAATTCTTGTAACCGCCATCTTCTATATTTAATTCTCCTCATTAGAATCACATAATAAGCCTTCTAATTCTGTCTCCAGCCAGCTGTCCGCCTGTGCATAACTGCTGCCACCTCATCATATGGTTTTAAATAATCGCGCCATTTATGCCATGTTTTCAGCGCCCGCTTGTTGTAACCTTGTTGTAACACTGTTGCGACAAATCCGCCTGCATTAATTATTCCTCCATTTCTTTTCTTTCCATTCTGAACACTCATTTAATTCCTGCATATTAAACTCGAATTTAAGCAGAATCACCATGAAATAATTACTTTGTAATTTATAATTAATTAAGTTTATTATATCAAAGTTTCATATTAATATTCATCATTTCAAAGTGCAAAATGTGTTATTCATAGACCAAATAACTTCTATTTTAGGAAGTTATCACCCATCTGGAACTGGAGCTGAGGTAATCAGCTCGCAGAAGGGACTCCCCCACCCTCCCTGGTGAGACGGAGACATTCTCCCTACCTCCTCACCGGGAGAGCTGGTCTCAGGCGAGCTGTTGAAGAGCACTCACGCTTGGAGGCTCAAGCCTTCCTCCGAGGCCGACCCCTTACCTCGTTGATATGCTTGCTCTGTCTCCATCAGAGACGGCGAGGCGAGCACGAGTGCTGGTGGCGTCGGGAACTCGCCCGGAGGGGGGAGTGTGATCCGCAAAAGTTCCAGGATCAACTTCCTGAATTCTTCGAAGTCACTCTTCTTCACGTACTCGCTGGTAGGGGGCGAGTTCCCCAGCTCATCGCTTCCAGTCATGGGACTTGCTCAGATTTTTCTGAACTAGCTGCTTCCACGCTCACCGCACCAGAATGTTGAAACCAAAGAACTTGCCTCGACGTTCGCAACGGGTATGCAGCTGACCCTTACTTCACCTGAGCTAGAACATGTGATCGATCGCTGAGAGCCGAAGGACCTTGCCCCTAAGAATACCTGAAGACCTGAACAGACCCTTGAGCTGCAGCGAGGAGGTCCCACCACAAACCCGGAAGATCAAAAAGAGCTTCCCCTCCCAAGCCAATGCTGAGCCTGGGCACCCTGGAGAGCACTAAGAAGACCTCATTATCAACCTTAGCTAACAGAGGGCTGGAGTGCTTGCTCACAAGTAACACGCGAGGGAGAGAGGAAGACTTGAGCTCCAGGTCCCCTCCCAAAGTGCCCATGGGGGTCTATTTATAGATTTCCTAAAATTGGGCTGCGGATAGCCAAATTCTACTATCCGCAGCTCAACTACGAACCCAAACGACCGAGACAGGAGAGGGGGTGAGTGGGAGACGAGACGTCCACTACCCCCCTTGTCGGGGGCCGGGAGAGTGGACCGAGTGGTTGCGCGGAAGATGAATAGCTTCCGGAAGACGGTGAGGTTAAATTCTATTCGCTCCTCGCGCAAATAGCATGTGAATGCGACCAACATCGCAATCGCATTCGAGTTCGCTTGGGCGGGGACGACCCCGAAGTACTTAAAGAATTGTCGCACCTCAGGCCAAAGAGGTAAGCGAAGCCCCATCTCGAAGTGAGCGAGTTGGAAAGCGAGTTCGTCAACATAAAAGGTGTTGACGCTCTCGCGCTCTGTTGTGCAGCAAATGTCGAATCCTGGCGATGGGTATGCGGCCTGGAAATCCGCAAGCTCCGCCCTCGTCACCATGCCATCCAGGAAGACATGGTCCCGGAAATTCTTCTCCCAGTTAGATCGACCATCTTCGGACTCGCCTGATTTCCTCGGCATGACGTTAAAGAAGCGAGTCGAGGATGTGAGTACGTTGAAGAAGAGAGAAGACGATGGTCAAAATAATTAAGGCGGTTGGTGTGGAGGGGTATTATATAGTCGCTGTGAAAAGCGGAGCACGCCTTTCCCAGGGGGGCCCTGCCCACGTCCCATCATGAATGGCCTCACCACCCACTCGCGCCATCACAATTTTGTGTCCATTCGGCGAGTGGACCAGATCAAATAATACATGAAAACACGCTACTAGATCGGCGAGTGCCGCGAGTCTCAAGCAAGCAATCCAGCAGACACGAGCGGAAAGACTAGAAATATAATAGAACGAGCAAATATACATTTTTATTAAATTTCAATAGACTACAGGCGAGTGCGATACAAGAAAAGCAGAAGATATAAAGGAAGCATTCAGAGGGGGACCATTTCCACTACCCGCGACCTCGCGTGCGAGTCCTCTGGCCTCTCATCGTACGAGCGCGCTCGCGCACTCGCGCGAGCTCATGGTGGGCCGCCAGGACCATCTCCTCCACCCGCACCATGTTCTCCTCCTACTCAGTGGTGTCGCCCCCACATCTTTGTAACTCTTTGGAGAGCCGAGTGACGTTTCCTTCCCGTATGTGTATTCGCTCCTCCAGGCCTATGATGTGAGGGAACGTGCTAGAGTCGTCCGCGAGCCGATCTTCATTGATGGCGATCAGGAGGCGTTCATGCCTCTCCAAGGGGGTGGCCACGCGATCAGTCAACTCGGCCATGCTGGCGGGCTGACCAAGGATCTTGTGAATGCGGCTGAAGGGGGATACGGGAGGTCCGCTTGACCGACAGAACTCGCCGAAAGCAGGATAATCAGAACCTGCCATAAATGATTCAGAATCAGTCAAGATCAAACATCAATCTTTCACAAAAAGCTTACCATGCGAGGTCCCGATATCTAGCGCTCGGCGAGAGGGCGAGCAATCAGGGTCTCTCCGCCCTGAAAAAGGGGGCAGGTCACCCACCATCAGCGGTCCGAGTGGTAGAGATCGGAGGCTTGCGAGCCCCTGACCTCAAAGGAACCGTCTTGGGGAAGCGAGCCGAGTGGTCAACAACGAGAGGGTCTGTCGCCACCAGAGCGAGGGCGGTGAAAGCCAGTTCCGCAGGAGGATCTGAGGGCGACAACCTCCTTGGCGAATGCATCATCATGGGAGGCACCGACGAGTGGACCTCAGGGGCAGCTAAATGAGGGGGACTACAACAATCAGAAGGTTAAGCATCTACGGTGAGCCAGTCGCGACGCCTAGGTTCAAAAAGTACATACTAGGGATTTGGGGGCGAATGTATAGGTCCATGGGGACATTCGCCTCGTCCTGCTCGGTGGTCGCCGGGGCACGGGAGTTCCTCTCAACTGCGAGCTGTAATCGAATAAACCTCCGATTTAGTTTTTCCGGCGGTAGAAGAAATGTCGTCAAAAAGCGAGAGATAATACCTGAGAGGCGACATCTTGACCCCCGCTGAGCGGGGACGGGATCCTGGTCTCGAGTGAGGGAACTCTGGCCTCGGTAAGCTCGGGGTGGTGTTTCTTGGTACTCGCCCGCCCACCATGTTTCTTGGGGGGAGGCGAGTGATCCCTGATCAGAGCCATCAATTTAGACGCCCCTGCGGGATTTCTCCCTTTGGGCGGCAAGGAGAACCGAAAGATCTACAGGCGAGGCCATGGACGGAGGCGAGCGAAACGATACCAGTAGGCATGAAGAAGAGAGGAGGAAGAAATTCCGTGGAGAAGGTTTGATTCCACACCGGGCAATTTATAGCATATTGTTGTGGGCCACCAAAAAGATTCTCTAGGCGAGCTCAGACTCGCCAAAATAGAGTTGGATGGTCTTTCTGTGCCCAAGGTGAGCTCGCAAAGAGCGGGGATTGTGTACAACCCCATATTTGACGAGTCGAGCACGGGTGCCGACGATGGCACCTGGGTAGGAGCGAGTGTACCACTCGCGCGAGTGCCCAACCCTATAAGGGCATTCGGCTCCCTGGGCAAGTGCACCTAGGGAGAGCACTCACCAAATTATTTGTGGTGGTCTGCCTGTAGTATTTTCAAGTAGCGTGTTTTAGCTATCTGCAGACCATTTTGGGTTGCGGATGGGAAGAACCAAAAGGCGGAGGCCGCTATCCGCAGGCCATTTTTAGAATCCTATAAATAGACCCCATATGCACCTTAGAGGAGAGGATTTTTTTTCTAATTTTCTAGAGAGAGTTTCTTCTTTCTTGCTCTCTGATTCTCTAAGGTGCCGAGCGCAGTCTTGGTTTGGGAGGAGAAGATCCTTAAATCTTTTGGGTTTGTGGCGGGACCTCCTCGCTGCTGCTCAGGGGTCTGTTTTTGGGATAAGGCCGTCTTGGGAGAGCCATCGGTTCTAAGTGCCTAGTCGTTTGTTCTCGCTCACTATAACTAAGGGCGAGCAACACCCACTTTGGGGACCGAACTCTGTGAATCAAGTTTTTGGTTCCAACAACTGCATTGTTTTCTTCCTCAACGACTGAGGTTTTCTCATCGTCTTCTTCCTCGCGGGAGGGAGCAGTCGATTGGATAGCATGGTGTCAAGTTAGACCTCATCGATCACAACGGTTCAATTGGATAGCATCGTCTTCTTCCTCGCTGGAGGGAAAGGTTCGATTGGATGTATTGCAGTATATGTGCTAGGGATTTACTCGATGATCTTTCAACTGGACGACATTGATATTCTTGCACTTTTCAATTCTTAATATTACCAGTTTATTGGTGCCTCTAGAGTTGTATTCCCCTCTTGTGTGCTGATGGAAATCCCTCAGGAGTTGTTCTATGATGATCTTAAGCTCATTGCCCTTCTTTAGCCTTCTTAATTTGAGTTTTGTATGTGAGTTGATTGTTCTTCTTGACTTTGATTGTCATTGAATGTTGTTCTGTTAGGATTATAATGGTTCTTGCTGTAGATTTTCTGTTGAGCTCCAAATTAGTAGCTTTGGATTATAATAGTTGATTGCATGTTCTTCATTAATAAAAACAGTTAGTATCTTTAATAATTATAAGAACTGTTGTACTTTTAATAATTACAAAAATTTTGAATTTTTATTATGTATGTCATGTAATTTTGGTCGTCAATATTTAGAACTGTTTCTGGTATTGAAAATGAACCTTATATTACCTAACAAAACTTAATTTTTACCAAACAGTTTCTTGAAAACTATTTATTGAGCAACACTCCAAACTTCATTTTATTCAAATAATTTTAGGCGATTGTTATCCGCACTACAGTTTTGGCTATCCGCACTCCTTTTGTATAAGTTATTATGCGCCTTTTAGAAATACGCCTTGTACATGCATTTTTAGGAAATACGTCTTGAACACTTTTTCTAAAAATGCACACACAAGACGTATTGCCGCCCTGATTGAAACATGTGCGTAACTATAGTGAATTTTTGGAAATACACCTCGTACATGCATTTTTAGGAAAAAGTGTTCAACACGAAAGTTGTACGAGATCTACAACTTTGGTGTTGAACACTTTTCTTAAAAGTACATGTACAAGGCGTAATTCGAAAAGGCGCGGAATAACTCACAAGGGCGGACCCAGTAAGAGACACGCTCGGGCAAGTGCCCGAGCGGTTTTTCGAAATAATTTACAGCGGTTCTTAAAAGAACCGCTGTCTATTCTTCCCGCGCGGAAGAATAGACAGCGGTTCTTTTAAGAACCACTGTCTATTCTTAGAATAGACAGCGGTTCTTAAAAGAACCGCTGTCAATTCTTCAATAGACAGCGGTTCTTTTAAGAACCGCTGTCTATAGGCGCGGCGTTTTAACAGCAGCACACCACTATTTTCTTTCCCGATTTTCGCCGAGCCCGACGACCGCTTTCGGGCGCTTCTTTTCTTCCCCTTCTTCGGCGACAACGGCGAGCTCTTCTAGTTCTCAGGCGACAACGACGACATCCTCCAGTTCTCCGAGGACGACAACCTCCTCCAGTTCTCCGGCGAGGCGGCGACCCAGTTCTCAAGCGGTGCCCCTGGACGATTCCCGCCTGTGAACGCTTCCTGCACGCATCCCGTCGTTCCCGATTTCTCCGGCGACACCCGCGATTTCCCCCTGTGAACGATCCCGTCACATTCCTCAGGTCGAATTTCTGCCCCTGTTTAGTTTTTTTTTGCTATTCTATGTCTATTTTACCTTGTGTTTTGGATTTTAGGGTATTATTAGGTCGGATCCTGTTAATAAATGATCAAATTTCTGCTTGTTTTGGATTTGTGTGTGGAGTTGCTTGGGTGTTTTGGAGTTGTGTTTGTGGATGTGGATGTGGATGTGTGTGTGGATGTATTTTGTGTGTGTATGTTTGTGTGTTGGGTTTGTGTGTGTGTGTGTGTGTGATTTGTGTATTTTGGATGTGTTATTTGTGTGTATGTGGATTTGTTTGTGTGTGTGTGTGTGGATGTGTGGTTTGTGTGTATGTGTTTGGGTGTGTATGTATGTTTGTGTGTGTATGTTTATGTGTTTGATGAGTATGTATATATGTTTGTGTGGATGAGTGTGTGTGTGTATGATTGGATGTTACTTCAAATTTGACTCCATGTTTGTTAATGTTATTAATTTGCAATCTTCTTTAAATTTGACAGGACATTTGAGCACTTTTTCCATCTGATTGCAAGGAAATTCAATCTTACGGCAAGGTCCATTCTTCTTTCTCACTTAGATCTAGGTAGGATATAAATTATATAGAGATAGATATAGATTTAGGTTTGTGATTTAATCCAGTTTGGTATAGATTTAGGTAGGATATAATTTAACACCTATTTTTAAACACGTATTCAGCTATTTTCAAAAGAGTTTTATGATTTCAATATTTTGTTTTGAATTTTCAAAAGAGTTTTATGATTTCAACGTTAACTGGAATGTTCAATATCTTGATTTAGTCCGTCCCTGTGATGTTTGTGATGTGCATATCGATTAGCCCTAGTTGCGCTAACGGGAATGTCCCGTCGATTTTATGCAGCGTTCTAGTTATTGCAATGGAAAAGTTTTTTTCTAAAAAAGAATCATATCAAAGTTCGATAGATTCTCAGGAGTTAGTTGCAATTGGTAAAAGAAGCCGCGTAGAAGAGTTTAAAATTAAAGATTTACCTTCAGACCCGGGCTTAAGACTTCCTATAAACTCATACGATACAAACATTCAAGAGTCCATTCGGAGATATTATTTGCAAAAGGGTCCTTGCCAACCTCATCTAGAAAGTTTTCCCCAAACAGAAATTGGAAACAAAGCTCGACGTTTTAATAAGAGTTGGTTTAACGAGTTTAAAGGCTGGTTAGAGTACAGCAAAGAAAAAGATGCAGCATTTTGCCTTTACTGTTATATTTTTCCTCAAAGTGGTTGTGAGCCTACTTTTACCACGAGAGGATTCAGAAATTGGAAAGAGAAATCAGTACTGGACAAACATGTCGGAAGTCACACTACTCCACATAATGCCTCTAGAAAACTGTGCGAGTCTTTGATGAATCAAAAATAGGGTATTCAAATTGCTTTTGCAAGACAAGATGAACAACAAAATTTGGAATATCGCGCTCGTTTATGTGCTTCAGTCGATTGTATTAGATTTCTGTTACGACAAGGATTGTCCTTTCGTGGTCATGATGAGACTAAAGAGTCTTCCAACAGAGGAAATTTTCTTGAGCTTTTGGACTTTCTTGCATCACATAATAATGAAATCAACTCAGTTGTGTTACAGAATGCTCCTCAAAATTGTAAACTTACATCGCCTAAGATTCAAAAAGAATTAGTATCAGCTATTGCAATAGAGACAACAAATAAAATTGTTCAAGAAATCAGAGAAGACTGTTATGCAATTTTAGTTGATGAATCACGTGATGTATCTACAAAAGAGCAGATGTCTGTTGTTTTACGATATGTTACTTCCAATGGCACGATCACAGAACGTCTTCTTGGGTTTGTTCATGTAGCTGATACTTCCGCGTTATCCCTTAAAGCAGCTATAGATCATTTATTTATGAGATTTGGTCTTAGTATTTCTAAATTGCGCGGGCAGGGATATGATGGTGCTAGCAATATGAAAGGAGAGTTCAGAGGGTTAAAAGCTTTAATTTTGAATGAGAACAGTTGCGCTTTCTATGTTCATTGTTTTGCACATCAACTGCAGTTGGTACTGGTAGCAGTTGCAGAAAAAATTCTGATATTGCTGAGCTTTTCACACTTATTAACACAGTAATGAATGTTGTTGGTGGCTCTTGCAAACGTCGTGATTCTCTTAGAGCCTTGGAAGTTGATCGAGTTGCTAGAGAGCTTGGATGTGGGGACTTGGAAAGTGGACAAGGGTTGAATCAACCTTTAGAGCTCAAACGCGCTGGTGACACAAGATGGGGGTCACATTATGGCACAGCTTTAAATTTTATTCGCATGTTCTCTTCTATTATTGATGTGCTTGAGATTATCATAGTTGATGAGGCAGATGGAAATCAAAGAGGAATGGCAAGCGTACTTGTCCAAGTTATCTTGGCTTTCAAATTTGCATTTGTTATTCATTTGATGAAAAATATTTTATCAAAAACAAATGAACTATCTCAAGCGTTGCAGAGAAAAGATCAAGATATTGTAAATGCAATGCATTTCGTAAAATTGTCAAAACTATTATTATTGAAGATGAGAAATGATGAAGTCGAGTGGGAAATTTTTATGACTGAAGTCTCAACTTTCTGTAGAAAACATGACATAGAAATTGTTAATATGGATGAAAAGTTTGTTCAGCAAGGTAGATTAAGACGCAATGCACGTGAGATTACAAATAAACATTATTTCAGGATTGAACTTTTTAATGCAGTGCTTGATTGGATGCTAAATGAGCTAAATGATCGTTTTGATGAAGTAAATACAGAATTACTCTTATGTGTTGCTTGTCTAGACCCAAAGGATCATTTTAGTTCATATGATAAACAAAAATTACTTCACCTTGCTGCATTATATCCGTATGATTTTACGTCAATAGAGTTGCAGTTACTTGAAGGACAACTTGACATATATATTTTTGATATGCAATCTACATCAATGGACACCTTTTCTGATGTTAAAGGAATTAGTGATCTTCTGAAAAAAATTGTGGATTAAAAAAACAAGATCACTATCAGTTAGTTTTTAGATTATTGAAATTGGCTTGCCTCCTACCAGTTGCTACAGCTACTGTTGAAATAACGTTTTCTGCAATGAAGATCATACAGAATCGGTTGCGAAATAGAATGGGGGATGAATGGATGAATGATTGCTTGGTTGCGTACATTGAAAAAGATGTTGCAGATACTATTACAACAGAAACTATTATTTCTCGTTTTCAGAGCATGTGTCAGCGGAAAGTATCTTGTTGAACTGTAAGTGTTTAGTATTTGACAAACAATTTTTAGATCTTCTATGCTATGTTGTGTAATATTTTGTTCAATATTTTCCTTACATAAATATATCATCAAAAAAAAATTTTCGGGGACGCTGCCCCCAAACCCCCACATCAGGGGGCACTGCCCCCCGAACCCCCCAAATTGATAATACTTTAATTGTGCCCGTGCGACTTCGAAATCCTAGTTCCGCCGCTGATAACTCATACAAAAAAAGTACGGATAGCCAAAACTGTAGCGCCGATAACAATCTCCTAATTTTTATAGCAAAACTTTATTTTTCAGAAAAACTATTTTTTATCTGCTCTATTGAATAAGAAGATCTTGAACAGGAGAATTTAAATCCAAAAACACCCACAATCGCATCAAGTCCGCCCAAAAAACACTACTAGCCCACTTCTCCCCCTCCGCAAGCCCTCCCTCCCTTTCCAAACCCTAAGAAGCCCTAGAAAATGTCCTCCAGGCTCAAGGAGCGGGGTGGTGCCGGGTCAAAGATCATGCCCTCCAATCCCTCCAAAACCCTAATAACCCAGCCCTCTCATCATGACAAGCTAAGCTCCCACAGAATCCCCCTCTCCGCTGCAGCTCAAAAAGAGCTTCCACGACCCATCCCCGCCGCAGCTCAAAAAGAGCTTCCACGACCCATCCCCGCCGCTCGGCCGTCCATTTCTCGTCTCAACCACGCTGCCCCCGCTTCCTCTAGGAAGGAGAATCCCCGCCCCATCTCCGCAGGCCGGCCTTCCATCACCCGCACCTACTCCTCCGCCGCCGCCGGCAAAGAGAATCCGAGACCCCTCTCTTCCGTCAGGGCTTCCGTTACTCGTTCGGTTAACCCACCTCTTATTCCGGAAGCTGCAGTTCGGTGGTCCACCTCGTCCCGGCCCAGCGGTAAATTTACTGACTTTCGGAGCGACCGGGACCCTCATGTTTCCAGCTTCGGTGATAGAAGGAGCTTTGCTGGATTCAGGGCTTCGGATAAGGACTCGGTAGGAAAAGGACAAGTTGGTAAGAATTCTACCGGAAGCTATGGGAAATCTGTGAATGAGGTCACAGGGGTTTTAGGTGACCGCAGATCTAATGGGTGCTTGGGTGTGAAGACTGAGAGGAGTGCATGCTTCAGGGTTTCAGATGCTAAGCCGAAGAGAGCTGGTTGCAGATCTCAAGAATTTGGAGCTGGGAGTTCTGATTCTGTTCCTAACCCTAAACTAGCGGATAAGATAGGAGACAATGGTGTCACGGTTTCAGAACTTCATGAAGATGAAGTTGTTTTGGTTGTGGTAAAACAGGAAAATGGTTGTGGAAATGGCACTGTGGGAAGTGAAACCAATGCGGTGGTCCATGCTCGGACGCTTTGTAACTATGAAAACAAGGGGATACCAGAAGGAGGTTTTTGTGTTGATAACACAGCAGATCATATGGAGAAATATTGCTTGAATCCACACCCTGAAGGTCAGCACAATACTTCAATAAATCTCTGTAACGCCCAAGGTGAAAGTGCTTCTTTACCTCATGTGCATCATACAAGTAAAGCACCTCAATTAGGTCTTGAAGCGGAAGTGGAGGATGTTCCCACTGATAACAGATATCGAAGCAAGCTTCATGAGAAGCTTGCGCTATTAGAAGATAAGGTTCAAAAAATAGCCTTGGAGATCAAGCAAACCAAAGACATGTTGGATAAGAACAAGCCAGGTGAATCAAGGCTGGTCCTTTCTGATATTCGGAAGAAAGTATCTGGAGTTGAAGAAGCTGTAGATAACATAAAGGATGGAGCTAAATCTGATTTATTTTCTCCACATTCCGACAAATTTAGCTGCCTGCAGGACGGTTGCATAACTTCAAATTTGAGAGAGAAGATGGGCAATTCATCACCTTCCATACGAATTTTGAACCATGAAGATCTGGAAGCTAGGTTCTTCCCACATCATAAGTTAATAAGGGATCGCATTTCATCAATTACCTCAGCAGATCAAGATAAGAGGTGTGAACCAGCTTGTTCAGAGCTGAGTGGCTACCAAAAGGTGGATGATGGCATGATTGAGGAGAATTCCATTGCAGTGGAATTTTTGGCTTCTCTAGGAGAACAACCTAAACCTAAAAGGTTTAATGTAAACATGCAATTGACGCATGGCATGGTAAGCAGAATGCAAGTTGAGCGCACATCATCTGCCCAATGTGGTTCAAGAAGCATGATTGAAGGGCAACATCGGGATGTTCCATTGGAGTCTAATGAGAAACTTGAAGAATTTGACACTCTTGAGAATAATCCCCCATCAATGGCATGCCTAGGTACTGAGGAGCCTTCTGTCTATCAGTTATCTGAAATTGGTCAGAAGGTTTCAACCGGGGGATGGTTTGTTTCTGAGGGAGAAGCTGTTCTTCTTGCTCATGATGATAATTCGTGTTCTTACTATGACATTGCCAACTCTGAGGTATGCCATCTATGAAGAAAAACATCTGCTATTTATTTCCAAGCTATTGTTGGTTAGATGTAGTTCCTTCTTTGTCCTTACCATACTTTGCAGCATACCAGCCAAAGGATAATGCTAAGTCTGTCAATTTTCTCTTAAAGAGTTTGTCCAAATTCATGATACTCATTGGCTCGACTTTTACGACAGCAGACTTGATTACACAAGTTTTTCTTTTATCAAATTTTCCTACAATGTTCATTGCAATTTTGCATTTAATCTTACCACCTTTTGTTTGCATTTTACAGCATATAGCGCTACCATAATGGACACAAGGACACGAACACGGCAATTTTTTTTAATAAAACATAAGACATGACTCATCGCTATCTCATTACTCAGAAATGTATACAATTTTATATTGCAAAAAATAAAATAAAACTTAACCTCTAATCATATAAAAGAACAGTAGTTAGTATAGTCTTCAAAATAATGCTAAATCTTATAAAGAAGTTTGATAATTTCTAGCACCCAGTCATTTTATAAAGTTTATGGGCAATAATTAGATAATATGCTTTTATGATGGCCATGAACTACAAATAAATAAAAATGTCTTCACAGCATCTTTTTATAAAGTTTTTGGACAAGAAATAGCCGTGTTGGTCCGTGCCCTAAGCTTGTTGGTTCCTGGCACATGTTGGGCACATCAGTATTTAAAGTTAGGAGTTTTCTTCTTCCTAAATGTGGCTTTATTGGATTGAATTTACCATTTCGGATAATGCCCAGCACTGTATAATAAGCATAAATGCTCTGATTGGTGAGAAATTGCGTATCCATGTACCAGGTGAAGTCTGAATACAAAGTCCCGGCTGGATGTCCGAGTAATTTATGGGGTGATTGCTGGTTAATCCGTGCCCCGGGAATAGATGGATGTTCCGGACGTTACGTTGTTGCAGCATCGGCTGGAAATTCGTTAGAATCTGGATTTTGTTCCTGGGACTTCTACACGAAAGATATTAAAGCCTTTCAAGTTGCAGCATCACTTGGAA
The DNA here is from genome assembly GCA_033032865.1 of Dactylorhiza incarnata. Classification (NCBI taxonomy): domain Eukaryota; kingdom Viridiplantae; phylum Streptophyta; class Magnoliopsida; order Asparagales; family Orchidaceae; genus Dactylorhiza; species Dactylorhiza incarnata. The sequence continues at coordinate 370,940 of JAWHQI010000170.1, forward strand.
CTGCGGCTGTCCCCATGACCAGAAGCTCCCTACACACTTCGTCCTTGTTGGAAAGCCGGTCTTGTTGGTACAGGCCATGTGGATCGCTTCTGATCTCTACATCCAGCAGGCAGAGGGTTGTCAATGCTTATGATATTCGTGATGGTGATCTGGTAATGACATGGGAGGTGAACAGTCCAGTCGCCGAGATGGAATATTCGAGCCCTCTCCAATGGAGAAGCAGGGGGAAGGTGATCATAGCTGAAAGGGAATCCATTTCTCTTTGGGATGTCAATTCACTCAATCCCCAGCCAACTCTATCTGTACCTTGTTGTGGGAAAAGGATACATTCCCTTCATGTGAACAATACAGATGCTGAGATAGGTGCCGGAGTCCGGCAAAGGTGATTTCTTCTTTCATTCTTACTTGTTGTTCTGTTCGCGCATGCTGTCAATCAGTTTTTTTCTTGGTTGGGCCGAATCCATTGACATTGTTGTCCGGCTAAGAACATTGTTGTCGGGCTAAGAGAACAATAAAAGGAAGTGATAGTCACACAAATAAGATGACATTGCACCAAAGCCGTGACATTTGATACTCGATAACATTCTTATCTACATTATTATCTCCCCTAACAGTGGTAATTTTGTAAGCCTTTTTTATGGACAGCTTTTTTTCGTTTGCTTTCACACTTCTAGTTGTGTGCAATACTGGAAGCCCATTAACTAGTATATTTCTATTGTTTTCAGAAGTTCGTCCTCTAATACATTATCCCATTAATAGATACTTTTTATTGTTATTAAAAAGAAATAAAGCAAAATTAAAGGTAGATTTCTGCATCTATTTGGATTGAAACCCATTTGTTATGTTTTTGTGTTAGTTTTAGGGATGATAACTAGGGTTCTTTGAACTTGTTTTTGAAAGAAAATCCAATTGCTTTTGAACATTTGTGAGGATTTTCTGTTTAGCTATTTGGAAGGATCTGTACTTTGGCTAATTGGTTGCATTCCATTTGATGCAGAGCAAGTTCTACCGAAGTGGAGGGGAATGATGGTGCCTTCTGCACTCAGGAGAGCGTCAACGTGCTTGATTTTCGAATCCCTTCTGGCGTGGGGCTGAAGATGTCCAGGCATGGTGGTAATGCCCTTTCAATTTTCTCCATTGGAGACTCCATTCTTATTGGGAGCACTGAAGGAAGATTACCCGTGAGGAGCAGCCCACGATCAAATATAGAGTATTTTTCGTTGCGGAAAGGAAGCATCGCCACCACCTATAGATTGCCAGAATTCAACTCGCACTACCATCACTCTTCGATCACTCAGGTTTGGGGCAACTCAAGTTTGGCCATGGGCATATGTGGAATGGGGCTTTATGTGTTTGATGCTTTCACGGATGAACAAGGGCTGAGATCTTCTTCAAGTATTTATGAGGGAAACACGGAGGCGGTGAAGGAAACTATCGGTCCGGATGATTTATTTCGTCCAACATTTGATTACATGGAGTCTAGGGTGCTTGTCATATCGAGGGATCGTCCTGCGTTTTGGAAGTATCTACCATAGGAGGAAGAAAGGAATCACCCGGTGTATTGATTGATTTTCCACACAGCAAAATGCTGAGACACCTAGATCCTTGCTTGCTCTAAAGAGAAGGCATTTTCTTCTGGCTGTCACTGTCACGAAGGATGATATTCTGCTGTTTGTATGTATGCATGTGATTGTTATTATTACGGTAGCTGTCCATGTCTTTGTTCTGCTGTTGTATGCTTCTCTTCTCTTTTTCTCCTCTTTTTGTAGAGACGCGGGATTTGGGCCGCTGTTGATGTTTCTTATTATAATGCAGAAATGCTAGCCCATGTCTTTTTAAGCTTTCCAAACGCACTCGAAGCCCCTAAAATATATTTTGGCTTTGTTTGCATCCTATCTGAAGATTCCTGCATGATGCCATACCAAGTTTTATCAAAGATAGTGGTTTGGAGCAGCGTGCTGGTTGTTGTTGCCTTGTAATTCAAGACGCGTGTTGATGTCTTATTTTCGCTGCCGAACCCCTGAATGTTTAGAACCGAGATCCTCTCCATTTGGGGTCTCACGGTGAGAACTGATTCCCAATGCATAATTACGACAAAGGTTGTATGTTAACCCTTTTTTATGTCATAAACTCAGCTTAAGAGGCACATGTTGTACATGCTTCTTCTTCTTCTTCTTCTTCTTCTTCTTCTTCTTGCGTTTTGCTGCTGGAACCTCTTAGAAGATGGAGACTACTTTTGTCGTTATCATTCGTGAATTGGAATGTGGCCTGACATCCCATCCTATTCCAACACATAAAGTTGCAGTATCACAACTGCTTGGTCATGCTGGAATCCTCTCCACGAATACCTCATTTGATTATTATAGGGGAACTCACCGGGGTATTCTCCACATATCATTGTATGTCAACACGGTATATATTGGAAACCATTCAACAATTCGTTGCCAATTGCATCATGTGTAGGTGTCCCAAATGTTAGGCACTTTCCTCATTCCGGGTGTTGTTTGAGAGGACGTGAACTTTAAAACACGCCTACCATGCTCTCACGACTTGGACCGCCTCTTGGTGGTCGTCGTCAGGTTGTCTAAAAATGATCCTTCCATTCTCGTGAAACAAACGCCTAGCTCCATTTTGTGAGTTTTTATAAACAAGGCAAGATTGTTCTCATGTTAAAATTTGTGAAGTGAGCTAGTGCATGTGCTAGTGCTGGCGCTAGCCCTGCTCCCAGGTGGCGTTTTTCAGATCTATAAATAGGGGGTCATTCCCCCTTGCAGAGCATATCAGAGAGAACTAGAGACTTGAGCGGTCTCAGTTAGAGTGAGTTCGGCAAGCGACCTAGAGCAGGTTTCTTGAGTGTGGGAGACCGCGAGCTAGCGTGGGCGCTAGGAGGTAGCGCAGGCGGCAAAGATTCGTCATAAAATATATCTTCGATGGAGTTACTTAGGTGATGTGGGACATTCATGAATGACAATTCATAGCTACTGCATTTCATTCATGACAGCCAACAGTTCCAAGATCCATTGCGTTCTGTTAAAACGGAGGGGTAAGTTCACTGAGCGAGTAACGGCACCAACGCGGGCTGCGTAGCGGTGAAGGAATTTTCTTTGAAAGTGCAAATTCACGCGGTTTGGTTTGGAGTCGATTAATAATAATAAAAGGAAAATTATTTTTAATAGAGTCTTCCGTCTCTCCTCCGTCCTCATCTCAAATTCTACCCAACCTCGCTGCCGGTCGCCGGAGACTTATATTTTCCCCGTTACCGGTGAAAGGGAGCTTCGGTTTTCTTCTACCAGCTTTTCGTTTTTGATTCCTGTTCGCTATCCGTCGTCGCCGGTTCATTCGACTGGTAAGACTTTATCGACTCTCAATCCATTTCTTCGAGGATTTGATTGGGTTTTTCCCTTCTTCTTAGCTCGCAATACCCGCACAAACATTAAATTCTGAAAATTCTCAAGTCTGGAATTGTAGACCCCAGTAAAGGAGCATCATCTCTAGGTCTGCTCTTCCGAGGAATAAATTTCTCCTTTTTTTTCTATTATATGATCCGATTTGTTAATTAGCTGCTGACTGATACGGTGAGCCATTTTAAAAGCTATGATAGAGTTTGAAATTTCTTAGGCGTGAACCGATTTCATGCTTTTGGAGCTGATATCCCCCCTTCCCAACTTGTTCAGTGGAGGTTTTGAATCCTGTCACTGGTTGAAATTGAAAATTTCCCTCGGGATTTTTTTTTTGTTATGGAAAATGTATAAATTTGAATGAAGTTATATATTGGGATCTTAAATTTGTATTGCTTACAAGTTTTCTTTCGTGTTTTTTCTTTCTTTGGTGGCAAAAAAAAAAAAAAACTTATGCAGAGCATCTAATCCTTCAATAATACTTATGAAAACATACATATACAACTAGTTGCTGAGCACCTATAAATATTTACGAGTACCCGAGGCATATATAATGGTCATCGAGCTTGTTGTGAGATATCCAGCAACACTAATAAATCCGGCGCAAGAGTGACTCAGGGCCAATATATAGGAGACCGACACGATGCCCTTGATTGCGTGCAATTATATAACGATAAATTAAATATCTCGCAAAAGCATTCACAGTTGATTATAGCTACTTCAATTAAGGCAAACAAGTGACAATCACATGTAATTGAGAGTGGTAAAACATTGAGCATTTGACAAATAAAACCGTATAAGGTCATTGAAAGAAACTTAGCAAATGACTAGAGCAAAATATAGCAAGAATAAAATGGTGCATCCATGCAATGTAAAGAAAACAACTAAAATGCAAGCTTACAGAGTAATCAGTGTTGGCGGTGGAGGGGAAGATTGGTGGTCATGGAGGAGTGCAGTGATTATTGGGGAATCCTCCAATGAGATCTGTGTTAGTCATCATAATTAGGGGGATGCTGAAAGGGGGCTGATGCTGAGAGGGGAAGTAGGGGGATGGCTGGGGCTGTGGTGGGGTCGCCTAAAGTCGGAGGTGTCTAAAATTCGAGCTGGCTGGATGCGGTTCCGTGCGGCAGGATTCGTCGGACTGGCCATATCGGGGAAACTGGGGTTGGATGAGGCAGGGGGAGGCTGGAAGGTGTTCCGGCGAGGTCTCAGGAGGCTGAACCCCCCTGCCCTGTCTGTAGTTGTTGATGATTTATCCCTAGCCTTCTAAGAGGCCCACGAGATTTATTCCTAGCATAGCCGGCATCATAATAACCTTTCGATATTACCCAATGTTCCATAAAAAAGGAATTTTGGCATGCTACCAACACTTGGATAATTCTGTTTGCAACTATGCATTAAATTCATTTGTCCCGTGCGCCGTGCGCGTTTAATTTTCCATGTGTGTTGATAGCATCCGGTTACTTCTCCAACTGCAGGTTTCCATCAGAATGGATGCTTTAAAATCCATTGCTCTACCACCTGGGTTTGGCTTTCATCCAACAGACGTGGAGCTTATATCTCATTATCTTAAGAGGAAGAACTTAGGCCAGAAGGTCGACTTCGACGTGATACCAGAGTTGGATATATATAAGTGCGAGCCTTGGGATTTGCCTGGTAATTATTCTTGTGCAATTAATTGATGTTTTTTAATAAGCCAATGTTATGATTTTACTGTGTATATTGCATGGTAACTTCTTTTTCTTTTTTTGTCTCATAATATAGCATGTTGTCAGATCCCCACCAGAGATGACAAGTGGCACTTCTTCACTTGTCGAGATAGGAAGTACCCGAATGGTACGCGCTCAAATAGAGCCACGGAAGCAGGATACTGGAAGTCCACCGGCAAGGATCGAAACATCAGATTTCACAACCGGGTTATAGGGACGAAGAAGACGCTGGTTTTCCATGAAGGCCGGCCACCCTATGGAAAGCGCACAGATTGGATCATGCATGAATTCTTCGTGGCTGAGAAAGAAAGCAAGAGAGCAACTGGAATGAAGGTAAGGGTTGTTTTCTTTAATGTTTTGTAGATGTCACATTCATTAAGACGCCAATGTCATTCTGCTCAGCTGAACATCTAAAAGATAATAAAAAGGAAGTGTACATTTGAAGATGTTGGTAAACCAAATGATCATCATCATCTTCTAATCACATAACATTACAAACGTTGTTTAAAATAGTATTATGTGTTTCGATTGTTTCTATTACATTGCAAAAAATAAGAGCGAAGTGATCTACTTGCTAAGTACTACCATTTATCATTCTTTTTAATCTGGAGCACCAATGCATAAAATTATGTCTGGAAATGTAATGCTGACTAATCTAAGTTGCAGATAGAACCAAACGCTGCATTTTAGATCATTTGAATCAGCTCCCTTGAACTACGGAGCCCTTTAGATTACTCTTAAATATATTTTTCTAGCAGGATTCTTATGTCCTCTGCCGTGTCACCAAAAGAAATGGCTTTGAAGTCGAAGGAGAGAATGTTAATGCGCGGATTGATAGCTGTCAAAAAGATTTGAAAGACTTGGATGCATCGATGGACGAGGTGGTGGAAAAGGAGGAATCAAGCCTGTCTGAGAGTGCGGAGGACTTGGATTTATGGTTCAAGGAGCTCTTTGATCCTAATTTTGATGGAGCTATTGATTTAAGTTTTACTGGTCTTCCTGCTTCTATAGAGGCAGAGAGTCTACCACAGGTATGACCAGCTTCCCCTACTACTGTAGTCAAGCATGTGTCTTTCAATAATTTAGATGAAATAGTGCAAAAAAGTCATATTAAACTTATCCCAATTATTTGGAGAATGTTTTCCCATTCAAACTAAGGCCAAGTGTTGCACTTAACTACTAGAGTGTGCACTTTCTTCCTTCATCGTGCATGTCCCAAATCACCTTAACTACCTTATCATCAATAGATTTCATTTAAACCTTTTTTCTAATACTATCATTTAGTGAATCCTTTCTTTCTTTTTGGGTTACAATCCTTGCTATTTTTGAAAAAACCTTCATCTGAACGCTCTCATTTTAGGTATTATGCTCAACTTAGACCTCTGTATCTTTAAATTTTCCATTTAGGGTTCACAGACTGGACTCACTGGTGCTCTGATTCCAAAGGATGAGCCATTGGACTTGGGCTTCCTTCCAGAAGAAATCCTAGGCATTCTAAGGGACGACCTAACTGCCATGCCTGAAATCACTGAATTGTTGTCAGTTGATCACAATTCCGCAATGTCCCGCAGCCAACAGAGCAACTTCACCGGCGATGATTTCAGTGAGGAGGTTCCTGATTTTTCGAAGAACGACAACTTCACGGGGATACAGATAAGAGCACGTAAGGAACGGCCGACTACCGAAGCATTCCTCCACCACGTCAAACTTCAAGTCCGAACGAACAAGATGGAATCAAGAAACATAGCATCTATCCGCCAGACGGTCAAATGCGCCCAAGTTGACCGATGCATAAGTTCATCGAAGTTGGAGGTCGACAAGAATACATCGAGCAGAGGAACAAAGAAAAAACACATGCAAGGAATTATGAGTGCTTGCATGATCGGATCCGTAGCTTTGATCATCTACTTTCTGTTTCGGGATTGCCTTCGTATCTTCGGGAACATCCCTGCCCTTGGATTGTAGGATGGTATTATTGTATGCTGTTCATTGTCCTTTTGAGAATTCTCAGCTGAGATGTTTTGTCTGTACAGTAGTATAGGGCTGTCTTAATCGGTGGAGGATGTAATGTGATTTTTTGTAATTATTGTAGGCAACATTTGTATCATCACCATGGTTATGATTAATAATAAGTATTTGCATGCATGTTTTTAGAATATATGAGTAATAAGAAGTGTTCAACATTCATGCATGTTTTTAGATCATATAACATCCAAACTAATTTCGATTCAACCGTGGGGAAAATATATTGAATCGCGCCTTCAATTAGCGACTCATCTCTCTCTTTTTCAAACTAAAAATTCAGTTGAATATCAGCGGATTGAACTTGTTCATAATCGGGATGAAATATTAATATCATTTTATATATTTATTTTTTAAATATATTGGAGCTAGCAGTCGTAGGTAACCATGAGAAGATTCCTAAATAGAGATTGAAGAGCTTTGACATCATTAATAATACTCTCCAAATGGGAGCTTTAATTTTCAACAGCCCCAAGAAAATTGATGAATCCTAGTAGCCCGTGTAAATAGGGTTGTTGACAGGTTTTCTTGATTCGTCTTTTGCATTGCGCGAAGTTTCTCCCTCTTTTTGTCCACCCCTTTCTCTGGTACGCAGTTGAAGGATTTTTGCCGCTCTCTCTTAATATTGAATCATGCATTGCAAACCATTGAGGCGACTGCCTCAACCATTCGAGTATTGAATCAATTAGAATCTCGATGACAGTGGACTATACGAGGAGACGTTCATAGAGCGCCCGCTAGACCTGGGCAAAAAGACCGTCAGGCTGGGCCCGGGCATGCCGGGCCCAAGCCTTTTGGAAATAGCCCGGGCTTGGGCCTGGTTTTTGCCAGGCCCAGGCCGGGCCCAGGCCTCCTCTTGAGGAGGAGGCCTACCAAGGCCTTGCAGGCCGGGCCAGGCCCAGGCCGGGCCTGGGTCTGGCCCGGCATATTTAAATATTTGATTTTTTTTAAAAATTTAATTTTATGTAACCCTCGTAGTTTAAATAGAATTGAGAGAACTCTGCGTTCGACGAACTGGGAGAACTCTGTGTTCGACGAACTCCTGGAGGCTGCGTTCGACGAACTGGGAGAACTCTGCGTTTGACGAACTCCTGCAGGCTGCGTTCGACGAACTGGGAGAACTCTGCGTTCGACGAACTGGGAGAACTCTGTGTTCGACGAACTCCTGGAGGCTGCGTTCGATGAACTCCTGGAGGCTGCGTTCGACGAAAATGATAATTGAAAAAAATTAGTCTTGGCACTTTAGAGTTCTCCCAGTTCGTCGAACGCAGAGTTCTCCCAATCCTCATGTTGACATGTACGCAAAATGATAATGAAAAAAAATTATTATTGATAAAATTATTAACTACAAAAATATGTGACAATAAAAATTAAATACGTCAAGATATTTTTATGATTATGAAAATACAAAATATACGAATACAAATATTTGATTTTTAAAAAATCTACAATAATACAGTATTAGTCTTGGCACTTTAGAGTTGAGCCCTCGGAAATGACGTTGATGCTTGATCTTCTGTGCCCAAATTTAGGCCGCCTAGCTCATCTTCAACTTCGAATGAGCTATCTTCGATCGATGCGACATGTTGCCTCATTTCCATAGCATCCAAGTGGTCTTTGTAGCATATGTACATTTCCAAAGACTCGTCGCTCAGGCGGCTCCTTCGATCATTCAGAATCCTGCCACTCAAAGAAAATGCAGACTCCGAAGCTACAGTACTAGCTTGGATTGTTAGTAAATCTCTGGTCATAAATGCCATAACATGATATATATTAATTTTATTTTTCCACCATTGTAAAATATCAAAATTTTCTATCTCATTTGAACTCATAAAATCTTGAAATTGTTTTTGTATATAATCCTAATTCGTTTAAAGTACTAGAAGTTCGTTGTTTTTTCTGGGCGGCTAACTCTAAAATCTTATTTTTTAGAATATCTTTGGTTTTTGGTCGGGTGTTTTCTTCTCTAGGCCGCGATCCATATAACTCATCGTAATAATTATAAAATTTTGTAAAATCAGTATTAAATTTTGAAACACTTATATTATCAAAAAATTGATAGGTTAAAGATAAGTTTAAATTATTGTTTATTTCTTCGATAAGATTTTCTACGCCATCTACGCCAATTAAAGGATTTAAAGCTGCGGCGCATAAAAACATAGCTGGCATTTCTTTATAATATTTTTAAAAAAAAATCTTCCATTATTTGAATTAACGGACGCCAACCATCATATGCTTTATAAGCTTTAAATTTTTCTGTAATTAATACAAAATTTTCGATAACGAGTGAACTAGTAGGATAGTAAACGCCAGATAAAATAGTTGTCGATCTATAAAAAACTTATAATAATTCCATATAATTTTCAATTACATCCCAATCAGAATCATGAAAATCATGATTTTCGGACATACTATAAAATTCCATTAGTTGTGTTTTTTGTCGCACTGCTCTTTTTATCATTTTATATGTTGTATTCCATCTTATAAGCATATCAAATTCAGGTTTTAAAAATTTAAGCCCTTATGCATTTACAAATTTCTTAAAATCTTGTTTACGTTTTTTAGAAGTATAAATATATTTTAACAAAATACGAATTTTATTAATATAGGGTTCCATATACGATAAACTATCTTGCACAATTAAATTTAAAACGTGGCATACGCACCGTGTATGAAGAAATATCCCATTTAATATTGGTCTCAAATCACGTTTTAAATTATCGATTGCGACCGTATTATTGCTAGCGTTATCGAAAAAATACTTAATATTTTATCTTTAATTTTAAATTCATGAATACATTTTTTAATTACGTGATAAATAGCTTAACCAGTATGTGAATATTCGAGAAACTCAAAACATATAATACGTTTATTTAACTTCCATGAATCAGAATCGATCCAATGACAAGTAATACATATATACGATACTCCTGCTTTTATATTGCTACTCCAAACGTCACTCGTCAGACTAACTCTATCGTCGTAAGTTTCTAAATAATTTATTAAGTCCTGTTTCGATTGCATATAAGATTTAAATGCATCACGTTTAAGTGTTGATCTACTTACCTGTTGATATTTTGGCTGAAGCCTTTCGTGTATGTATTCAGTTTCCTCCTTGTTGTCGTAGTGCCCGAGCGACAATCCACGTCATGATTTGATATGTTAGGCGAGCGTTGAATTTCCGCTAACGGTTAGTAGCTTCGAACAATGTTTGCACTTCGCCTTAAATTCAGTGCCGATCCGCACTTTCTCAAAGTGCTCCCAGACTGGAGTTGTGTGCTTATGCTCCACAATTTCCTGCGCAGTCGATGCGGAGGACGACGACATAGAGGAGAAAGACGCCATCTTCTCAATAATTTAGAGAGGGAATGAGAGAGCGAGTGAGAGATAAAGAGGAGAGAGAGAATGAGAGAGAATGAGAGAGAGTGAGAGATAAAGAGGAGAGAGAGCATGAGAGAGAGAGAGGGAAGGGGTCGGCTAAGGGAGAGGGGAGGGGGTTTTATAACATTTTTTTTAAAATAAAATAAAATAGCCTAGGCGTAGGCTGCCAATTTTTTGGCAGCCTACGCCTAGGCTGCCCATTCCTGGCAGCTGCCAGGAATTAATGATTCCTGGCAGCTGCCAGGAATCTTGACAATGGCTCTTTTTGAGCCGTTGTGTTGATCAACGACTCTTTTGAGAGCCGTTGATCAATGGAACAATGTCGGGTCAGGATTTTCCAGGCCTGGCCCGGGCTTTGCCCGGCCTGGTCTCAGGCCGGGCATAGGGCCCGGGATGGGCACCAGGCTGGGCAACTAACTAGAATGGGGGCCTTGTTAGGCCCCCAAATCCCGGCCCGGCCCTGGATCGGGCTTTTTCAGGCCCGGGCCTTTCGGTCTTTTACCGGGCCGGGCCCAGGCCGGCCTGATGGGCCCGGTCCTAACGCCCACGTCTAGTGCCCGCCCTCTGATTATTCATACATATTCTCCCAAGAAGGTTTGTAAATATTATACTCACGAAGATTATGTTACGGCCCACCCCTTTAGGTCAGCACAGTGGTTCTCACCGTGACCCAGGGCGGCCGTACCAGGGCCGCGACCCATACACCCCAACCCCGTCTCCCCTTTATATTCTCAAGGGCAGGTTGTTGGAGGAGGGTGGCTACGCTGAGTTTTGAACACCCGACCTCCCTTGACAAGAAGGTCTTAACACACCCCTCATCACCAACTGAGCCGGGGTGGGCCCTAACAGATTACTGTCGAAATACTCGTTGAAAGGCACTAATCTCGTGATTGACCTCCCTAAGTTTTGGAAAAGGTTTAGTGATCATATACTCAACACCTTATTACTACGCATTTTACAATTTCTCCCACCCTCACCCTCTATTAGTCTTCTTAGGAGAATTCATCAAGCTTATCTAGGACTTATGTGGTAGCAAGTATTGATGGACGAAATGAATGTGTTATATGGCAATAGAACTTAAGGTATGATTTATTTACCCAGTGAAAAACAAATAGCCGACGATCATCTTGAAGCAGAAACCGACGACCTGCTGGTTCAGGTACGCCGTCATCGTCGACAATCATCCTCAACCTACAACCTTGTTGACCTGCACGCTTTCGCCCCGTGCGATTGACAACCGCAACCTCTCACTGCCCCATGCATTAACCAGGGCCAAAGAGAATGCAGGCACCTAACAAAGGCTCTGTTTGGGACAACTTATACTGATGGAGAATCTCTATTTAAAACGCAAACGTAGTTTTACAGCTGTTTGTTTGTGCAGCTGTTAGAAAATCACTTATTTTAAAATAACTGATAAGTTGTTCTTTCATCAGCTGTCCGGGTCCAGCTTATACCTTCCCATAAGCGTGTATCTCTTAAAAAAGCCTAAGGCGCTCGCTGAAACCCATCGCTGGCCCTCGCGATTCCCCCTTTCCTCTCATCCTGTCGAAGGGTTAGCATCGCAAGATATCAGTTAACAGCATAAAAAAATCTTTTCGATCAACACTTATGCACAAACTGTCCAAACAGACTGCAACTTATTCATCACTTCTTTTATAACAACTCTATTCAATCAGCTATATTCGACCAACAACTTTTTCATCAGCAAAAACTGTCCCAAACAGAGCCAAAGTGAGATAGGATGTACTAAAATTAATGTAGTCTAATTGATTAGTCGTTAGTTCTCTTCCTCCTTCCTGGAGGAGCCCACCGGTGGCCATTCCAGACATCCTCCCACATTGCAGAAGGAATCACTTCCCGTCTTATGTCAAACATAATTCATCTTAGAGGTAGTCTCTTCTAATTCAGTGTTTGAAAAATCTAATTGACACATTCAGACCGTCAAGTCTTTAGTAAATGCAAAAAGCGCTCGTCAGCCACAGAAGCATTAATAATAATTACATTCTACTCACCTGATCGGAAATACGTTAATAAACACCAAGTAATTGATGAAGCAATAAAGACCAAGACTACTCATCATCGCCACTCTCGTCCATGCAATAACTCAGCCTTTTCTCCTCCTTCATCATCAACTGTCTCCCTTCGTCCCTCTTTAGCTTTCTCTTCTTCCCCTCCCTTGTCCACCACAGAAGCCCAGTTATCGTCCTCAAACGTTGCTTCCTCACCACAATCCGAAAAGCCATCCTCCCCGCCCCCATCGCCGCCTTCCTTTCTGCGTTGCATGCATCTCCTTACCCGCTTGGGATTCAGCCTCTCCTTGGGCCCGAGCTGTTTCCTAGGGCACTCGTAGGAGAGATGCCCCTGCTCCCCGCACTCGTAGCACCGACTCTTGTCCTTGTACACCCTTCGGCGGATAAACTCAGCAGTACGGTCGTTATTGGCGGCAATGGAGACGGAAAATGGTCCGGCCATTCAGGATTTTCTTGTTCATCGTGCGAACAACGGCAGAAGCGTCGTCGCGGGAGATGAAAAGGATTATTATTGTTCACAGCTTTTCCAAAGAGCCTAAAAGTCAAAGCAATTAATTGAATGTTCCATTCGCATGTCGTGAAGACAAATGAACGTCTCATTGGAAACCAACAAAGCCGTTTGGTAGCAGCCTCAAGCATTTAATGCACCCATTAATGTGCTAGGATGAACCTTCTGGCTCGTCTTGAACCTTATGGATTCCTGCTCTTATTTCCTTGTATAAATAACTCTTGTTCGCTGTTAGCTCTATCAACTTCTGCTGAGGATCATTAACGAGAATACAACTCTTGTTATATCCATTTTAACAAGGATGAAGGCCACGTCGCGGCTCTGCCGGCTGTTGCGATCCTTCACCACGGAGACACGTGCAACCTTACCAAAGGTGGAGAAGACGGTGTGGAGGTCGGAGTTTGTTAGGGAGTAATCGAGATTCGATGCGTAGACCGTGGATTTCGAGGGGGAGAAGACGGTGTGGAGGATCTCGTCATCATCTTCGTCGAGCTGCCGACGAACCATCAATCGCGTTTTCTCTTGCCACTGCTCGACGAGGTTAATAGACGCTCCGTTAAAACACGTGGCGCCGTTTAATGGTCTCTTTGGGACAACGTTTGCGGATGAAAAAACTCTATTACATCACCAAGCAAACACAATAATAGCTATTTGAGTAGAGATTATTTCAAAACCCCCACTGAACTCTTTCTCTGTCATTTTCATCTCTCGAACGAAGAGCCCCCCCCCCCCCCCCATTCGCCCATTATTTTTGAAGACTCCCTCCATTTCGCCGCACGTCGCTGCCGTGGATCGATCGCCCATTGCCGACCACCGAGGAACCCAACCTCATCATTTCCGATAGTTGGCTGGGCATTCTTTATTTCCTGGAAGGTAAGATTTCACAGACCACACTCTTATCCCCACATTTGTCACTCTCGACATGGCTTCAAATCTTCTTTCTTCAAGCAAGAAAAAATAACTTACAAATGCCCTCCCATTCTCTGCTTCCCCCTAAGTTCAAATGCCATTTCATAATGCACTACAATGTCTTCTTCTTCTTCTTTATTATAGGTATGCCCTCTTTCAGAAGTTGCTGATCTAATACTTGAACGGGTTCCGATTTTCGTCCGAGACCCGGACTCTGATTTCCTCTTTGATCTAATACTTGAACGGGTTCACTAATCCCAATAGTTTTTTAGTTTTTATCGCCACCCTTGGATCTTCATACGGCATGAAAGCGTGGCTCCCGGACCTCGATCTCGGAACACGGAGCCCGGAGGGAAAAATCTCTCTCGTAAAGGTGGGTGAAAATGCTTGAAGAACAGAAGGCAAAACATAGAGCAATTTTATGCTTCATGATTTCTCACTGATTATATGAGAATTTAAATATGAATCTTATTTTCTTCAAAAGTGTTCAAACATATCTCATCCAGTATGTATTTCAAATAATTTCATGATTGATATCAATTAGAAAATTTTAGGGACAACATATATTGGAGAGTAAAATCCCTCAAACTGCAATTTTCTTATGTACCCCGGGTGATTCTCATAATTTTTCAAACGTCAAAAAATTCTTCGGTAGGGAATTCTTCTAATATTAACTTCTTACCATATAATATTATTATTTAATTCTTCAGATGAATTAAATTAATGAGTCATACCATGAAATTATGAGAACGAATAATAGAAATAAGAGTAAGATGAGAGACTAGTATCTCAGAGAACCAATTTGGATTCATGTCAGGGCGGTCGACCATGAAAGCTATGTTGAACTTTCTCGGATCTGCTATCGATCAAGTGAACCAATGATGGACAAAGAAGATTTTATACCACAACTAGGCAATCAATTACAAAATCACACGGCTGAATACAAGTTGCATCCAACTTGAATCACAACAGCCAAAAGAAAGTAGACTTTGGTCACGGACAAGGTCCGCTTCTCCTCCCGAGCACACCTCGCTGGTGATACTCGCTCCAATGCTCGCTCCTCGCCACAGAAGCTCGCTACTCGCTGTCGCCGGCGATATTGACTGTCGCCTGGCGATATCTCCAATCCTCGCAAGCTCGCAGCTCGCGCTCCAGGATACTCGCAAGCTCACTGCTCGCACTCCAGGATACTCGCAAGCTCACTGCTCGCACTCCAGGATACTCGCACGCTCGCCTCGCGCGTTTCCTTTCTTTCTCGCTGTCGCCGGGCGATATCCACTGTCGCCGGCGATATCTCCTCTACTCGCTACTCGCTCAAGAGAGCTCGCCGAACTCGCTCCAAGTCCGATGCTCGCCTGCCGAACTTACTCCAAGTCCGATACTCGCCGGGTAGCACTCTGGTATCTCTAACTCGCTCAGAGTTGATGATACTCGCCACTTCTGAAGTCTCTACTCGCCACTTTCAGAATGGATGCTCTTTAGGGGGGGGGGGGTACCCCTCTATTTATAGGCAGATGCCTACTCGCGGCGAGTATGATACTCGCCAGCTGTCGCCGGCGACAGCCACTGTCGCCGGGCGACAGCTCACTTCACAAACTCAACACTCCCCCTTGAAGTGAGCTCCGGGAACAACTCCAAGCAATGAGCGAAGCCTCCGGAACGGCCCCGCAGATAGGGGCTTTGTGAATATATCTGCCAGGTTCTCTTCACTTCGCACATGCTCCACAGCGATCAAGCCACCAAGCACCTTCTCTCTGATGAAGTGATGCTCGATCTCTATGTGCTTGGTCCTTGCATGACAAACTGGGTTGGTTACCAGTTTCAATGCACTCTCATTGTCCCCACGCAGCACAGTAGGTCCGCTGACCTCCTCGTCCACATCCTCCACTAGTCTCCTTAGCCAGACACACTCCTGAGCTGCTAAGGACGACGCCTTGTACTCGGCCTCCGTGGTAGAAAGGGAAATAGAGTCCTGCTTCTTGCTACACCACGAGATAGCAGCAGCTCCACACAAGAACACGTAACCTGATGTCGACTTGCGATCATCAGCGTCACCTCCGTAGTCTGCATCCGTGTACCCGTGCAGCTTGAAGACAGACTTCTCCTCATAGGACAACCCCATCTCAAGGGTGCCCTTCACGTACTTCAGAATCCCCTTGGCTGCCTCCAGATGAGGCTTCCGCGGCTCCTGCATATACCGACTAACTCGGCCGACAGCAAAGGCGATGTCCGGCCTTGTGATAGTCAGGTAGATAAGACTCCCCACCAGTGCCCGAAAGATCTTCGGATCAGGAAGAATCCTCCCTTCTTCCTTCCGAAGCTTCAGCCCAGCCTCCAGAGGAACGGAGCTGCTCTTCCCCTCTTTCATGCCGAATCTCTCGACGATCCTCTCGGCATATGCCCTCTGGGAAACATCCAGCCCGCCTCTTCTCTTCTCTACTTGGAGACCAAGGAAATGGTGCAGTTCACCAAGATCCTTCATCTCGAAGCGTATGGAAAGCTGCTCTCTCAGCGCCGCGACCTCCTCAGGGTTGTTCCCTGTTACGATCATGTCGTCGATGTATAGCAGTACTAGCACGTGAAGACCTCTATCTTTCTTCACGAACATGTTGGAGTCTGAATCTGAGGCATCGTAGCCGCAGAACTGCAGGTACTCCGCAATCTTTCCATACCAGGCTCTCGGCGCCTGTTTCAGACCATAGAGGGCCTTCTTCAGCTTGCAGACATGATGTGGGTGAGACTTGGACAAGTATCCAGGCGGTTGCACCATGAATATGTCCTTGTCTATCTCTCCATACAGGAACGCATTCTTCACATCAAGCTGCCATAGCTTCCAACCTCGGCACGCTGCCAACGCAATGAACGTCCTCACCGACGTCATCTTCTCTACAGGACTGAAGGTCTCCTCGTAGTCCTCTCCGTAGGTCTGTGAGAAGCCTCGAGCGACAAGCCTCGCCTTGTACCGCTCCACTTCTCCATCAGCCCTCTTCTTCACCTTGTACACCCACTTGCAGGTGACAGGTTTGATGCCCTCCACCATGGGAACCAGGTCCCATGTCTCGTTCTTCTCTAGGGCCTCCATCTCCTCGATCATGGCCGCGTCCCACTCCTTGATGCCAGCTGCATCCTCAAAGCAGGCAGGTTCCCTTTCATCGAGTGGTCCTGCGAAGAAGCAGGAAACCAGACTCACGAAGTTCCCCTCCTTATAGCGAGCAGGCGGGACGATTGTCCTCTTCGACCTCCTCAAGGCTTGGCCACTATCTACCGCTCCGGTAGACTCCTCTGGTTGAGCTCCTCCCTGAGCTCCTCTCTGACCTCCTCCCTGAACTCCTCCTGAAGCGGTACTCTCCCTGCTTCTTGAGTTCGTAGCTCCCCCTGAGCCAGAAGCTCCTCCTGAGCCGGATGGCGAGGGAGCACTTGGAGATAACTCCAACTCCACAGTAGGGTCCTCAGTGACCCACTCCTCTTCCCTGCTAGCTTCTCCACTCTCCGGCAGCTCCACAGAAGAGACTCCCTGGTATGAGACCAGTTCGTCAAACACAACGTCACGCGAGACGACGAACCTGTGAGTCTGCGGATCCATGCACTTCCACCCCTTCTTCCGCTCATCGTAGCCGATGAAGATACACTTCCTCGCCTTCGGCTCCAACTTTGTTCTCTGAGCGTCCGGGACGTGCACGAAGCAGGTAGAACCGAACACCTTCATGTGACCCACATTGGGCTTCTCCCCGAACATGAGCTGGTGTGGAGACACCATCCTGTTAGGACTCAGAGGCAGCCTGTTGATCACATGAGTAGCGCACGCCATTCCCTCCGCCCACAAGGCCTTGGGAATGCTCTTGGCATGTAGCCAACTCCTGGTAGTCTCCACCAGATGGCGGATCTTCCTCTCTGCCACCCCATTCTGCTGCGGGGTGTGAGCGCAGGAGAGTTCCCGCCGAATGCCGAACCTTCTGCAGAAGGAAGCAAACTCATTGGAGGTAAACTCCCCTCCATTGTCGCTTCTGAGTTTCTTCACTCTGCGGTCCAGCTTCCCCTCCACAAGCTCCTTCCACTCGAGGAACTTGCTGAACACTTCTGACTTCTCTCTCAGAAAGTATACCCACGTATAGCGGGTATATTCATCCACCAGAACCAGCGCATACTTATTGCCTCCATAAGTACGGGTGGCACACGGCCCCATCACGTCAGCATGTATGCACTCAAGAGGTGCCTTACACCTGGTCTCCGACTTGTCAAATGGAAGTCGATGTGACTTTCCATATTGGCATCCGTCGCACACATGGCCGTCGCCGTAGGAAGTGAGATGAGGCAGGCCATTCACTAGGCCCTTTGCCGCCATCATCTTCAGCTTGTCCATCCCCACATGACCCAGCCTCTCATGCCAGATCACAGCGCTGTCGTTCGTCTTCAGCTTGTCCACGTAGGCATTTGCAGATAAGACATACAAATCCTTCACCCTTCTCCCGGTGAGCGTGACATCAGCATCGACAGACGAAAGGTTCTTCAAGAACTTCACTTCCTTTGGACCAAACAGCACGTGGTAACCAGCATCCACGGCGTTCGCCACTGAGAAGAGGTTCTTCTTCATGCCAGGCACATGATAGACACTCTTCAGTGTCACTGGCTTCTCTCTACTCCCAAGGGACACCTTCCCTTCTCGCTCCACAGGATGCACCGTATCATCCGCAGTGATGATAGCATCTGTTCCTTCATATGCTGCCGAGGAGGCGAACTTCGACATATCTCCTGTGAGATGATGTCCGCAACCGGAATCCACTATCCAGTCGTCTTCGAGGTTGATGGAGGCTAAGACATCGACTGACGTTGCCGTCATCTCTGCCAGGAAACAATTGTCTCCCCTCTCACCGCCCTGGTGACCTCCACCTCTTCCTCCACCTCTTCGATGGTCTCCACCTCTCTGATGGTCTCCACCTTTCTCAGCAACATGGCCGGCCTGGAGATTAGACCGGCAATCCTTTGCCATATGCCCATACTTCTTACAGGCAAAGCAAAGGGTTCTCCCCTTCTCATCGCGGGCAGGAAGGAACTTCCCCCCATCTCCCTGAGAGGACGTTGAAGGTCCATCTCCGGGGTTCTTCTTCCTCTTGTCCCAGGATCTCCTCTTTCCTGAGAACAAGGCCTCGCCATCTCCTCCTGAGATGGATACTCCCGCCATCTGCTTCGCCAAGCTCTCCTGTGACGATAGCAGGTTCTCTAGCTCCAGAAGGGAGGGCTGAATAGCCCATCCTTGCACGGAAGTCACGAAGGCGACATACTCCCTCCTCAAGCCTCGGAGTATGTGCCGCTTCAACTTCGCCTCTGAGATTGGCTCTTCAGGATCCAAGGCCGAGATCTCCCCGCATAGGTTCTTCACCTTCAGGAAGAAGGTGGATATCGCCATCTCGCCTTGAGTCGACTTGGCCAACTCATTCTCCAGGAATTGTAGCTGCGCCACATTCTTCTTGTTGAATAACCCATCGAGGGCTATCCAGATCGCAGACGCTGACTTGCAACCAATGATGTGGTCGAACAAGTCAGGTGATATGGCTCTCTTCAAGGTGAACTCCGCCTTGGCGTTGGTCTTCCTCCAAGCTCTCACAGCTGGACCATTATCGCCGGCAGCTACAACCTCCTCTTGCTCTCCACCACCAACAACCTCCCAGAGATCCTCTCCAAGAAGGTAGCTCTCCATACAAGACTTCCACTTCTTGTAGTTGGTCTGGGTGAGCAGCTCAATGCCTAGACCTCTCGCAAAACCTCCTCCACCGTCCATCTTGGAAGACAACCTTGAACTCCGATAGCAGGCGCTGCTTCAGCAACCTCCCTCTGATACCATGTTGAACTTTCTCGGATCTGCTATCGATCAAGTGAACCAATGATGGACAAAGAAGATTTTATACCACAACTAGGCAATCAATTACAAAATCACACGGCTGAATACAAGTTGCATCCAACTTGAATCACAACAGCCAAAAGAAAGTAGACTTTGGTCACGGACAAGGTCCGCTTCTCCTCCCGAGCACACCTCGCTGGTGATACTCGCTCCAATGCTCGCTCCTCGCCACAGAAGCTCGCTACTCGCTGTCGCCGGCGATATTGACTGTCACCTGGCGATATCTCCAATCCTCGCAAGCTCGCAGCTCGCGCTCCAGGATACTCGCAAGCTCACTGCTCGCACTCCAGGATACTCGCAAGCTCACTGCTCGCACTCCAGGATACTCGCACGCTCGCCTCGCGCGTTTCCTTTCTTTCTCGCTGTCGCCGGGCGATATCCACTGTCGCCGGCGATATCTCCTCTACTCGCTACTCGCTCAAGAGAGCTCGCCGAACTCGCTCCAAGTCCGATGCTCGCCTGCCGAACTTACTCCAAGTCCGATACTCGCCGGGTAGCACTCTGGTATCTCTAACTCGCTCAGAGTTGATGATACTCGCCACTTCTGAAGTCTCTACTCGCCACTTTCAGAATGGATGCTCTTTAGGGGGGGGGGGGGGGGGTACCCCTCTATTTATAGGCAGATGCCTACTCGGCGGCGAGTATGATACTCGCCAGCTGTCGCCGGCGACAGCCACTGTCGCCGGGCGACAGCTCACTTCACAAACTCAACAAGCTATACATCTCTTGAGGAGACTCATTGACAATTATCGGGAAAGAAAACAAAATTTGCATATGTTGTTTATCGAACTTGAGAAGGCTTATGATAGGGTTCCAAGAGAGGTCTTATGAAGAGTCTTAGAAAAAAAAGGTGTAAATGTATCATCCCTTATCTCTTTACCCTTATCTTAGATGAGCTCACCGGACATATCCAACAAGCAATACCTTGGTGTTTATTATTTGCGGATGATATCGTTTTGGTCGATGAGACGCGCGAGGGTGTAAACGCAAACTTGAATCTTGGCGAGACACTTTAGAAAAGAAGGGTTTTAGGTTGAGCAGGGCAAAGACGAAGTATATGGAGCTTAAATTTAGCAGTGCAAGAGGGACAGATGACTCCGTTATTAAGTTGGGTGATCAAAATATTTCACGCAGTGAGTGCTTTAAATATTTGGGATCGATAATTCAAAAAGATGGAGGTGTAGATAAAGATGTGATACGTAGAATCCAAGAAGGTTGGTTGAAGTGGAGAGGCACGTCAGGGATCTTATGGGATCATAAAGCACCATTAAAAATTAAAGGCAAGTTTTACCTTACTACAATTAGACCAGCGATGCTCTACGGTTTTGAGTGTTGGGCAGTGAATTGTGTACATGAGCAAAAAATGGGAGTTGCGAAGATGAGAATGCTTAGGTGGATGTGTGGACACACGAGACTGGATAAAATTATGAATGAATGTATCATGGATTAGACAGGAGTGACACCAATTGTAGAGAAGATGTGAGAAGCTCGACTAAGATGGTTCAGACACGTACAAAAGAGACCATTATAGGCACCTGTTAGGTGTTGTGAGAGTTTAGTCACTAGGCATGTTAAACGGGGGAGGGCCTAGTCCAATAAAGACTTGGAATGAAACTATAAGGAAAGACATGATGTACTTGGACATTAGTGAGATTATGACTAAAGATAGGGCACAATGGCGACAAAGGATTCATATAGCCGACCCCACTATAGTGGGATAAAGACTTGAGTGTTGTTGTTTGTTGTTCATTAATAATTATCTTTATAAACGTCTACATGGATAGCTCCTGCTCTGTATTCTAGGTAATTCGATCTACTTCGGCTTTTACTCCGATAAAACATATAGTTGGACATCCTAAATGTTTCTTTATAATGTTTAGCACGACTCTTAAGTTTCCACTTGCAATTTCTATACTAATAATGTTGATGAGACATACAACCTCGACATGAGAATAGCCTAATAAGAAGGCATGTAAGAAATTTTAAGGGTCGAGGAGGAGCCCAAGAGTTTGCAAGAATTTGTAAGCACAAACCATAACTTTTTTATGCATTTTCTGTTCTCCTACCACAATACAACATGACATAAAAAAAAGCAAGTGTTAAACTCATGTCATATTTTACTCTGATTGGTGTTAGTTCTGTTACTTCTATAAAAACTCAAGTGTTATATAATGTTTGGCATGATGCTTTTCCTATTACTTTAAGCAACAACTATATTTAAATTAGTGTTTTAAATGTCGACCGATATGTCCTATTTGAAGAGAAAACGACATGCATAATGAAAATATAAGGGTGTTGATATTTGCAGACCCGCTTTGGCTATTTGTAAGCCCCAAAATTATAATTGTACGTGAAGATGCCATTTGTATCCCAAGCGATATTTTGGAGAACTTTCTGTGATGTCGTTCACAACCAGAAACCTACTTGATTTTATTTTCGTTTGTGCGCCCTGTACTGAGAGGGGGAAATGAAAAAAATTCAAAAAACCCCATTTTTGGTTCTTTCATCGACGCCGCCTGTACTATAACAAAAACACCGATTGAGAAAGAACAAATCCTTTTTTTTCAGCTGGCGCCTATTCCAATGTTTATAGGCTTAAAGAAAGCTTGTCCCAGCTCTGTGATGGAATGATGGTTATTTGATTCCTTGTTTTGGATAAAGTTCAGAGCCATTCCATGTGTCTCCAACAAAGCCATGAATAATGGAGTAGATAGCTTTCTTCTTCTTCTTCTTCTCCTCCATTGGGGCGGTGGAGCCGTCCGACTGAGACATAGAGTAGCCATGATTGTTAAATAGAGTAGCCATGATTGTTACTGCAGAGAACAGGAAAAAACACGTCAACTCCTCTTTCATTTTGACTCTGCCTGTGCCGAGAGGGACCAAACAGAACCTCCTTTTTCTTTTTTTTTTCCTTCGTCGCTGCACTCCACAAGATCGAAAAAACGAAGACCTCTCCTCCTTTTCAGTTTGGCGTCGCCTGTACTGATCGGACGAAAAAAACTCTAAAATTTTCCAATCGAGCACCGCCTATTACGGGAGATATACTCTTTTTCTGCGTCGTACCATAGCGAGTAGGCGAGGGTTACGTTGGGGTGTACATGTAGGATTTTTCGGAGGCTAAAAACTATTTTAAAATTTGAATTTATGAGGTATGCCAGTCCCAATCCAGGATGAAAAATGGTGAGGGTTGTGTTAGGTAAAGACCATCGTAAAATTTAGTCACCCTTATGAATATGAGTTATTTGAGAAATTGTGCCAAAGCTAGGTTGTTCCCCTAGGAACGCGTCGTATTGTCCGAATGCGGCGTCTTGACAAGGACCGCTACATCTCCAGGACTTGTGTTAGGAGTCGGGAAATTAGGGTCAAGAGGGAGAGAGAGGGGAGATGGAAGGAGATTAGAATTAGAGAGGAGGAGAGGGAAAACACAATTTCATTTCAGGATAATCAAAATACAGGGCTTACGCCTCCTCTTATAGTGATGAGGAGCGAATACAAAAGGAAACATTCAAAAAGGGAAAATACGAAATTACTTAAAATAAAACACGCGAATTAAGCAACAGATAAAACACGCGAAGCAAACAAGGCAGCAAATAAATAATTAATTATCTTCCGCGGGAATGGTGGGCCCATCCGCTATATGCGCCCGGCGCGTGTAAACTTTCCAAGGAGGCTCGTCATCGTGCAGTTCCGTAACAATGCCGCCGTCTGGAAAATGTGTCTTGTCCTCAAGGCAGAAGTCGGGCCGCCCAGTCCAAGTCACGAGAACCTCTTCCGATGTAGTGTCCCCCGTGGTGCGGTGCCTTCGGTCGAGGATCGAGGCGGGGTAGTAGGGCGCTTCCCCAACGAGGTTGAGGTCATCCGGGATGTGGTCCGTAGTGGTGTGTTCCCCCACCACGCGCCGAAGCTGTGAGACATGGAAGACCGAATGAATGCGGCTCCCGGTTGGGAGGCGTAGGCGGTAAGCGGCCGCCCCTATGTGGGTGATGATCTCGAAGGGCCCGAAGAACCGTGGCACCAATTTGGGGCATGGTCGGCGTGCCACTGAAAGCTGGCGGTAGGGATGGAGCTTGATGAAAACCTTCTTTCCCACTTCAAAGGAGAGGTCCCGACGTTTCTTGTTGGCGAAGGAAACTATCTTCTGTTGGACCCGTCGTAGGTGGTGCTTCAGATGATCCAGAATGGTGTCCCTATCGCGGAGAGCGGTGGGCAGGCTCTCCACCTGGCATTCCCCTGGGAGGTGGCGGACAATAGATGGTGGAGGGCGGCCATAGACGGCCTCAAAAGGAGTAGTGTTGGTCGCCTGGTGGTGGGCGGTGTTGTAAGAGTACTCAGCCCATCCGAGCCACTTGGCCCAAGTGCGAGGTTGCTCCCCCCACGAATCAGCGAAGGTACGTTTCTAGGCACCGGTTGAGGACCTCTGACTGAACCTCGGTCTGTGGGTGGTGTGTCGTGCTCATGTGAAGACGGGTACCCTGTAAACGGAACAGTGTAGTCCAAAAGGGACTCAGGAATAGCGGGTCGCGGTCGCTCACGATTGACCGGGGAAATCCGTGGA
Organism: Dactylorhiza incarnata; assembly: GCA_033032865.1. Classification (NCBI taxonomy): domain Eukaryota; kingdom Viridiplantae; phylum Streptophyta; class Magnoliopsida; order Asparagales; family Orchidaceae; genus Dactylorhiza; species Dactylorhiza incarnata. The sequence continues at coordinate 395,348 of JAWHQI010000170.1, forward strand.
GGCGCACAATCCCCTGGATGAAGCTGCCGGCGACTGTGGCGACGGTGTATGGATGATGAAGGGGAATGAAATATGCATACTTTGAGAGCTGGTCCACCACGATCAGGATGCAATCGTGTCCCTGTGATCGGGGCAGTCGTGTGATGAAATCCATGGCGATGTCGTCCCACATGCGGTCGGGGATCGGAAGGGGCTGAAGTAGACCACCTGGAAATATTGTTTCGTACTTGGCTTTTTGGCAGATGAGGCAGGAGGCCACGAAGGCCTTGACCTGTCGGAACATGTGAGGCCAATAAAGAGAGGCTGCCAACCGTCGGTATGTCCGGTAAGCACCAACATGTCCTCCCGTTGGGGATGTATGAAACTCTGCCATTAACAGGGGATGCTCGGGGAGGAGGGCGCGAGTACGAGACGACCTTTGAAGAGAAGGCGGACATCCACCAAGGAGTATGGTGGGTGGGTTGCGGCGTCCGTGCTGAGTGCTGTCCGAATCCTGTTGAGTGTCGGGTCGGCTTCTACTTCCCATTGGAGGGCCTCCGTACCCTCCCAGACGGGGCGGGAGATGGCTGCCAGTATGGGGTTGCGGGAGAGGGCCTCAGCTACGCAATTCGCCTTGCCAGGCCGAAACTCGATCCTGAAGTCGTAGCCCAGTAGCTTGGCCACCCACACCTGTTGGGAGGGCGTAGAGATCTTCTGCTGCAGGAGGTACTGAAGGTTGTGGTGGTCGGTGCGGACCACGAAATGTCGGCCCAGTAGATAGGGCCGACAGTGCTGGATTGCGAGAACGAGGCCCATGAGCTCATTCTTATAAGCGGAGCGGCTGCGGATAGTGTCGGAGAAGGCGCGGCTAAAGTAGGCCACAGGGCGGCCGACCTGCATAAGGACGGCTCCCACGCCGATGCCTGAAGCGTCGCACTCTACGAGGAATGGCTGAGTAAAGTCTGGCATGGCTAACATCGGGGCGCAGACCAGGGCTTGCTGAAGAGCGACGAAAGCGGCGGAGGCCGTCGCTGACCACTCGAAGGTGCCCTCGGCTGACTTCTTTAGGAGCTGTGTGAGGGGACGAGCCAGAGTGGCGTACCCCTGTATGAACCTGCGGTAGTATCCTGTTAGGCCAAGGAACCCGCGAACATCACGGATAGAAGATGGTGTTGGCCACTGGAGGACCGCCTCGATCTTGTCGCTATCCATTGCGACCCCTGTGGCGGAGATGGTGTGTCCTAGGTAGTGCACCTCTGGAACCCCAAAAGAGCACTTGGTTGGGTGGAGCTTGAGGTGGTGGTGCCGTAGCGTGGCCAGCGTCTGGCGGACGTGCTGGAGGTGCTCCTGCCAAGAAGAACTGTAGACCAAGATGTCATAAAAAAAACAAGTACATGCTGACGAAGTACCGGTCGAAAGATGTCGTTTATCGTGGCCTGAAAGGTGTCCGGCGCATTAGTCAGGTCGAATGGCATGACCAGGAACTTGTAGTGGCCGTCATGGGTCCGGAAGGCCGTCTTGGCGACGTCGGCCGGATGAACGCAGATCTGGTGGTAGCCAGCACGGAGGTCCAGCTTGGTGAAGATGGTCGAGCCGTCTAGTTCGCCCAGAAGCTCCTGAATCACGGGAATTGGGTACTTGTCTGGGATGGTGGCTTTGTTGAGCTCCCGATAGTCTACGCAAAAGCGCCAGCTGCCGTCCTTCTTTCCGACCAAGAGGACCGGGCTAGAGAAGGGCTCGCACTGGGGCGGATGAAGCCCCCATCAACATGTCGCGTACGAGCCTATCGATTTCATCCTTTTGTACGTGTCCATAACGGTATGGTCGGACCGAGACTGCGGTCACGCCGGGCTGTAGAGGGATGGCATGATCGTGTGCTCGGGCGGGTGGCAACTCGGATGGTGCTGAGAAGAGGTCCGTAAACTCGGATAGAAGGGCCTGAAGGGCCGGAAGTGGAGATGGGGCTGGTGGCGCCGTGTCCGTGATGGACCAGAGCCATGCTGAGAAATCGACGTCTAAAGTCCTCTGAATAGTGTGAAAGGATACGGGGGAGCGAAGTAGGGCGACATCTCCCGTAAGGCAGTGCTCCCATCCGTCTTGTAGGAACCGCATCGTCATAGACCTCCAATTTACTCGCACGTCACCTAGCGTGCACAATCATGCCACACCCAGGATGACGTCGATCCCGCCAATGCCGAAGACGTAGAAGTCTGTCGTCACGGAGTAAGGGCCCACGGAAAGCGAGACGCCCAGACAATGCCCCTGGATCGAACGACGACGGCCATCGCCCAAGCTAACGGAGAAGTCCGGAGATGGCTCCATCGGAAGGCGTAGTTGCTTGGCCAGTTGATCTGAGAGAAAATTATGACTCCCCGCTGTCCACCATGATGATAATGCGGTGATCGCCTAACTTGCCCGCCAACTTCATGGTTTGGGGGCCGGAGATGCTGCCCACCGAAAAACAAGGGAATTCCAGACGGTGAAGGTCAGCATCGGTGGCGGTCCCGGTGGTGTCCTCTTCTGCGATCTCGATGTCCTCAAAGTCCTGCAAGGTGATCTCTGGTTCAAAATTGCCGATGATGGCGTGAAATTCTTTGATCGCGCATACGTGGGTAAGGGAGTAGGGTTGACGGCAGCGGAAACAGATCCCCTTGCGACGGAGGTCGTCGAACGGTTGGAGATTTGTTGCGGGGGTCCTGGGCGGCCCGGCCGGCCGGCTGGAGGTGGCCGAGTGGCCGGTGGTTCCGGGGCAGCGGTCCGCTATGGTCGGTCGCCCGGCGGAGGCCCGCCCGGAGTCGATTGAGGTTGCAGAGACAGATCCGCCTCCACGAGGCGTGCCATGTCTAGGGCCTCAGAAACTGTCCTGGGGTGATGAGTGCGGAGTCGGGACCTGATGTTGGGCTTGAGGCCCTGCATGAAGAAGCCGAGGTAATGATCCTGTGGTAGGCCCGGAACATGGGTGACGAGGGCCACGAACTCATCGATGTAGTCATCCACTGTGCCGATCTGGCGCACTCCACACAGTCGTTCGATGGCAGATCCGGAATAACGGCTATCGTAGCGGCGGATCATCTCCTGTTTGATCTCCGACCAGGAGATAGCTGGGTTGGTTTGGCGGAGCCACCGGGCCCAATGAAGGGCGGAGTCGTCGAGTCCTACGATGGCGGTAGAGACCTTGTTCTGCTCGGGCGTATGGTGGAGATCGAAGTACTGTTCCGCCTTGGCAATCCACCTGATTGGGTCCACACCTACAAAGGTGGGAAGATCCAAGGTGAGGGTTGGACGGCCTGGAGGCAACGGTGCCGCGGGATCTCCGTGTTGCGGAAGTGGTGCCACGCCGGTGGATGCGCAAAACTATATCCGCAAACGATAATGACAAATGTACCGTATCGAAAGTAGTATAGGTTAGTAAACCAATGTCGTATTAGACTCGGGGTGGTTGAATACTTTTACTTCGGAAAATCTCTATTATTTTATCAATTAGAAATTTGGAGTTGGGTTGCAAATAGTAAAAACTAGAAAGACTAATAGAATTAATTTGATGGTTAAAAGCTAGCACTCGATCTTTGAATCACCTCGGAAAATAAATACAAGAAATAAAACTTCTAATTCTCTTAAAGAAATTACTTGACCATGGAGGTTCCCAAATTATAAACGTACCTTTCTCGAGGATACGCTCAACTGAGTTTAGGTTGATCAATCGAACTTTCGCTCTAGAATCAAAACCCATAAAACTCGCTTTATCGTAATGAACCCCTCTATTGGATTCGACTCAAATCCGAGAGATTTATGTCATCCTTTCTCAAGGGTTGCAATCAACTCTTTTTATCCTTAAGTGATCAATTCGAATTATGAGTCTCTCGACTACTAAATTACGAAAACCTGAATAAGAATTATATATCGAAAATATAATCCAACTTCAATAAAATTAAGGATAAATCTTAAGTATTTCAAAGAAGAGAAGAATGAGATCTAATTATTTTATTGCAAATATCATTCCTTGGATCATCTTGATCGGGTACTAATAGAAGTTTAGTTACCCATCGAGATTAAGGAGTTAGCAGAAATAAAAGAGAACATGATAAAATAAGAGGGGAATAAAAAGTTAAGAAAACTAATTTTATTGATTTGAAAATGAAAATTACAAACTAAGAAATTGAGATTACAAGCTATTTAAATGAAAGTTACACTTAGAAAAGAAAAGTACATGAATTGAAACTTACAATTGCAGTAGAAAGAAAAGTACAAGGACTTGGAAATGAGAAAACATTGCACAAACTAAGACTAGAACTCCAAAAATTCGTCCCTGATCTTCTGGAGAAGCTCCATTTAAATAGCTGAAAATTTGGTGTTACACGCCCTTGGCGTGTAAGGGGCGTGATCGAAGCAGCAGCGGAGAGAGCGCCTTCTGGAGTAATTGCGGGCATTACGTGTGCGTCACGCCCTAGGTCACGCCCGTGACCTAGTGCATGTAATCTTCAAAACAGGCTGCTGGCGGGAAGCTTTCGGCGGGAAAAAACACGGGACGAGTCACGCCCGTGACTGGATGTCATGCCCTCGGTCACGCCCGTGACCGAGGGCGTGTAATTTTAATTGACGTGGCATTGCGCTTCTGCTGCTGGTGGCGGGTCGCAGCCGTGACATTGGGTCACGCCCTTGGTCACGCCCGTGACCTGGGGCGTGTACTTGGCGGATCTTCACGAAATGCGCCCGGGGTGGTGGAATCGGGTCTGGAACACATCTAGGCTGTCACGCTTCTTGGTCACGCCCGTGACCTTGAGCGTGTACTTGACAATTTTGCTCAAAATGCCCAGAAACCTGAAAAATACAAAAAAAACTTAAGTTAGTTCATGAAATAAAAAATGGAAATATTTATATGATATAATTCATATAATTTACATAATTTTATATTAAAAATATATTAAAACTATACTAAAGGATGAGTATAAAAACCACTAATCAAACACCCCCATACTTGAGCTTTTGTTATTCCAGAGCAAAAGAATGAGGAAAGAATTATAAGAATCGATTTTATTTCTAATTAACCAAAATTTTATTAGACCAAAAGTAAGTTAAAAGCAAATTCTAGAAATTCAAGAATTAAGTCATAAGTTATGTCGATAATTTAAAAAAGAGAAAAATGTTTAGCTAAGTACTTCTCAAGATAACTATTTAGCAAATGAAATTATAGAAATTTTCAAACAAGAATAGATTAAAATTATAGACACTCTAACATAAAAGAAACTTTAAGTAGAAGACACCTACCAAAATATTGCTCTCTAAATAATTTTATTTAGGACTAGAATCAATAGAAATGGCTAGGGATTGGTTTTGTAGAGATGGCAAAATGAAGAGTTCTTTGATTGGAGGTGGTGAAAACCTCACTCAAAAATTCATGTATATGTTTAGGAAAATGATGAATTTTATCCTCTCATTTTTCATGTCATATAATCTTTTAACAATGCTCTTCAATCAAAAACCCAAATTGTGAAAGCCGAGGTCTGACGGTAGGGTCGACGTTTCAGCCAAACTAAATCCCCAATGGCAAAAGAAAGCCTCGATGCATCTGTTGTAAGCAAGTTCCATCCGCCGTTGTGCCTGAAGTAGCCTCTCCCTTGCGGTGACGAGTATCTTCTTACGATCGAGAAGCTCCCGGTTGATGATATCAAGTTGGAAGTATTTCTGTTGTATGATAGGAGGCGTGGAGGATCTAGTCCGTAAATCAAGTGGAAAGGGGTCGTCTAGAGCGTGGTGTGGTATGACGTGTTGTAACAATACTCAACCCAAGGACGCCATCTGACCCAGTCCTTGGGGCGATCCCTCGTGATGCAGTGCAAATACATTTCCACGGGATCGGCTGGTAAAGACCTTATCACGGTTAGATACAATGCTCTCTGGTAGCCCACGAAGGCGAAAAACACTGTCAAAGAAAAGAAGCGCCACAATCTCAGTAACAAGGGGCCGGGCCAAGGCATTGAAATGTGCCCCCTTCGAGAAGCGGTCGACGACGACCATAAGGACGGTCTTCCCTATGGAAGTGGGCAGCCCCTCAACAAAGTCCATGGACACGTTCGCCCATATCTGTGTCAGTACTGGCAGTGGTTGTAAGAGTCCGGACGGAAGGAGATGGGATGTCTTGTTCGTCTGGCTGACAGAACATGCAGTGGTGAAATCTTGCACACGACGACGGAGGCCCTTCCAAAAGAACTCTGTGCGAATGCGCTGAAGTGTCTGATGGACTCTCTCGTGTACCTGACCATGAGTGTCCTCCAAGATAGTCTAAATAAGAGCAGAAGTGGCCTCTAGGTATAAGCGCCCCCGGTCAGTATATGAGGCCCCTCCTTGCGGTCGAGCACGGTGGCGTGAGGCCTTCGATGCAGCGGTGGAGCTTTGAAGCAACTGCGGAGAATACTGTCCAAACAGCGTCCAAGCGCAGCTCAAACGAAGCGCAAAGGAAGCGGAAACGTGGTACAAAAGGGGCCAAAACTCACGCCTAACCGGGCCCAAATGCGGTACAAAAGTGTGTCAAACGTGACCAAATAAGGCCCCAAACACGGCTCAGAAATGGCCCAAGTGCGGCCCTAAAAAGGGCTCAGACGAAGCCTAGAAGCAGCCCAGACGAGGTCCGAAGTCTGCCAACCAAGGGCCCAAAAAGAGTACAAACGCGTCCGAAAATGAGCCCAAACAAAAGAGAACCAAAGTCGGCCCAAACTCGGGCGAATATGAGCCCAGACATGACATAAAAAGCAGCCAAACACGGCCCAAAAGAAGCCCAAAAAAGGCTCAGAAAGAGGCCGAACGCGTTCTAAATGGACCGCAAGCGTGCGCCAAACGGCCTCTAAACGTGACAAAAACGGAATTCAAACGGCGCCAAAATGGCATTTTGGTTCCATTTTGATCCGTTTTGTCGGCATTGTAACTGCTTTAGTTCCGTTTTCGCTACGTTTGTGCCGTTTTGGGCCCGTTTAGTTCCGTTTGTCAGAATCATTTTTTTGCCGTTTTTTCTCCAGTTTTTGTTCCGTTTTTTTGCCATTTTTGCTCTGATTTTGTGCCGTTTTCATTCCATCTTTGCGCCTTTTGGGCGATTCGTTTTTGTGCCGTTTTTTCAACGGTTTTCCTCCAGTTTTGCTCCGTTTTTTAGCCGTTTTTACTCCATTTTTTTGCCATTTCACCCAGTTTTTGTGCCGTTTTCGCTCCTTTTCTGAGCGGCTTTTCCTCCAATTTTGTACCATTTCCACTGTTTTTTGCTCTGTTTATTTGCTCATTTTCTGGCATTTTGGCTCCGTATTTTAGCCATTTCTGTGCCATTTTGACTCCAATTTTGCCATGGTCATTTTTGAATCATTTTTTGGCAAGCTCTCTATTTCCCAAGCATTTTTGCCCGATTTCGACTGCTTTCCATTTGCATGTTGGCCTCATTTTCACCCGTTTTATTGCTTTTACCCCACAAAATATGGAGCATTGTTTTTTAAAATAAATAATAACAATTTCATAATAAAACTTATAATATGCATGCTAAACATGAATTTTGCTGATAAAATCCAATATCTCCGTTTTGTGCCGGTTGCGGGTTGCGACTTGAGGGAGCAAACTATGCCAGAGCTCGCCAGGGGCGTTTGCTGCCTCGCAGGAACTCCACCGGCGCGCCAAACAGGGCCTAAAAAGAAAAGAAAAATAGAAGGATCAAAATATATTAACACAATCGACCATTGACTAAAAACATACTAATCTCTTTAATTTATAATTAAGTAATATGATATGCAGAAGAAATCACAATAAACCTTTCCAAATAGTCTGTTCTTTACTATTTAATCAATTGCTAAGGGTCCGTTTGTTTAGGTGTCCGACCGCCGGTACGGGAGCAACCGTCGTTGCAAGGAGAGAAAACAAGCGTGCCCTGTGCGTGCGCGGCGGAGTCCGCTCCGGACTCCCTTCGCCAAAATGCCGGTCAAGCGCCGTCTCCAACCCCACCTCCGGTTGCAACCCGACTTCCTATGGCTGCCTCGCCGGAGCGCCAACGCCGCCCCCAAACAGACCCTAATTAGCACTAATAAAGCTTTCCGAGCCCACAATGTTGATTGATAAGCCTTGTTAGGCATTGATCAATTTTAGTGCAATTACATGCCCATAAATAAAAGAATTAATAGAGGGGGGGGGGGGGGGGGGGGGGGGGGGGGGGGGGGGATGAATTACTGTTCAGACTATCCAATAGCCAACAATCAACCAATCAAATTCAAGAAGGAAATTTTTCTTTATGGAATATTAATTGTCCACCTTAAAGTGTTATAGATGTCACTGTGATCGCGGGTTGTAAAAATTTTGGCGGTCCGACGAGTAATTGCAAGGATTCAGTGAATTGCACTCCAGGGGGATGTTGGGTTTTCCTCAAGCGTACACATCAGATTGTGCGCAGCGAAATATATGAAAACCCAAAAGAATAAATGGATCTTGCCAGAACCATGAATCAAAAAATTGTAGCAATAATAAAATTACCTTTGCGGAGTTGAGTCGATACTCAACCGGATGTTCCAAGAAAAATCTTCTTGAAATCGGAATCCTATTCCGAGTTCTTTCTTTGCGCTTCCTTCGGCTTTGTCAAGATCTAGTGTAGAAATAAGTCCACACCTCTATAGAAGTCCACACGAGCGTCGAAGAACCCTAGCACCTTGTCACACAAGATCTAGGTCGGAGAATGAGAAGGTCCTCTGCGTCCCCCACGGATTACCAGATCCGTACACGGGAGAGGCGGCGGCGGCAGTCGGCTGAGCGGCGGGGACGAAGAGGAGCGGAACTCTTCCGTCTCTTTCAAGGTCGCGAACCCTTTCGCAAAGTTTCGTCCGACAGAGAAGATTTGATCTTCTCCTTACTGGAAACCTAAATCTGGCCTATTTATACCCGTAGATATAAAGCAGATAATGTCCCGCTATTCGCAGACCCAAAATAGGAGTTAAAAGGAAATCGGGCCGTGAACAGATTTATTGAGTCATTACGACTAATTCGTCGAAACACTTTCTACGGGTTCTTCGAGACATCACGATAACTCTCTAAAAGTCACGACGAATTCGTCGAAACCTTTTCAACGGATTCATCGAAACACAACGACGAAGTGTCGAGTCCCACACGACGAATACAGGTTCGTCGAGACATAACGATGATTCATCGAGTCCCACTCGACGAATTCGGATCGTTGAGATACCTCAATCACTCGAAACGTCACGACGAATTCGTCGAAACCCTTTCGACGGATTCGTCGAGACATTACAACGAATCGTCGAGTCATCACGATATCAATCGTCGGATCGTCGAGTCATCACTTTGACTCTCGACGAAATCGTTGAGATATCTTTATGACACTGATCAAAAGTCGATATTCGCAATATCTCCTTGTGATCCCGACGACATGCTCCATACAATATACACTATATCTAGGAGCAATTAATCGAACCACCAATACTCTAATTAGTCTTAGGATTGGTCATTCACTCATATCCAATATGAGCAAGACCAACACAATTTTTTTCTTCAATTTTTCCAAACGCTCTTATGTGCGACTTTATAGGCTCATATCGCGTTGGCAGTGAGACTAACTGCTTGATTTCTTCCGGATCACTGCAGAAACTCCAACAGGGGATACCCTAGAGCAACCTACAGTTGCACCCATTCTACACTTTCTTTTATTAATGCAAAACTTTGCAAGTCAATTACCAGGTTATGCTTCTAATTGTTGGAAACGCGATATGGGCACGACACTACACTTGCGAGACCTCTCCGGCAAGCACGACACCTCTCGTACGCACCCTTCAATTCAGCGAGCACTCGACCCGCGAACACTACCACCTTGCGCCGAGCACTTCCCACGGCAAGTACTCCACTCGCACACCACTCCTTTTCGGCGAGATGTCAACCCGGCGAGATGACCACCTCCCTTCCTCGGCGAGCACCTTCAAGCCGCGCGAGATCCTACAATTCGCGAGCTCCAACTTCTCCCGACAGAAAAACACAACCTTCGAACGGCGAGCACCCCTTCACTACTTCCTGCCGCAAAATGTCTCCGGCGAGATCACTCACAACACCCCACTCCGGCGAGATGAGCGAATGCTCAGCAGCGAGCACCGGCGAGATCAACTTGGCGAGATGGCTGTACTCCTTCAGGCGAGAGGGCTGCTCCGGCAAGCTGAGGTGGCGAGAAGGACTCTTCCTGCGGGGAGAATATATATATGTGTGGGCGAGAGGGGCAGCCGGCGACTTCTCCTGCGAGAGGTGGCGGCGAGAGAGCTTCTCCTGTAGCGAGACGGGAGAGGAAGTAGCGAGAATAAAACCTTCCTGCGGGAAATAAATAATCTCTTCTCACTCTCTCTCTATAACCTCTCTCTCTCTCTCTTAAAAAACTGCCACAAGAAAACAAAGCCTCTCCAAATTCTATTCACCGCAACTTTCAAACACAAATACAAGGCATATTTATAGGCAAGGAAACACACACCTACTTTCTCACTCCGCATTAAATGCGCACTATCTCTCCTCTATTTAATTAATACAAAATTCTAATAAACTTAAAATAAAACAAACCGTTGACCAAGTCAACAATAAACAAAACCAACAAACTCCCCCTCAAACTTGGCAGCACATGCCGAGTTTGCCTTTGAGCTTCACGAACGTCTCCACCTTCAAAGCCTTAGTGAAAATATCCGCGACCTGCTCTCCGGTAGGGCAATACACGACCTCCACGGTCTTCTGCTCTACTTGCTCACGAAGGAAATGATACCTCGTCTCGATGTGCTTGCTCCTCCCATGCAGCACCGGGTTCTTCGCGAGCTGGATGGCCGATCCACTAACACTGTCGTTGGCCCTTCCTGTCCATGATGCAACTCCTCCAATAGGTTCCTCAGCCAGATGGCTTGGCAGGTACATGCTGCAGCTGCTATGTACTCCGCCTCACAAGAAGATAAGGCTATCGTAGCCTGCTTCTTGGAACTCCATGAGAACGCCGCGGTTCCCATATGAAATACATATCCGAAAGTGCTCTTCCGGTCATTCACGTCACCACCATAGTCGCTATCCGAGTAGCCGACTAACTTCAACTCCTCTCCAGTGGAGTACATCAGACCATGACCTCTCGTCCCGTTCACATATCTTAGGATCCTCTTCGCAGCCGTGAAGTGATCCTGCTTTGGCTCCTCCATGTACCTGCTCACTACTCCAACAGCGTACATAATGTCTGGTCGGGTAAAGGTCAGGTAGCGTAGGCTTCCCACCAAACTTTTGAATAGCGTGGAGTCGACCGCTCCTTCCTTGGAGTCCTTCCTCAGCTTCAGCCCTGCATCAGCGGGAGTGGAGATAGCCTTGCTATCCTCCATCCTGAACTTCTTCAAGATCTCCTCCGCGTACTTCTTCTGCGAGATGAAGATCCCATCTCCTCTCTGCTGCACATCCACTCCTAAGAAGTAGTTGAGTTCTCCCAAGTCAGTCATCTCGAACTCTTTCTTCATCATCTTCTTGAACTCTTCGAACATGGCCGGATTGTTCCCGGTGAATATCATGTCGTCTACGTACAAGCATACGATCATGATGTCACCATTCTCTTCCACCTTCAGATACAAAGCATACTCGTAGGGACACTTCCTGTAGCCGTGCTTATGAAGGTATGCATCTATCCTTCCATTCCATGCGCGAGCCCCTTGCTTCAAGCCATATAGCGCCTTGTTCAACTTGCACACCTTCCTCTCTTGCCCCCTCACTTCATATCCAGGAGGCTGCTCGATGTACACATCTTCCTCCAAGTAGCCATTGAGGTAGGCCGACACCACGTCCATCTGCGAGACCTTCCACCCATGGTGAGCTGCCAGTGCGATGATCAACATGATGGTGTCAATCCTTGCCACTGGGGCGTAGACCTCGTCATAGTCCACTCCTTGGACTTGCCTATAGCCCTTTACGACGAGTCTCGCCTTGTGCTTCTCCACAGCTCCTTCTTTGTTCTTCTTCACCTTATAGACCCACTTCACCCCGAGGGGTTTGTGGCCTGCGGGTGGATCAACCAACTTCCAAGTATCATTCTTCTTTATGAAAGCCATCTCAGCATCCATCGCCATCCTCCAAGATTTCTCCTGGGCTGCTTCATCATAGGAGTGCGGCTCGCAATCTGCCAACAAACAATATAAAGAAAAATTGTTAAGTGTCGGCGCCGTCTCCTCATAGATCTCCTCCATCCTTCTCATCCTAGGTTGAGGACGATCATCCTTGCTTCCACTAGTGCTTGCTCCACTAGAACTTCCTCCACTTGAGTTGGGAGTGCGAGCTCCCCCTGAACCTCCACTCGGTGGTGATGGTGGCTCCACTCCACCATCCTCGGTCCCAGCCTCATGACCACCTTCATCTTCATCCTCGAAGAACATTCCCTTCATGCTCCTCGTCTTCTCATCCCAGCTCCAACTGCTGCCTTCTTCAAACACCACGTCTCTCGAGACGATGACCTTCTCTGTCACCGGGTTGTAAAGCTTGTAAGCCTTGCTCTCCAGAGCGTAGCCAACAAAGATACACTTCTCGCTCCTATCGTCGAGCTTCTTCCTTCTCTGTTCCGGGATGTGAGCATGAGCTACACACCCGAAGACCCTTAGGTGCTTCACGCTTGGCTTCCAGCCACTCCATGCTTCAAACGGCGTCATGAACTTCACGCTCTTTGTGGGACATCTGTTCAGTAGATACACTGCACACTGCACTCCTTCCGCCCAGAAACTCTTCGGTAGCCCCTTCTCCTTCACCATGCTCCTCGCCATGTTCATGATGGTGAGGTTCTTCCTCTCTGCCACTCCGTTCTGCTGCGGTGAGTACGCCGCCGTCAGCTGGTGTGAGATCCCATTCTCCTTGCAGAAAACATCAAACAGCCTCGAGGTGTACTCCCCACCCCGATCTGTCCTCAGCACCTTCAGTGGCTGACCACTCTCCTTCTCCGCCATCGCCTTGAACTCCTTGAACTTGTCAAGTGCCTCAGCCTTCTCCTTCAAGAAATACACCCAACACTTCCGACTGAAGTCATCCGTGAAGGTTATGTAGTATCTGCTTCCGCCCACTGAGGTGGTCTCAAACGGACCCGCAATGTCCGAGTGAACCAGTTCAAGCTGCCTCCTTGCTCTCCAGGACTTCCCTCCTTCAAAACTCTGCCTCTTCTGCTTCCCCTTCGTGCAAGCTTCACACACCTTCTGAGGTGGTGAGATCATTGGCAGATCTGTCACCATCCTTGAGTTAGATAGCAGCTTCAACCCCGTGAAACCCAAATGGCCCATCCTATGGTGCCATAGCCATGCTTCTTCCTCTTCCTCCGTTCTCGCGAGACAAGCTGTCTCTCGAGCATCCATCTTCAGCGTGAAGAGACGGTTCGCCGTCATCTCCACCTTCACTACTTCCTTCCCTTGACCATTCTTCATTGCCAGAGACCCATCCTTCATTTGGACGCAGTAGCCTCTCTCCACTAACTGCCCAATGCTCAAGATGTTGGTCTTCAACCCTGGCACATAGTACACATCGTTCAGGTGTACTCTCTCCCCGTTCAGCTTCGTCTCTACCAAACCCTTTCCTTCCAAGGAGATCTTTGACGCATCCCCGAAGCTAACCTCACCCCCAATGGGTTCAAGGTTTGTGAACATCTCTCTATTCCCACACATGTGGTTGCTCGCCCCTGTGTCCAGGTACCACACTTCACTTCTCCCTTCTTCCGCACCTCAGTAGGTTAGGAACATCATCGGGTTTCCACCCCCAGCATTGTTTTCATTATTCCTAGCCTCCGCATAGTGGTTAGCTTCTTCTCTCTTCCTCGGACTCCAGCAGTCGTAGCTCATATGCCCATACTTGTTACAATTGTAACATTGTATCTGGGACATATCACCTCGGCCTCTTCCACGGCCTCTTCCTCTTCCTTCTTGCCATCCTCCTTGAGGTCGCTCCGCCTCTCTTTGAAAATTTTGGTTCCTTCCTTGATCTCTACCTCCTCTTCTTCCTCTACCTCTTCCTTGGTGACCTCGACCACGCTGGCCGCCTCCTCTTCCTGAACTTTCCCCAAAGTTCAACTGGGTCTGGAGTGCTTTTCCCAAGCCACTCGCTTCTTCGTCATCCTGCAACATTCTGTACTCATGAGCTTGCAAAGAGCCTACAAGCTCGTCAACGGCCATCACGCTGAGGTCCTTCGATTCTTCGATCGCCACCACTATATGGCGGAACTTCTTGGCCATAGATCTCAGCAACTTCTCCATGAAGCTCACATCTTCGATCGTCTCCCCATTTCTCTTCATCTCGTTTGTGAGCGTCCGCAGATGGGTCACATAGTCACCAACCTTCTCGGTGCTTTGCATCTTCGTCACTTCATACTCCGCACGGAGGGACTGTAGCTTCACCTTCTTTGCCTTCTCAACCCCTTGCATGGAGCGTTGCAACACCTCCCATGCTTCCTTAGAGGTTCTCGCGTCTGAGATCTTCTCGAAGGTCGCCTCGTCAACCCCTTGGTATAACAAGAACAAAGCCTTCTTGTCCGCCTTCCTTGCCTCTCTAAGTGTTGTCTTCTGGGCATTAGTCAACGTCGCCTCTACTGCAGCCGTGTGCTCCTCACACCCATTCTCCTATACATCCCACAACTCCTTGGAGGCAAGTAGCACTTTCATCTGTATGCTCCAGTTCCCATAGTTGGTCTTCGTCAGCTTGGGGACTTGCCCCGGCATAGCTCCGCTCGTCTCCATCACTTCACTCCTCAAACCTTCCGAGTCACCGGCAAAGGTTTGCAACCTGGCTCTGATACCACTTGTTGGAAACGCGATATGGGCACGACACTACACTTGCGAGACCTCTCCGGCAAGCACGACACCTCTCGTACGCACCCTTCAATTCAGCGAGCACTCGACCCGCGAACACTACCACCTTGCGCCGAGCACTTCCCACGGCAAGTACTCCACTCGCACACCACTCCTTTTCGGCGAGATGTCAACCCGGCGAGATGACCACCTCCCTTCCTCGGCGAGCACCTTCAAGCCGCGCGAGATCCTACAATTCGCGAGCTCCAACTTCTCCCGACAGAAAAACACAACCTTCGAACGGCGAGCACCCACTACTAGAAAATAGGCTTTTAGTGACGAAATATTTGTGACGAAGTATTTTTCGTTACTAAAAATATGTTTTTTGTGACGAAATTAGAGGTTGGTCACTAAATAATAGTTTTCAATTAATTAGTGACTAAAATAAATATTTGGTCACTAAAATATTTTTTTAGTGACCAAAATAATATTTAGTCACTAAAAATTAATTTTTTGTGACCAAGTTATATTTCGTCACTAAATAATTCTATTTAGCGACGAAAATATAATGTGTCACAAAAAAAGACAATTTATAATTTAAAATTTGAGATCTCTCCATAAAATTCATTGAATCACGCGCGTATTCCATTTCGGCACCGCTCTTCCACAGACGAGTTCTAGCCCTAATTAAGCGATTTCCTTCAGCTCATCATTTTTCGCCTCTCGACGACGAGCCCTCTTTGTTCCCTCTCGCCGACGAGCCCCCTTCAACTCCCTCGACGACCTCCGCTCGATCCAACACCTTCTCGATGACGACGAGCGCTCTCCCTCTTGACTACGTCCTCCGCTCGATCTGACAACACCAACCCTCTCGACGACGACAACCTCCGCTCGATCAAAGGGGTAAATAGATTTAATTGAAAATATTAGTCAGTACTAGATTAAATTGAAAATTTTTGTTACCTATAAATTGAACCTCATCTACTAAGCGAAAATTTATATTTCATAACTTAGCTACAAAATAATTACATTTTTATACTTAATGACTCGGCTGGATTAGCGCCACCTTTTCTAGAAACTCAGTAGCCCCAAAAATAAACCTTCTTATTTGAGTCTCGGCGGTATCTGAGTCACTCTTCTTGTACAATAAAAATGAAAACAAAAGAACAACAAATAAATTATGAAACCCCTAACTGATGATTTTTTTTAGTGACCAATTATATTATAGTCACTGTTAATAATATGTTAAATATTTTTTTCCAGTTTTTTAATTCCCTCGGTATAGACATTTCGACCAACGCGGCAACGCCTCTAATTTTACTTTCCCCCCTTCTTGCCATCGATCCTGAGGGCACGAATGCACGATCTCCTCTTCATTACCAACATTCCAGTACTTAGGGCACGAATGAACGATCTCCTCTTCAAAGTTCTCTCCCGATCTTAACATTTCGCTCCGCGCCTCTTCTAGCCGGCATTCTCGTGCCCTAACAGAAGACGTTCTCACGCCCGACCTCCCCCTTCCAGAAGCCTTCCGGTAAGCGACGTTCTCGCGTCCAATCTCCTTCCAACGTCTCTTCTTGCCGGCGTTCTCGCCGGCGTTCTCGTGCCCGATCTTTTCTTCAAGTTGAGGTATTATTGCTAACTTTCTCTCTTTCAAAGTTTTAGGTTAAGCATTTCATTTGATGACATGGCCGGCCTGTTAGGGATCTTCCCTCCGGTGTTCTAATTCGATTCAATCGACATTCTTTCACGATTCTTTCACCACCAACAAATTGTCGATCTTTACATTCTAACTACTGTAAAAAATCTATAGGAACTTACACTGTGCATATATCAATTAAGGTAGTACCCTCAACTTATGCATCTCATCATGTACTTTCGATAATGAATTTCTGTTAGGTTTACCTAAAATTATGGTTACCAAAATTTTCTTGGCATTCGGCAGCGGCATTGTACAGAGAAAGAGTGATGTATATGTGAAACTCCTTCAAGCATGTAGATAGATCCACTCCCACTTACTGAATACATTGACTTCGGTTTTGATTGCCAAATGACTGAACTAATTTTGTAGAAACAATCACATAAAGATCCTGATTCTTTGACTGAAATGGTGAAAATGATGTTGGCATTTAAATTTCTACTCGGAACTCACACTGGCAAATTCAAATTAGGTAAGTACCCTAAACTTATGCATCACATCCTATGCTTTCGATAATGAATTTGTATGGAGTAATTGTAATTTGTGTGTGCTTACTTTCTTCAGACATCATAAATATTTTAATGATGGTTACTGGAATTGATTTAAAATTAACACTAAATCATTAAGTTCTGTAACAAAATTTAACACTTTGAAATGCAAGCGTCCGATGAAAGTAGATTGTCGAGCAATAGTCGACAATCCATACCCATGTCGACAATTAATGATCAACAAACTAAATAATTTTTTGGAATCTAAATTTTTGGAATCTTGCCACCTCATAATTTCTCTCTTTATGAGATGATTAGGAGTATTTTTTGGCCTATGAATCTGCTTTAACATCAAACATAATTTCTGATTGATCAAGAGGTAAATTTAATATATAAATATATATGCATGAGAGATGCATTTCCTGTCTTATGAAGGGGTGGATAGAAGCTATGTATCTCCTTTGAGCCTAAATGTTGACTTGAAGGTCGGTCAAAAATAATATCAGCAAAACCAGATTATATGTACACTGCCTTATTTTAAAGTTAAGCTGTCAAAAGCTTAGAAATCAAATTTGAACGTATACAATCACCACCCTCAATAGAACACTGGGTGTAGAAGATTGTGATAGTTTTTTAGTTAAAAAAAAAAAGATTTTGACTACAGCCTCGTTTCGTCCAAACCAAACGGTGGAAAAAAAGATACAATAAATGCATACGAACAATTTAAAAAAATTTAAATGTAAATTTATGTAACCATGAGTACATATAGTGACTAACAAATTTTTGAACACTGATAAAACTAAATTAATTTCATGTTTTACCAAGTTTTGGATTGAGACGAAATAATCTGAAATGGTAGATTGAACAAAACAGTTTGGTTCAACTTGTTAGTTTTAACCATCTAATGTAAATTAAAAAAAAATCCTCTTACCACCTATGTCTCTCTTAACTTTGTTTTCAAATTCCGGTTTTTGAGTGGTAACGTCATATTATCAAAGTCATATTAACATGTCGTATTAATAGTTATTAGTACGATAAACATTTTATGCAATTATCAAAGTCTATGCACAATTCTGCAGTGTAAAATTACTGGAAGGCGACACCATAATCATGGGCTCTAATTGAAATCAATATTAAAAAAACATTCTTGAATTTTTTAAATGTTATCCTACCAACTAGAGAAGATAAAGATGGTCACACTACTTGAAATAAAGAGGATTAATTTTTTATCAATAGTTGTTATTTATGCAGTACCCACCGAGTTGAATCAGAAATGCGGCGAGGGAATTACCACACTACTTGAAATAAAGATGATGAGAATAAAACTAGCCTTTCTTCAGCAAGGGACCACTTCTTTCCGTTCTTTTCATGAGAAGTGCCATTAGGAACACCCTTAAAAAATGTAACCAAATAAAAACAAGTTAGAATTTAAAGGAACTAAAAGGATAAACACCAAATTTGGTCGAAAACTGCACTTACCATTCTGTTGCGCCTTCCACTTGATTGATGTCCCAGCTATGTTAGTAGTTCAGCCGTCAAAGAACCTGCTTGTAGATGAGAAGATTGATGTTAGTAGCTATGTAAAAAAGTAAATATATTCCATCTTCACTTTACTGCCAAGAAAAACAACTATGAATAGATCGACATATGTAACTATTAATTTAAATGAACTTAATTTTAGTTGGGTCAAGTGACAATCATCAGAAAGACTCTATTTGTAGATAAAATAATATTCTTAATAATGCAACATGCCCACCACAGAATATATCAATCAAAATTGGGTATTCCTATCAAGTCAATTAAGCAGAACAATTTCTTAATTAAGATGCTTCAATGTAAACCTAATTTTGACAGGAACTAAATGAAAGAGTAGTAAATGACTAGCTCACCCAACTCCTCACAACCATCAGAAAACAGTTAAATAAAGCAACTCAGAAATGTTTATACACTCTGTCTTATAAAATATAATTAGAACTTAGCTAACCTATGTAGACATAAGCAATCTTTTCCTATTTAGATCGAATTGCACATAAATTTCCGCAGCACTTCATTAAAGTTCCTTAGGAGTTTTAGAAGTTGTGTCTAACAATCAATCATCATCATAATCTTCCATTCAATTTTGTCGAGACTTACCCGAGGTATTATACCTAAACAAGGCATGCGATTTATTGTTTTTTTTTTGCTTCATCTTTGGTGGAAACATGATCATTATGGGCTTCAAGTTTATGGCTTCCTGTTTTGGTTTATTTTTGTTAATTCATATTTTTAATTATGTGCATCATTTTTGTTACATTATGTAAAATGGTCCATAGCACTAAGACTAATTTATGTCTCAATACTGAGAGAAGTGATTTATTTAATTTTTATCCTGTAACAATATCATGCATGTAGATCAAACTTCATCTTGCCCGTGATTTTATGAAGAAAATAGGTTCTTATGATTAAAGTAGAGAAATGTAAGCATGTGGCATCATTCAAACCCATATATATCATCATGAATATCAGTGTCAAAATTCTAAATTTGATCAATCACGTGAATTATTTTGCACTATTGGTATCAAGTTCTTGCTCCATATAGATTATAGACAATGGTATTTATGATACAGGTCACACACACACACACTCACACACACAGATATATATATATATATCTTTATTTATGTGATCAGGTGGGAATGGGAGAAGCAGATGCAGCTCACTCAACAGAGGCATCAATTGAAAGAGATCAGATTCGAAAAAGAACTTGATCATGTTCACCGGCGACAGCATGATGAGTCGTCGTCGGCGGTAGCCTTCTGGATAACAATGCCGACCAACTCCATTTCTGCCATTATCTCACAATCGACAGTAGCACTGCATCAGAACTCCATAATTCTTGATGACACCTACCATGTCTCAAGAGCCCTCATCCAGGAGAAGATTGAGGTACTTTGAAATTTTTGTACTTCATATGATATAATTAGGTGATCTAGTCATGAAATATGATTATTGATACTAGAAAATCATTAATAAATACTTAATGAATAAAACTATCTTTTTTGTCATTTGACTATGATTAAATAATATCCTCATGATTAGCAACAACAACACCAGGAACTGGTGGAAAGAACAGCTGGTGCCGGCCTAGAAAATAGAATATGTCTGTGTGTATTATATGAACTTGTATTGATCCAAATCAACTATTTCCAGAGAATATATGTATGGAATTGAGGCACTGAATTAATAAATTAATCTCCCTTTTTTGTAGTTTAAATATTTTATTGATAACTTGGTTTGCATGCTAGAGCAGGAAACACCAATCCCACATCCACAAGAGACAGAATGGCTAAAGTACTCATATTGGTCACCTCTCTTACATACAGGTCTTTCATTTCCTTTTCCCTCTAGATCAAGTAGATGATTTTACAATTATTTCTATGTATTTATCATTTACTATTGGTTGATGCTATTTTTATGTAGCTGCATGTCTTAATGTGGATGAGTTGCAGATGGAGATTATAGATGGCCGGAGGGAGGGGATGGAGATCGGCCGGAGTTGGTCGTACGGGACAGGGCTCCTCAGGAAGTTGCTCGCCGAGATGCAAAAAGAAGGTTGCGTTCTGTTACAACCTTCAACTGATGATGGACAAGTGCAAGACCTTCGCCGGCCATGAGACCTCGGGCCTGAGAACTTTTTCTTCAGTATAGATATTTTTTCATGTATATAGTTTAATTATTGTTGAAAACAATATTACTTTGTATTGAGTGGTTTGGGCTATCTCCCACCCTCTTTTTTCCTATTAATAAAATAACTTATGTTGAACAAACTTCTATTTGCGATTGAGTATTAAATTTATTTCTGTATTTGACCGTCTATAAGTGAATTCTAATGAATAGCAAATGAAATAATTATGTGATATTTTTTGAGGAATTAAATAGAATTTAGTGATAAGAAATGTTAAGTGTTCTCTTTTGGTGACCAGGTATTTCGTCACTAAAAGTACACTGTAGTGACTGAATTAATTTGGTCACGAAAACTTTATTTAGTGACTAAATCCATTCAGTCACAAAAGCTTCATTTAGTGACCGAATTATTTTGGTCACAAAAAAATCGTTTAGTGACCGAACCAATTGGTCACTGATATTACATTTAGTGACCGAATCAATTTGGTCACCAAAACAATTTTTTAGTGGCTGTAATTATTTTGATCACTAAATATGCACAATTAGTGACGAAAATCTTTTTGGTCACTAATTACATTTAGTGGCGGGGCTACCGTGACCATCTCGTGATGGACTGGATTTGGTCACTAATTGTCTTTAGTGACCAAAATCCAATCTTTAGTGACAAAAATTTTCGTCACTAAAAGTCAATTTTCTAGTAGTGACCCCTTCACTACTTCCTGCCGCAAAATGTCTCCGGCGAGATCACTCACAACACCCCACTCCGGCGAGATGAACGAATGCTCAGCAGCGAGCACCGGCGAGATCAACTGGGCGAGATGGCTGTACTCCTTCTGGCGAGAGGGCTGCTCCGGCAAGCTGAGGTGGCGAGAAGGACTCTTCATGCGGGAAGAATATATATATGTGTGGGCGAGAGGGGCAGCCGGCGACTTCTCCTGCGAGAGGTGGCGGCGAGAGAGCTTCTCCTGTAGCGAGACGGGAGAGGAAGTGGCGAGAATAAAACCTTCCTGCGGGAAATAAATAATCTCTTCTCACTCTCTCTCTATAACCTCTCTCTCTCTCTCTCTTAAAAAACTGCCACAAGAAAACAAAGCCTCTCCAAATTCTATTCACCGCAACTTTCAAACACAAATACAAGGCCTATTTATAGGCAAGGAAACACACACCTACTTTCTCACTCCGCATTAAATGTGCACTATCTCTCCTCTATTTAATTAATACAAAATTCTAATAAACTTAAAATAAAACAAACCGTTGACCAAGTCAACAATAAACAAAACCAACACTAATAAGACAGAAAATGACTTCTAGCACACTGCAGAACCTATCTTTTCAGTTGTGATGGTGATGAAAAATGTTATAAATCACTCCAAATTTACCAGAATGCGCTGCATGGAGCATCCTCACGGGAATATCAACTCGGCCGATCACAGATTAAAGGAGCATACCGTAATCTGACGGTGGAGGAGAGCAGTCTGCTTGAACGGCTAATGCCTTCAGAGTGCCTATGCATGGGTCAGGGCTGAACCGAGTTACTAAAACCATGACGTTGCACCTATCCCAAACAAGCCTGGAGGAAAGAAAGGAGTTAAAAGTAACGAAAAGAAACACTGGCATGAGAACTAGTAGCCTTTAGTTGCTAGAATGGCCTACCTCGAATACGACGGATAAAGATCGTTGCGCATGGCATTTGCGCATGGCATTTTCCCTGGAGAAACTTTGGCAGCTGCCAAGAGGGGTTCCAAAACTTACAAATGTTATACATATATAATATTCCCCTCATCACAGTGCAAGAAGATTTCTGGTGTTACTGTCTCATCGACCGAGATGTTCCAAGCAAAAAGCTCAAGGTTATGCCAGGAAGAAAGGGGCGGATAGCGAGACTCTGAAACTTGTGCACAAATTATTCTTGTCGCCCGTTTCATCAATTTTATCCCAAGCGGTGGTTGCCTCTTGTTTCCTCAAACATGACAAGCATGTTGTTGGAAGCCAGCAACTACTCTCCTAGAATATGATACCTCAAGAAGAATAACCACAACCACTCATTACTATAGAGCTCAGTAATTCTATCATATGATAGCATTTAAGCACAAAGCACAGCGGCTGGAGGCAGCTAGTAGCATCAGAAGCATGAAGGCCAACGGCTGGATTAGGCATCAAAGGACTAGGGGCCCACAGAGAACTTCGGCGTATGCAGAGAGCAGATCGGAAGAAGAGCAGCCCAATCGGCAGCAGCGGGCGAGATGTCGTGATCTGGAGCAGCCGACGACGGGAGGAAGAGAACTTGGCGGGATCTGCAGCAGGTCCTTCAGGATGTCGCCGAAGTCGTGATCGAAATGGGAATTGAAGCCCATGCTTTGAAGCTGGTAGAGGCGAAAAATTGTCGTTAGGGCCGCAGTCGACGGGAACGACTAGAGATGTCGTGATCTGTGACAAGAAAAAAGGTTTTCAGCGAAGAATGTCGTGGAAGCAGCCTAAGTTATTAAAGGCGCAAGGCGCACCGAGGCGCAGAGGGGCCCTGGAGCCTAGGCGCAAGGCGCAGGCGCGCGCCTGAGGCACGTGAGGCGCAAAAATGGGAAAAAAATAAAATCAGTGAATTGGGCGCCCAAATCATGGAAAATCAGCGAATGGGGCGCCCAATTAGCTGAATTGTTGCGAATGGGACCCCCAATTCGCTGAATTTCTGTGAATTGGGCCCCCAATTCGCTGAATTTCTGCGAATTGGGCCCCCAATTCGCGGAAATCGCTGAAATTCAGCGAATTGGGCGCCCAAATTGCTGAATTTCAGCGAATTGGGAGCCCAAATCGCTGAATTTCAGCGAATTGGGTGCCCAAAACGCTGAATTTCAGCGAATTGGGCGCCCAAAACGCTGAATTTCAGCGAATTGGGCGCCCAAATCGCTGAATTTCAGCGAATTGGGCGCCCAAATCGCTGAATTTCAGCGAATTGGGCGCCCAAATCGCTGAATTTCAGCATTTGGGCGCCTAGGTGCGCCTCAGGTGCGCCTTGGGTGCGCCTTGGCGGGCCTAGGCGCGCCTCAGGCGCGCCTCAGGCACATCGCCCGCCTAGGCCTTGCTGGGGCGCAACGGGGTGTGCCCGGTGCGCCCGGCGCCTCAGGCGCGCCTAGGCGCGCGCCTTGATAACTCAAGCAGCAGAGGGAACCTTCGTTGACAAGGGCCACAGAGGCAGCGAGCAGGCTACTGTCGACGAGCTGAGAAACGACTTACGGGAGCTGCGGCAGGATCGTCGGCGGAAACCGTCGAGGCTAGCAACAGGATATGAAGCAGATGGGATCTGCGAGATCAACTCCATGAGGCAGGATCGACACTTGAGAACGTCGTGGGGTTGGTTGGAATGCGACGGGATCGTCAATGGAAGCGGTAGCTAGCGGAAGTGGCAGCTAGCGGAAACGGAAATCGTCGACGGAAGGAATAAGAGAAGCGACGGAAGCCGTAGGAGTCGTGTCACGCGACAAGCCGTCAAACGGTCGCCCTACACGCATGGGAGCAGAAGTGATCAGGGAGGAATCCATGCTTCTGATACTATGTTGGAAATAAGAGGGAAATGTTTCCACAAAAGGGTTATATATAGGACTTACAAGGACTCATAAACCAAATTGAAAAATGTGGGACTAAACCCACATATTCCTAAAGACTCTATTCCATAAACCAAAATATTAATCTAAATCCAATAGCACCAATAATTTTCTATGACAACTACATATCTTTTCGATATTTCTGACTGAGTTGCAAACTTGCAGTTAACTATGCCTCTTTGACAGTTTTATAATTACCTAAAACATGCAATTCTGCTAATGAGATAGCCTTTTCACTCTGGCAGTATAAATGGTGGAATTAATGTTTCTCCGATAGTGCTGCCAGTAAGGTTGGGCTTATAGAGAGGCCATATATATGGTCCTTTAGGAAACATTACTTCTGTCCATCCTTATGGGTTGGGATTGAGATTGACAAAGTTTTATGATGCATTTCAAGATGCATCATGGCGTCAGAGGCGGAGAAGAGGGTGAGCTGAGGTCGGGAAGGGCATACTTAACGACAAGACACCCAAGTGTTGACAATAATGGAGAAGACATCAAGCTAAGACAGTAATGGAGAAGAGGACCCGAATAAAACTAATACGAGCAATCTGAGAAAATGTGTCAAAGAAATCAACACCATAGGTCTGGGTGAACCTCTTAGCAACAAGCAAAGCCTTGTGCCAATACATATTGCTGTCTGGACATGGATAGAAATCACTTTTTGAAGATTTTGTATGAAAGATGAAAGTGTTGATTTTATGATACAAAATCTTTTGAACATGAATAATAATGTAAGCAATGATATAAATAATTGGATGATGTCCTTAATGATGTAAATAATATGATGTCAGCAAATATGTAAATGATATGATGTCAGCGAATATGTAAATGATATGATGTCAGCGAATATGTAAATGATATGATGTCAGCGAATATGTAAATGATATGATTATGTAAATGATATGATGTCAGCGAATATGTAAATGATATGATGATGTCAGTAATGAGGTAAATGATATGATGATGTCAGTAATGAGGTAAATGATATGATGATGTCAGTAATAATATAAATGATATGATGATATCAGCGATGACACAAACTTGTAAATAAAATATTGGTCTTAAATGACTATAAAAAGGGATTGAGTCTTCATTTGTAAGCCATTCAGTTCAGAAACAATTCTTGAGTTCTTTCTTGCTCTCGTATTCTTATTTTGCTCATTCTCTCCCGCTCTTTTATTTTCTCCACGTTAATAGATAAGCTATTAAAGGGTGTTAGAAGAAATGCATATATCAAACAAATAAACATGATACAGTCACTGCAGAAGAAATTGAATTGGTATATGAAATTTTCAACTAAGCAATTCCTATCTTCTGTTACATAAAATTAGCTTGCATGATGTGCATAAGGGATGTAAATCAAAAGTTATTACCAATAAATAGCATACCTTGAATGGTTCATTGTTAGTTCGGAACTCTATGCCTTGTATGTCACGTAACCAAACAGGAAATCCCCTGCAGAAATAGTTATAGGATCAAACAATATTACCCGAGCATCAAAAATAACCAGTCAGGAGCACTATTCAAACAGCAAATATTTCATTAACAGGAGGCATTGCCATATTAAGCATGAAAGACATCATAATCTTAAACAACTGATGCAGAAAATGTGTTAATGCATATCAAGGAGGCTGCTGCCAAACATTTCAGTAATATTCTAACTACTGAATAGAATGATGACTCACACTGCCATCACATTCTTGATCGCATAGCCTAACATAGTTGATTATGACTTGAAATATCAGCCAAAAATTACGACTCTAAGGCGCATCGGGTGTCTCCCAGAACGAGTGACACATTAGGAGGCTTGTCGGGCAACTCGAGAAATGAAACTAAGATAAGACTCTAACATGTGCTAAATGTCTCTCATAAGAGGTAATTAATTCATCAAGGTACTTGCCCGGCGGGGTATAAAAATTTGTTGCATATAAGACGTAATTCACTAATGAATTGACTCATGGATTTGATGTAGGGAGACAAGATCTTATACTCGTAGACAAATTCACAACCAGAAACACATCTTCATCAATGTCTACTACGTCTAACTCTGCGGCTCTACCCTCATCGCACTCTGAAACATCCGTAACAGTCACAACACTATCTACCTTAGTCAGCATCATTGGCCCGGATCAAACTCATTCTCAACATCGAAAAGTAAATTGTCTGTACGGCACGCCACCACATGTCCTATACTCTAGCATCTAGGACATTAAACCTCATTATGATGAGATGAATCGAAGTCTGGGATCGAGACTCTCGTGCTAAGACGCATTGTTAGTTATATGTCTCGAATCCTAACCCATCTGGAGTCAGAAGTCCACAACCTCACATCATAAGTCCACTATGTAATGTATTATGTATAATAATTGTGTATGTAGTAATATATAAACTCTTCTTATTCTAGGGATCAGGTGATCTGACGAAACGAGATATCTACTCACTTGTAATCATTTATGTTCTATCTAGTGAAACGACCTGCTGCTTGATACCGCTCCAGGTATCGGAACGGCGATAGTGGCAGGGACAGTGGCTGAGCTAGCGGAAGGAACTGGCGCTGGGCGACAGCGGCGGCGACAGTGGCGGGGGTAGGCAGGAGACGGACGAACGAGAGAGGGAGATAGAGAGAGATAGAGAGAGAGAGAGATAGAAGACAAGGGGAGCAGCCCCTCCAAATTAGATTGATCCAAGGATAACTCCAAACCCTAAGGTGATCCCTTATATAGGGGGTACCCACCTCTACTAATGTTCATAATTAAAAAGACATAAACAAATAATAAAACTGCAAATAAAACTCATGCGCCGGTCGGCCACGTCAGACGGCCCTCGCCGAACCGCTCGCTTCGGTGTTAATACTTGGTCGCGCGCGAGCCTTCCTCGAGTACACCTGCCATTCCGGCTCGTCCGATTGGATGTCGGTAACAATACCGCCATCTGGGAAATTTGCCTTGTCCTCAAGGCAATAATCCGGAAACTGTCGGCGAAAGTCATCCCGCAATAGCCAAGTCGCGGACGTCCGGGGGCGGTTGCGCCACGCCACCTTGATCTCCTCCGGTTGGGCCGCTCCGGCCGTGGGTGTGCGCTGATCCAGAATGGCTTCCGGGTAGAGTGGCTCTGAGCTGGGCGTGTCCAAGTCAGTCGGAATATGATCGGATACCGGATGATCGCCTATCACCCGCCGGAGTTGTGAAACATGAAAGACGGGATGAATGCGAGCGGTGTCGGGAAGGCGGAGGCGATATGCCACGGCGCCAATGCGGCTGAGGATCTCGAAAGGTCCAAAGAAATGCGGAGCGAGCTTGGGCGACGTACGGCGGGCCACCGTGAGCTGGCGATAGGGGTGGAGCTTAATGAACACACGCTCACCCACTTGGAACTGAAGGTCCCGGCGTTTTCTGTTGGCAAACGACACCATCTTTGCCTGAGCTCGCCGAAGATGGTGTTTTAAGCAGTCCAATATGACGTCCCGATCGTGGAGATGATCCGCCAAGCTAGCCACCGGGCATTCACCGGGCATGTAACGGAGCACGGTCGGCGGTGGTCGGCCATATACCGTCTCGAAGGGCGAGGTGTGGGCGGCATGGTGGTACGCGGTGTTGTAGGAGTATTCCGCCCAACCAAGCCATTTGGCCCAAGACCCTGGCCTCTCCCCGATGAAGCAACGCAAATAGGTTTCCAAACACCTGTTGAGGACCTCAGATTGGCCATCCGACTGCGGGTGGTATGCAGTGCTCATCCGGAGTTGGGTTCCCTGCAGCCGGAATAGTTCGGTTCAGAAGCAACTGAGAAAAAGAGGGTCCCGATCGCTGACGATCGAACGAGGAAACCCATGCAGACGGACTATCTCCGCGATGAAGCAGTCGGCCACCGATGCGGCCGTGTAGGGGTGGCGAAGCGGAATGAAGTGTGCGTACTTCGTGAGGCGGTCGACGACCACCAATATGCAATCGAAGCCGTTGGAGCGGGGCAACCGGGTGATGAAGTCCATAGCTATGTGCTCCCAAATACGTTCTGGTACCGGTAGGGGCTGCAGGAGGCCGCCGGGGAACATTGTCTCGTATTTGGCCTTCTGACATGGAAGGCAAACCGCCACGAATGCTTTCACCTGGCGGAGCATGTGGGGCCAGAAAAGCGAGGCCGCCAACCGACGGTATGTCCGATAAGCGCCCGCGTGGCCGCCTGCAGGGGTGGAGTGGAACTCCGCAAGCAAAGCCGGAATCATCGCTGAGGAAGCAGACAGGACGAGGCGGTCCCGATGAAAAAGGCGGCCCCCTATCAAGGTGAACGGCGGTCTGGAGGCAGGGTCGGTCAGCAATGCGGCCCGGATGTCTTGAAGGTGCGGGTCCCGGTCCACCTCTTGTTGAATGGTCGCGACATCGTCCCACACCGGCCGGGAGATGGCAGTCAGTTTCGGCGCTTGCGGGCGGCGGGAAAGCGCGTCGGCCGCCCGATTGGTCTTGCCGGGGCGGAATTCCACGGTGAAATCATAGCCAAGCAACTTGGCCACCCAAACCTGCTGCGTTGGCGTGGCTATCTTTTGCTGAAGAAGGTAACGGAGGCTGTGGTGATCGGTGCGGATGATGAAGGGGCGCCCCAGGAGATACGGCCGCCAGTGTTGGACCGCCAAGACAAGCGCCATGAGCTCGTTTTCGTACGCCGAGCGGCTGCGCACCGCATTGGAGAAAGCCTGGCTATAAAAGGCGATGGGCCGGCCGGCTTGCATCAAGACGGCGCCGACGCCTGTGCCCGAGGCATCGCACTCGACGATGAATGTTTGTTGGAAGTCCGGCATGGCCAAAACTGGGCCGTGGATTAAGGTCGTTTGGAGCGCTGTGAAGGCCTCCATTGCCGTCGGCGGCCAAGTGAAAGGTCCCTCCTCGAATTTCTTTAGCAGTTGCGTGAGGGGGCGGGCCAAGCCACCGTAATTGCTGATGAAGCGCCGGTAGTACCCTGTTAGGCCGAGGAAGGCCCGGACGTCGTGTAAGGAGGCGGGAGTTGGCCACCGCAGCACTGCCTGAACTTTGTCTTCGTCCATGGCCACGCCGTGGGCCGAGATTGTATGGCCCAAATAGCTGACAGTAGCGGTGTCGAAGGTGCACTTCTTGCGGTTGACCGTGAGATGATGTACGCGGAGAGTGGCGAACGTCTCCCGAACATGACGGAGGTGGTCCTGCCAAGTTGGGCTGAAGACAAGAATATCATCAAAAAAAACCAGAACATGCTTCGCAGAACAGGGTGGAAGATCTCATTCATGGTGGCTTGGAATGTCGCGGGGGCGTTGGTGAGGCCGAACGGCATGGCCAGGAACTCGAAATGTCCATCGTGCGTCGTGAAGGCCGTCTTGGGCACGTCTTCCGGCCTGACCCGAATTTGGTGATAGCCTGCCCGGAGGTCCAATTTGGTGAAGCAAGTCGCGCCGTGGAGCTCGTCCAAGAGCTCCTGAATTACCGGGATAGGATATTTATCCGGTACCGTGGCCTTGTTGAGCTCCCGGTAGTCCACGCAGAATCTCCAGCTGCCACCTTTCTTGCGGACGAGTAACACCGGGCTGGAGAAGGGACTAGCACTGGGTCGGATGATGCCGCCTAACAACATCTCGCGAACGAGTCGTTCGATCTCGTCCTTTTGGGCGTGCCCGTAACGGTATGGTCTCACGGACACCGCAGAAGATCCCGGGTGGAGAACGATAGCATGATCAGTCGGTCGAGGGGGTGGAAGACCCGAGGGAGCGGTGAAGACGTCCTCGAAATCCGCAAGGATGGCGCTCATGTCCGCCCGGATGGGTGCGGCCGCCTCGGAAGGGGTCGCCTGAAGGGGCCACAGCCAGGCCGAGAAATCCACGTCGGCGACTCGGGTCATAGCCCGATAGGACAGCGGGGACCGGAGGAGAGTAGGGTCGCCCACCAAGCGACATTGGCGGCCCTGCTGTTGAAATATCATCGTCATCGAAGCCCAATTCACCCGAACGTCTCCAAGGGTCTCGAGCCACGCCACGCCGAGGATAGCGTCGAGGCCACCCAACTCGAACATATAGAAATCAGCCGTGACCCGGCACGAGCCGACTGTCATGGACACCTCCTTGCACTGGCCCAAGGTCGGACGGCGGCGACCATCGCCCAGGCACACCGAGAAGTTTGGTGACGGATCCACCGGTATGGCGAGCTCCTGTGCCAACTGGGAGGACATGAAGTTGTGACTGGCCCCACTGTCCACCATCACAATGACGGGGCGGTTACAAAATTCTCCGGCCAACTTCATGGTGCGGGGTCCTGTCAATCCCCCGACAGAGTAGAATGGCAGTTCTAACAAGTTGAGAGGAGCGTCCTCGAGGTCGGTGGGGGGAAGAGCGGATGGGGCCTCCAGCGGTGGCAAATCCTCGGTGGTGGCGTACCCGTCGCCGTCGGTGAAGATTGCGTGGAATTCCTTGACGGGGCAAACATGCTGAGGCGAGTAGGGTTGGCGGCAGCGGAAGCATAATCCGCGGCGCCGAAGGTCGTTGTAGTCCACGGTGGAGAGGCGGTTGTGTCCGTCCGGACGAGCCGGCCGAGGGTGTGGCGCGGGGGCCGGCCGAGGGCCGGTATCACGCACGGGATGGTGACGGAGAGGTTGTAGGCCGGTGTGCCGAGGGCCGATGTCCGCCTCAACCGCACGGGCAAGTGCCAATGCTTCGGAGACCGTGCGTGGGTGATGAGTGCGAATACGCGAGCGGATATTTGGAAGGAGGCCTTGCAGAAAAAACCCCAGGTAGTGGTCGGGCGGGAGGCCGGGGACTTGGGTGACGAGAGCGACGAACTCATCGATGTATGCGTCCACCGTGGTCGATTGCCGGGCGGAGCAAAGCCGCTCGATAGCGGAGCCGGTGTAGCGGGAATCGTACCGGCTAATCATTTCTTGTTTGAATTCATGCCACACAATGAGGGGTTGCACTTGGCGCAGCCAACGTGCCCAATGGAGGGCCGAGCCGTCCATGCCGACCATAGCGGTGCCGACTTGATCCGCCGGGGGAGTGTCATTGAGGTCGAAGTACTGCTCCGCACGGGCAACCCATCCCATAGGGCCCGTACCGGCGAAGGATGGAACATGCATTGCGTATGTGGGGCGAGGCACAGGACAAGGCGGAACAACCGGGCACGGATGGGGCGCCGCCGACGCACGAACACCCGCCGCGAGCGGGGAGGGAGGGGTGCCGAGCAGCGAGGCCGCGTCCGCCATGGTGCCTGGTGGCGGCGGCGTGCCCGACGGTGGATGCAGGGCGTCGAGGCGCAGGAGGATGGAGGACTGAGTTGCTAAGACGGCCTCCATCATGGATTCGAGCTTGGAGATCTGCGAGCCCTGGATCGCGACGTTAGCCGCGAGGGAGGAGGCGTCGTCGGCGGCGGAGGAGGAGTCGGCGGGGTGCAGACGAGTGTTGGGGGCCATTAGGGTTTCCGGCGG
Source organism: Dactylorhiza incarnata (assembly GCA_033032865.1). NCBI lineage: Eukaryota > Viridiplantae > Streptophyta > Magnoliopsida > Asparagales > Orchidaceae > Dactylorhiza > Dactylorhiza incarnata. Next base: position 426,981 of record JAWHQI010000170.1, read on the forward strand.
CGGAATTGACGCGGGCGGAGACGGCAGGTGTCGGACCAATGATACCGCTCCAGGTATCGGAACGGCGATAGTGGCGGCGACAGCGGCTTGGCTAGCGGAAGGAATTGGCGCTGGGCGACAGCGGCGGCGACAGTGGCTGAGCTAGCGGAAGGAACTGGCGCTGGGCGACAGCGGCGGCGACAGTGGCGGGGGTAGGCGGGAGACGGACGAACGAGAGAGGGAGATAGAGAGAGATAGAGAGAGAGAGAGATAGAAGACAAGGGGAGCAACCCCTCCAAATTAGATTGATCCAAGGATAACTCCAAACCCTAAGGTGATCCCTTATATAGGGGGAACCCACCTCTACTAATGTTCATAATTAAAAAGACATAAACAAATAATAAAACTGCAAATAAAACTCATGCGCCAGTCGGCCACGTCAGACGGCCCTCGCCGAACCGCTCGCTTCGGTGTTAATACTTGGTCGCGCGCGAGCCTTCCTCGAGTACACCTGCCATTCCGGCTCGTCCGATTGGATGTCGGTAACACTGCTGCTCATAGAGATAGACCATTTGGGGTGAACCATGTAAATTGTGTTTTCTGTTTTGTTTTTTCTCTCGTTTTATTTTATTTCCTAGCACATGCTAGTGACTGGAGGGTGTTACTAGTCAAATGGTAGAACATTGGTTGCTTCGTCAAAGGGTAGCCAAATGCGGGGATGGCGGAAGAGGAAACTATGGAGTCGGGATCGCCGCTGCCCAACTGGGGTGTTCTAGAGAAAGAGAGCTACCAAAATCTCATGCAAGGGATAAGGAGGAATGGACTGATACTGATTCTTGCATACCCTCATTCCAATCTTACATGACTTTAAATAAGCTATTACATGACTTCACTCTTATTGACTCCTAGCATTCAACTACTTCCTAATAAAAGACAATTAAAAATAAAAAAGACAATATTTAATGACTCGACAATCAATAAATAGAGAATTAATAAAAGTAAATTGATAACCAGACCCGAGACCCATAACATCACGCCCACCTTCAAAAATGAGTTTGTTCTCAAGCCTAAAGACATTTAATTCTTGTGCTAGATTCACCAAATGCCTTTTTCATGGGAGTTATCGACGTCGAAGTACAAGTCATTGGCAACAATGACCACGATCACAGTGCTCGTCGCGGTTATAACATAACTCTTTTGCACGTCGATCAAAGCACGAGACATACATAGGATTTGTGGGTTTCCAGCCTGATTCCCTGAAATGACGCTTGCAATTGCATAGTCACCCTGATCCAGATGTAGTCGACGTTCGCACAGTCTGGACAAACTCATAGTCGTAACCAAGTCATGTGGCACCTAAAACTAGATGTCTAGTTGTAGTCGTTCGTGAAGCCCGATTGTGGCGACCTACTGCTCAGGTTGTACTAACGTAACATGACTAAGTGGACTCGAAAATGTTCAGTATATGCGTCTATAGATCTTGTTTTTCGTAATGTGGTTAGCGCACCAAGATGATTGCTTCGAAGGGAGTCTGAATCATACGTTGCAGAACCCTTTAAATTCTTCACAAGACTTTGGTGCAAGGGAATTTTCGGTGCCATTTCTAGTGGTCAGGAATGGAGGGAATGGTGGGGAAAGTTGGTCGGAGGTGCATGGGGTCAGTGATGAGTAGCACTTTAACTGGGAATGGGTGGAGGGATGCTTAGATAGTGTTATAGGGAGGAGGCTTGGGAAGGGAGTGGCTGGAGGAGGATGTAGTGTAGTTGCGGCTGAAAGAGGGAAGGTCAGCAGTAACCGGAGATTCGGGGATAGAACCGCATGAAATTGTAGAAGTGAAGGTTGATGCCAGCAGCGGGCAAAGGTTGGTGGCCTACCAAAAATAGGTTGAAAGAGGCATAGGGAGAGGCGAAGCGCTGGCAGGCAGTGGAAGGGGGGCGACTAGTGGCATTGAGGCGGATGGTAGGGCAGTTAGTGGCTTCGACATTAACTAGGAGAGGCACAATTTCGCACCATGCGAGTTTCTCACAACCGAGTGGATTTTCAGCCACAATTCTCAATACTGTAGGTTCTCACAACTCCAAATAAATAAATAATACATATAATATGAAAAATCAAGTCAGTTTGCATTCGCGGACTCCAATCGTACAAATGACATCATATAGTCGAAAATGTAAATCGATCCCTATCAGGTCCTAAAGTTCGGGCACGAGGTTGTTCTTCATTAATATCAAGTTTAGCATAAGCTATGCAGAACATCGCATGCTACATCCAATCAAACAATTTCTTTGTAGCTGATATTCTAAACTTGCCAAATAGAAGAACTATTTTCAAGCCTCTTTATTGGATCCTTTTTGGGTTTCTCTTTTTTGTATGACTTCAGTGACTTTGTTATAATGAGGGCTCTGACCATCTGATGGACTTCTACCTTCTTTCAATTTCTATAAAATCTAAAAGAAATGTATGATAATTGATAAGTATGAAATATGTGAATGATATTCCTCTGTAAATGAGTAAAGCATTTACACAACAATACTATTGTTTATAGGTATTGTCAAATGCTTTTGAGACATAATAAAAAAGTACAATGACTTATTTATGGATGTGATCTCTCTCTCTCTCTCTCTCTCTCTCTCTCTCTCTCTCTCTCTCTCTCTCTCTCTCTCCCCCCCCCTACTGTATGAGCTTCTGTCCAGCATCCTATCCTATAAGATTGCTCCCAAGTTCACGTTAATATTGGAAGGATATTGTAAAGGATGCATAAAACTTGGAGCATCATAGTTCTTGCTGAAAATGGGATTACCCAGCAGGTTTGGTTCTCATAATAATATTCTGTTGTAGGTAAAATTTCAGGTAAGCTTTAACTTTTTAAGGCATACTGATGGGGAACGGCGGCGCGAACTCGTGGTGGAGCGTGAGTTTTGGGTCATGGCCTATTGTCTATTGGCCACAAGCCATATTCAGCATCTCCGTGTCGACGATCCGACTTCGCAGATGCGTCCGGATTTTTGTTTATATGTTTGTTCATATATTAACTCATTATTTTTAGGGTTTTTTTAGTGAGGTCGGACACTTGACACTCTCGGCCAATCATAGACGTTGATGTCAGGGTGCCTTAATGTTGTATTATTATAAATAAAAGTAAGGGGCAGCCATCTTATTCATTGCTGATTTTGGAGAAAAGGAATTCCCGGAATCTGGCAATCTTTCGTGGTGCGACGACGCGGAGCCCTAAGGTGGTGGACTCCTTAGGTTTGTATCATTATTTTCCCTTACATTCCCTTCCACCATCACCCGCTAGTTTATTTTCCCTATTTTTTCACTTTTGTGAGTCCCATCCAGAAAGCCCGTGAACCTTTTTTCAATAAACAACCTCCCCTATTTCATTCTTTCGTGAAACCTCCGCTTCTCATTTATCGTGAATCCTACAAATAATTTTCCCACAACCTGATTCCACAGAGCCTTAAATCCCCCTCCTAAAAGCCAGCCTCCTGTGTATCCTACCCAGCCCCCGCCCGTAAACCCTCCTCCAGATCACCTCTGCTTCCTACAGAAATACCCCTGCCTTCCCCGTGAATTACCACATCCAGAAATTCCCCATGCCTTTCCCGTGAATCCCCACATCCAGAAATCCTCCCCATACATTTCCCGTGAATCCCCACATCCAGAAATCCTCCCCCTACATTTCTCGTGAATCCCCACATCCAGAAATCCCCCTTGCCTTTTCCCGTGAATCCCCACATCCAGCATTCTGATTCCAACCATCATACAGCAGCCACCTCCTCCCGGACAGCCACCAATCACCTGTGAATCACTAAATTTCCACACTACGGCCTCCCCTTACCCCGTGAGGATTATTTCGTATTGTTGATCTTGTTCTCCTTATTAATAAACGGTGTTGTGATCTTTATACTTGCGTAGGTATCTTGAATTGTGGGTGTTTGTGCTAGATTATTCGTTATTTGCAGGATTTATTCGCCATGCACTCTTGTTTTGGTCATCCACGCGGAGGAAAGCCTAAGCCCACTTGCTTAAAGAATTATTTTGTTTCGCTTCAATTATCTAAGTGTAATTTAATTATTTATTGGTATGATTTGATCCCTTCGTCAGATTTTGCATGTGTGCCGCATTTAGCCGTTAAGACGAATCGAGTTATTTCCACGACACTTCACTTAGGGTTGCATTCTAGTATCCTACCCTACATCAGTTGGTATCAGAGCTCAAGGTTTGGGCCACATTTATATACATAGTGGTAGGTCATATAGAGTTGATAGGTCATCCATGGCTAGTCATAGTGATCATTCGACACTGTTTTATGGTAATAGGATCCAGAGTCTGTATATGCTTGATCCCATAGAGCTCCTCATCCTATTTTGTTGATCATCCTCGTTAGTTGCCGCACATTCGTAGAGATCACGTCTACTCTCTGACACAATTTGAGTCTATTAAGAGCGACCACTTAAATGAATACCAAGAGCCCTATAAAGGTCACCATCATCAGGATAACATCACAGGTAGAGACCATCCTAGTTCCGAAAACGGAGATGTCGGAAGTCGAATTTCAGCGAGTAGTTCTTGATTGATTTGGTCGCATGAATGCTCATTTTGATAGCCCGAGGAATGCCTTAGGAGGAATCAATAGGACAAAGCATAATGGTTTAGGACAAGCCATCGATACGTCTAGTAGCGCTCTTACTGACATGATAGACCCGACACCTGATTTTCATTCATCTCATCTTGATGAGACTCAGTTCCCACTTGATTTTGGAGTTGAGTCCAATCATGACCATATGTTACAGGTAGAGAGCGACATTAGTATGACTAGTGAGTATGGTCAAGAGAGTGAAGACAAGCGGCCCGGTGATACAGTGATGGTATCTTCATCCTCTAGACTTCATTTAGACCCAGCTTCCCCTTCGGCTAGAGATCCAATCCTCGACACTTTACCTATTAGCCCACTTTCGAGTATGGGCTTTTCCCACTCTTCCCTTATCATCGTCCTGAGTCACATCACGACTGAGAGCCTAGTGTTGCTCTCGTGGTGACCGCCTCACCCATTTTTGGGAACACTACCCCTTACGATGGTGCGCACCTTGAGGACCATGATTCTGCTTGGGATTCTTTGACAAGTCCCCCAGTTGGGCCTGATGAGCCACTGCGTCCTTGTGAGGATGAGATTCAGGTGAGCGACTCATTTACGAGTATCGAGTTATTGACTTCTCTTCAATTATCGCCCCTGATTTTACCTCAGAGAGTGGATCTTGAGCGTAACATCAAGTATGTAGGACTTTCCTTAAACACATGCGAGCATACTTTCGATGATTCAAGAGTCTATCATCTGACCACTCATACTCTTGATAAGTTTTGGAACACATTGTTTGCTGACCCACCAGATGAGGTCATTCTTGTGAGGGGTACTCACCAAACACTTGAGTCACATTCGGACGACAGTGTCTATGGTTTCACTCAAGTGATCGCCACACTAGCAACAAATTTTCACACATGTCTCATGGTGAACCCTCTCATGTGTCATGTTCCCTGAGAAACATTTGACACTTTATGAGCCATATTTGGGTGTTGATGTCTCATGCAGTCATTTGGATACTTGTCGCACACTCGATGAGTTTTTCTACACTCCACCGAAAGAGCCTCTTGATAAGTCACCCCATTTTAGAGATAGTCAGGTCATTGTCAAACTTTCCCCTAGAGAGTGTGTCGTGTTCAATTTGCATCATTTGTATCATTTGCATTATTTGAATGAGTCTGTTGAGTCACGTGTTCATCATTTGCATGGTTACATGAGTCGGTCCGACGGAGGATAAATACTGGTAATAAATCTTATAAATCTCTTGCAGATAACCACGGGAAGGAGCAGGTATTTAAAGAAGGTGAGCACGCGATGGTGCGAAAAAATTCGTGTTGGGGACCTGCTAAAAATTAGAGCATCAGGCGAATGGGTCCCTATACAATCATGAAAAGAATCAGAGCAAATGCCTACAAGCTTAATATCCTTAAGAGTATGGATATTCATCCCATATCTAATGTTGAGAACTTAACGTCATGCTACGAGCCTCCCAAGTATGAGGACCCGTATTGTGGAAACCTCATGGTTACACCCTACCCAATCCTGAGTCCCAACGGCCTTTGGTTCAGTCGCTTATGGATTCACCGTATGCACCAGAGATGGCACCGGCAGTACCATCACATCATTGGACTCTTGAGAACATTACCGATACCGTGGCTCACGCGTGCGTAACTGCGTCTGAAGTGCAGACACAGGAGTACCATTGGAGTGAATGCCCCACCATCGACGATACTTGGACGACCTCCAATGAACAACATCGATTTTACCTGGCATACACAGAGAGGATTTTGATCTCTATTCATCAGTAGATGAATTCTTTAAAGCCTGGGAGAATGATGGGAAACGGCGGCACAAAGCCGCGATGGAGCACGAGTTTTGGGCCCGTTCGGGGCCGATTGACCACCTATCATATTTAGCATCTCCAGATCGACGATCCGACTCCGAGAATGCATCCGGATTTTTGTTTACATGTTTTTCATATATTACTTTATTATTTTCATAGTATATTTAGCGAAATCGGGCACTTGACACTCTTGGCCAATCATAGTCATTAATGTTATGATGCCCTAATGCTGTATTTTTATAAATAGGAGTAAGGGGCAACCATCTTGTTCATTGCTGGTTTGGGGGAAAAGGAATACCCAGAATCCGACGATCTTTTGTGGTGCAACAACGTGAAGCCCTAAGGTGGCCTCCTTAGGTTTGTATCTTTATTTTCCCTTGCATCCCCTTCCACCATCAATATTTAGCATCTCCGGATCGACGATCCGACTCCGAGAATGCATCCAGATTTTTGTTTACATGTTTTCATATATTACTTTATTATTTTCATAGTTTATTTAGCAAACTCGGGCACTTGACACTCTCGGTCAATCATAGTCATTAATATTAGGATGTCATAATGTTGTATTTTTATAAATAGGAGTAAGGGGGCAGCCAACTTGTTCATTGTTGATTTTGGAGAAAAGGAATACTCAGAATCCGGTGATCTTTTGTCGTGCGACAACGCGAAACCCTAAGGTGGCCTCCTTAGGTTTGTATCTTTATTTTCCCTTGCATCCCCTTCCACCATCACCCGCTACTGTATTTCCCATGTTTATTTTCATTATCGTGAGTCCGGTCTAGAAAGCCCGTGAATCTTTTCTCAGCAAACGGTCTCCCCAGTTTCATTATTTCGCGATACCGCTGCTTCTCATTTACCGTGAATCCTCCAAATAATTTTCTCACAACCTGATTCCACGAAGCCTAAAATCCTCCTCCTAAAAGCCAACCTACCTACCGTGACTCTTACACAGTAGCGCCTCCACTGTCTAAAGAGGATCATGTGTATCCTACCTAGCCTCCTCCAGATCGCCTCTACCTCCTACAGAAATCCCCTGCCTTTCCCGTGAATCACCACATCCAAAAATTTCCCCCTGGCATTCCCGTGAATTCCCACATCCAAAAATCCTCCCCTTGCCTTTCTCGTGAATCCCCACATCCAAAAATCTCCCCTGTCTTTTCCCGAGAATCTCCATATACAACACTCTGATTCCAGTCATCATATAGAATCCACCTCCTCCTGAACAACCACCAATCACCCGTGAATCACCGGATCTCCACGATACGACCTCCCTTTACATTATGAGTATTATTTTGTATTGTGGATCTTGTTTTCCTTAATAATACATGTTGTGATAATTATGTTTGGGTGAATATCTTGAATTGTGGGTGTTTGTGCTAGATTATTAGGTGAATTGTAGGATTTATTCGCCGTGCACTCTTGTTTTAGCTCTCTATGTGGAGGAAAAACTAACTTGCTTAAATAATTATTTTGCCTCACTTCAATTATCTAAGTGTGATTTAAATAATTAATACTATGATTTGATCTTTCCGTCAGATTTTGCATGTGTAGCATTTAGCCCTTCAAAAAATCGAATTATTTCCACGACACTTCACCTAGGGTTGGCATTCTAATTGTTAGAACAGGGAAACCGGCTCGCAAAAATTCGAACTAAGGGGTAGCCCGAGGTTATTGATCACGCGGTTTAACTCCACAGATCTAATGGCAAGAGCGAAAAAACACAAATAAGGGTTGGCTTGCCTATAAATAAGACCCACGTGTTGTAGCGAGGAGGTCCCGCCACGCGCCCAGAAATTTTTAGGAACATTTTCTCCTAAAACCAAATTTGAGTTCGAGAGTTCGGCACTCGGAAGGCACGGATTTGGCAGATAGGAACCATGGAGGGGGCAATGTGCCTTTCCTTTGTGCCCTGGGGGTCCTATTTATAGGCAATCCAAAAAAAGTACATGGTCTGCGAATACCCCACCCCCCTTTATGAGATATGCGATATATGTTTCCCGTGCGACCTTACTCCTGGAGGCCTCTAGAAGAGGCGAGCTGATTGGGAGCGCTTCAGGTGATGTCACCTAACTGGAGCTTCATTTTAGCGAGGTCGTCGAGCTAGAGGCCGACTGAGAGAAGAGCTCGTCGGCGAGCTCAGAGGGAGCTTGCTAACGGGATGTATGAGTCTGCGCGTCTGGAAGAGAGCTCATTGGTGAACTTTAGGTCATAAGGAGACGTGAATATGTGATCTGGAGAGCCCAAAAGGAGCTCGCCAGCTAACCAATTTACAGAAATGGCGAGCTACAGATGAGCTCCAATTGTCCTTGATGACGCCCTTCATTCTGGTGAATGGTAAACCTTCGGAGGTCTAGGGGGCCAATAAATAGGCTCGGTCCCCCCTCATCGAATACGGGTTGTACACAATCTCCGCTCTTTGTGAGTTCGCTTAGAGCTCTAAAAGAACCATCCAAACCTTATTCAACGAACTACGATTTGCCGAGCTAAGGGGTCCTCATCCCGCGGGAAGGACCGAGGTGGCGCCTCCTCGAAGCCTGGCAAGCATGGTGGGTCTCGACGCTATCACGGTTCCCGAGGAAACCATCCCGATTACAAGGACACTAGACCTCGCCATAACTCTCCTCGTCGGAGTGACGAAGCCTCAGATCACCGCCGAGGTAGGTGACCAGAACTTAGTTACTCTTGTCGAGTAGATGATTTGCACAAAAGATAACCTTTTAAACCCTTCTCAGGTATGGCTCCTCTGGTGGAGCCGCCTCGACGTCATGCCACCTCACCAGCCAGCGAGATCTTTGCTAACCTGGGAGACTCTTTTGGCGAGTTCAGAACACGCATAATCGCCATGTTCGCTTCGCACGATATGCAGTTGAAGACTTAGGCTACAAGTGAGTTGAATCGTCGCTTGATCGCGATAGAATCTCGACTGAACGCAAGGTTATTAGGATCGAGATCCTAAGTGGGATCATTTTGCGGGTGGATCAGATCAAATCGTAGGGTCAGATCGAGGATCGTAAGATCCTACAACATTCATAAATTAAAACTTCAAATATGAAATTGAATTTTGCATCATCCAATAACAAACAATCAACACAAAAAACTATAAAACTAACCAGTAGTTGAATAATTATATCAAAACGAAGTAAATGAACTGAACCAAAAAGTAATAAGAACTCGGCAGTCGGCAGAGACGTCTCTATGTGGCGGTCAGAAAGAGCGGGAACTCGACGAAGACATCGCTAGTTGGCAGTAGGAGCTCGCAGGGATGCAAAGACGAGAGAAATAGGGTTTCGCTTTCGCAGACACAGAGGCACGGGTCGTGAGTTGGGACTCAGAAGCGAAGCGTAATAAAATCGGGCAGCTAAATGTGTTATGGAATATGCTAGAGATTTTCAAAATAGCATCTAATAAAAGCAAAACAGGGTTTATCTCTCAAGTGATCAATCATGATAAACAATGAACAATTTTAAACTGAATTATCTACTAAAAGACTTTATTACCACAAAATCTATAAGCCAAGGAGATGTCTGACACACATTTCTGTCGAGCAACAATTGTTGTTGGACCTCCCAATGATGGAATCCAAAAAAAAACTTCTGTCAACATACCTTGATCTTGAAAATAGATTGTCTTTGGTAACCAAAAATGAGAAGGTAGCATAATTATTGGGTAAGAAAAATCATGATTTAGATTACCCATCATTCATCTCATTGGCTACATTTGAAGGAGCTGTTAGAAAATTTTCTCCAATAATAATACAGGCCAATCCACACCGGTATTGTTGCCAAAGTTGGAAAACATTATGTCGACTATTAGAATAAACTAATTAGCAAGTCCGTGCGTACAAACCTGCTAATGGAGAAGAAGCATAAAAAATCGCAAAAAGAAGAGGCTATTTTCATTTATGGCTTTTAAATTATATCCTATTATCAAACCACCATACTTCTTTCAGGGATGTCCTACATCCCTTGTCAATCTTAACAATGGACCTACTTATGATTAAAATAATCTTTGATGAAGAACTAACTCACCCAGCAAAAAAAACAGGAGCAGAAGATAATCAACATTTTTCTTAAATTTTTTGATTGGGGAAATACATCAGGCATGTCCAGTGCATGAAAAAGTAAAGAGAACATTGAAAAAATTAGCAGGGGTTAAGGAAAACAGTTCATTGCAATTAAAATCATGCAAGAAGAGACAATACATACTGCGCCTTCTCATTCAAAATCAATAATTTTCAACATGTGAGCAATCAGGACATTGCGATTTGGAAGGGAATTTGAGAATGTATAAACAAAAGTTTAAACATAAATGAATTTCTTTCAACAGGCTGCCAATTGCCATCATATAATCCAAGTCTCATTCAAAACCAATACTAATTAGCAATCACTTCATTAAAATTGTGAAGAAATCAAATCATGTGTATGCTTATAAGTTTGTGTAATGATCTAGATGTTGAAAATTATGCACCGTCGTGTACAAAAATTGACCAGAACCAACCAAATTCGCATTAAACAGAAGAAAAAACAGAGCTTACATAATCACAATCAAAGACGAAAATATAAACACTTTATACACGATCGAAACATGTATTACTCGCCGTATTGAGCGATGTATGTTGAATCTGACGGGGAATGGAGAGGTTGTAGGAGAGATGATTTCTCCCCTGCAGATAGAGTAAATATACGTTTGTAGGGAATCGACGAATGGTGAGAATCAGATGGGTTTTACAACAATAGAAATTGAGCAGATGCTTACTTGTCGGGGTCCCAGTTGATGTAAATAGAGCGAAATAAAGCCGTGATAGTTGATTAGCGTAACTCTGAGTTGCGATGAGTGAAAATGTGGTAGTGGTGAGAGTTGATTGCGTCTGGGGCTTGGATCTTCGAGGGTGTGGCGGATGTATCAGTGGTGGAGAAGGACCGGAAATCTGTCGAGGCGGACGCATAGAAGAGAAGCCGCTCCTTGTGTCGGGGCGGGTGCAGAGAAGAGAATCCACTCCTGGAAATGCTTCGTGTAAGCCCAGGGAGCAGAGGGTTTGCGAAGAGGAAGCTAGGGTTGCGAAAGCCCGGATACACTGAGATCGGGGAAAGCGAATGGCGTGGAATCGAAATGAGCCAACCGCTATTCAAATTAAAGCGAAAACGGGAATCACGGGGGATGAATCAACGGTCCAGATTCTCCCAATGTCTTTATAATTCTATAAAATTCGAATCCATCAGAATAGTAGTGGTTCGATAATAGTTCTAGTCTTAGATTGATGTATTTATGCATATATTATGAAAAAAAAACGCTAAATTTTAACCAATTGTTTTGTACTATTTTTTTGTCACGGCAAAAAATCGTTGTTAATACTTATGTATTTGCCACAAATTAGAAATTGTGGCTAAAATATTAGCTACAAATTAGGCAATCGTGACTAATATTATCTTATTAGTCACGAATTCGATCAACAGTGGCTAATATTTTTTTCTCCACGAATTAGGCATCTGTGACTAGTATTACTTATTAGCCACGAATTAGGACCGCGATTAATATTTAACTATTAGCCACGATTTTTGACCCGTGGCAAAAAAAGTGTGGTTAAAAGTCATTTTTCTAGTAGTGTCATTTTTAACGTTGATGAACACATATAGTGCAAGAGCCTAAATAACAAAATTTAAGCAGAATATCCACTCAGCAATGACCAAAATCGTTGTTTCTTACACATTTTGGAACTTGGGCGTTCCATGCTTAGTGATTTTTTCTGTTTACGACTATCAGAGCATGTGTTTCACATGTGTAAGCATTTTAGTGATGAGTGACCAAGTGCTTTTTGGTCTCTATTCTCTCAAATATGCCTTTAATGGAAATGAATTTAGTGGTTACTCATACAAGAATACGAATGTTAAGTGAATGATTTGGGCATTACCATAGCTTAGATGTTCACCGCCTTAGTATTTTGGTGAGTATTGTGAGCCTTCGTGGCCACTCTTATGTGAAAACGGCTAGTTGGATGCAAAGTTATGGTCTTTAAAATGTGAAATTTGTTGTAGTGCTCCACATGACAATACAGTAAATGAACGTAGATGATGTCAAATCTTTAGCGACCTATTAATTTGAATCGTTGGTTTATCTATATGCCATGTGAAAATTAATTTTGACTCGTCAAAAAAAGAGCATAAGCATTACGATTAATTAAATTACCCATACACTTGGTGGTATGACCTCGATGGGCGCAAGCGAGCGCAGAAGTTCATACTTAAGATTGATGATAGGTAATAACACGATATGTTGATAGCAATGGTGAACCTAGACTCATGTGAATTGATTTTGGTGTGATAAACTCCCCGTAGTAGAATGTGATGACATGACCTGCGATTCAAATCAATATTGTAAATTGTCATCTTGAATATACGATTATACCCTTATAATGAAATATTGATATCGTTGCTATATTAATGTTTTTTGAGTACGTGACAAAAAGGAAACAATTACCTCGAGGTAGGATAAGATCGATGAATCCCTCCTAATTGAATATGAATAACATGTAATATGTGAGCACACTTGGTGGGACTACCCATGTGATATTGAGTTCGAACACATTTGTAGTTGTGTGTTACCTGCAGAGTTCAAATTTTGAGTGGTCTTGTAGGACCTTATTTCTGAATGAGTTAGATATACACTCGAAATGCGAGTAGATGCAATAGCACGTGCAACATGTTTGAATAAATATTTGAGTATGTGCTTTTGGGTGTGAATGTTGGAACAGGTTGAGGTGAGGCACACCCACATCGTGTAGTACAGCAGGAAAAGTCAGATCTTTAGAATGACCATCGTTTATCGGCAGGAAAAGTCAGATATATTGGAACGGCCGTCGTTCCACTCCATTGCAAGAAATTATCACAGATAGTGAAACTGAAATAGCGGTGATGGAAGATCAGTGCATCGGTGCGACTGTTAGTGTGACACCCATTTCTTTGGCAACTGCACACATGTCTGTTATTGAAGGGACAACCGACGAAACTCGTGACGGGGCGACTTACTTCTTTGAATTGCCATCCACCTATGTTTAGTGGTGTCGAGTCACCCGCTTATGCTCAGGATTGGTTGGAAGGGTTAAAGACCTAATTTTGGTCTTATGGGTTTCGTTGGAGCTGATGGTCACTCTCGTCTCCTTTGCACTGTTTGGGGAGGCTAAGAGATGGTGAAAAGAGGAGTGTCAGAGACGTTTTTTCCCGACACCCATGATCTCAAATCCCTATGGAATAGTTTTATGAGGCGTTTTGGGAACGCTTTGTACCGACAACTAATTGCCTCATACTGCGAGAAGACTTTTTGATGTTGAGGTAAAAGGAGTTGTTTGTGGAGGCTTATCTCCAAGAGTTTTGCAATTGAGTTGCTATGCGGAGAACATCCTGGTGAGTGATGAGGACAAATCTCATTTTTTAAGGGATTGCATGATGATTGGAAGGCCCTTTTGCGCGCATCGGCATCTATCAGTTTCCCCAATTTTGCTTCAAGCATCCCGTAATTTTGAGTTTAGCACTCGACGGATGCAGAGTGAGGCGGAATAAGCGTTTGAAAGAAATAGATTGTTAGTTGTTGAATTGAAAAGAGCGCATGTCTTTGAAGAATCCAAGGCCGAGTGCTCAAGGGATTCAAAGAAGAGGCAGAAGTTACTCATTGTTTGCTTTATTTGTGGCCGTCAAGGCCACGTCGCTCGTGGATGCTAATCTTAGCCCCTGAGAAAGTAGCAGTGATGACCGCTATTATTTTCCTTTTTTTGTAAAGTATCATGTATTATGTGTTAAACTTATATCATCTTTTATGTTGGATTCTTTTTGGAGCTTGGTTCATCCTCCTCTTTTATGACTCTTGTAAGTGAGTCAGTTATCGATGACTTGGTAGTCTTGCTTGTGGTGTGATGCGGTCATGGCAAGGATACCACGATCGTACAAGTAATAAATAAAATGGGAAGTACTGAGTATCGAACTCACGTGGAACACGGCGGGGGTGAAGTAATCTTTTGAGAAAGACTTGAGATAGAAGTCTTGGCGTAAACTTTTATCGTAAACGGGGGTTTGCTAACAATTATTGCAAGAAAATAAATCTAAACTAAAATGCGTGTCGCAAGAACCGCTTCGCTCCTTCGCGGGTCGCCTTCCACCACTTCGCTCCTCCGCGGGTCGCCTTCATCCGCATCGCACCTCCGTGAGTCGCCAACCTCTGCTTCACACCTGTAAGTTTATAAGGGTTGTAGTCTAAATCACCTAGAGGGGGGGTGAATAGGTCTCTTTTGTTTCCTCTAATTAGCCTAGCTGCTTTCTGGTTTAATATGAGCAATTAATCAAACACACAGAAAACACACAATCATTTATAGTGGTTCCCCAAGACAGTGTGTCTATGGGTAGTCCACTTTCCCCCCTTCACCCTTCTAACAGTGTGTTAGACAGGGCCAACTCCTCCAATCTCAGCTCCAAGAGCTTACAACACAGATCCCTCAGGATCTCTCAGGTTTTCCCAAGCCCTACCTCAGATCAGCCACTGATCCTACAACTCAGACCACAGCAGGTCCTACAATCTCAGGCCTAAACAGCCCTACCTCAGAGGAATCCACCTCCTACAACTCAGACCCCTTCCAGGTCCTACCTCAGAGGAATCCTCCTCCTACAGCTCAGGCAATACTGCCCTACAACTCAGGCTAAACAGCCCTACCTCAGATCTCATAGATCCTACCTCAAGCTGTCCTCACAGCTCTACAACTCAGGCAGTGAAGCCCTACAAAGTCAGAACCCAAAGGTTCCTACAAAAGAAATAATGATCTTTACAAAATAGAAGGAAGAAAGGTCAAGTCTGGTTCTTCTTCTTCTCCTCAGCTGTTGTTGCAGACTTGAACCAGGGAGCCATGTTCAGCTCCAACTTGTTCTTCTTGATCAGCCCTTCAGATGAAGAACTGGATCTACTGCTCTATCTTGAAATTAATCAAGATGAGCTATCTCTTTTCTCCTTGCAGCCTTGTGTGAGTTCAGTTGTTGGCTGCCGTCAATAGAACAGTTATGTTCTCGATTTTGAGTACTGGAGAACTAGCAAAGGTTGTTTGCTCAACCCTAACTTATCCCCTTTATACATCCCTGACCTTCAATGGCTCTCAGACGTCCTTCTGACAAGTATGGGAGAGACTGGTGGACCCCACACTGCCTTTCTGCAGCTTGTGCCAAAAGCAGAACACGCAATCTGCGTTCGACGAACTCGCCATACTGTGTTCGACGAACTTGCCAAACTCTGCATTCGACGAACTCGTCATACTGTGTTCGACGAACTTGCCAAACTCTGCATTCGACGAACTCGCCAAACTCTGCGTTCGACGAACTCGCCAAACTCTGCGTTCGACGAACTCCATTCTTCGTTCGACGAACACGCCAAGTCTCAGCGCTTGCTTCTGTCCCGTCTCTACGTTCGACGAACTGAGTTCTGCGTTCGACGAACTGAGTTCTGCGTTCGACGAACACGCCAAATTTCTTCTATCTGCATCTCCTTTCCCGTCTCAACGAATCCGTTGAGACAGTGAGCTCGTCTCAGCGGATTTGACCCTTCGTCTCAGCAGTTCTGCTGAGACAATTCTTCATCTCTTAGGAGTTGATTTCTCCTGATCTAAGGGCATGATTGGCCCTTTCTCTTGAGTTACTTGAGCCTGTATATCTTACACAAATATGGTTTTATTAAATACAACTTTGTACTTAGCATTGAGTGTGACCCCTTTTCAAATCAAGGGAATTTGAGAGCAAATTCCCAACAATCTCCCCCTATTTGAAGAGGGCAAAACACCTGCCAATGCTAAGTAGCAACTTAATCAAAAATATGTCATATCACTGAAATTTGTTAAGTAAGAATAATTATGTCATTTCATGACACATGCAGATAGAGTAGATTTCTGTTGACATTAACAGTTTCTTATCTATACCAATTATCATTAGATACATATGTCAACTACTCATAAAGACACATCACATTTATGTCTATTACATGATGACTCAACATTTCTTCATTACTATATGTACTTAGCACATGATACTGAAAGTAAAGCACAGTTTGTTCAAGTGCAGTATACATATATAAACAACAAATGACATAATATAATTTTCAGGAGTTAAAGTGTCATTCCATTTATATGTTCAAAACAGACATATATTTTCAGTTCAAGACATATTGTTACATCCAACAACTTAAGGAGCTCCTAAAAATAGAGTTTTCTTGGATGGTCCCTGGGAAGAGCTTTCTCCTTCTTCCTTAGATTTTCTCTTCCTAGCTTCAGCAACAACCTTCATCTTTTCCTTCTCTTTGAAGTATATGAATGGCTTGGGAAGATATCTTGGGGGAATCCTTATAGGAGTTTCCCTTCTCACCAGATTTCTTTGAGAATTCTTTCCCTTAGAGACTCCCTCTCTAGATGTTTGATCCATTCATTAGATGAGTAGACATGGTCAATATCCTTGAGTGGATTGCCATGGCTGACCCAGGTGTTGACTACAATTGTATCCAATTCCAGATTATCATCCTCATAGAGTGGATCATCTATTCTGTTCATCCTCTTCTGGGCCATATATTCTTCAGCAGTCTGAATGCCCTCTCTCATTCTCCTCTTTGATTCCCTCTCATCTTGAATCTATTCAGATTGACTTTGAAAATCAAAATCTTCAGGTCTGTTTGGGTTCAGAATATGAAGATTTATGGCAATTCTGGTTCCTTGTAACACATTTATACTTGTGATCCTGTGATCATCATTTACCTTCTTAACCACAGTTAGAAGTTTTTCTTGAATTGCATTTGATGCATTGTTGACCTCTTGCACCACTTTCTTGTAGGCTGCTTCCTGGTTAGTGAGTAGCAGTTGGTGGGCATTCTCCAGGTTGGTGTTTATCCTTATGTGAGCCCCTTTCAGTTTTGCACTTAGCTTGACAACTTTTTCCTCCCCCGTTTTGCCTTCTTCAAATATCTTTTTCTCAATTTCAGAATGTTGATCAATTATGGATTGGGAGAGTGTTTGGAAAGTACTGTCCACATCCTCCAGAATGTTTTCCTTTGCCTTGTCAATGTGGGACATGATATGGCTGCTGGTTGTGTTAGCCACTTGTACCATTCTGGCAACTGCTTTCTCCCAGACATTTTCATTCTTGTAAAGTTGATGTTTTACATATGTAATGTCTTTTGTGGAGTCCCCTTGTTTGTTTGCAATTTGCTTCAGTACAGTGTGTTGGGCAGCAACAGTGCATTTAGCCATCTCAAACCATCTGGTCATTTGTTGGAGGATATGAGCAGATGTTGTTGTGACATCATGAATCTGGGTATTCAGCTCAGTCCTTACTGCAACCACCCTTGGTTCCATTCTTTGCTCACTGGCTTGGATCTCCTGAGTCAATGCTGCTCTTGTAGCATTTAACTCATCTCTTATTTGAGTAGTGGCACCATGAACCTTTTCTGCAACATGCTCTTTCATGGACAACATCTGACCCTCAATGATGGATTGTATTGAGTTTAGCAGGTCAGATGTGTCCAGCACAACTGCTGGCCTTTCCTGGGCCACCTCTTTCTCCACCACCTCTTCAACCCCATTGTTTGTCTTCTCCACTGCAGGTTCTTGTCTTGGCATCTCTTCAGAAGAGGGTAGAACTTCCATGGTGTCAGTTACCCTGATGACCTCTTCTTCACTCTGAGCATTTGCTCTTCCAGCATCTGGGTTGTGCTCCCCCTCACTAGCACACCCACCCTCTTCTCCATAGAGTGAGCTATGCCCCCCTCACTTAGGGCATCCATATGTGGAGAAATCTGTCTAGGAGAACCTGAAAAGAGAGTGATGAGTTAGTTAGACACCTAGTCTTATCTATAGTTTGAGGGGTTATGACTAACTATGATCCTAGTTTACCATGGAGAGGTGAATTCATTGATTCACCCTTAGCTTGTGGAACAGCTGGATCAATATTAATCTGAGTTGGCTCAGAAGGGAATTCCGCCCTTCCTTGGGGTTCATCATCCACACATGTCCTGGGGACATCTTCATCCTTCCTAGAGGTATCAACACCTTCTTCTTCACTCTTCTTTGCCTTTTTCTTCTCCTTCATCTCAGCCACCATAGAGGGTTGGCTCATGGGGAGGACTCTTGTTGACCTGTCCAATGTCTTAATATCCAATCTCTTTAAGTAGTGGATATTGACACCTTTGATGGAGGAGAAATGGCTAGGATATGCCTTCAGTAGGTAAAGTGATAGGATTTTTCCTAGGTTAGGGGCCTGCAGACATTGCTTCATTCTTTGATAAAGAACATTTCCCCAGCAAGTTCTTTTCTTCAGGATGATTCTTATAACCAGCTCAAACATTGGTTGAGAAATGGTGTCATAAGAGCCTGGTTTACATAGAAGAGCTTTTCCTACTATGTCACATAACAATTTCCCCTTTTGATTGAAGAATTTCTTTTTCAGAGATGAGGTCTGGGGATCACTGTATTCACACCAGCTTAGGGCTTGCTCCTTATCAGTGCCTGACACCTCCTCTTCCGCTACACTGGTAATTGCAGTACCTTTTCTAGCCTCTTAGGGGACAACTTCACCCTCATCTCGCCAATTTTTGAGGATATGTCATTCTTAGAAGATGACTGTTTGTCATTCGCATAAAACTCTAGCACTTCAAGCTTGAATATCAGAGAGGGTTCAAATAGCACGAACTCTAGACCAACTTCAGTGATGAGAGAGATAACACTTAGAATCTCTGGAGAGGCATGGAGAAATCCATCCCTCACCAACTCATATCCCTCAAGCAATTCCTTCACGATCTTGGGCGCCATTTGTCGAAGAGAAGAGCGCTGGGACGAAGGGTGTGTGAAGTCGACTCGACGGCGCAAGTGAATGTGAAAAGTCATTTAACACGGGCGGCTATTTATATAGTAGGTCTGAGTGTTAACCTAATTGACTCAGCGGATCAGCTGAGAAGGTTCATCTAAAATTTCAATCTTGGGCTGAGTTCGTCGAACTCAAAGCTGAGTTCGTCGAACACTGACTAAGTTTATCTACAACTTCAACATAAGACTGAGTTCGTCGAACTCAAACTCGACGTTCGTCGAACCCAGGAAGGAGTTCGTCGAACCCAGACTTTTCCCAGCTGTTTAAGTGCAATTTGAAGCTCAGCTGAAGCAGATTGTTCTGGTTAAGCTGATCATTCTACTTTTAAAATTAATAGAGATAGCATTGGATGTTGAATTCACAATGGTTATTCCTACTTTCAAATTAATAATGAGGAGAGTTACTTACCTCGGGGTTGTAATCCTCTAATTGATGTTGAATTCACAGTGGTTGTGCACAACAGCTTCTTGCAGCAATGTATTCAGACCCAGCAGAGGATATGGCCACACTGGTCTGTTTATTGCTGCACCATGATGTCAACCTCCTTCCTGTCATGTGCCTTGAGCACCCACTGTCCAAGTACCAAATTTGGTTGAGGTTGGTACTTGGACTGACCTGCAAGAAGTTTAGTTATCCTTAGGAGCCCAACTAGCTTTGGGTCCTAGGAACTTGTTAGCATGATGAAATGACCTTACTCTAGCAGCATCCTTTGCAGGAAGGCCCATCTTTGCACATGGCACATTAGGGTTGTGCCAACAGTCTATGGTAAAGTGTCTCACCTTACCACAGTACCAACATTCATGAATGTTGTATCTCCTCTTCTAAACATTTCTTGAGGAATTAACATTACTGTTCTTGTGTTCAGGAGGGGAGACAGTTGCAGTCTTCCTGTTTCTCTCAGCAATGATTTGACTGAATGTCAATCTATGTGTTGTCTTGATGCTCTTTGTCCTGATGGCATCAGCTTGCTTTGGCTTGTCAGCCATACAAGATCTGATGGCATCTGACACTGAGCAACAAGCCTTGTCAACAGATTTGACAACAGGAATTTTCTTTGCTGAAATAGATTTAGAAGTGCTTGCACCCTGATTCTTGAATGAGGGGGCTGAGGTACTAAAATACAAAAGGTCCAGGTTGGACCAATTGAATTTCCTCATGGGGAGCCTTCATGGCACTCAATCCCATTCCCTTTCTACCACTATGGGAAGGATTATTTTCCTTCCTATAGTTACTTCCATTCTTCCAGTGATCATACATGCTTTCATGGTTATACCTGTTGGAAGGAAGTAATACCTTTTGAAAGGTGGTATGACGCTTAGTCTCACCCTTGCTCTTTTCTCCACTCCCTTCTCCTACTTCCATCTTGTTGAATCCTAGTCCTCTCCTATTGGATTGGGAAGAGAAGGAGTCAATAATAGGGAGCACAGATTTAGGCTTGGAGAATTGAGCCACTAGGCTTCTTTCTTTCACAAGCTTTTCCTCAAGGTCCTTGATGACCTTGTTCTTCAGGATATGGTGCTCAGATGGGAAATAGTTATCCCCTTCAGATGGTTAATTTTCCTATACATCTGATTCATCTTGGTAGAAGATTCAGTGCATTCTTGTTTTTCCATCTTAAGGGAATTAATCTCTTGGGCTTGCCTCTTGGCTAGCTTTTTGCTCCTTTTCAGGGCTTCCAAGAGAGCACCATATCTGTCAATCAATTGATTGACATCCACTTCAGCTTCTGAGTCACTTCCATCAATTGATGAAGGTCCTACAGATTCTGGGCCAGTCTCAGAAGAGGATGAGGAATGAATTAATACATGTTCATTTTCTGAGATGTTCTGACTGTCCTCCTCATCAGTGATGGCCATTAGGCCTCGCTGCACATTGTCTTCTTCATCATCCTCTATATCACTATCTGAGTGTGATAGAGGGGCCCTGATTCCAACCTTGGCAGCTGGGTAATCTTCATCTTCTTCTGCAGCAAACATCCCAATGTAGGCTTCTTCTTCATTCTCTGAATCTGATGTTGAGGAATCAGATTCACTCCAGCTTCTTTCTTTCTTTGCTAGGAGGGATTTTTCACCCTTCATATCCTTTTGATGATGATGTTTCTTATCACCATTCTCCTTTCTTTTGGCTGGACAGTCAACTATGACATGTCCAGGTTTGCTGCAGCTATAACAGATTATGTTATTAGAAACATGTTTACCAAGTTTGGAATCATACCTGTCACCCTTTGGGTGCTGTCTTTCAGATTTCCTGCTATCTTTCTTGTAGTGTGATGATGAGGAGGGCATGTTCTTCCATTGCTTCCTCTTCATCATCTTCTTGAACTGCCTTGAAAAGGCAGCAAACTCTTCATCAGAGGAAGAGCTATATGAGGTGCTGACTTCAGGTTCAACACTTCTCCTTGGAGGAGACACCATCCCGCCCTTGCTTCTCTTGGAGCTGTCAGCTTTGAGAGCTACAGATTTCTCCCTTGCCTGAGTCCTTGTTGAGGTGTCCTCTTCCTTTCTTGCAGATAGCTGCATCTCATAGGAGAGCAGCTTTCCAAACAGTGTGTGAGTGGGGGTCTCACCAAGCTTGGCCACTTCCCTGATTGCACAGATTTTTGTGTCTCATTCCCTTGTTAGAGATCTAAGGAACTTATCATTCAGCTCATAATTGGTGAATACTCTCTCATAGGTTCTTAGCTCATTGACTATTCTGAAGAACCTCTCATAGCACATGGAGATGCTCTCCTGGCTGTGTTGCCTGAAGGCTTCATACTCTTGGTTAAGGAGTGACTTTCTATCATCCCTTACTTCAGCTGTCCCTTCCATATATACTACTACATTTCCTTGGCAGTAGTGCAGTGTACCAAGTTTTGAAATGTGGAATCATCAACAGCATTCACTATGATGTTCTCGGCTCTTTTGTCCATGTTGAACAACTCAAGTTCATCCTTCGTCAAGTCTTTGAATGCCTTGGCCACTCTTCTTGTTGGATCTATAGTGGAGGCGGTGTGAAAGGTGAAAGGTCCTTCTTCAACTGTGATGAAAATCCTTGGATCAGATGCTTCCATAAACAGTCTGATCCTTTGCATCCATATGCCAAAGTTTTCTTTGCTGCATATGGGCAACTTCATGGATCCCATTTCCTTCTTCAATCCAGAGGAGGCCATTGGATTGTGATTTGACTATTCCTTAATAGGATCTGGTCAGACAGTTATGTCCTTCTTGACCAACCTCCCTCTGATACCACTTGTAAGTTTATAAGGGTTGTAGTCTAAATCACCTAGGGGGTGAATAGGTCTCTTTTGTTTCCTCTAATTAGCCTAGCTGTTTTCTGGTTTAGTATGAGCAATTAATCAAACATACAGAAAACACACAATCATTTATAGTGGTTCCCCAAGACAGTGTGTCTATGGGTAGTCCACCTTCCCCCTTCACCCTTCTAACAGTGCATTAGACAGGGTTAACTCCTCCAATCTCAGCTCCAAGAGCTTACAACACAGATCCCTCAGGATCTCTCAGGTTTTCCCAAACCCTACCTCAGGCTCAGCAGCCCTACCTCAGATCAGCCACTGATCCTACAACTCAGACCACAGCAGGTCCTACAATCTCAGGCCTAAACAGCCCTACCTCAGAGGAATCCACCTCCTACAACTCAGACTCCTTCCAAGTCCTACCTCAGAGGAATCCTCCTCCTATAGCTCAGACAATACTTCCCTACAACTCAGGCTAAACAACCCTACCTCAGATCTCACAGATCCTGAAGCCCTACAAACTCAGAACCCAAAGATTCCTACAAAAGAAATAATGATCTTTACAAAATAGAAGGAAGAAAGGTCAAGCCTGGTTCTTCTTCTTCTCCTCGGCTGCTGTTGTAGACTTGAACCAGGGAGCCGATGTTCAGCTCCAACTTGTTCTTCTTGATCAGCCCTTCAGATGAAGAACTGGATCTACTGCTCTATCTTAAAATTAATCAAGATGAGCTATCTCTTTTCTTCTTGCAGCCTTGTGTGAGTTCAGTTGTTGGCTGTCGTCAATGGAACAGTTATGTTCTCGATTTTGCGTACTGGAGAACTAGCAAAGGTTGTTTGCTCAACCCTAACTTATCCCTTTTATACATCCCCGACCTTCAACGGCTCTCAGTCGTCCTTCTGACAAGTATGAGAGAGACTGGTGGACCCCACACTGCCTTTCTGCAACTTGCGCCAAAAGCAGAACACGCAATCTGCGTTCGACGAACTCGCCATACTGTGTTCGACGACCTTGCCAAACTCTGCGTTCGACGAACTCACCATACTGTGTTCGACAAACTTGCCAAACTCTGCGTTCGACGAACTCGCCAAACTCTGCGTTCGACGAACTCCATTCTTCGTTCGACGAACACGCCAAGTCTTAGCGCTTGCTTCTGTCTCGTCTTTACGTTCGACGAACTGAGTTCTGCGTTCGACGAACTGAGTTCTGTGTTCGACGAACACGCCAAATTTCTTCTATCTGCAGCTCCTTTCCCGTCTCAGCGGATCCGCTGAGACAGTGAGCTCGTCTCAGCGAATTTGACCCTTCGTCTCAGCGGTTCTGCTGAGACAATTCTTCATCTCTTATGAGTTGATTTCTCCTAATCTAAGGGCATGATTGGTCCTTTCTCTTGAGTTACCTGAGCCTGTATATCTTACACAAATATGGCTTTATCAAATACAACTTTGTACTTAGCATTGAGTGTGACCCCTCTTCAAATCAAGGGAATTTGAGGGCAAATTCCCAACAACACCTACGTGGGTCGCCAACCTCCGCTTCGCACCTACATGGGTCGCCAACCTCCGCTCCGCACCTCTGCTTTGCACCTTCGCGGGTAGCCAACCTCCACTTCACTCGCAAACACACTCAAACCTCAACAATTCAAGATCTCGACAAAGCACAAAACAACAAGATCACAAACACATCAAGAACAACAAAAATCACCCATCCATATCATTCACAATAGAAAATGTAATTATGAACATCTATACCCAATGGTCATGGTGTATAGATGTTTTAGAATACACTTAAATAAAGATTACAAGTATTCTAAAATAAAAATAAAAAATACATGTTGCCACTCCTTGGCTCAAAGAGAACGGGAGACTCTTCCTCGGATTTGGAGGGGAGCACGGCTTGGTCCGCCAGCTCTTCCTACTCCTCATTGGCTACTTCCACGATACGGGAGAGAGCTGTCACCTCCTCCAAATCGCGTCATCACCATGGTCTATTGTATCAACATTAAGTGTTCCGGCTTGGAGTTCCAATGGATCCTTGCAAATCTCCTTCTTCTCTTTTAGGATGCTTGGGGAGGTAGGAGAGGGCATAGGGGCAAAACCCTAGAGCCTTGAGGCAAAACGGGGCAAAAAACGGCGCTCCCAATGTAGAGATGCTGAAGAAATCGAGGAAGAGGGTATTTATAGGCCGCCTGCAAAATAACTCACGCACGATAATGCACGTTCAAAGCAAGTGGTCGAGCGTTTGATCGTGTGCGAAGGATGGAAAGCCTGTGCGGGAAGACGGTGGCGCCCTAAAATGGCAGATGATCGTGCGCGAAGAAAATTGCATGATCATGCGTAAAAGCGCACAAGGATGCACATTTAGGGGGGTTCTGGGAAAGTCCAATAACGCACGCACGATCATTAGCGGGAAAGTCCAAATAACGCACATTTAGGGGGGTTTTGGGAAAGCCTGTGCGAATTAGATATGAAACGATGCTAGAAGGGTGCCAAAAACACAATACGGAAATCGCTCACATGGTGCTCACAAATCATTAGCGGGAATGATGACTAGCGGTCAAGTCAAAATTTGGTTGTTGCGTGACTATGTAGTTGTGACCTTATATGAGTTTGACTTTGTAGCGTGTTGATGATGAAAATTAATACTTGTGTTATTTTGTAATTAACACTCGTGAAGATCAGTCGTTAGTCTGCCAAGGTAGATTGAAAGTATTTCGTTCAAAATTGAATTTTTGGCATGATAATATGAAAAATTGTTTATGTCATGAATTTGGAGATTGATGGTTTGGGAACCTGATCTTCAGACGTGTGTTCAATATAGTTGAAATCATGAGGATGTTCACAAACGTTTGAGTTTGTAGCTTGTTTGGTAGGATTCATAAAGAGATTCATACGTGTTTGAACCTAAGCAAAAACACCTCGTCGAGAATATGATATCTCAAATGAGAATTTATACTTTTGTGCGTTGAATAGAGGTGATGTTGTAGTTTTATTTCCACCAATTCAAGGCTTCAGGGACTATCATAGTCTTGATGTGTTTGGAGTGTGACCTTTCCTGACGTAATGGAACGGTTATGGAGCGACGAAAATGAGAATTTGTAAGGCTCTTTTGGTTATGACCGAAGTGACGGAAGAATTTCTGTGTTATAGTGGACGAGAAGATTCATCGACGTGCTGTTTTGGGCATTTCTTATCTTCAGTTTCAGCTTCTAACTATGAGTTATTTAGTTATTTTTGTTAACAATCATTAGCATTTTAGATTTGTAGATTTTGTATGTGATGGGGTCCCAAACGGACTCTTGTTGTATTTTATTTGCAGACCAAGAATGTTATAGAAATGATCCGGCCATTCAAGATTTTCTTGTTCATCGTGAGAACAACAACAAAAGCGTCGTTGCGGGAGACATATTGGATGAAGGCCACACCAGACTGTTGCGATCCTTCACAACGGAGACGAGGGCAACCTTGTCGAAGGTGTAGAAGACTATTTGTTAGGGAGTAATCGAGATTTGATGCGTAGACCTTGGATTTCAAGGGGGGCGAGACCACCGCTGCCGCCGCCTGACTGGTAGTACTTGGAGGAGGTCGTGGTTGTGGAACAATGGCCGGAGGAGGGAAGAGGATAACGGAAGAGGATCTCGTCATCATCCTCGTCGTTGAGCCACCATCAATCGCATTTTCTCTTGCCGCAGCTCCAATCGATTGGCACACAAAGTAGTGAGACACATTTAAAAGACTTTCCGTTGCCAACGCCGCCGACGCTTGAGCTCTTTTAATTAAAACACGTGACGGAGAGCAGCGTAAACTCTTGTTTCCAAAACAATTACTGTTCATTTGAAATGGTTACAAAGTCTAAAGTGCACAAATATAACTCTAATAATGCATAAATACTTGAGGAACTTCATCCAATTTTATGTACAAAAATAATTTGTTTTTCTTAGTCGGTCATATCAAACACATATTTTATGATTGTGATGTTTATATTCAAACTCACTCAAGCAAAAAAAAAGGACACATATTTCATTACTCATGAACATTAAATTTGAAATAGCTCCCTCATATTTGTCCCCCAAAATGTTAGTTCTACTGAAAAAATCTTTGCACTAATTTCTGTTAAAATTTGAATTGTTTTAGATGGCATGACACTACATATTAAAATAATTTTTTAGTTTAATAAAATTGTTTCAGTGATTAAATTCCCGGGTTGCTACCAAATATTAAAATGGAGAAGAAGAAATCTCCAAGCGGGTGGAAATCAGGGAGGGAGGGATCAAAGTAAAATCAAATATATTAAAACTTAAAAATCACATAGATATTAAAACTTTGCATTTAACTTTTATTCATTACATGTTATAATTCGACATAGGCAGTAAAAACATCTTATATTATTATTATTATTATTATTATTATTATTATTATTATTATTATTATTATTATTATTAATTAATGGCAGCTTCTCATCTTAAGAGTATCAGAGGCGAATACACCACCCTGATTTATGAGCAGAGCAGCCCATGGACGGAGCAGGCTGCTGCTATCTTCATCACCCAGCGACAACCCCGTGGCGAAGCTGCTGCTGCTGCTGCTGCCTCCGGCGGCGTTAATGCAGTGAATGAGTAGGTCTTGAAGGGACTGCAGCCTGGATCCGAGCTCCAACGCGCGTGTCCTCAGAACAGAGTTCTCTGCTTCGACTCCGAGACGGAGGCGGGTGGTAATGTTGAGAGCAGAAAGAATCTGGTTATTCTCTTGCCTGAGATAACTCAACTGCGCAGTTAGATCATCCAGGTGCTTCTGCTTCCTCATCCGAGATCGCCGAGCCGATTCTCTATTCGACAGCATTCTCTTCTCCTTCCTCTGAGCCGCTACGGAGTTATGGAGCTGGGTCGACCCGGAGGAGGAAGGCATGATATTGAACAAGAGGCGGGAGACAGACAGAGAGAGAGAGAGAGAGGGCTAGCTAATTAGGGAAGGTTAATTAGGGGGAAAGAGAGGAGCTGATCATGAGAAAACGTAGAACCAGTAGAGGAAGACGACGGAGAAGGACTGAGAGAGATGGGTGCGGCGGCGGCGGAGCAGCGTGGAGCTTAACATAAACCCGGAGAGGAGGAGCTCAGTACTTATGGAAGGCAACATCAATCAAGAAGAAGAGGAGCTGCATGTGAGTAGAGCTAGCTAGCTATTGGGGGAGGGAATAATTAGAAGAACATGGTTTTTTTTTGCTTCTTGGGATCTTCTTCGGCCTGATTTCTGAGAACCGAGGTTTTTTTGTTTCTTGGGGGAATGAATTAAGGAGTCGAGCTTGGGAGGGAGAGATGAGAGGAGATGGTGGTTAAAAAGGACAAGGATTTCTTGAAGGAGCCGGATTGGAGGGAGAGCGCAACAAGAAAAAAGGAAAGAGGTTTTGGGCATGCTACAAATGGAAATTTATACACCAAAATACAAAGTGACCTAGGTATTCAGAGAGAGAGAGAGAGAGAGAGAGAGAGAGAGAGAGAGAGAGAGAGAGAGAGAGAGAGAGAGAAGCACTCATTCTCTCTCTCTCTCTCTCTCTCAGAATCAATCATATATTTGTATGCATCAAGTTGGAATATAAACTACACCATCAGCAAAGCTCTCTCACATTAAACTCACTGCTGTATGGAAGAGAGAGAGAGGGGAACAAACAAACAATATCTTGGTGGGGCCAGGCAGAATACACAAAGTGGCTGCCACCACACATCACATGAGCTTTAGACCCCACAAAATACATTCCTGATCACTTTGTTCACAATCATCATTTCCTCTGCAGTGACAACTCTCCTAATTCCTCATCATTTCCTTTGCAGTGCTTCCAATACTTTGAGAAATCATCATCCACCAAACCCCCCTCATATATTTAGCTCTCCTAATTAACGCCTCATTTAATCATTCTTCTGAGGTTTAAATGTGGCCATTAACTTTGATAATCACATTCAAAACACAGCAATTGACATTCGGGAATACATAGAACCAGAATGACCCTAGCTTTCTTATCTGGAATGTCACACCTAATACTTCTCAAATTAAGAGAGAGACAGAACAGAGAAGAGAGAGAGAGAGAGGTTAAAATGAAAGGAAAAAAAAAAGGAGAGGCCAAGATGGCAGTGGTTCCATCCGTGCCTAAATTATTCGATTCCATGAGCCAACTTGCCCAATTTGCATCCAAACCAGAGTAATTAATAATAATTGCAATGAAGAATAAAAAAGACATGCAATAACTTTCTTTTTTTGTATCTATCCCGAGAAAAAGAGATATAGCATAAGGAAGATAGGCTAACAAGTTATTTTCCTTAAATAAAACTCTAGAAATAATAATAATAAGAAGAAGAATTGGTGCGAACAACGTCCGAATTACAACAGAGCATGCGTGCCAGTGTGTGGAGTTATTGAGGAAGGAGAGATTTTTTCGTACGGGTAGCGTATGGGAGAATGGTACGGGTGAAATCTTGTCCGTCCAATCTGCCATCGGACTCTAGGAGGAAGGTCGCACTAAGAGGAAGTCGAAGTTGCTTTCGGCGGAAGGTAGGGAAACGATTTGCGAGTTCGGGAGGGAGAAACGTGGTGGGCCCGGGAAAAAAATTACCTATTTATTTCCGCACGATGCGGTACGTGGGTTCGGCGTATAAAAAAGATTTCCCAGCTATATACAGAGATTAATCAAAAGAATAAAGATTATTAAAATGAGACAATAAGGGAGGATATGACCCTAAAGTTTAGGGAGAATAAATGGGAAGAAGAGAAATTGGGTGTGAAGGAGACTGCTCTACATATCCCAACAAATTTATTGTCTGCATTCCTTCATCCTCTCTTCATCAATATTGTGATGATGAGCATTTTCTCTTCTTCTTCTTTTTCTCTTCTATTTTTAATGCACAGCACGGAGGATGATGCAAAATATGATCTTGAAATCCTATAGTTAATGTACCTAATAATTAAAGTGGTCCTTCCTTGAAAATAAAGAGTGGTCGGCATGTCGGCATGCGCCTCCTCCACACAGAGGCCACAATGCTCTCACTCCTTACATTTTGATGGCAACCACAGCTTTGCTCTTCCTGTAAAGAAAGATGTGAGTAACAGTATATTCTCTTTTCTCTCCACTGCATCAGCAAAGTGTGATTGATAGTCAACTCTCATTATTCCCGGTAAATATATTTGTCCTTTTCAAAAAGCAGCCCCCCCCCCCACCCATCAAACAAACAAACAATCAATTATATGTATATTATATATAAATGGGTCATATCAGACAGTAATATTTCAAGAGTTTAGGAGCGCTTACCGCCAACCGAATCATCAGTGTAAAAAAGAACGATGGTGACTCTGTTGGAAACAGCTCCTCATTGGCAATTGAGTTGCTGTAATGAATTATTTTATGCAATTTTGCATGTGGAGTTACTGAACCGTGTTATAATTCAAGCAGCGAGCGTTTGTGAATCATTCTCGGAAATTGATTAATAACTTATGAATGTAACAATTACTCTGAAATTGAATGTGTAAAAGGCTTTTCGAGTGAACCACCTCTTCCTCGTTGGAGTCGACCGTCAAGTTACTTCAGTTTAGTATCAGAGAGGTCGAAGGTTGCATGACATTCCTAGATCGCTCACCTCTTATAGGGAGGGATGCATGTTTTATGAGATATTTTTGGAAAACACCGACGACTGGGAACTATAATCGAGTTTAGTAGTGTGTATCATCCTCAGGCGGATAGACAGACAAAGGTTATTAATCAAAGTTTGGGAGAATTTCTCAGATTGACCGGGGAGATTTCGAAACAATAGGATCTTGTACTTCCACATGCAGAATTTGCATTTAATAATTCTAAAAACCGATCTACTTTGTATCCTACATTTACTTGACCGCCATTCACGTGGATCCCATGACAACATCTCCTTTGATGCCCATTCACATGTCAACTATTTAAAATAACTGCATAAAAATATCACTAATAAATTACGATTAACTTCTAAAAAATATAAAATCATGGCCGATTGTCATCGCCGTTATATTTTCAAAACGAGATTGAGTGCTTGCCTATTTTCAAGAAGCAGAGATTTATGTCGGGCACATACCATAAACTACAACAAAGGAAGTTTGGCCCATTTCAAGTGTGAAAGCGACTAGGTGAAAACACCTATCTCTTAGATCTTCCAGTTGAATTCGGCACCTCACTGATATTCAACGTGGCCGATCCGCGCCATCCCGCCTGCAGTGGCTCCAGCAATACCACCCAATTTAGAGTTGATGCTCACACCTACCACTGAGGAGGTAGATCAGATTGTGGGTATTCAGAAGTTTCGAACTCATCATGGAACATATCAACACTATTTAGGCTTCGTTTGGCTCGGCTTATTTGCTCCGGTGAGTTTGGACAAAATCGTCATTGTCATAGAATGTATGTTTGGCATGACAAATGTTACTACCATTATCAAGAAAAGAAACTAGTTATAAGCATACAATATTTGGTATGACAATGACGTTTTTATCCAAACTCACCGGAGCAAATAAGCCGAACCAAACGAAGCCTTAGTTTCCTGGCGAGGTCGGTGCATTACAAACAGTTCATGGATCAGCGCCACAGAACTGCAGTGGCGACGACCAAATTTTTCAGTTTCCAGTCTTTGCAAGTTATAGACGGAGTCGAGCTCTTTTAACCTCGGGAGAATTGATGCACCTAGTGTCACATTCGAAGACACGCCTATTTCATTTCCCGCATGTGCATGTCTATGTCTGAAGACCACGTACTGGGTTGACCGTCCAGTAAGATCATGAATAAATATGTCTGATAATTTAGAATAATTAAGGAGGGTAATTAATAAACACAAGTGTACGTAGGAAAGAAATTATATGGAAATCAATTAATAAAAAAAATTTATATTAGATCAAGTATAAAGAGAGCCAAAAAGAAAAGAACTAGGGCGGAGAAGCAGAGAAACGAAATTGTTTTCGTTTCCTCTGACAATTGAGCACCCTCCCTTTTCAGTCGCGAACCAGAGCATCTCGGGAAGGAACGACGCCCTCGACACCGGCCAGGACTCCTACCCAGTGTTTCGACGTCGGCTAGAATCGAATCTCTTCAAACCCCAGTTTGACGCCGACGACATCGCCGATATTTTACAAGGTCGTCGTCGATTGCATGCCACTTCCGACGACCCCGTGCATCGCTGGTACCATAGGGAGGCCCCTTCGACTCCCTGTCGACGACGCTTATCTTCCAGTGACCGGCATCATCCGCCCAACTTATCCCCTCCCGCTCGTGCGCAAAGCGTTTTCCACAGTGATGCCCACCCCGTACAGACTCGTGTTTCCTTGCAAGTGAAGTTCGAACCAATAATATCCGCCTCATATCTTTGCTTAATCATTTAGCATACTTTCTATGCATTGCATGGATCTCCTTAATCATTCACAATTACCGTTATTTGTCATAAATTATTTTATGCAATTTTGTCTGTAGAATTATTGAACCGTGTTAGAATTCAAGCCACGAGCGCCTGAGAATCGTTCTCGAAAACTGATTAATAACTTATAATGTTCCAACTACTCTGAAATTGAATGCATAAAAGGCTTTTCGAGTGAACCACCTCGTCCTCGTAGGAATCGATCCTCGGTTACATCATTATACATGACGGTGCGAAGACTCTCCCTCCTTTTGAGTGCAACTTGAACA
The DNA here is from genome assembly GCA_033032865.1 of Dactylorhiza incarnata. Taxonomy (NCBI): domain Eukaryota; kingdom Viridiplantae; phylum Streptophyta; class Magnoliopsida; order Asparagales; family Orchidaceae; genus Dactylorhiza; species Dactylorhiza incarnata. The sequence continues at coordinate 459,165 of JAWHQI010000170.1, forward strand.
AAATTGTTCTCTTGCACCATAAGAACAATATTGTTCCCAAGGCATAAGGGAGGTATCCACACCGCTGAGCTACTAGATCAAACCGTCGGATGAGAGACATCTAGCACTGCATAGATCTAATGCTTGACATTAATATTGTTGGAGTCTGTGACCTAAGAGTATCATGGAACTAGTATTGGCTATCAACGTAATATGAACATATGGGTAGCACATTAAGAATGTACTAGAATAAGAAGAATGAATGGTTTGAGTTTGAATTAAGTCGGACTTTAAATTAATCCAAGTCGCGAAATAAATTAATTGCTTATTTATTCTGGAAATGAATGGGTGCAGTTTGAATAGTGATTACTCATTATTTAGAGTTTTTGAAACTCCTCTCACAACATATTCAATTTTGGAAACGAATGGCTGTAGCTTTTCAGAAATGGGCTATTGCTTTTACGTGTGTATTGCTTATGAACTAATTTTTTAGAGAGGCACTGAGAGAAAATAGGAGACTAAGAGACGATCTCTGTGAAAACGAAGCTAGTATTTTGTGCCAAAGACGGGTGATCTACTTCCTTCTGCGAGGTTGTTGGACATACAGTGTCAGAGTTTCGGGCATTCATGTGGATACTGACAGATGCCGAAACTTATATGCGTTCGGCTTCGACAAAAACCTCTGAGGATTTACCATTTTGTTACATCTATGAATTAATGTTCTTGATTAGTTTGTTTTGCATGGATATTGTGGGGGTGCGTATTTTCGCTGCGCATTAGATGCCCTCGAAACCCAACAAGTACCTCATCTACTAAATCAGTATGTGGTGCTCCATTGACATATCACTAATCTACTTTTGAAGGGTCATATTAGGAAAACATATGTCCATGTACAATTCTCATTACGAGTTTCTAAGAAAGATGAAACTTGGTGCATATGTATTGATATCATAATGATAAACAAAATTACGATCAAGTATAGCTTTCTGATTTCCCCGGTTGGATGACATGCTCGATATGTTCAATGAGTCGAGTATCTTTTTGAAGATCAATCTTAAAAGTCTATTACCATCAAATCTGAATATGCCTCGAAGATAAATAGAGAACAACCTTTAAGACTAGGAAAGGATTACATGAGTGGTTATTGATGCATTTTTGACATATCCAATGCACCTAGCACATTTATGAGAGTGATGAATCAAGTTCTTCGACCACTCATTAGAGTCTGTGTAATGGTATACCTTGACGATATTTTGATATATTCATACATATATGAACTCATGTATACGTACTCGGATGACCGCCCTCAGAAAGTGAAGATCCAAATCCAACCATTTAGGAGCGTCTAGTTTTATTGCATTGTATTAATGAAATTTTGGTAATTAGTAGTTTCCCCTCATATATAAGGAGTGTGGAGTCTTAGAGTGAATCTTAGGGTCTAATATAGAAATCTCTCCTTAGAGAGGACACTTCAGGGAACTGGCCCTCAAGAGCATGGTGCGAGCTTTCCTCGCGATCATATCTTGTTCTACGTACTCGGATGACCGCCCTCAGAAAGTGAAGATCCAAATCCAACCATTTAGGAGCGTCTAGTTTTATTGCATGATGTATTAATGAAATTTTGGTAATTAGTAGTTTCCCCTCATATATAAGGAGTGTGGAGTCTTAGAAGGGAATCTTAGGGTCTAATATAGAAATCTCTCCTTAGAGAGGACACTTCAGGAAACTGGCCCTCAAGAGCATGGTGTGAGCTTTCCTCGCGATCATATCTTGTTCTACAGTTTAATGCAATCTATTTTGGGGAATACTAACGCGATACAACCTACAACTCCCCCCCCCCCCCCCCCCCACCCCCCCCCCGCCTACCCTAGGTCGAGAGAATTCTTGCTCAAACAACCTTCATTTTGGATTCGACCCAGTAAACTCACGGGAATCAAGCTCGATCGAGGCAGTAACCTCATGCAATTCATCGAGCACCGTGTTCACGTGTCAGGCCAAAAGTTCAGGCTCCATCAAGGAAGAAAACTCACTGGAATGATGCTAGATTGAGACAGGGACCTAAAGCATCAATCGAGCGCCAAGTTCACGCACCTTCCTCGTGTTGCGATCGTCCAACCCCGGTTCAGACGATCGACTCAACGTAGGACGACGAGTACTTGTGTAGCCCACTCAGCCCAAGTCAGCGTCGATCGACTCATCATCTCGTCACTCGTCTCGTCCAGTGTCCGCAGCACAACTACCCCCACCTGCGTCGATCGACTCATCATATCGTCACTCGTCTCGCCCAGTGTCCGCAACACAACAACCCCCTCCCGCGACTTACTGTATCGTCGCAACCCTACTTACGAGTTGTCGTCTAACTGCATCGCATCCATTGCTTGCTTGTTGCTCCTTGCCTAGCCAAGATGATGTCGATCCAATCCGCTTCCTACACCCACCACCTGCAGTTGTTGCTTCCGTCGTCGGTTACCGTCGATCTCTCCCGCCCATTGATTCATATGATTCCATCGCCGCGGTTGCTTTCTTGTATCACGATGGCCCACTGTTTGAGCTACTTCATGAGCGGATTGCAACCACACATATGCGCCCACATAGCCCGTCCACATTCACCTTGTCTATCCAACATGTCCGCTTTGTGGAAGCAAAATTTACAACAATGGTGGAAACCTTTTGTCACTGTGGCATTCATGCCTCCCAATTGTGATCGCATGTTAAACCACCCAAGCTGGCACAAATCCCTCCAATGCACTCTTATGAAGTTCCCTCGCCACCTGTCATGACGGTATCTCCACTCCACCCATCGCCACCAATTCCCCCATTATAGCCAAATTCATCACCACGCTAACTCTCTCACTAAGATTACCTCAACTTCCCCCGACAGGGCCTTTGTTTCCATTGCAAACTGTTAGAAACGCCCATATCAAAGGCCCATAGTTAGGCCCATTATTGTATTTATTATGTATTTATTTCTCTCTCTCTCCTTTAGTCCCACATTGTGTATAGGATTTTCTCTCCTCTCTTCTCTCCTATAAATATGTATTCTCTCCTTGTATTTGGGTACATAAATAATACATACAAGATTCAGCTTTTCCTACATGGTATCAGAGCACAGGTTCCAAAAATTCCAAAATTTCCAAAATTTCCGGTCTCCCGTGTTCTGACCGCCCACCCTCCCTGTCGACTTCTGGCGGTCTCATTTTTTTTGAGACCGCTCCTCCTCCTGCTGCTTCCAGCAGTGCTCCCAGCCTCCCACGCATCCCTCTTCTCTTGGCTTTTATAGCCTGCTTCCTTTGGCGCGTGGGACCCATCCCCTCCTTCCGCCTCTCTGCTCTGCCCGCAGAAGTTCAGCGATCTCGCAATCGCTCCCGCGGTCTCGATCAGTGCTCTGATGGCACATTCTAGCTGCGACTCGATCCCGATCTCGCCTTCGATCCCGCTCCTCAGCGGTCTGCCAGCGATCTCTACCAGCGATCTCCTCCTCCCCGCGCGCTTCTCAGCAGTCTGCTCCTGCTCGCCTTCTGCCGAGCTCTCTCCCTGCCAGCGACAATCTCCCCAAGCTCTCTCCTGCTCGCCTTCTGCGATCTTCCAGCGAGCTCCAGTCCTACGAGCTCCAGCGAGCTCCAGCGAGCTCCAGCGGTCTCCAGTCCAGCGAGCTCCAGCGGTCTCAGTCCAGCGAGCTCCAGCGATCTCCAGTCCTGCAGCGCTCTCCAGTCCAGCAGCGGTCTCCAGCGAGCTCGTCCAGCAGCGGTCTCCTGACCAGCGATCTCCCTCTGCGAGCTCCAGTCCAGCGTGCTCACCGTGACCGTGCGGTCTCGCTCTCCTCCCTGCCGGCTTGCTCTCTTCCCTGCAGTCCGCCGCTCTCTCTGGTATAATGGGCTCATCTGAGGACTCTTCGACTTTGCCTACTGAGACCGTCCAACAACACCCTCCTAGTGAGCTCCGTGATGAACTGCGAATTACAACTCTCTCCCTCTCCGGGAAGAAAAACTTCATCCCTTGGGGTCACTCAATCCGCCGGGTCCTCCAGGCCAAGGGTCTTCTGGCTCATCTTACCGACGATTCCCCGGCTCCTACTACTCCTGACTGGCTCAAGAATGATGGTCGGGTCCAGACCTGGATCCTTAACTCTTTGGAGAGCGAACCATATGAAATGGTCATGTACCTGCCCACGGCCAAAGGGATGTGGGACGAGCTCCACTCCTTATACTCCGGCAAGGACAGCCTTCAAAGTCTCTTCGACATTATCTCTGACCTTCAGGCTCTGGACACCAGTGGACCAAATATTACCTCTGTTGTCGCTCGGGTCAAGTCACTCTCCGAAGCATGGCTTCAACACCAGCCGCCCACCTCTGATCTTGTCACTCAGCGCGCGCAAAGGGAGGCCGTCTGCATTGCTATGCTAATGGCCCGTGTTCCTCCACATCTTCTGAGTATTCGGGCACAAGTGTTGGCCTCGACTCCCACTCCCTCCTTATCGGCTGTCTGCTCCATGTTACTCAAAGTATCACAACCTTCGGAGGCTCTTGCTCCTCCATCACCGGCTCTTCTCCAAAATGTCCCTACTCCTTCATTTCCTCCTCCCTCTAGCCGAGGAGGTCGGTCGGCTTACCGTGGAAGGGGCCGTGGTGGACGAGGACGGTCGAAGTGTTGCTCATTCTGTGGTCGTGATGGCCATTATGAGTCCACCTGCTTTCGGAAGACTGGCAACCCTCCTCCTCCTCCTCCACGACCGACTGCTGCAGTCGTTGAAGATAGCTCCTCGGCCTCTCGTGCCGATCTTGAGGCTCTCCGCCTACAGTTCCAGCAATTCCAAGGGATGATGACTCCACCTGCCTCGGTCGCCTCCGTCTCCAGCCCAGGTATCGTTTGTCTCTCCACTAGTCCTCGCTGGATAGTGGATTCGGGTGCCACTCATCATATCACCTCTCTAAAGCCGCCAACGTATTCGGGTGCTCCTCATCCGAAGTGTATCACTGTGGCCAATGGAGCGACTGTCTCTGTGTCCGGCTCAGCGGACCTATCTCTCAGCCCATCCATTTCTCTTCGCTCGGCACTCCATGTTCCGGGCTCCCCGTTTAACTTACTCTCTGTTAGCCGTCTCACTACTGATTTAGATTGCTCCGTCATTTTTTCACGTTCTTCTTTTCTGATACAGGATCGACGGACGGGGACTACCATTGGTAAAGGGCAGCTACGCAACGGGCTCTACCTTCTCGACGAGTCACCAACCATCCTCGCCTCTGTCTCTTCTGCTGACTGGCATCAGCGGCTTGACCATGCTCCCCTCCCAATCCTCAAGAAGGCACTCCCCGACGTATCTTTTCCTGCTTTTCAATGTGAATCATGTATTTTCGGCAAACAGCCGCGTTCATCCTTTCCTGCAAATTGTACTCGGAGCTCCGCTCCTTTTGATCTTATTCACTCCGATATCTGGGGTCCCTATAAAATTAGTAGTATCTCTGGATTCCGTTATTTCATTACTTTTATTGATGATTACTCACGCACAACATGGCTATACTTACTTCGCGAACGCTCTGAATTATCTCGGGTGTTTAAGGCATTCATCCTTGAAACCCGCAATCACTTCTCCACCACCGTCAAAACACTCCGCACCGATAACGCTCGAGAATACACTGGAAATGAGTTCTCAAGTTTATGCTCTGAATTCGGGATTATTCATCAGACCTCATGTGCCTACACCCCTCAACAAAACGGAGTGGCCGAACGAAAGAACCGACATCTTCTTAATATGGCCCGCTCAATCATGATTCACATGAACGTTCCTAAGATCTATTGGCACTTTGCGGTCTCTACCGCCTGCTTCCTTATAAACCGTCTTCCCTCCTCCGTACTCAACGATGCCAGTCCGTTCAGTCTTCTTTTCCCCTCTACTCCTGCATTCCCTCTCACACCTCGAATCTTCGGGTGCACGTGTTACGTCCACTCCATGGGACCATCTACCGATAAACTAGATCCCAGAGCAACTAAGCAGATATTTGTTGGCTACTCCCATACACAGAAAGGCTACGTCTGTTATTCTCCTCTTACTCGGAAAATTTCGGTGTCCGCTGACGTAACCTTCCGGGAAGACCTGCCATTCTTTCCAGCTCCAGCAACGCATTCTCCATCACCTACTCTCCCACAACCTGTCATGCGACCCATCCTCCCGGTTAACACGCCTCCTCCAATACCTCTACCACAACCACTCCCTACTCCGCCTCCTTGCCGGCCACCTCTTATCCAGGTCTATTCCCGTCGCAACTCCCGCCCCGTTGCCCCTGCGCAGTTGTCCTCATCCTCTGGTGTTCCAAGTCCTGCTGATCCGGTAACAGAGTCCACCGCTCATCCAATGGAGAGCTACGTATCCCTGCATCGTCTCTCTCCTCCACTTCAAACTCTTGCTACTTCTTTGTCTACTGTGGCTATTCCTAACTCAGTGCAGGAAGCTCTCCAACACCCTGGCTGGCGCGCTGCCATGGAAGAAGAAATGACAGCTCTCTGGGCAAACAAAACCTGGACTCTGGTACCCCGCCCCCCGGGTCAGAAACCAGTTGGCTGTAAATGGGTCTTTGTTATCAAACATGCTCCCAATGGCACTATTGATCGGCTGAAAGCTCGCTTAGTCGCTCGTGGATATACTCAACAGCATGGCATTGACTATGAGGAAACCTTCTCTCCAGTGGCGAAACTAAACACCGTTCGCGTGCTCATCTCGGTTGCTGTACATCGACGCTGGCCACTCTATCAATTGGACATCAAAAATGCGTTCCTCAATGGCGATTTAGAGGAGACGGTGTACATGGAACAACCTCCCGGGTTTGAGACCACGGGGGAGTCATTGGTCTGCCGACTGTTGCAATCACTGTATGGTCTCAAACAATCCCCGCGAAACTGGTTCAATAAGTTCAGTAAGGAACTTCGGGTACTTGGTTTCAAACAGAGCTCGGCAGATTCCTCTCTGTTCATTCGCCATCAGCCAACTGGAACAGTCATTCTGCTAGTCTATGTGGATGACATCGTCATTTCTGGAGATGACGTCAACGGGATACAGAAGATCAAACAACATCTCAGCACGGCCTTTCAGACAAAAGATCTAGGAAATCTCAACTACTTCCTGGGTTTAGAAGTCGCCAGACGATCTGATGGTCTCGTCCTCTCTCAGCGAAAATATTGCCTCGACCTTCTCCACGATGCGGGTTACTCTGGATGCAAGCCAGTCAACACTCCAATGGATGTCAATCACAGGATATCTGCTCAGGCATCTGACACTGATCATCTGCTGCAAAATCCGGAGTATTATCGCCGTCTGGTCGGAAAATTAATCTACCTCACCGTAATAAGACCAGATATATCATTTGCTGTAGGTATTGTCAGCCGATACATGCATGCTCCTCGGAGTTCTCACTTGCAGGCTGTTGAACGAATTCTCCGATACCTTAAGACAGCTCCTGGTCAAGGCCTTGTGTACAAAACCTCATCTTCAACTCCAAACCTAGTCGCATATTCAGATGCTGACTATGCTGGTTCCATAGATGATCGGCGATCAACAAGTGGTTTTTGCACTTACTTTGGAGGACACTTGATTACCTGGCGGAGCAAGAAACAAGCAGTGGTTGCAAGATCTTCAGCTGAAGCAGAATATCGGGCAATGGCATCGGTAGTATCAGAACTAACGTGGCTTGAAAGCCTTCTCACGGATCTTGGTGTGAAGCTTCCCTCACCTGCTCTCCTTCTCTGTGACAGTCAAGCTGCAATACACATAGCCAAGAATCCTGTCTTTCATGAGAGAACGAAACATATTGAGGTAGACTGCCACTTCATTCGAGAGAAAGTCCAGATGAAGAAGATTGTATTGAAGCATGTTCCGGGTACTGAACAGGTTGCGGATGTCCTCACAAAGGCATTGTCCAGTACTCTCTATCATCAGTGCTTATCCAAGCTTGGCGCCTACGATTTGTACGCTCCAGCTTGCGGGGGAGTGTTAGAAACGCCCATATCAAAGGCCCATAGTTAGGCCCATTATTGTATTTATTATGTATTTATTTCTCTCTCTCTCCTTTAGTCCCACATTGTGTATAGGATTTTCTCTCCTCTCTTCTCTCTTCTCTCCTATAAATATGTATTCTCTCCTTGTATTTGGGTACATAAGTAATACATACAAGATTCAGCTTTTCCTACACAAACAATATTACTCTCTCACTCACAAATGTCCCCTCAAAGAACTGTGGCTGCTACTCGTTGAAGACGATGAAGACGACGACATCACCCTTGCTGACATCACGACTCTTGAGCTTGATGAGGACGCTATACCAGGACTCAGCCTTGAGGACAATGTCAATTTTGGCGGGCGGAGTATTGATATGTATATGATACAAATGCGTATCCATGTCTATGTATTTAGATAACCACCCTCGGCAAGTGGAGATACAAACCCAACGATTCAAGAGTATCTAGTATTATTGTAAGATGTATTAGTGGCATTTTGATAATGTGTAGGCTCCCCTACTATATAAAGAGGGGTGTGGAGTCTTAAAAGGGGATCTTGGAGTCTATTATAGATATTTCTCATTGGAGGGAACTCTTCGGTGGAATCCCTCAAAAGTGTGGCACGAGCATACCTCATGATTATATCTTGCTCTACATTTTAGTGCAATTAATTTTGGTGCGGACCAACTTATTAAGGATCCTATCAGCACCTGCGTCAGCTTAGACAAGTATTAAAGATCTTGCAAGATAATTACTTGTATGTGAAATTAAAGAAATGCATATTCATGACTTATAGCTTGACATTTGTAGAACATATCGTTTCATTTGAGGGCATTAAGGTAGACCAAAATGAGATCAAGGTGATTGAATCATGGGCAAGTCTTAGGAATAATGCTGAGGCTAGAGGATTTCATGGCTTGACATCATTTTACCAAAGACTTATTGGAAACTTTTAGTACCATGATCACTCATGTCACTTAATGGCTTAAGAAATGGTATTTCAGCTGGACCGAGGAAGATGAGCGCACATTTAACCTCATTTAAGAGAAAGTTACTAGTACACATGTTTTAGCACTACTGAATTTTAAGAAAAAAATTTAGATTGATTGTGACTCTTTTATCGTTGGTATTGGCAATGAACTAAGTCGGGAGGGTCGCCCCATCACATACTTTAGTGAGATGTTGAACAATCTAAGAACTCGATATTCCACATATGATATTGAGTTCTACGTTATCGTTTAGGAAACATCATCTGATAGAACAAGAGTTCATATTAAATATGAACCACAAAGCATTGAAGAATTTGAATTCCCAGAAGAAGAGTAAAGACAAGTGGGTTGCATATATAAATGAGTTTACATTTCATCTGAAACATAAACCATGCATAAATCAAGTAGCAAACATCCCTAGAGATGCACAGACTCATTGATTACATTACAATCGTGTGTATATTGTCTTTAAACTCTCGGAAGGATCTATATCCTACATTCCTACTGACCCATATTTGGGAATACATGGGCGGCTTGCCAACTTAGTAAAACTTATTTCACCACCTAGTTTGTCTCAAGTCTTCTTCTTGAAAGGACCTGTATTTGCATCCGCGAAGGCCTACTACCGGAAATCTTACTCCAAGAACTTCATTCATCAGGTTTAGGAGATATGTAGGCCAGTATAAGCTCTTAAATCTCGCTAGCTCATGATATAATTAGTTGAAGATGAAACATGATGTTATTAGTTTGGTGCAACAATGCCCCGCATCATTTATTTAAGGGTCACGCACAAAACATTGCATTGTATACCCCATTGTTTATTTTTAAGAAGTCTTATTTATGTAGTGGTAGATCAATTTTCAAAGATAACCCGTTATAAACCTTGTAGGAAGATCTCAGCTACCACAAGCTAGTAAGTAGTTTTTCAAAAAAATCGTGAGATTGCTAACTAGTAAGCCTTATTTATGTAGTGGTAAATTAATTTCATTTTTAATAGGAACACACATTCCATGGATATTTTTGGAAGGTCATTTGGGTCAAGTTTGGCACCAAGCCCCAATTTTATAGCACATATCATCCTCAAAAAGACGACAAACTGATGTGGCAAAGCAAAGTGTAAGAGACAGCTTTAGGTGGTTTTAGTGAAACATCCAAAACAATGAGACCTAATAATTCCTTGGGTTCAATAAGCGTACAACAATTCAAAAAATAAATCTTTAGGTGGCAAATCGAAGTGTAACATCCACGCAAGCTGATGTGGTAAATCAAAGTGTAAGAGACATCTTTAGGTGTTTATTAGTGGAAAATCCATAACAATGGGACCTGGTAATTCCTCGGGCACAATACACGTATAATAGTTCAAAAAATAGAGCCATTAATAAATCTCCATTTTAAATTGTGTATAGCTACCATCACCATATTTGCTTGCTCGTCAATCTCTTTCATCTATAAAAAATGGCCTAAGGATATTGCATAACAATGAGATCAAGGTGTTGAAGCCAGGAAAATCCTAGGCTCCAAAATTCGGATCAATGCAGTCGGAAGCTACTCGCTCGGCAATCCGATAAGAAGACTTGGTTAGCCACGACGAACGAACTAGAAGAGCAACAAACATGACCCCAGGTGATGCGGCAGGGAGGTCCCACCACGTACCCAGAAGCTCAAAGGAGTCTTCTCCTCCAAAACCACGAATGACCGAGCTTGGTACTAGGAAGGCACTGACTAGGGAGGATTCTCGCCTGTAAGGGGGTGAAGCTCTGATTTTGGACAAGTGTCATTCCTGGTACCCCTGGGGGTCTATTTATAGACAAATCTTGAGGGAGGGGAAGCAGGCGACTATCTCTGATCCCCTTGGAGATGGTTTGAGCAAAGGCCTAGGCGGGCGAGTAGGTTGGTGAAAGTCGCCCACAGGCGAGTAGGTATGACCTTCTCGCTCGGCCGGCTGGCCAACTCGGACATGCCTTCCTTCTCGTCATTGGGGGCGAGCAAATCCCTACTCGCACTCTCGAGTCTCCTGATCTTGTTGCGTTGTCTGATATCAATGTTGACCGTTGACTTTGACTTCTGCCTATGTGGCCTTTAGACGGACCCACCCTCGGAGAATGAGGGTTGTATACAATCCCCGCTCTTTGCGAGCAACGTAGTTGATTGGAAAGAATCATCCAACCCGCGTTCGACGAGCTGCTTCTGGCGAGATACTAACTTACTCGCTAGCCGGGGGGGTCCCTGGAAATCTATAAATAGGGGGGATGGTCCTTCCTGGGCACGCCACTTTTTCATATTCGACGAGATGCTATCTTCCGAGGAGATGTTTGCGAAGGCCGAGTTGTTGAGGAAGTTGATGAAGAAGACGAAGAGCACGGAGACTCGCAAGAGGAAGAGGGGGCCCTCCGATCATCGCCCTAACCCTCCGGGCGAGGAGGCGCCTCACGTTAATCCTGCGTCCTCTGTGCCTGAACCTCCCCTAACGCAGCCGAACGACGAGAGGCTGGGGGCGAAGCTCCTCGGCCAACCGCCGAGGATGAGCCGCTGAGCGCCCGCCCGGATCTTCTCCGAGAAGGTAACTATTGCTTCAAAGTGCTGAAATCTTGGCGCTATCTTTTCGTTGATGCCGACGTTTTTTTCGTAGGTGGACTTCTCGCTGAATCGAATGTGCAGACGTCTCTGGTGGGAGAGCGAGTAAGTACCGAGCACTTACCACCTCCACCGGTCCTTCCCGCAGGGGTCGTCCCCGAGCAGGAACCTCTTCGTCCGTCGTCCCCTGTACCCAAGCACTCGACAGGCGGAACCCGAATGACGTTAAAGAACTCCAGGGTTTCCCTCTCGCGGCCATCTTCCTCGTCCGGGGCCCCTCGTACTAACGCCCAAGAAACGTCGGGTGTCCAAATTTCTGGGGGAAGGGGGGGAGGATCTTCTTCGGCAGTACCCACGTCTCATCTTCCTCGGCGAGGTGATGCGGCGCTGTCGTCACACAATGGACGGGGCGGTCGTTCAGGGGGCCAGCATAACTCTCCTCGGCGCTCGCCTTCGCCACATCAATCTCCTCCTCGGCGATCCCTGTCTCCTCGTCGAGTTGGTTCTCCTCCTCGCCGGGATGTTCCTCGGCAATCCTCTTCTCCTCTCAACCAACCGAGGGTGGCGCCTGTGCGGGCAGGTATGAATATTGTATCGTGTTGTCTTTATGTGGCCCTTTTCCTAATCCGCTACCTTTTTTAGCTCGTGCGATGTCTCCGGGGTCGGCCTTTATCGAGGCGCTAGGCCTTCCTACTCGCGAATACAGGTTGAAGATGGCCTCGACCTACCTTGATCTTGAGATAAAGGTCGAGAGACTGATGGCCTACGAGGTTCATCGACGAATGTCTCTGATTAAAGGGCGCGTGGCGAACATCGGTTGGAGATGGCGGAAGGGAAGCATTATCTCGTCCACGAGTTGGAGCGGCGGATGACGGACTTGGAACATCGGCACGAGTTGTTGAAGACGGACCTCCGCGGTATGCGGGCGAGTATGGGTTCTCTCGGGACCCTTACTCGTATGGAAGAACATATTCGCCTTAGCGAGGAGCTCATGGCGAGGGATAATGAACAGATGGGTTTTGCTCGTCAACTGGGCTTCACCGGGCGGCATGACGCCACCTCGGACAGGCGCGGCGACCCTTCTGTGAACTACCATCATTTATCTTCGTGTATTTTCAAGGACATTATTCGGACTGTATTTGTAATAATCTTGAACTGCTCGTTGTAATTTCGAACTATGTTGGTTAGTCGCGTTTGCATCGCTTCTATTCTCTGCAGGTATTTCTTATGCTTACCGCGGCTCGTCGCTTAAGTGCGAGGAGGATATTGTTCAAATCGCGTATCTCGCTAGTATGCGGTATCGAAGTTGGCAAATAGGTAAACAACTCGCGCGCGGTTAGGTCGCCCCCCCCCCCCCCCCCAATTTCTATAAATAGGGGGGTAGGGGCCCAAAATCGGCGCGCTTTTTCCGAAGTCTTACGAGCATACTACTAACTCGTCTTGTTTCTTTCCTGCTTCTCGATGACGCCTTCAATGGATGCTGAAGCTCGGCGCTTGAATTATGCCGAGAACTTCATCGCGAGGAAGTTCAAGAAATCTGTCACGCGCCCGGACGACTTAGAGAGGTTCGTCCACCAGTATCTGGTTCGAGGATTTCGAGCTTGCCTTCCCGCCCCCGGTGAGCGGATCAACACCTTCGCGGAGGGGAAACTCGCCTTCCCCCTCTCGCATTACGAGGTCGGCCTGCGACTTCCTCTCTGGCCGGAATTCTGCCAGATCTTAAGGTATTACGGCTGGGTTCCCGCCCAGATCAACACGAACGGGGTAGCGATTATAGTGGGCTACCTATGCTTTCTGCGCAGCGAGAAGATCGCTTTCGATCTCGACGTCTTCCGAAGGATATTTTATATGGGCGCGACCAAAGAGGGGGTGATCTTCTTCGGCAGTCATCACTGCAAAATATCGGGGACGTCGAACAAGGTCCATCGATGGAACGAGAAGTACATTTTCGTATCCGGCGACTTCTCCGAGATACCTACTCGCCCTCAACAGAGACCGACCGCAGCGCTCGCCACCCCCTCGCTCCGAGGTAATCGCGAGGACCTCTTCCTTGCGTTGAAAGATAAGAAATTCGATATCGTGTTCTGGCGCAGGAACATCGACCAGCTCGAATATGTGCAGCCTGGCGAGGGTAACGTTTTTTTATCGTCGTTTAATTTGGTTCGATCTTTGCCTTTTGCCTAACGTCTTTCTTCTAGGCTGCCGGTATCTACCTTCGGCGCCTCTTCCCGTAGGGGGGGCCAGACTCCACCTCCTCAATCTCCTTCGGCGGCCTCGGTGACGATGCGACAGGGCGAGGAGGATTCCCCCCTTTCGGGAATTCCTACTGAGCTCGGCGACACAACCGAGGTCCTTCGTACGGCGGGATGGCCGGATGTAAACGAACCACCTGAGCCAAAGAAGAGAAAGAGAAAGGAGATTGCTCGGCGTGTGGCGGCGGAGCGGGTGCGCGAAGAGGAAGATAGCGTCCCTGAGAACCATCCGAATTTCGGGCAGGGTTCGCGGAATAAGGGCCTGGATGGCGAGTCGTTGATTTCTTGGAGCAGGGAGCGCAGCGAGGTCTCCCTGAGTACTCGCCTGCCTTCGTGTAGCGAGGACGAGGTCCCCAACGACGATGCTTTTTGCGTCTTGTTCGGACTGTACGATCGCGATGATGCGAAGGTATTGCGGGAGGCTTCTCCTCGATTCCTCGCCGATCAGGGGTCGCGAGCGATGCTGCGTGCCTCGGAGCTCTTTCACCAGACCGCACGGAACCTCCTCGGCGCCGAAGAGGAACTCGCCCTATATCGGAAGCTCACAATAGATGCGGAGAAGCGCGAGGCAGAGGCCTCGAAGCGCGCCAAAGCTGCCGAGGACAAGGTCGAGTCCAGCAGAGGCTTCGAGGTGATATTGGTATTTCGCGCGAGCTCGAATTGAGACTATCTTTTCCTTCCATACTTTGTAACCCCATCCCTCTCGCCTTTGCAGGAAGAGCAATTGATCGCGGCCGAGACGATCTCCAAGCTCGAGAGTGACCTGCGGGCCAGCCAGGTCTTGTTGGAGGCGACGCAGGTTCGCAATGCCGAGCTAGAGTCGAGGATGGATGCCCATACCTCCTCGGAAGCTGGACCTTCGCGCCGGGCTAAAGGATCTTTCCTGACTTCGCAGGAACTTTCGTCGCTCCGGCGGGAGATCGCCCTTGCCGCCGGCGACTTAGTCTTTGTGAAGCTTTCAGTAGCGGACTTGCTGGTTCCGGGAGCCGATAAACTGACGACGGAGGGGCTTCTATCCGACATTTTGGATGCGAGGGAGGAGGAAGACGACGAGGAGGAAAATGAGTCGAACTCATCTGATTATGCTCCGTCGCCTAAGTGAACATTTATATTTCTGAACAGTTTTGATGTTTCTCGCGGTTCTGCGAGTATAATTTTTTGGTAGATAACATTCTTTTCTTTTGATAGTGATATTTATCTTTTTGATGGATGACAGCCCCTGTTTTCCTTGCGCTGTCGTGAAGTCACTAGGCTCATAGGCTCGCTTGTATATGTTTACCTGTCATTCTGATCTAGGCGACTTTGGAAGATGTCTGCCGACTATCTTACCTTACTCGCCTCTTAGCTTTTCGCAGCCGCGTAATAGATACTCGCCTTTATGGTTGCTCACGGTTACCCTTGCGAGTTGGCGCCCTACTCGCAACCTGGTCGGTGAGAAAGATGCTGGGTAGGGAAGGACGGTCGGGGGGTCTAGAGGGACACACGATCCCGATAGTCTCCCTCCTGCTTTGTCGTCGGATGTCGAGGAAGTGGCTAGGTAGGGAAGGACGGTCGGGGGGTCCAAGGGGACACACAATCCCGATAGTCTCCATCCTACTTTCCTCATTCCTGGATCTTGACGAATCTTCGCACTGTTTACTCACAATCAGAGGGGAATTAAAACATACCAACTCAAATGATTGGATAGAGTTTATCAAAAACTCGATGCTAGGCCACGAGCCTTTCGTTCTCAAGGGTTTACGACGCCTTTATTCAAGGGTCCCCTGAGAGGTTAAGTCGATCATCCTATCGCCGAGTTGGGAGGTCGGTGTCACGACTTCTTCCTGATAATCTCTCCAGTCGGGTGAGAGGTGCAGTCGGAGGGAACTGTGGCCAACGTGCAAGGGGGGAGTTGATCTCGACCGTCAATGCAGAGGCTTGGTCTTAGGGGAACGCACTACCGAGGCACCGTCCCATCATCCGTTCTGGATCTTATGAGAATCAAGTCGAAGGCCTGTTTCCCAACCTGACGTGGAGGTCGGCTTTACCTGTTCTTCTTCCTTTTTAAAGATTTGCTGCTGCGATAGAAATAAGAAACTCTCGCCATCCCATGTTTCAGGGAGGTGAGGAATTTATTTATAAATAATCAATTTACAGGAGAGGGATATATAAGTTCCTGCTTAGGGATAAAACTTTTTCAGGTCATCGCCGCTCCAGGTATTCCCCAATAGCTCTCCCTCGTGATTCTGCAGGCGATATCCTCTTGTTGCAAGTGATTCGTGGACGATGAAAGGTCCCTTCCAATTTGGGTTGAGCTTTCTGACGGCTGCCGATCTTCCTGCCGCGTCCACCTTCTTTAAGACTAGATCACCTGCTTGGAAGTGCTTGAGGCGAACATGTTTGTCGAAGTGCCTCGTCATTCGACGTTTGATCTCCTCTTGCCGAGCTGAGGGTAGATCTCAGAGTTCTTCAATGTAGTCGAGGGACAGTTTCTAAGCTTCCTCATTCTCCAGACGCCACTCGTCGTCTCCGTCTTCAGCTGCGATCACCCTAGGACTTCTGACCTCGAACTCTACTGGAATGAGAGTTTCGGACCCGTGAGAGAGTTTGAACGGGGTTTCCCCTGTGGCTGAGCTAGGAGTGGTTCTCAGAGCCCACAACACGGAGGGGAGCTGCTCCGCCCAATTACCTCTTAGGTTCTCGACTTTCTTTTTTAGCAGGTTGATGATCAGCTTGTTGGCGGCTTCCACTTGTCCATTGCTCCTTGGATGATGTACTGATGCAAACCGAAGATCAGTTCTGAGCTGCCTGCAAAAATCTTCCAGCTCCAAGCTGGCGAATTGAGGACCGTTGTCGGTGATGATGGCGAGGGGGATCCCGAATCTGCAGACGATCTCACCACAAATGAAGTTCTTCACGACTTGGGAAGTGGTCTTGGCTAGAGCTTTGGCCACGATCCACTTGGAGAAATAGTCGATCATGACGAGAACGAACTTCCGTTGGCCACTAGCTGAAGGGAAAGGGCATATCAAATCCATTCCCCAAATAGCGAACGGCCACGTGCGGTGATCGAACGAAGTTGCTGGGCAGGCTGCAATTGAAGGGGGGCGAATAGTTGACACTTCGGGCACTTTTTCGAGAAGGCCTCCGCATCCTTGCGGATAGTAGGCCAGAAGTAACCATGCCTCAGGATTCTCTGCTCCAAAGTGCGAGTCCCAGAATGACTTCCACACTCTCCCGAGTGGATCTCGTCCAACACTCGAGGTACTTCGCCTTCAGAGACACATCTAGCTAGAGGGCCCGAGATGGTCTTGTGATATAGCTCCCCGTCCTGCAACAAATAATACGCTGCCTTGTACCGAAACTTCCTTTGATCCCCATCCTCCGTAGGAAGCTGCCCGGTATTTAGGAATGCCATGAACGGATCTACCCAGGAGGGACGTTGCTCGATCTCCATCATTTATCCTTCTTCGATGGATGGTCGGAATAGTTCGGTGATAGTCCCTCCGGCTCTCGGTCCGTACTTGGCCAGACGATCTGCCGCCGAATTCTCTTCTTTTGGCACGTGCTCGACGAAGAAGGATTGAAAGCCTCCAATCAACCCCTTTATCTTGACGAGGTACTTTTGCAGGATGGTGTTGCGTACTTCGAACTCTCCCCGAATATGCGACGCGACTACCATTGAATCAGTGAAAGCCATGACATCTTGGATGCCCAACTCCTTTGCGAGGCGCAGGCCCGCTATTATGGCCTCGTACTCCGCCTGATTATTCATGACGGGGAAGAGGATCTCGACTGCCTGCTCGATCCTAGTTCCCTGTGGGCTGACAAGAACAATGCCCACTCCCACAGAGCTCTTGCCCAAGGCTCCGTCCACGAACATTTTCCAAGGGATGGGAGTAGAAGCCTCCTCTCCCGGCTCCACCTCTACTGAGAAGTCGGCTAAGAAATCTGCTAGTGCCTGCGCCTTGATCGCCACCCGGGGCGAGAAGGAAATATCGAACTCACTGAGTTCTACCGATCACTTCGCCAGCCTTCCTGAATGCTCAACCACTTCCAAGATATTTCGGAGGGGATGGTCAGTCACGACCCGGATAGAGTGATCTTGAAAATAAGGTCGGAGCTTCCGCGCCGATACCACCAAGGCGAAGGCAAGCTTCTCCAGGATTGGATACTTCAACTCCGCCTTCTTGAGCACCTGGCTAACATAATAAATAGGGAGCTGCTTCTTTCCTTCTTCCCGGACCAGCACCGAGCTTACTGCTTCCACTCCTACTCCTAAGTAGATGAGTAGGTCTTCGCCTTCTTTCGGGCTCTGCAGGAGAGGTGTCTGAGTCAACTGCTCCTTCAGCATACCGAACGCCTTCTCGCATTCGTTGGACCATGCGAAGTCCTCACTCTTCCGGAGCGTCTTGAAAAATGGAGAGCGCTTCTCTCCTGCCTTGGATAGGAAGCGGCTAAGACCCGCCAACCTTCCTGTCAGCCTTTGGACTTATTTCACTGTCTGCGACGAGGTCATCTCCAGGATTGCCTTAACCTTGTCAGGGTTCGGCTCCACTCCCTCTGGGGTGATGAGATGTCCCAGAAACTTTCCTCTTCCAGCCCCGAACACGCACTTCGTCGGATTGAGCCTCATCTTGAACTTCCTTAGTGTCGCGAAGGTCTCTACCAGATCGACTACATGCTCCTGGACGCTCTTGCTTTTGACCAAGAGATCGTCCACATATACCTTCAGGTTCCTCCCCTTCTACTCTCCAAAGACGTGATCCATCATCCGCTGGTAGGTCGCTCCTGCATTCTTTAGCCCGAAGGGCATCATATTGTAGTTGTAGCAGCCCTCGCCAGTGATGAAGGAAACATCGCGACAATCGGGAGGATACATCCGGATCTGATGGTATCCTGAAAACGCATCAAAGAAACTCATTACAAAAAAACCGACGGCCGAATCAACCAGCGCGTCGATTCGAGGCAAGGGATAACAATTCTTCGGGCAGCTTTTATTTAATAACGAAAAGTCTACACACATCCTCCAGTTGCCCACAGCTTTCTTCACCATTACAACATTCGAGACTCAGCCTGGGTACTGATCTCTGACACAAAGCCCGCATCTAACAGCTTCTTCACTTCTTCACGGATAAGTCCGGCCAACATGACGGCACTTGACCTCTTCTTCTGGCGGGCGGGCTTGACCGCGGGGTCAAGGTTGAGATGGTGGCAGGCCACCTCAGGATCAATTCCGGGCATCTCAGCAGCATTCCAAGCAAAGATGTCGACGTTCTCTTGCAGACACGTCGTCATCTCCATCTTCTCGCTGACCTTCAGCGATCCTCCAACCTTCAGCAACCTAGGTACTCCTGCTGCGGAGAATACCTCGATTTCTTCAACCTCTTCGGACGCTTCCAGCCGGGTCGTGCCTCCTGTTACCCTCTCGAACTCCTCCGCGTCAGCCATCCAGCTGATAGTGCTGACCGAGCTAAGGTAGCACTCGTGGGCGGCTCTTGGATCGCTCCTGATCCTCACCTGAACATCCCCCTGGCAGTATTTGAGGCACTGATGGTAGGAGGATGGAACGGCCTTGAAGGTATTGAGAAGCGGCCTTCCAAAGATGGCCTTGTAGCAACTCGGGGCGTCGACGATGACGAAACGGCACTGGAGAGGGGTGCCACCGAGAGTTACAAGGAGATCTACTCCTCCTTCTACCTCTTTCTTCTCTCCGGAGAAGCCGAAGAGAGGACCATCCGGGGCCCGGACTCTTGCTGCTCCGACGCCCAGCCCGTCGAACGTCTCCTTGAAGACGACGTTCACGGAACTACCGTTATCGATCAGAATCCGATCAATGGTGAAGTCCTCCATTGCAGCTTGGATCACGAGGGCATCATGGAAGGGATTCTCATTCTCTAGCATGTCCTCCTCTGAGAAGGTGATCTCCTCCAACGGGGGTGGTGTCTGCGAAGTCGAAGCGACACTCCTTCGATAAATCTGATGGAGACTCCTGATAACTTCTCAAAAAAAGAAGTTATTTAGTCTTTGTTTTAGACAATTTGCTTAACATTTTTGGGAAAACAAATTTAATTGAAGTTATAATATGAGTAAATGCATATTTATTTTATTTATGACTAAATCGGTCTTTTTCCCAGATATTGTTGCAAAAAAAGTCAAAAGGAACGTTTTGGAAGAAGGATTTTGTTCAAAAATGCTGTCCTGGGAAAAGAGTTGCAGAATCCTGAAACAGGTTGCAACCTTTTCTGGACGAATTTCAGAATTTTAAAATCAAATAAACTGCCATTTGCAAATCTGGAAAGTGGAGTCCTTTGGGCAGAAGTTGGGCGTTTTTAGAGAGAGAAGATCCGAAAATAATGGCAGTTATGGAGAGGAGTTAAAATGATATTAATATAGAGATTTCAATTTCTCTTCATCTTCTTCTCCATTCTATTCCATACACCATTTTTCCATTGGAGACTTTACTTGGAGGAGGCGACAAGAGGGCTGCTGCACTTTTCACCGGGCTGATCGAAGGAGGAACTTCAGCAGAAAAATCCTCCGTGATTTAGTTGATAATCCCCTGATGTTTTGTAAGATTTTCCCAACTATGTTGTGTGTTCTCTCCGCCGCCATGAACTAATTAACTTTAATCTTGTATTGTGAGATTACTTTGCCTTTGGTGATGATGAATGCTTGAAAACTAATGTATGGATGTTTGTTGGATCTCTTTATCAAATCTATAATCTTTAATTGAAATTTTTGGCCAAAGTTTCGTCTTTTTACTACGCTCCATAATTCGAGAGAGGAGTTGCGTAAGTGAGTTATTGATTTGATATAGTATTTGAAGGGAGAAAGAGATTTCCCCTTGGTATTAGCAACTTTGATTTTCGAGCTTTATGCGGTACTTGTCTCTCCCAAGGGGGAAATAGAGGCTAGGGATTTCCGATATCGAGAGATACGGATCTTCTACTGTAAAATTGTTGCAAGACGTTCCACTGCACATTTCATAAAATCACCTTTAAAAATTCATCACACTAGGTTTAGGAAATCACATTACAAGATTATCTTTCCCAACTGATAACCAAGTAATTTTCCTACGATCCATAGTTATCTTAATTAGTTGTCTCTATTATTCCTGATTTTAATATTTCACAACCTATTGTTATAATTGACTTGGATTTAAAGAAATAGCACAACCAGTATTTGCAAGCACTAAATTCACCACCTCTCCGTGGAAACGATCTTCACTCACTCATTATTACTTGATTCGGCACGTGCACTTGCGTGTAATACGTATACCTGTTTTATGTGTATCAACTCCCCTTGCGGGAAGCTCCCAGACCTGCTCCCCCGTGGATCACTCCAACTCCTCTGCCTCCATGGACGAGGTCTCCTCGGCCTCCATGGTCGACTCGGTCTTCATTCCTCCTTCGACCGATGGCTTGGACTGTCGGCGGCTCGACAGGGGCTTCAATCCTCCGCTGCTCTCCTGCTTCCCCTGCTGCCAACCTTCTGCGAGCCTCCCAAAAATCTGGGCAAGCCATCGTCCCGTGCCCCTCCACCTGATGGAGATCACAATAGAGGGGGATCTCCTCTGCCTGCGGCCTCCTCTGCTTCCGGTTCTTTCGACCTTGCCGATTGCCGCGTCGGGCAACCGTCATCGCTTCCTCCCTTCTCCTTTCCTGACGCCTCTCTGGCTGATCGAAGCGTCTTCTCTCCGGGGATCTCCTTCCCCGGTCCTGACGCTGAGGTCCTCTGGCCGGCCTCCAAGGTGGCCGGTTAACGGGGACTTGGTAGCACCTCTCTTCTTCCCGACGCTCCGGGGCCACGATGAGCCTCCTCTCATTGTTTCTTCTAGGCTCCTCCTTCCTGGGCTCTTTTCTCCTTCTCTCTTCTCTGCTCCTTCCTTCTGGCTTCCGCTTCTCTGCCCTCCTGGGCTCTTCTTTCTTCCTCCTCTCGGGGGTCTTCTCCTCTTCCTCCTCCTCATCCTCCTTGGTCACTCAGGTGAGCCAGGCTAGGAAGCCGCGGTTGGAAGCCTCACCCTGGACGAATTGGTTGGCCCTCTCGATGAGGTTGTCGTAGGAATAGGTAGGGATCCTACCGAGCTCCAACTTGAAGAGGCCTTCGCGGAGACCGAAAGTCAGGGCCAGCTGCAAGGTGCGACCATCCACCTCCTGGATGTCCAACACCCTAAGTTGTTAAAGCGAGGCTCCAGGCTCAACAGGCTCAGAGGCTTGCGCCTTCGTGCGTCTTTTTTGCGCCTTTGGAGCATATAAGGCGCGTCTTGGTGCGATTTCTGTTGCAAATTTTTTTTTCTAAAAGAAAGAAAGCAATAATGTAAGAACTCAATATTTTTTGCATGATTTAGAGTTTGTGAAACATAATCGAGTGTTAAGACTGAGATATGATGCAAGTGACCACAATAATTCTATTTTTTATGAGATAAAAATGATAGTAATGAATGATTAATTAGTTGAATAGATGAAAAATCTAATCAAGAAGATGAACTGATGTTTGATGCTTATTTTTTAAAATGGATGTGGCTGCGCCTTGCCTTCGTCAGGCGCGCGCCTGTGCCTTGAGCCTTGCGCCTAGGATCCAAGACCCTTTTGCGACTTGGTGCGCCTTGCGCCTTTAATAACTAAGCCAACACCTCCTCCTGGAAGCGGTCGATATAATCTCCCAACGTTTCTTTGGCTCCTTGCACCAGATGGAAAAGGGTTGTGGCCTCCTTCTTCAGCTTCTTGGCCGTGGCGAACCGCATGGTCAGCCCCCGGCACAAGTCCTCAAAGCAGAAAATGGAACCTGCTGGCAACTGGTGGAACCAGTCTCGGGCCTTCCCCCGGAAGGTGATCGCGAACAGCCTACACTTGAAGGCATCAGACATGGTTCGGAGGGAGGCTACATCCTCGAACCACTGGATGTGTCAGATAGGGTCATCCCTCCCCGAGTTATAATTCATCGCGGGATCTCTGAACCCCTCCGGCACTGGCGCAGCAACGATCTCCTCACAGAATGGGCTCCTCCCACCGAACTGGCGACGATCCTCTGCTTGGCGAGTATCTCCTCCATACTCACTGAATTGGCGAGTACCTAAGTACTTCGCCTGTTCCTCCTGCTCGCGGAATCGGATTCCGTCCGCTCCTTGCGAGACCTGCGGGTAGAACTGCGACCTCCTTGGTCGCTCCAGCTCCTTTTCGTGCTCCTTCCCTGCTCGCCGTGGTTGAGCACCTTCTTCGGTCAGAATCGGGCGATGAGGCGAGGTCGTCGTTCCTTCCGCGCGAGGTTGGAGAGCTGCTCGCATGGACCCCTCTATTCGTCGCGCGAACTCCTCAAAAACCGCCAAAGTGACGAACTCGCCACTTCTGGCCGGGTTACCTACTACTTCCTCGTGGTCGCTAACTATAACCATCTCGCCGCTTCACCAAACTTTACTCCTCTGGCTACGATCCACGCTCACCGCACCAAAGTGTTGAAGCCAGGAAAATCCTAGGCTCCAAAATTCGGATCAGTGCAGTCGGGGGCTACTCGCTCGGCAATCCGACAAGAAGACTTGGTTAGCCACGACGAACCAACTAGAAGAGCAACAAACAGGACCTCAGGTGCTGCTGCGGTAGGGAGGTCCCACCATGTACCCAGAAGCTCAAAGGAGTCTTCTCCTTCAAAACCACGAATGACCGAGCTTGGTACTAGGAAGACACTGACTAGGGAGGATTCTCGCCTGTAAGGGGGGTGAAGCTCTGATTTTGGACAAGTGTCATTCCTGGTACCCCTGGAGGTCTATTTATAGACAAATCTTGAGGGAGGGGAAGCAGGCGACTATCCCTGATCCCCTTGGAGATGGTTTGAGCAAAGGCCTAGGCGGGCGAGTAGGTTGGTGAAAGTCGCCCACAGGCGAATAGGTATGACCTTCTCGCTCGGCCGGCTGGCCAACTCGGACATGTCTTCCTTCTCGTCATTGGGGGCGAGCAAATCCTTACTCGCACTCTCGAGTCTCCTGATCCTGTTGCGTTGTCTGATATCAATGCTGACCGTTGACTTTGACTTCTGCCTACCTGGCCTTTAGACGAACCCACCCTCGGAGAATGAGGGTTGTACAGTTGATACTTGTTGAAGGAATCTGTATAAAGGTCAGGCGGTTACTCTTGTGTAACCACCCGATGTTGTTGCAATGTAAAAGCTGGGCGGTTACTCTTGTGTAACCGCCCGGTGTTGCTCAATGTAAAGGATCGGGTGGTTACCCTTGTGTAACCGCCCGATGTTGCTCAATGTAAAGGGTCGGGCGGTTACCCTTGTGTAACCCCCAGGGATTGCTTCCTATTGTAGTCTGGGTGGTTACTTGTATTGTAACCGTCCAAAGTATTTAGTCTCACATCGTCATTTGTACATTCTCTCACCTTCTATATTATATATAAAGAGGGGTGCACTCATATAATAAATAGATTTCTGGAGAATAAAAATATTACTTTTTATTTGTATCTTGGGTTTCTACAATACTCAACGCCGGAAGTTAATCTTCCAGAAGGTCGGATGTTGCTTTTTCAAAAAGCAGTGATTTCCCACAGGTACTTACCACCAATTTTAGTAAATGAAATTTGGTCAATTTTATATCAGGAAGCGATTAGGTGAGAACACTTATTTTTTGAATTTGACAGTTGAATTCGGCACTTCACGGATACTCAATGAGCAAATCTTCATACTACAGTGAGCCACCTACCTCCATTCCCAGTCCACCTACAGTACCCCGGAGATCACTCCCAACCACCAAGGAGACAGATCAAGTCTTAGACATCTGTGAGTTCCACACTCGTTAATGGATGTATTAGAGAAACTTAATCTCTTGGCATGGGCCGGGTATTGCAAACAGTTCATAGATAAGGTCTTAGACATCTGTGAGTTCCAGACTCGCTAATGGATGTATTGGAGAAACTTAATCTCTTAAGATGGGCCCGGTATTACAAACAATTCATACATCAGTGCAACAATACCCAGACATTCCAGTTGCAGGTTGCGGTCAAGCTATTATTTGACTATGTTTGATGGAGGTATTTGACCATGGCTTATTGACTCGACCGAGTAATAAGACCACAAAAAATAGGTCTGGTAATTATAGGTAGTTTAAGTAGGTTATGTAGTTAAGGCAAGCAAATAAAATATTTGTATTAAATATGGCAGGCACTTAAACCACTGTTTGGATAAGTAATAATAAAAACTATAAAAAATTGACTATCATGTTACTAAACATGCACGAGAAGACACGCAATAAAAAATCAAATATAATTTTTTCCCTGTTTAAACTCTACCAGTATCAGCTCGGCCGACCTCCACTCCTGTCCAGGATTTTCAGTACAACAACCGCCCTGGTCAGCATCCCAACCAACAAACCCAAGGGTGACATCTCCTGAATCACACTTGCAAGTTTTCTTCATCTCCCGGGTCGATAACCACCAGAGCCTCCTCTACCGAATGATTTGCCCTGGTCAGATTCCCAACCATCGAACCCAAGGGCGACATCTCCTGAATCACACTTGCATGTTTTCCTTATCTCCAGGGTCAATAACCACCAGAGCCTCCTCTACAGAATGATTTGCCCTACTAGGTCGGCGGCGGCACCCCAACTCATCCCATTCTCCTACATTCTTCACCCAGAACTTCATCTTTCTCCTTTGCTTCCCAACTGACAGTGCCATCTCCTTCTCGACGATCCTCCAACACCAAGTGTTGTTCTACAAATCGCGCATTCAGCACGCGCAAGCTAACTATCCGGCAATCATCGCAAACTTACAGTGCACCCGCATGGCCATTGCTGCCCTAGTTCTTGCTCCCGGAGTCGATTGAGACGGCCCGATTTCTACTAAAACCTGAAGCCCTGGGTAACCTCCAGCACCAACATTTCTCCCGCTTCTCCTATGTTCCACACCCGAGCTTCCACAGCACCTGTTACCGACATACACACAGAAGAACCGCCGTGGCAAGTTTATTCGAGGAGGACGCGCGACGACGCGAGAGCCGGGGTGCAAACCGAGCCGCATGGCGCCGGATAAAGCAAACCGGGCGGTTCGGGTGTTGCGGCTTGGGCGAGTGGCCTTGGCAAGTTGTATCTTTATTTTAATGTTGCTTTTTATTATTGTTGTTTGATGTGTGGTGGATCCCTCCCTATAAAGGGGATCACCTTTGTTGTAAGAACCATCTTTGGATCACTTGAATGAAGTGGGGCTGCTCCCCTTTCTTCCTCCCAACCCTAACTCTCTCTCCCTCTCTCTACCTCTCCTTTCCGTATCTCTCTCTCTCTCTCTACTTCTCTCGCTACCGCTACCCGCTAGCCGCTATCACCGACGGAAGCCGCCTCGCCTAGGCTGCCGTCTCCTCGCCGGCTGCCCGATACCCCAAGCGGTATCATTGATCCGACCTGCCCTTTCCGCCTGCCCTAGCGCCGCCGGTATTCTCCCGTCGTTCCCCACTTCGATGGCTCCCAACACCCGGTCCCAAACCAGCGAGGGCCTGGACGAAGCGGACACCACCCGCCTGCGCCTCGACCGCCAGGAGGAACGCCTCGATGGCCTGCAGTCCGCCGTCGACGCCTTGCTCGCGGGCCAAGTACGCATCGGCAGTCAACTCACGGGCCACCTCAACCCTCCGTGCCGACAGGCTCCGCCTCCTCCAACGACACAGCATCCATCCTAGGGATGCCGCCGCCGCTCTTTCCCGGGCTCACCGCAACCGTTTCCGCGGCCACCGCTGTTCCCCCGACCGCCGCTGCGCCCGCACCTCCAGCCGACCGCCGACAACCCTTGGCCCTGGATGTTCCCTCCTTCTCGGGCGTGGATCCTATGGGCTGGATCGCCCGGGCGGAGCAGTTTTTTGACCTTCACAACACCCCACATACGGACAAGGTGGGCACGACCGTGGTTGGCCTAGAGGGCTCGGCCCTTCATTGGGCGTGTTGGCTTCGCCAAATCCAACCCTGCATCCCATGGCACGAGTTCAAACAAGAGATGATTAGTCAGTACAACTCTCGTTACACCGGCTCCGCCATAGAGCGCCTCTGCTCGGCCCGCCAGACGACCACTGTGGACGCTTATATCGATGAGTTTGTCGCGCTCGTCACGCAAGTGCCGGGTCTCCCACCCGAGACCCACCCGACCACTACCTTGGATTCTTTCTGCAGGGCCTCCTTCCAAACATCCGCTCCCGCATCCGGACCCACCACCCCCGTACGGTGTCGGAAGCCCTTGACCTTGCCCGTGCGGTCGAAGCAGACATCGGACCCCGTATTGGCGGACCTCCCACCAACCGCCACCCTCCGCTGCGCGATGGCGGCCCCCGGCCGCCCCACCACCCGTCCAGACCCCCCACACCGCGTCTCCAATAACGACTACAATGATCTCCGTCGTCGTGGGTTATGCTTCCGTTGCCGCCAGCCATACTCACCGCAACATGTCTGCCCTGTCAAAGAGTTTCACGTCATTATTGGCGATGGGGACGGCGACTCCTCCGCCGAGGATTTGTCACTCTCGGGGATACCGCCGGACACCACCCCCCCCCCCCCCCCCCCCGTCGGAGCCGGAGAGGGCACCCCTCAATGTCTTGGAATTGCCTTTCTACTCCGTAGGCGGTCTTACCGGACCCCGCACGATGAAGCTCGCGGCCGTGATCAACAACCGCCAGGTGATCGTTATGATCGACAATGGAGCGAGTCACAATTTCTTGTCGGCTCAACTCGCCCGCGACATCGATTTACCATATTCCGCCTCCCCGGACTTCTCCGTCTGTCTCGGAGATGGTCGCCGACGGCCCACCTTGGGGCAATGTGTGGATGTCACCCTCTCTTTCGGCCCTTGCACGGTCACGGCAGATTTCTACCTGTTCGAGTTGGGCGGTCTCGACGCCATTTTGGGCGTGGCATGGCTGCAGACTTTGGGGGATGTGCGGGAGAACTGGGCCTCCATGACCATGTCCTTTCAGCACCAGGGCCAACCATGCCGTTTAGTGGGTGACTCCGCCCTCCTCCGTTCGCCGGTTTCATTCCGCGATGCAACGCATCACCGAAGTGGAGTTCTCGGCCTGGCTTTGGCCTCTCCAGATGGCCCCACCGGACACGGCCACCCCTCTCGGAGCCGGACTGCAAGACGTTCTCGAGGAGTTTTTGAATATCTTCGCCACCCCACCGTGCCTCCCGCCTACTCGGCCGACCGACCATGCGATTGTACTTCAACCGGGAGCGGCGGCGGTATCCGTTCGGGCCTACCGCTATGGACATGCCCAAAAGGACGAGATAGAGCGGTTCGTGAGGGAAATGTTGTTGGGAGGTCTCATCCGGCCTAGCGCTAGCCCGTTCTCCAGTTCGGTTTTATTAGTCCGCAAGAAGGACGGGAGTTGGCGATTTTGTGTGGATTACCGGGAGCTCAACAAAGCCACGGTGCCCGACAAATACCCGATCCCGGTCATTCAGGAACTCTTGGATGAGCTTCATGGCGCCGCATTCTTTACAAAGTTGGACCTCCGCGCCGGATATCACCAAATCCGGGTCCGACCAGAGGACGTGCCAAAGACAGCTTTCCGAACGCACGACGGCCACTTCGAGTTTTTGGTAATGCCATTTGGGCTCACCAACGCCCCAGTCACATTCCAAGCAACCATGAATGACATCTTCCGGCCAGTTCTCCGTAAGCATGTCCTTGTTTTTTTTTATGACATTCTCGTGTTTAGTGGCTCGTGGCAGGACCACCTCCGCCACGTGTGTGAGACTTTCACCACCCTTCGGCGCCACCATCTCACCGTCAACCGGAAGAAATGCACTTTTGGTGCCACCATGGTGAGCTACTTAGGGCATACCATCTCCGTCGACGGTGTAGCGATGGATGAGGACAAAATTCAGGCGGTCCTTCGGTGGCCGACCCCTTCCTCCCTTCGGGCATTCCTCGGCCTCACCGGTTATTATCGGCGCTTCATCAAGGACTACGGCGGGTTGGCCCGCCCTCTAGCCCAATTGCTGAAAGCCTCGGAGGAGGGCCCTTTCGTGTGGCCGCCGGCTGCAATGGCAGCGTTTGACGCTCTACAGGCGGCGTTGGTACAAGGGCCAGTCCTGGCCATGCCGGACTTCCAGAAACCGTTCATCGTGGAGTGTGATGCTTCGGGCTCCGGCGTGGGCGCCGTATTGATGCAGGTCAGTCGGCCTATTGCTTATTACAGTCGGGCGCCATCTACGGTGCGCAGCCGCTCGGCCTATGAGAACGAGCTCATGGCCCTCGTGTTGGCGGTACAGCATTGGCGACCATACCTCTTGGGTCGTCCCTTAGTGATCCGCACTGATCATCATAGTCTCCGCTATTTGCTACAACAAAAAATCGCCACGCCAACGCAACAACTTTGGGTGGCCAAGCTTCTTGGTTATGATTTCACGATGAGTTCCGCCCGGGTAAGACTAATCGGGCGGCGGATGCTCTCTCTCGTCACCCCCAAGCCACGGAATTGACCGCTATATCACGGCCGATGTGGGAGGATGCTTTCGTTATCCAGCAAGAGGTCGACCGCGACCCCCAGTTGAAGGACATTCGAGCAGCCTTACTTGCCGACCCGAAAGCACGTCCACCCTATTCCCTCATTGGGGGTCGGCTCTTCCATCGGGGCCGCCTGGTGCTATCGGCAGACTCCGCCCGGATCCCACAGCTATTAGCGGAGTTCCACTCCACGCCTTCGGGAGGTCACGCCAGGGCTTTCCGCACATATCGGCGTTTGGCTGCATCGCTGTATTGGCCGCACATGCTCCGCCAGGTGAAGGCCTATGTGGCGGCCTGTTTGCCTTGTCAGAAGGCCAAATATGAGACGATGTTCCCCAGTGGCCTACTGCAGCCCCTGCCGATTCCCGAGCGCGTCTGGGAGGACATCGCGATGGACTTCATCACCCGACTGCCGCGGTCGAATGGGTTTGATTGTATTCTGGTGGTGGTCGATCGTCTCACGAAGTACGCCCACTTCGTTCCTCTTCATCATCCTTACACGGCGGCAACTGTGGCAGACAGCTTCATCACCGAGATCGTGCGGCTTCATGGTTTTCCCCGCTCCATCGTGAGCGACCGCGACCCGCTCTTCCTCAGTAGTTTTTGGACCTCTCTGTTCCGTCTCCAGGGCACGCATTTACGGATGAGTACGGCATATCATCCGCAGTCGGATGGACAATCTGAAGTGCTGAATAGGTGTTTGGAAACATATTTGAGATGCTTCATTGGCGAGAGGCCCGGGTCATGGGCGAAATGGTTATGTTGGGCAGAATACTCCTATAACACGGCATACCACCACGCCGCAAACACCTCACCATTCGAGACCGTATACGGCCGGCCACCCCCCTCAGTGCTCCGACATCTTCCGGGCGAATGCCCCGTAGCTAGCTTGGCCGACCATTTATACGATCGGGACGTTATCTCGGACAGTCTGAAGCATCACCTCCGGCGCGCCCAAGACAAAATGCTCTCATTCGCCAACCGGAAGCGTCGGGACCTTTCCTTCCAAGTGGGTGAGCGAGTTTTCCTCAAACAGCATCCATACCGCCAGCTCACGACCGCCCACTGCCCTTGTCCCAAGTTGGCTCCTCGTTTCTTTGGCCCGTTTGAAATTATCAGTCGTATTGGCGCCGTGGCCTACCGGCTACGCCTACCGGACAGTAGCCGCATCCACCCGGTTTTTCATGTGTCTCAACTCCGGCGCGTTATCGGCGATCACCCCGTCACCGACCACATACCGCCGACCTCGACAACTCCGGTTCTGAATCCCTTTATCCGGCGGCCATCGTTGATCAGAACCACCACACACCGGGGAATCCGGCCCCGGAGGAGATCCGGGTTGCGTGGCGCAACCGCCCCGTGTCCGCCGCGACTTGGCTACTACGGGAGGACTTCCGGCGCCAGTTCCCAGATTTCTGCCTTGAGGACAAGGCGAATTACCCAGACGGCGGTATTGTTACCGACATACACACAGAAGAACCATCGTAGCAAGTTTATTCGAGGAGGACGCGCGACGACGCGAGAGCGGGGGTGCAAACCGAGCCGCATGGCGCCGGATAAAGCAAACCGGGTGGTTCGGGTGTTACGGCTTGGGTGAGTGGCCTTGGCAAGTTGTATCTTTATTTTAATGTTGCTTTTTATTATCGTTGTTTGATGTGTGGTGGATCCCTCCCTATAAAGGGGATCACCTTTGTTGTAAGAACCATCTTTGGATCACTTGAATGAAGTAGGGTTGCTCCCCTTTCTTCCTCCCAACCCTAACTCTCTCTCCCTCTCTCTACCTCTCCTTTCCGTATCTCTCTCTCTCTACTTCTCTCGCTACCGCTACCCGCTAGCCACTATCGCCGACGGAAGCCGCCTCGCCTACGCCGTCGTCTCCTCGCCGGCTGCCCGATACCCCAAGCGGTATCAGCACCCAAATCGGTACATCACCACTACCTTCTCCACATGCATCCAATCTTCCACCGCCACCCCGAATACATCCACCCAAAACAAACCCACTACCACAACGCTTATCTTACAAAGAGTACATGAAGCTACATCGACATGACCTATGTTTCAATTGCATATACCTCTGCCCAGACACACAGACTCATTTAAAGAATTGTGCCTGCTACTTGACAACAAAGATGAAGACATCACCATCATTGACTTCGAAGCCCTTGAGCACAATAATTGTCCTAATCAGACTCGACCTTGAGGGCAAGGCCGATTTTCAAGATTAGTGTACAGATACATGCACCCTCATCAACCCAATCAAGGAAATCATGATTGGCTTTGGAGGAATTCGGCTAATAGAGATAAAACTCACTTTTTTTCCAATCTTTATTTCTTTTATAATGTGTTGATCTTCCATTTATGTAAACCTTTTCATATAAAGAGGCTGGGTGTTTGGGGAACTCACGTGCTATCTTTGCCCTAGGAAATTGGAATCGAGCACATGTGGTAGAGCGAGAGACTTGCCTCTTGAGTTTGTATCAAAGAGAAGAAGAGAGACAAATATGAAGAGAAGATATAATGAACCCTTAGGATTAAGAAATAAGTAAAACAAACACAAAAGTGCTATTAAGTCCTTAGAAAAACAAAAAATTCCAAAACAGAAGGTTTGTGCAAATACTATCAGAACCCCGATAAGGTCTATCGAGCACTCCATAGAGATAGAGACAATCGGAAACTCAAAACACGTCTTTATCGAGAACCCAATATGCTCATATGGGGCTGTCAATAAATCCAGAGATGCCATGCTGGCCAACAGAAATTCCATCGGCGTCCAAAACCAACTGAGACGGTTTCGATAGGACTTACCTACACCAACTTGACCTGCAATGTGGCTAGTGATCTTCTTCATGTTTTGGGTTTTGGGTGTGGCCTAAAAAATATCTGTAACAAAAGGCTAATAATCAATGTGATGCATGTGTTAGCAAATGATACATCACGAAGTAGCACAAATCTTCATAACTCTAAATTCATTAACATAAAGGACAGACTTAGTCGTGTTCAAGATCCATGAAAGTTTATTAACGTAGAACGAATCTATAGGTGACGGACTTTCGATGCCCTGATCCTAGATGCAATGCAAGCGCGCACGTGATGACTACAATGGACTGACGATAACCCTAAAATGAAGATGCAGATGAACACACGCAATCCAATGGACTAATGAAGGATAACCCTAATGCGATGCAAATGCAATTATTCAATCATGCACGTATTTTTTCCGACGCACAAATAATTAAATAATGTTAATTTTGAAATTCTCGCGCGATTAACCTCAACCAAGCACAAATATCCAAGATTAGTGACTAGGCGACTATTGCGGAATAAATTGAGAGTGCATCAAAATTCTAAGTGCATGATGAATAAGAAACACACGCCTTTGAAAAGAGAAATAATCAAATTAATTTAAGTAAAAGATTACTATCAATACAAGATATTTGTACCATGTGAAGAAATAAAAGTTGGAAGTAGAAGCTCACCAAGTAGTTGATGTTGGTGGTGGTGGGAAAGATCTGGAGGTGATGGTGGCTGTCTGGGGATGTAGATGTTGTTGTGTAGGTGCTGTCGGAGAGGGATGGTGTCTATTTGGTAGGCTGGGAGGGATGTTAAAAGAAAGAAAAAGGTAGGTATGGTGTTGGGGAAGTGCTGGAGTGGATATACGAATGGGTGTTTCTGTGGAAATGAAGGAGGAGGGTTGGTGGGGGCTGGAATCCGGCGGAAGGGGCTGGTGGAGGATGGAATCCAGTGGTTGGGGGCTGGTGGAGGCTAGAATACGGCGGTAGGGGGGCTGGTGGAGGCTGGAATCTGGCGGTAGGGGCTGGAATGAGGTGGGGAGGAAGGGGAAAAGGTTGGTCGGGGATTACAGGGACAATGGAGGCCGAAGGAATCGGAGAGGTGGAAATGGGGCGTGATCCGTCGGATGGAGGGGTCGGGGAGGCTGAAAACAACAACAGCGACTTGAAACAAAGACGTCGATGGTTGGACGGGGTGCCCGCGGGGTCGCTGGAGGATGGAGGCATCGAGGCTCGCGGTGGCGCAAACGTGCGGCCCTCCTGGAGTCGGCACCAGTCGGGATCGGCGCCGTGACCGAGCGGCTTACGGCTTCTGTAAAAAACCGCAATTCTCGCCCCCTTGCCCTAACCGGATGCATGCAACATATAAATGGGAGGTTTAGGTTAAGTCATCTGACGTCCCTAAATGCGCGATCGGGTATCTTAACCTAAATCACAAAATGCACCTCAGAAAAATACATAAAAAAACTAAAATTCAAGTCAATCGTGATCACGGTCTCCGATCGTCCATCTAACGATCCAAAAAATGTTCGACTCAATAATTCCTCATATGATGCGTGAACGATCTCCATCACTCATTTTTGCAATAATCCCAATTATTGAAAAGAAACTATGAATCTTAATATACTTAGGAGTAAAGAGGAACTTTTGTTCAAGCCATTTGTACAAACAAAAACCACAGAAAAACCCACAGTTCCATTTATGCTAGGCAAGAACAAAAAGGTTCCCAGAAAGGGTACACTTCACGTCAAAAGTAAATGAATATTTATATACCATAAACAGTCTAGCACAACAACACAAGGGACCAAAGAAGAAAAAGAAAAACAAAGGCAAACAACACGCTACTTTTGCATACCTTAGAACCTTCAGTCTGCATTGCTGACACAAGAAAAAGTAAACTGCTCCAAAACTTCTGAATGGAAATAACATTTCTGGGTTTTTTTAATTCCAAAAGGTAATAAAATATCTCTCCCCTCGATATTTCAGGAATTTAAGGAAGAAGCATCTGGATGGTAATAATGCATTTCCTTCCACAACATTTCCCTGATCATCTCTTCACCCAAGTCTTCATCAACCTCAATGTCGGACGAGACTTCAGCTGGAGGATTAGAACTTGGATCATAAAGAGGTGACATATAAGGATGCTGAAGTGCATCGATCACACTGATCCTTTTCGAGGGATCAAAGACGAGCATCTTTTGAAGTAAATCAATGGCCAAAGGATCAGCATGGGGATATAGAGAACTGAATGAAATACCCTGTGTGTATGGAAGTGATCTAATATACTTCCGAGCCTTAGGATTGTCGATAAAAGCAAGATCAAAATCATTCATGGTGCCCAGGACATTCAAAATGAGCTTGAGCTGATTCAGGCACTCTGTTCCAGGGAAAACAGGTTTGCGGCCAAGTAACTCAGCAAAGATGCAGCCCACAGACCATACATCTATTGAAGTTCCATAATTATCGCAGCAAAGAAGAAGCTCTGGTGCTCGATACCAACGAGTGACAACATACTCAGTCATGAACTGTCCTTTCCCATTGCTCGTTCGAGCCAAACCAAAATCGCAAATCTTGAGGTCACAATTCGCATTGATTAAGAGGTTTCCAGGCTTCAAATCTCTATGTAGTATGTTTGCAGAATGGAGATACTTTAGCCCACGAAGCAACTAAAACAATATGAAGAAACAAAATATAAGTTTTTATCTACTTAAGACGGCATAAATTTTTTTTAACATAATTTTGGAAAAAAATAAAAAAGATGAACTGAGTAAGAAAAGGAAAATAATCAAGAAAGGACCATAAGGATTACTTTCACCCATGCTATCTCTAGAATATACAACAACAACTATTTGTTCAGGTTGGTAGAAAATCAAGTCTAACCTACATTCTGTTAGCAAGAGGACAGTCTTCGTATCACATTCGCAACAAACTCAAGAATTTCTTTTGAAGAGCAAATATTCTGGCATTTTCATGTATGTGATTAGAGCTTCAGATTATTTTTAAAACTAAAAGCTCACATGATATTTCTTCTACTTCTAGTAACTAGATGCCAAAATTGATTTTCTTTAACCTATATCTGCCTTTCAGGAAGTT
Source organism: Dactylorhiza incarnata (assembly GCA_033032865.1). NCBI lineage: Eukaryota > Viridiplantae > Streptophyta > Magnoliopsida > Asparagales > Orchidaceae > Dactylorhiza > Dactylorhiza incarnata. Next base: position 494,288 of record JAWHQI010000170.1, read on the forward strand.
AACTTCAATTTAATTTGAAATCTACTGGATATGCATATAAATACATATGTACATGTTTGTCTTTCGTATGCATATGTAAAACAAGTATATATATACACACACACACACGAGTGCCCGACACGGGGCTCCGCCCCTACGGCCAAGCGCGACAGTACCCGGCGGCGATGGCGGGCATCGCTCTCCCCCAGTGCGATGTTGTTGGGCGGCCTTCGGCCGCATCCAGGCGGGCTTTCCTCGCCTCCGCACGGGCTTCGCCCGTGCTCGATGCGTCTGCGGGATGCGCCCGCAACATATACGTATGAGTACTCGAAATAACCGTAAAAAAATATACATCAATATTACAATAATTATTTTGTAAAAAAATATGTGTATATACTTAAAAAAATATTTTCTCTCTCTCCCTCCCTCTCTCTCTCCGCCACACTCTCTCCCCCTCTCTCCTCTCTCTCTCTCTCTCTCTTCAGTTTTAGCCATGGGGGGCTAGGGAATTCAGCGTGAGGGAGGGAGAGGAATTTGCTTCGAATTGTTATTTGCAGTCCAGCATCATGATTAGATCTTGTGATCGAATGGACAGGATTTGTTTGATGGTTTTAAGAAGAATGGAATTAAAAAGTCACCCAATATCTCTTTATATATATATATAGAAATAATTACCAATACCTCCCCTGTAAGTTAGCATAATTACTGAGAGCACCCCTCTTATTTTCGAAATTACAAAAACCTCCCCTGAACTTTTCATTTCATAACATCATGAACAAAAATTCGGGGTTTTTTTGTAATGAAATTGTACACTGATGGGGTTTTTTGTAATGAAATTAAAACTTCAAGGGAAGTTTTTGTGATTATGCTAACTTATAGGAATTGTACACCGATGGGGTTTTTTGTAATGAAATTAAAACTTCAAGGGAAGTTTTTGTAATTATGCTAACTTATAGAGGAGTTTTTTGTAATTTCGAAAATAAGAGGGGTGCTCTCAGTAATTTAGCAAAGTTAAAGGGGAGGTCCCGGTAAATGGCCCTATATAGAAATAATTACTAGTACCTCCCATATATATATATAGCATCCACAACAAAAACGCAATATACTCGACATTCAAAAGAATTCCCCCTCTATTTATGATTGTCGTTAGGTATTATAGCATCCTCCTCGTAAGGCATCTACCACCTACCAAATAAAATAAAAATCTATTAACCTTGATACGAATAGGACCTCCTGGGACCACTGAGCTTCGTCACCTTAGTATTATACGTGTCTATTTACTATGTATCCATAGCGACGTTTTAGTAATATTCTATGTTTGCCCACTCTTGCCCATGTAAGGTGATGAGGATCATATTTTGGTCTTCTAGATTTGTCTCTCAAATGGAGAGGAGCTTCAAGAAGGAACCAGCCCTCGGAAGCTAGGCGTGAGCATACCTCGCAAATTACTTCACAACATCTTTCTTTTAAGAAATCTTGACTCGATGGCCAATGTTATCAATTAGTTCAAACTACCCGCCGACACTGACATGCCCTCTCAGTTAAAGTTTTGTCCCGCAGCTGATTCTTCTTTTTCCTCGCAAGCGACGGGACTGGATTCTTGCCTCCATCGCTTCTCGATTCCAATCGATGTTCGCACATCAGCGACCCGATCACACAACTCGGCGCGATTTGCTGCTCACCTCTGCTTTGGCATCCATCGAGACCTCTGATTTGGATCAATTGGAAGCTCAATTAGAAAACCTCGCGATCCTCCGCAAGCAATCACCACGACACACCAACAACTGACTCTCCTCCACCGTAGTCCCCCTACAGGCTTACTGTTGACTATATGGGGTTCCTACACCCTGTCGAGAACATTCACCAGGCCCACCTCGACCATATAAAGAGTCCGGGTGTGGCTCGGGTGTGGTTGGGTGTGGCTCATCTAGAATGTGACGAACGTCCGGATGTGGATTGGGAGACTCGGGAGGGCACTCAAAAGCCATGGTGGCCGCCACTACAAAGACAATACTCGCTTCAACGCTATTACTCAAAAACCGCTCCATCTCAAGATATGCAGGGATCTCAAGGAGCTCGTTTTCAACCTGACCCTTAGATTTCTCCTTGGGTTGGGTAGGGGAAGGCATGATCTTTCGACCCTTATTATAAAATACACACGTGTTCGATCGACCGAAACACGTGGCATCACAATCATATAGTCAGGGTCTCCAGAGCAATACGTGGGCGACATCCATGGGTATGACATTGCACCACACTCGATCCTCAAATGTACCAAGAATGATCGGAACAAGGCATCGCTGGGTGACTTGGATCGCAGTCTTGTCGACCCATATGACACGATAAGGGCGGTGATGAGACTCAACCTTCATCTGTATACACTCAAAACCCTTTTGGTCCACGATATTCACACAACTCCCACTATCTATAGCCAATTTGCAGGGACCGCATGTGTAAAGTCTTGAACAAACATAAATAAAGCTTAACTTAAATAAATCAACAAAGATAACTATAGTCTCTCTAATGATGATATAATTTGGGGGATGAGTACCAAGTGCACCTCTCTTTTTCTTATTCATGATTTTTCTTCTCCTAATTTTCGTTGTCATAACTCCATGTGATTCTTATATGTTAAGCATTGACATAATTTTAAGAATAAATTATATGGGAGGGGTCCGGTTAGTAGCAGCTGGCAATGTTTTGGCTTTTTGGAGCCACTTTGGCTTTGAGCTTTGAAAATGATTCCTTCTGTTAATTTTGGTTTTTTGTTTTCAGATGAATCCATGGGCCTTCTTCGTCCTTATCAAACTTGGCTATGTGGGTCTTCCCCTCTTTTGGTTGGACTTCGGTTCCTTGCTGTTGTAGTTAGTTGCATGTTATTATCTTAATTTAACTGGGTCTGTTCTACCCGGTTGTTGGCTTATGGATTTGGTTTTATCTTGAATTAAATTAAATGAATATAAGAAGGGGTGAGTGACTGCCTCCTCTTGAAAATTGATGTCTTAGTGGAGGGGAATATTACTCAATTGATATATGTTTGATACTATCAGTTTTCATGCCAGGCCACTAAAATTCTTGTTTTAAATCCTGATACATCTTTGTTCTTCTTGGATGAATCGAATAACTTGTGTTATGAGCCTTGTGCAGTATTTTAAGCTCTCAAATTATCTACATTAGGCACACATAGCCTTCCATTAATTAATAATATTACATCCTTAACAACAAAAGTCTCTGTCTGCCCACCTTTCACCTTCTGCATCGGGTTCATAAGATACGGATCCCGATCAATCGCCTTCTTAATTCTATCTTTCATCTCATACTGTATTTGCAATTTGTACAAATTTCTTCTTCTTTCTTCATATGTTCGAATCAACACAATCTGTGTCTTTTCCACTTCTAGTTGCAATATTTTATTTTGTAAAGACATCGTTGTTGGAACCGAGAAATCGATTCACGGAGTTCGAACCACACAAAGGGTGTCGCTCGCCCTTACTTCTACCGAACGAGAGCTAACAAACTGGCACTTGGCAGTGAAGGCACTCGCAAAATCACTGAGCCTCCTAAACAAACCCCTGAGCCACAGTGAGGAGGTCCCGCCACTAACCCAAAAGATTTAAGGATCTTCCCCTCCCAAACCAAGACTGAGCTCGGCACCTCAGAAAAGCAGAGAGCCAAAGAAGAAGCTCTCTCTCTCTCTCTCTCTCTCTCTCTCTCTAAAAATCAGAAGATCGGATCTCTTTTAGGGTGCATATAGGGGTCTATTTATAGGATTCTAAGAATGGTTTGCGTGTAGCGGCCTCCGCCTTTTGGTTTCTCCTAACCGCAACCCAAAATAATTTGCGGATAGCAACAAACCTGCTATTAGGGATTACTAGAGGCAAGCCACAAAAACTAGAGGCAAGTGCTCCCCCTTGGTGCACTCGCCAAGGGAGTCGAGGGTGCCTATCGAGCCGGGCACTCGCACCCGCTCGCCCCACTCACTCCTCTTTGCTGATTATGGCTAGATACTCTCTCAGGATGCCTGGTCCTCGCATCCTTTCCTAAGACCGACGAGTCCTCTATGAGTTGTCGGGTTCGTCCCACATGCCAGACACCTCGAGTGAGTGCTATACTTCGCAGGGGGCCGCACCTGCCTCCCACTTTTCGCATTTGCCGATATGCCAGGGATATGCTCGCCAAATATGGGGTTGTACACAATCCCCGCTCTTTGCGAGCCCTCCTTGGGCTCGGAAAGAAGAGTCCAACCCCTATTTTGGCGAGTCTGAGCTCTCTTAGAGAATCTTTTGGTGGCCCCCACCGACCGGCTATAAATTGTTCGGGGTGGAGCCAAACTTTTTCACCGGAGTTTTCTTCTCTCTTCTTCTTCCTTCCTGTCGGTAGCCTTTCGCGAGCCACCGCTCATGGCCTCGTCTTTAGATCTTCCGGCCCTCCTCGCTGCTTAAAGGGAAAAATCTCGCGGGAGCGCGGCTTCGCTGATGGCTCTGGTCAAGGAGCACTCGCCCCGCTCCAAGAAGGGCTGAGGAGACCATCACCCTCGGGTCCTCCCGCGGGGACGACCATCACTACTCTCGCCTTGGTGGCGACAGGCCTCCCTGATGCTGAGCACCCGAATCGCTCCTCCGGGTAGGTTCCCTCGGGGTTGGGGGGTGGCAAGCCCCTGATCACTGTCTCCCACACCGCTTCGGGTGGGCGGCCCATACCCTTTTCAGGACAGAAGAGTCCTGGTCGCTCGCCTCCTCGCCGAGCCTTGGACGTTAGGGTCTCGCGTGGTAAGTTTTCTACGAGAAGGTTAATTTTTTACCTTGATTTGTTCTGATCGCTTTATGACAGACCCAAGTCCTCTGGCTTCTGGCGAGTCCAATCATTCGAGCGGACCTCCCCCGTCGCCTCCCAACCAAATTCGTGAGCTTCTCGGTGAACCTGTCACTATGGCGGAGTTGACTGATCGTGTCTCCACCATCCTCGAGAGGCACGAGCGCCTCCTGGTCGCCATAAATGAAGATAGGCTCGCCTTAGTTATTAAAGGCGCAAGGCGCACCAAGGCGCAAAGGGGTCTTAGAGCCTAGGCGCAAGGCTCAAGGCGCAGGCGCGCGCCTGACGAATACAAGGCGCAACCACATTCATTTAAAAAAATAAGCATCAAACATCAGTTCATCTTCTTGATCAGATTATTCATCTATTCAACTCATTAATCATTCATTACTATCATTTATAACTCTTAAAAAATAGAATTAATATGGTCGTTTACATCATATCTAAGTCTTAACACTCGATTATGTTTCACAAACTCTAAATCATGCAAAAAAATATTGAGTTCTTACATTATTTCTTTCTTTCTATTGGGAAAAAAAGGTTTGCAACAGAAACCGCTCTCAGACGCGCCTTTTATACTCCAAAGGCGCAAAAAAGGCGCACGAAGGCGCAAGCCTCTGAGCCTGTTGAGCCTGGAGCCTTAGGCGCGCCTGAGGCGCGCCTTTAACAAGAAGAATCTGACTCGTTCCCTCGCATTATAGGTCTGGAGGAGCGAATCTACGTGCTCGAAGGAAGCGTCACTCGGCTGTCCAGAGAGCTTCAAAATTGTGGGACTGACACGACAGAGCTGGAGGAAAACATGGTTCGAGTGGAGGAGATGATACTACTCGCGCATCAAGAGCTCGCGAGAGTACGCTCGCGCGCTCGCGCGCTGCGGCGTCATAGGCCTCGCACGCGAGGTCGCGAACAATGGATGTGGCTTCCTCTCTGAAGTAGTTCTCGTGCCTCCCTTTTATCTTTCTATTGCACGTGCATGTATTCTAAAGAAGTTAATAAGTGTGTTGTTGTCAGACCACTTTCTTTCCCGAATGCATTCGCATTCGCATGTATATGTGTTTCCTTCTTTTACTGCACTCGCGTGTTCTTGGTAATCTCTTTATTCGTGTCTGCTAGGTGGTTCTTTCTTAATTTTTCAGCACTCGCCCGTTTAGTAGCAGGATTCTCGCTTATTTATCGATATGGTCTACTCGCCGAGTGGATCCGCAACGCCGCGGTGTGGGTGAATGGAGGGGTCACCGGTGATGTGACGTGGGTGGGACCCACTTTAGGAAAAGCCTGCTCCGCTTTTCTGCGCATCTATTAATACCCCCCCCCCCTTTTTCTTTTCACCTACCGCCTTAACTTCTCTGACCATCATCGTCTTCCTCTTCCTACTCGCAACTTCGACTCGCTTCTCTGGAATCATGCCGAGGAAGCCTAGAGAGTCAGACGATGGTTGGTCGAATTGCGAGAAGAACTTTCGAGAACGCAGCTTTCCAGATGGTTGGGTGACTCGTGCAGAGTTCGCGGAATTCTAGGCCGCTTACCCAGCGCTTGGATTTGACCTTCGCCGCCCGAAATTGGGCGAGAGCGTCAACACTTTCTTTTCTGACGAACTCGCCTTTCCTCTTGCCCACTTTGAGATGGGGCTCCGCCTACCTCTCTGGCCTGAGGTAAGGCAACTCTTTAAGTACTTCGGGGTCGTCCCGGCCCAGGTGAATTCGAACGGGCTCGCGCGTACATGTGCTAGAGACCGTCAACAAGGTTCACCAATGGACGAACAAATTCGTCTTTGTCAAGGGTGATCTCGACAGCATCCCCTACTCGCCGATCCAAAAGAGCGAGAAGATCTACAAGGCACCGGCAGTGAATGGCGAGGCGGCCCTCCTCCACGCGTTCTTCCACGACAAGGATTTTGAAGTCGCCTACCTGAGGCAAAACCTTGACATGCTCCTCGTCGTTCCCCCTGGTGAAGGTAAGTCACCGGTGCACTCGTTGTTACTCGCCCCTCATTTCTTTTTGATATTAACTCCTTTCGTTTCGCAAGCGAGCGGACCGTGCCGATCCATCCCCCTTACTTTCTCAGGTGCGAGTCGAGTGCCCTGGCTAGGGCGACTGCAGCGGCCTAGGCGGCTGCGGATCCTGCGCTAAAGCGGCCTCCTGCGAGCACCCCTGCGCTAAAGAGGAGGGTCGCCGAGACAGAGTCATCGGAGCAGCGTGCTCCTCCTAAAAATACCAAGCCCTCGCAGGAGAAGGGTAAGGAGGTCGAGTCGGGACCTTCGAACCCTCCCGAAATGCACCTCCACCACGATTTGGAGATGAAAGCGATGGACCTCTCGGGAAACCCTGTGTTGCACTCGGGGACCTCGACGAGCCGAGTCTCCGTTTCTACCCTCCAACCTTCTTGGGCGGAGGGTGACGAGGCCAGCGCGCGGGGCTTCAACCTGGTATACCGTATACGGGCTCTATGGTCGGAGGGGCATTGTCGTCTACCGGGACCTGCCTCTCCAGAACCTTGCCCGTCGGGGTGCCACGGCCTCGCTTCATGCCCATGAGCTTACGCATGCGGCAGCGAGGCAGGGTCTCGTCCTCAGCCGGGCGCATGCGAAATGCGGCGAGAAGCTGGAGCTTGCCGAGAAGAGGGCCAAGGAGGTTGAGGCTCGTCTTCAGGCCGCCGAGTTCGTCCGCGACCCGGTACGCTCTCGCCTTTCTTTTCTTCTTGTTGATATTCGCCCGCTCGCACGCCTGACCCTGCGCCCCCCCTCCCCCCCCCCCCCTTTTTATTCTCTTTTTTAGGAGTCTGAGACCATTGATCAGCTAACCAACAGAATCACAGATTTGGAGCCGGAGAACACTCATTTAAAAGCATGTCTCGACTCGTCTAGCGGGCGAGGGCAAGAAGAGGGGCGAGACAAGCCGCCATCCTCCAGCGCGAAGGCCTCGCTGGTCACTACCCGCACGATGGAGAGGATCCGCAGGAAGATGGTCGCGGTGACGACGGAATTTGTGGTGGGTTTCCTTCGCGAGGCGAGTGCTTTTACCAAGACCTGGGCCACCGTCCGAGCCAATTCCATCATCCCTGACGTCTTCCTCCCCGCTTCAGATTCATCCTCGAATGGGGAGGATCATTCATCTCCCGGGGGTAGCGAAGGGGAGGGGCTCTCACGGAACTCTGGAGGTTCGCCCCGCGACTGAGGGGGCCTCTTATTTTTCATTTTCCTTTTATTGAATTTTGTAAGGGGCGGATTCTTTCTCCCCCCCCTTTTTTGTAGCAACTTATGCAAGGATACCCTTTGTCATTTTTGTCGTCTACTTCCCTTTCTTTTTATTCATGTTTCGCTAGGCTTTAGGATGTGATGTCGACATACGCTTGCTTTGGCCGCTCGTCGAGATGTGCAAGGAGCATTTAGGAACATTTACATTCTAAGTAAAAATCAAATTTACTTTTCCGCCCGCCGAGCACTCGCTCAACTCAACCGCTCGTCGGGAGCCAGGGTGCATAAATCGTAGTTTAAATTATAAACAAGATGAAGGATGTCTCCTCACCTCGGCCGCTCGCCGAGAAACGATAGGGACTCTTAGGTTACACCTCACTGCTGCGAGCACGCGCTGGCCTTGGCCACTCGTCGGGGAGCTCTAGCGCTTGGGTCCCAATTTAAATCACAAGTAAAAATAAAGGGTGCCTTCTCGCCTCGTCCGCTCGCCGAGAACGATAGGGACGCTTAGATTACACCTGGCTGTTGCGAGCACGCGCTTGTCCTAGCCACTCGCCGAGGAGCTCTAGCGCTTAGGTCCCAATTTAAATCACAAGTAAAATAAAGGGTGCCTTCTCGCCTCGGCCGCTCGCCGAGAACGATAGGGACGCTTAGATTACACCAGGCTGCTATGAGCATGCGCTTGTCCTAGCCACTCGCCGAGGAGCTCTAGCGCTTGGGTCCCAATTTAAATCGCAAGTAAAATAAAGGGTGCCTTCTGTCCTCGGCCGCTCGCCGAGAACGATAGGGACGCTTAGGTTACACCTGGCTGCTGCGAGCACGCGCTTGTCCTAGCCACTCGCCGAGGAGCTCTAGCGCTTGGGTCCCAATTTAACTCACAAGTAAAAATAAAGGGTGCCTTCTCGCCTCGGAGGCGATTGCTCCGGCCCTGTTGGTCTTTATCCCTTGTGAGTACATGCTCTATTCCCGAGTAAGTGTACCAGCCCTGCCGGTCATCAAGGAACCCGGTCAGCGGTCTCTTCTCGGGGTCTTACATCATGTCATATCTACCTGCCCCCTGAGGGATCGACTTGCCCCGCCGGCTTGTGAGAGCCCGGTCGGCGGAACCTCCTCAAGGGCCTTTCGTTATATCCTTCCTACCTGCATCTTGAGGAGTCAACCTGCCCCGCCGGCTTGTGAGAGCCCGGTCGGCGGAACCTCCTCAGTGGCCTTTCATTATCTCTTTCCTACCGGCCTCCTGAGGGGTCAACCTGCCCCGCCGACTTGTGAGAGCCCGGTCGGCGGAACCTCCTCAGTGGCCTTTCATTATATCACCTCTTCCTGCCTCTCGAGGGGTCAACCTGCCCCGCCGGCTTGTGAGAGCCCGGTCGGCGGAACCTCAGTGGCATTTCATTATCTCTTTCCTACCTGCCTCCTGAGGGGTCAACCTGCCCTGCCGGCTTGTGAGGGCCCGGTCGGCGGAACCTCCTCAGTGGTCTTTCATTATATCACTTCTTCCTGCCTCCCAAGGGGTCAACCTGCCCCGCCGGCTTGTGAGAGCTCGGTCAGTGGAACCTCCTCAGTGGCCTTTCATCATTTCTGTAAATTTACAAACATCATGGAACTTTTCAGCTCACGCCCCCCCCCCCTGGTGAGGCAAGGGTCTATGTGTCTCCAAAAAGATTTATCAGACAAGTTTCATTATCAACTAGCAGTAAAAACGTTTCAAATCATCGTCACTCCAGGTGTTGCTAAGGGGAATCCCTTCAACATCCTGAAGGTGGTACCCTCCCGACTTCAGCACTTCTAAGATTACATAGGGACCCTCCCAGTTGGGGTTAAATTTTCTGACCGATGCCGACCTACCCGCAACGTCGACCTTTTTGAGGACGAGGTCTCCCTTGGCAAAGTGCTTAACTCGAATGTGTTTGTCGAAGTACCTTACCATCCTGCGCTTGATCTCCTCCCGGCGAATGGTTGCCAGGTCCCGAAGTTCCTCCACGAGGTCGAGCGAGAGCCGTTGTTCTTCTTCATTCTCGACCCACCATTCCTCATCTCCTTCTCCTGCAACCACCACTCGAGGGGACCTCACCCCGAACTCCACCGGCAGCACGGCCTCGGAGCCATGTGAGAGTTTGAAAGGGGTTTCCCCTGTGGCCGTGCTGAGGGTAGTTCTCAAGGCCCAGAGGACGGAGGGTAGTTGTTCCACCCAGTTGCCCTTTAGGTTCTCCACCTTCTTCTATACCAGGTTCACAATGGTCTTGTTTGTCGCCTCTACCTGTCCATTACTCTGAGGGTGGTGGACGGACGCGAAGCGGAGGTCGATGCCTAACTGGCTGTAGAAACTGGTGAGCTCCTCGCTAGCGAACTGCGGCCCGTTGTTCGTAACGATAGCTAGGGCATTCCATGCCGGCAGATTATCTCCCCCCAAATAAAATTTCGTACCACTTACGAGGTTGTCTTCGCCAGCGCCTTCACCTCCAACCATTTGGAGAAGTAGTCAACCATGACTAGGAGGAACCTTATTTGACCACTGGCCTGGGGGAACGGGCCTACCAGGTCCATTCCCCATATTGCAAAGGGTCATGGTGTCGTGATGGTCATAAGCCTCTGAGCGGGTAGGAGTTGTAGTGGGGAGAAGAGCTGACATTTCTGGCACTTCTTTGAGTACTCCGTCGAGTCCTTGCTGATTGTGGGTCAGAAGTAGCATTGCCTTAGCACCCTTTTTTCCAAGGTCCGACTCTCAGAATGACTCTCGCACTCTCCGGAGTGGACCTCCTCGAGAACCTTTGGAACTTCCTCCTCAGAGACACACCTTGCGAGGAGCCCGAACAGAGTCTTCCGATACAGGGCCCCCTCATGAAGCACATAGTAGGCGGACTTGTACCTGAATCGCCGCTTATCCGGGACCTCCTCAGGGAATTTACCCGAGGTTAAGAAAATGATGAAGAGGTCCATCCACGTGGGCCGTCGGTCGATCTCCATCAACTCGCTTTCTTCGATGGATGGCTGAAACAATTCTGTCATCGTCCCTCCGGCACGAGACCCGTGCTTCGCCAGGTAGTCTGCTTGAGTGTTTTCCTCCCTTGGCACATGTTGAATGGAGAAGGTTCAGAACAGCCCAATGAGCCTCTTGACCTTCGTCAGGTATCGCTGGAGAGTCGGCTCTCTAGTCTCGAATTCCCACTTGATCTGTGACGCCACCACCATGGAGTCCGTGGACACCTTCACGTCCTGGACTCCCAGCTCCCTTTGCCAAACAGAGCCCTGCTATCACCGCCTCATACTCGGCTTGGTTGTTGGTGAGTGGAAAGCGGATGTCCATTGCTTGCTCAATCTTCGTCCCCTGTGGACTTACCAAGATCACTCCTCCTAGGGAGTACCTTCCCGATGCCCCGTCTACCAACATCTCCCAAGCCAAGTGCTCGGGGGACTGGGACCCTTCCACCTCAACTACATATTCTGCCAAGAAATCGGTCACGGTCTGCGCCTTCATCGATAGCCGGGGTACGAAGGAAATTTCAAACTCGCTCAACTTCACCAACCACTTTGTCAATCTTCCTGAATGTTTTACCCCCTCCATGATGTTGCGGAAGGGGTGGTCGGACACTACTTTGATTGAATGCGCCTGGAAAAATGGTCGAAGCTTTATGGCCGAGATTATCAATGCGAACGCTAACTTCTCGAGGATAGGATATTTGTGCGCTGCCTTCTTCAGGACCCTGCTTACGTAGTAGACGGGGAGCTACTTCCTGCCCTCTTCCCGGACCAGAACTGAGCTCACCGCCTCAGCTCCCACTCCCAGGTAAAGAGTCAGGTCCTCCCTCACTCTAGGTCCTTGGAGTAGGGGTGTCTGCGTAAGCTGCTACTTCAACTGCTGGAAGGCCTCTTCGCACTCCGAAGTCCATTCAAACTTCTGACTTCCCCTTAACATCTTGAAGAAGGGCGAGCATTTCTCCCACGCCCGGGAGAGAAACCTGCTCAACCCTGCCAACTTCCCCGTCAGCCGTTGGACCTCTTTTGCATTCCTAGGGGACTCCAAGTCTAAGATTGTCTTCACCTTATCGGGGTTGGGCTCTACCCCCGCAGGGGTGAGGAGGTGACCTAAGAATTGTCCCCTTCCTGCCCCAAAGACACACTTCAGGGGGTTAAGCCTCATCTTTAATTTCTGCAGGGTAGCAAAGGTCTCTCTTAGATCCTGGAGGTGAGACCCTACATCCCTGCTCTTTACCATTTGGTCGTTCACGTAGACCTCTAAATTTCTACCATTTTGTTCCCTGGACACCCGATCCATCATCCTTTGGTATGTGGCTCCCGCATTTCTCAACCCGAAGGGCATCATTTTATAGCAATAACACCCGTCGTCCGTGATGAAGGAGACGTCTTTGGCATCCGGCGGGTGCATTCGGATCTGATGGTACCCTGAAAAGCGTCTAAGAAGCTCATCACAGGAAAACCGACAGCCGAGTCTACCAGCGCGTCGATTCGAGGCAAATGGTAACAATCCTTGGGGCACACTTTATTTAATAATGAAAATTCGATACACATCCTCCACCTTCCATCTCCTTTCTTTAACATTACAACATTGGAAACTCAGCCTGGATACTGGATCTCTAACACAAAGTCTGCATTCAACAGCTTCTCTACTTCTTCTCGGATAGGTTCGGCCAAAGTAGTTGTCACAGCTCTCTTCTTTTGGCGAATGGGGCGTATGCTGGGGTCGAGGTTGAGGTGATGACACGCCACGTACGCATCGATCCCTGGCATGTCCGCAGCGCTCCATGCAAAGACATCGATGTTCTGTTGGATGCACTCGCGGACCTTCTCCTGCTCCTCTTCGCTCAGCTTCCCGTTGATCTGCACTTTCTCCAGCCTCCCATCAGTGGTGATGACCTCCTGCATCCCGATTTCCTCCGCTGTCTCTAGCCTGGCTTGACCTTCCATTGACTTGCCCACCTCCTCTGCTTCCTCTTTCCAAGTGATGGTGTTGATGGCTGTGACATAGCACTGCCTTGCCACTTTTGGATCTCCCCTGACTCGGATCTGGACCCCCATGATGTTATACTTTAAACATTGATGAAAGGAGGAGGGCATGCACCGGAATGCGCTTGATGAGGGGCCGTCCGAAGATGGCATTATAACTGCCCGGAGCGTCGACGATGAAGAAACCGGCAGTTATAGGATGTTCCCCCAGAGTCACGAGGAGCTCAACTCCTCCCTCCACTTCCTTTCTCCAGAGAATCCAAAGAGAGGTCCATCCGAGGCGAGTACCCTCTTTGTCTCCACCTTCATCTCGTCGAAGGCTTTCTTGAAGATCACGTTGATGGAGCTCCCATTATCCACGAGGATTCTGGAGACTGTGAAGTTCTCGATCGCTGTTTGGATTACTAGCGCATCGCAAAACGGATCCTCATGCTCGGGAATGTCTTTGTTGGTGAAGGTGATCTTCTCCTCCTGAGGTGGAGCCTTAGAGGTCGAGGCGACACTCCGGCAATAGATGGCATGGAGGCTCCCCTTTCGGGTGGCCTCGATCCCTACCCCTCATGGATCACCACGATCCCTCCTCGGATTCCCACATCGACCCGGTCCTCGCACCGGTCCTCTACCTCCGCTCCTTCTCCTCTTCCGACATCTTGAAGTTGTTGTTGTCCCGTCGGGGTTCTCCTCCCCCCTCTTATTTCTAAGAACTCGGGATAGGTAGCCGTTGCGTGACCTTCCTCCTGATGGAAGTCACGGTATGGCAACGCCACCCTCCCCCTCTCTGCCCCTCCTGGGCGATTCCTTTTCCTCTTCTTCCTCCTCGGCCTATCGACATGGCATGCTGAGGTGGGGGTTGGAAAGGCCTCGGGCCCGGCTGCCGCCCCGGAGGGTTGAACCGTCCCTGCACCCCTTGATGGTGCCCCCCACTTCCCTGGAAAGGTCCCCCGCCCTGGGCGAACCCTCTTCCCTGACCCGGAGGACCTCCCGGTGGCCTCCACATCGACCGGTTTACGGGTGGTTGAAACCTCCCTCCTGGATCCTGTCCTCCGGGGGGCCCCTGGAACCCATGCCTTCTTGGCTCTTCCCTTCTCATCTCTTGCTGTTGGGATCCTCCTCCTTTCTCTTCTCCTCCGGCCAACTTTGCCACGAAAGTGTTGTTGGTGGCCTCCCCCTCGATCTCTCGCCCCGCCCACTCGATCAATTCTGCGTATGACAGAGGGGGATCTCGGGCGACTCCCATCTTGAACAGCCCTTGCCGCAGTCCAAGGGTGAAGGCCAGTTGCAGGGTGTGCTCTGGCACCTCGTGGACCAAGAGAACCTCCTCCTGGAACCGGTCCATGTAGCTTCCCAACGACTCTTCGGCCTTCTGTTGGATCAGAAAGAGAGTCTCGGCCCCCTTCTTCCTCTTATTCAACGTGGCAAACCGCAGCAGGAAACTCCGACGGAGGTCTTCGAAACCATATAAGGTCCCAGAAGGGAGCTGATGGAACCAGTCACTTGCCTTCCCCTTGAGGGAGATGGAGAACAGCTTGCCTGATGGAGACGTCCTCAAACCACTGGAGATGTTGGAGGGGATCATCTCTGCCCGTGTAATAGGACATGGCGGGCTCCGTGAATCCCTCTGGAACAGGAGCTGAGAGGATCAGCTCACAGAACGGACTCCCCGACCCTGTTTGGCGAGCCGGGAGCACTCGACCGGTTTCCTCGCCTGGGTAGCGAGCACTCGGCGGGCTGGAAAACAGCACCCGCGCGTGCATGGCTTGCTCATCCTTTCCCACCTGCACCTCCTTCCCAGGTCGCCCGTAGGGTGTATCTTCACCCAAAGCTTGCGGGGCGAGTACTGGGACCGCGGGGGTCGAGCACTCGCCTAGCGGCGAGAGGATGACGCGTAGGGTCTCTAGGATCGACTTGGCGAGAGGATGATGCATAGGGTCTCTAGGATCGACTTCCTAAATTCATCGAAGTCGCTCTTTCTCACGTAGTCGTCGGGAGGGGCGAGTTCCTCAGGTCCTCACTTCCAGTCATAGCTCTCGCCTGGTATTTTTCGAGCGGGCTGCTGTCCACGCTCACCGCACAAAAAATGTTGGAACCGAGAAATCGATTCACGGAGTTCGGACCCCACAAAGGGTGCCGCACGCCCTTACTTCTACCGAACGAGCTAACAAACTGGCACTCGACACTGAAGGCACTCGCAAGATCACTGAGCCTCCTAAACAGACCCCTGAGCCGCAGCGAGGAGGTCCCGCCACTAACCCGAAAGATCTAAGGATCTTCCCCTCCCAAACCAAGACTGAGCTCGGCACCTCAGAAAAGCAGAGAGCCAAAGAAAAAGCTCTCTCTCTCTCTAGAAATCAGAAGATCGGATCTCTTTTAGGGTGCATATGGGGGTCTATTTACAGGATTCTAAGAATGGTCTGCGTGTAGCGGCCTCCGCATTTTGGTTTCTCCTAACCGCAACCCAAAATGATTTGCGGATAGCAACAAACCTGTTATTAGGGATTACTAGAGGCAGACCACAAAAACTAGAGGCGAGTGCTCCCCCTTGGTGCACTCGCCAAGGGAGTCGAGGGTGCATATCGAGTCGGGCACTCGCACCCGCTCGCCCCACTCGCTCCCCTTCGCTGATTGTGGCTAGATACTCTCTCAGGATGTCGGGTCCTCGCCTCCTTTCCTAAGACCGGCGAGTCCTCTATGAGTTGTCGGGTTCGTCCCACATGCCAGACACATCGAGCGAGTGTTATACTTTGCAGAGGGCCGCACTCGCCTCCCACTTTTCGCATTTGCCGATATGTCAGGGATAGGCTCGCCAAATATGGGGTTGTACAATCGCGAAAATCGTCGATGAGTTTTTCCAACTTAAAGCGTCAGCCACTACATTGGCTCTTCCTGGATGATATTTTATATCTAGATCATAATCCTTGATGAATTCCAACCATCTTCGATATCAGAGGTTTATCTCTTTCTGTGAGAATATATATTTCAGGTTTTTGTGATCTGTGAACATCTCACAACTAACTCCCTAAAGGCAAAGCCGTCAAATTTTCAACGCAAAAATTACAGCAACCAATTCTAGATCATGCGTCGGATAGATCCTTCCAGGCTCTTGCAACTGTCTGGATGCATATGTTATAACCTTTTTGTGTTGCATGAGTACATATCTCAAACCTTTTAATGATACATCATTGTATATCAGGAATCCTTCTGTCCCACTGGGTATCACCAAAACTGGTGCAGTCCTCTAGCCCTACCCATACACTCCTCAAAACATGTCCCTTCAAAACTCACTGCTCGCTACTAGGTCATCCAACTCAGAAATAAGCTAAACTAATACTATCATGTGGACAATTCTCATCCTAACAATTTTTCCAATGACGATCTAGGAACTCGGTCATGGAAGCAACTATCTTAAACCACAACTGGTACTTCTCCTCTCGGAGCATCTTCTTCCCCTCCTCTGATAATTTGCTAGACACCTCGTCTTCCTTGTCCTAAAATGATAATGGCTAAAACGCATCAGTCATACAGATTTGGTGAATTCTTACCTTTTTAACTGCTTACATACAATTCAAGGAGATTAGTACCCAAAGTGGCGATCTAGCGGCCCGTTACAGCCTGCACTAGGGAAACAGATATAGAAGATAGTGGTGCGTCGCCAGTCCTCATCCACACGTGAGGTATACAGTAGGCGTTAAACTAACCCCATCTCCAATGATCTCTTGACATCACTCTCCTAACCATCCTCTACAGTGACTACAATCTCCTCCTCGGACGTATCCTCAACCTCAGTGTTGGGATCACCGTCCTCAATAAGTAGATTCCGCGTGGGGCACTGCGCCGTCACGTGGCCTCTACTAGAGCATATAAAACACTAGTTGCCCCCAGGCTTGGGAGCACTCGTGATAATCGCCTTGCCCTTCGCGTCAGAAGGTGCATGAAAAGTAGTAGGTGCGACTGGGGTGACCTCCTAAATGCAGTATCGTCCGCGTGCGTGAGTGCTTCCCTCAGCCTAGTAGAGTGGAGGTACTGCTCATACTCCAAAGCTAACTGAAAAATCTATTTGACCGTCTCAAAACGGTAGGGAATGAGCTCTCTGCGGATATCAGTTCTCAGCCCAGCTCAAAAGCAGGATGTTATCACCATGAGCTCCTCTAAAATATCACTCCAAACGACCAACTCATTGAAACGAGACATGCAGTCGGCAACGGAGAGGGTCCCCTGCCGCAGAGCATATAGTTGGTCTAAGAGCTGATCTCGGAAAGATGTTGGTAGGTACTTATCCTTCAGCCTCTGCTTCATGTCCGTCCATCTGGTGATGGGATAATAGTCATCGCGGTCTAGACTCCTCTCAAGTCTCGTCCAAAACATCTTCGTCTGACCGTGAAGCTTCATTTTTGCAAAGCGGACTCGACACTCATTGCTCATCTCGTACCACTCGAAGTAGTGGTCCATATCTAAGAGCTAGTCACTGAAGACCTTCGAGTCTAGATGACCATTGAAAGGAGCGTCGATGCGGTACATCAGGTGATTTCATCCTCCTGGGGAGGGCCATCTCGACGGGGCTCCCGATAATCCTCATAATAATCATCGTGATCGTAGTCGTGACAAGCGGGTGGGGAGACCGCGCTCTCTATGGACTGGATCATAATAGTCTTCATCATCATGATCTCGGCAACCGGGTGGGGGTCCACGATCTCTCTGACCAGGCGACTGAGGATGCCTAACATAGGTGGGGCCCTGCCGTCGCTCATTGGTGTGATCGGGGTTCCGCCTCAAAGGTGGTGTGAGGCCCCGATGGGGAGCCTCGTGATGATGTCGATCAAGGGGAGGAGGAACACCTTTATGTTGAAGGTGGGGTGGGGGGGAGATGCACGTCGAAGAACCCCCTCAGAAGGGTCACTCTGCTGCGTCGGTGTCTTCCTCGAGTTTTTTAAATTTTGATACGTGTATTCATCTCAGTGATGTCATGACGGAGATCCTTGAACTGAGTGCCTAGGGCATCAAAGTGATCTAAGACTAATCGTTGGAATTCAGCAGGGGACATGCCCGAATTCGAGCTAGCAGCACGGTCATCATCAGACATAAGGAATCTACAGAACCTACCACTACGGAGTATAAAAGTGGCTCAAACCTTGGGTTCTGATACCAACTGATGTAGAGTAGGCAATGTGGGTATGCGACTATAATGTAATTCTAATGTGAAGTGTGGGGAAAGATAACTCTATTTTCCCTAACCTAAATTAAATGTGACACCCGCAATGACAAACAGTGATTTCACAACATAATAAGAAAGAATTAAATCACACACACATATTCTAAAGCAAGGAAAAATAAGTTCTTTGAGCAAGTGGGCTTTGTCTTCCTCCACGTGGAGGGCCAAAGCAAGAGAGAGCGAAAAATAGTTCCTATAAATCATGGGTTAATCCAAACAAAGTTCCACAAATGCAAGAGATCCAAAGGGCAAGAGTTCACAACACCATATTATAACGAAGAAAACAAAGATCCACACAACAAAATAATACTCACGTAGCAAGGGGAGTCCGTCGAGTGGAGATCCGACGATTCCAGGTGAGCGGGTGGTAGTCTGAAAATGGCGGTGACCGTGAAATGCTGAGAAAGACTCGGTGGGGGTGGCGGTTGAGAGGAGAAGGTGGATCTGGAGGTTAGGGATTTTCGGGAGGGTAATAGGCTATGGTTCGGATAGAAGGAATGGGGGATTTTCTCTAAGAAAGACTCGGTTCGGATAGAAGCAATATTATTGTTTAAAAATATAACCAACAACAATATTTTTTATTTGCACACCAATAAATATGATATTAAAATTCAAAATACATGGAATTAAAAACACACAATTATTTGTTACTCACACACACAAATATTTGTTGTTCACAGTCCAATAAAAAACTATGAAAATCTTACATTTCTAAATGCTCCTCTCCTTTAAGCGTATCTCAGCCCACTTGTTCTCGTGTCCCCACATACTTATACACGCACACGCACACACGCACACTAATATTTGTTCTCGTTACACATTTTCCTAATTAAATTTTATTTTAAAAGTTTAATTAATTTGTATTGTAATTATTAAGTAAAAAATAATTTTAATATTATTATTTTTCAAATTATTAAAAATATTTAATAAAAGCTAAATTTATATAAAATAATTATTTGTAAAAATTGGAGGGTTATTGAATATGATAAAAAAAAGTTATATAGTCATTTATAAATATTAGGGATTTATTAACTTTGGTAAGAAAGATAAAGAGGTTATATACTTATTATTAAAGATAAGAGGGATTTGACTATAATGTAAAAGATAAGGGAGGTTATCAACAATTTACTCTTATACTTGTCAATTTCTTTATTTTCGAATATTTTTGTACTCCGCCACACTGAAAAAAAATCTGCATCCACCACTGAATAAATATATCCAATTCCAAGAAAAGAGGATTGCTTGGAGAGAGGAAATTATATTATGATTGTGGCAGTAACGTATGCAATAAATATTACTAAGGAATCTGCTCGATACAGGAGGGTGACAACTTCAAATATGCTTCCAAAATAAAGTTTAAATTTATATTTAGTGGGCCACTTTTGAATATAGTAAAGTGCAATGTCTCAATTCTTAATCTATGCACTAATTATTTACAATATCAAAGTATATTACATGATCAAGTATAATTTCTCCCATTACATCTCTACTTCCTATTGTGTACCTACATATGAATCATCGTGTGGCTCAGCCTATTAGAACATATTTGCCCATTAAAATCATTCGCAATTAGTATCCCTCCTTAATCAACCAGACGTTGTAATAGTTCATCGACCTCTTCTTGAATTAGTCTTCAATATATCTGCTAATCTAACATGGGAAGCATTTGCATTAACCATATCTATATCCCATCTACAATTCTTTAGTTATCCTTTTCAGCATACAACAATTTGGAACACGAATAACATAAATAAACAAAGAAGATAAGCTTTTATAAACATTATTAAGTATAACGCTTCCACGAAAGATATTATTTGTATCGAACTAGTATAAGGAAATATTTCAGAAGCAAAGTAATCAACAAATAGCATCAGATTATATGTACATCAAGAATTCAAAGACAAATTAAGTCTGAAGAAATTATTAACAAAGCATATGAAAGAGAATATACCTGAAACAAAAAATACTGGTAATGGTCATTGGAGAGTGCCTGAGAAGATTTGATAATCTGATGCAAATCAGTATCCATGAGTTCATAAACCAGGTAAACATCCTTGAAGCTCCTATGAGTTGGCAGCATTATATCCTTTAAGGCAATGACATTCTCATGACGTAGATCACGAAGAAGTTTCACTTCCCTCAGTGTTCGAAGAGCATCAACGCGATTTTCAAATACATTATTAATTTTCTTAATTGCAACCTTTTCATTTGTTTCCTTGTTCACAGAGGAGCAAACAATCCCATATGCTCCCCTACCAATTGGCTTGATGGGCACATACTTCGTATCAATCTCAAAGAGGCTTTGCAACATAACATAATAATGCTTACCTGGATTCCCGATGCCATTTGGTGGATCAACTGACCTAGCCATTCCCTGCCAAAATTAAACATATTTCATAATAAATAAGCCATTTAATAATAATTAATTGTCATCATCAATGCATGCAATTATTGTCAGTGCGGAATTTGGTGAGGGTTTGATGTATAAAACCTTCCCTACATTGCAAAGAGATTTTATGTAACTTGAAAGATGACTGAAGAAATTAGGACCGTTAATGAAGGCTTAGTCCTGATCTTGATTCGAGCCAAGTATGACTCATTACTCATATAGTTGGATTTGAGTTCACAGAGCCAAAAAAACAATCCTATTTTGATCAACTTTTGATATCGAGGACAATTTTAGTTCCAAACACATGCGCATATCATACACATATAAATTCATATATATATAAATGCACGGATGTACACATACATTAACTCAAATCTGAACAAAGACATAAAAATATTTGTATATGCATCCATATATACATGCATATGCATATTAATCTAATCTCGAGTTAGAATCCAAGCTCCACTTGATTCAAATTTGTCAAATCACTTGTTAGCCATGATGACTTTGATCAGAGCTGGATCAGAGTTATAAAATGGCTTAATTTTCGAGAGATCTTCAATTTGCGTGACAAATTCAGTTATAGTGGCAGCAAATCACTACTCACAACTCATTGCTCGCTAGTAATGCTGTTACCGACATCCAGTCGGAGGAGCCGGAATGGCAAGTCTATTCGAGGAGGACGCGCGCAGGACCAAGCGACAGCACTAGGCCCGGCGCCGAACCGGGGAATTTGGAGAAGACCGTCTAATGGGCCGACCGGCCTAGTTATCTTTCAGCGTTTATTATTTTTTTTTTTTTTTGTGAACTCTTGTTGATGAGGTGGTTTCCCCCTATATAAGGGAGCACCTAGGGTTATGCTTGTATCTTTTGATCAATCAACTTTGGAGGGGCTGCTCCCCTTGTCTTTCTCTCACTTTCTCTATTTCTCTCCCTCTCTATTCTTCCGCTCGTTACCTTCCAGCAGCCGGAAATACCGCCCGGCGACAGCTCCAGCCGTTATCTCTTCGCTACCGCCCCGTCTATCGCCCGCCCGTTACCCTAGAGGTAACAAATGCCCTGATTATCAATATCCAATAATTATTGAAAAATCACATAGATAGAAATGCAAATTTCTAGCTGAACTTCAAAATACAGCAAATCTTATGCAAACTCCAAATAGCATTACTCGATAAAGCATAATAAAGGAGACATGGACCCTGAAAATTATGTTTGAGCTATTATGGAATTAAACAAAAACGAAAAAGAAAACAACACAGAAAATACCAGATTTGTGTGGTTCACCCCAAAAAAGGCTACGTCAACGGGTAGCAGCAAGTTGTTTCACTACATGAAGAGCGGAGACGGTCACAAGATAAGAAGACGTCAAATTTTTTGTTGTGCTCTCTAGCCTTAAGAATAAAAGGAGTTTTATAAACAACTCCGTATATTTGACTGCATAAAATAACATGAGCCCCAAAATTTGGCACCAATTTTTTTTTTCAAAAAACATACATTTGATTTGACTGCAACAGAAAAGAAAAAAACTGAATCAATTACTCAAAAAATCAGTAAGAAAGACTGGAGCTAGTAAAATGACTTGTCCAAGTTTAGTGGCTTCTTCCCACTTAACTGGATGACCTCAATAACCCACTTCTACGTCTTGCTAATGCCTCCATAGAACCTTAACAGCTCTAAACTACATGTATATATACTCTATTAGGTGTGCGCGTATAAATGCATAGATGTATTATACATTAACCCCAAAAAAGCTACTTTAAAGTACTTCTCCAAGCATGCATACATACATGCATATTGCATATACATTTTATACCTTTTATAGAGCTCCACCTAATTCAAATTCAACCAAATTGCTAGTTATTCCGGCTAGTTGGCTTCGATCTGAGCTAGATTTGAGCTAAAAATGTTTTGTTTTTGGTGATATTTAATATTTAAGGCAAAAATTCCCGCAGTGGCAGTAAATCACTACCCATTACTATAGACTGGCAAATGACTCGCTACTGATCGGCACTGATTCTCAATATCCACTACCTAAAGAAAAATATTGACAGATAGAATAGGATATGTGAAGCGATCTTTAAAAACATTGTAAGTCTAATGCATACCCACTTAAATAACACTAGTTTCTCAAGCATAACAAAATAAACATAAAAATCAATAAAATACCTATGACAGCAGCAGACGATGAAAATCGAAATAGACTCCGAAAACAATCATCAGAAAAAATTTGAACAAGCTAGATGAGCTGTCAATGTTCAGTGACTTCTTGCTACTTAATTTGATGACTTGAATAAGCCTCCTATATTCCCTCATCATGCCTCCATATAGCTTTCACAACCCCCAATCTCTAGCACCCCAAAAACTTATCATCTCCAATGTGAAGGCCATCATGACATGGGAAGGTTGTGGGTTCAAGTTAACAAAACAAAATTTCTTTGCAATGTAGAGTAATTGTGCATACATCAAACCCTCTATGAATCCTGCATTGATGGTAATTACATGCATTGAATACACCATTTTCAATACTGAGAACGATTGATTACTAAATGGCTCTCTTAATAATGAAATATGTAAGCAGGTTGACAGGAATGGTTAGATCAGTGGATCCACCAAATGAAATTGGGAACCATGGAACCATTAGTTTGTTATGTTGCAAAGCCTCTTTCAGATTAATACAAAGCATGTGTCCATCAAGACAATTAGTAAGGGAGTATATGGGGTGGTATACTCTATTAACAAGGACACAAATGAGAAGGATGCAATTAAGAAACTAATAATGTGTCGAAAATCATGTTGATGCACTTTGAACACTAGGGGAACTGAAAACTTTGTCATGACCTACATTATGAGTGTCATTGCCTTAGAGGATATAATGATGTCTGCTTATAGGAGCTTAAGTATGTTTATGAAATCATGGATATTGATTTGCTTCGGATTATCAAATCTTCTATGGCACACTCCAATGAACATTACTGGTATTTTCTATTTGTTTCTTTTTCAAAACCAAAAAGATTTGTGCCAAAATCACAGATGCCAAGAAGAACAAAAGGCCTTGGACTCGTAATGGATCTTGAAGCACTATTTCTGCATCTCCTGACCAAACACTCCTATATTTGGATTACATGTTAATGGTTGATCAAGCTTGATGGATTCACCTTCTGAAACAAGAAGTTCTGGTCCTGGAGGTATAGTATCAACTACTTGACGTCCATCTGAGAGTAGGTCTTGAAAACCGAACCGAAGTCTTTATATGAAGACCGGGGAATCCCTCTCCATCCGCGAGATCATAAGTTCTCTCTTGCCTTATCTATAGATAAGAGCGAATCAGATCGAAGACATCTCTTCATCTGCAAAGAATTTTCGACGTGAAAACACAGAGACAGAGGGTTGATCTTCGAATAGGGAAAAGAGTGGATCCGCAGAATGCCAAATGAATTGGCTTGTTAGAAAAAAGACTTGTTCTTTGGAGGATCTATCTTGTGTCTGGTACTGCATGGTTCCACTCTGCAAGAACTTTGAATCATTCTCTTGAAGCATATATTCCCTTGTATATGCTACGTTGACAATTTCCTCAAGTTTGAGGTATTTATTTGGTCATGTCATGATGTGCATATAATCTAATGATTGTTTATTGTGTTGCTTATGAAATGTTTCATATATTAATTTGATACAAAATTCATCAAAGTACGCATAAAATGCTTATAGTAGACTGTCTTCTGTATTTATTTTTATTGCTCATGTTCCTAGTGTTGTATGGTTAAAAGGATAATTAAGGAAATGGAGATAGCACATATACTGGTTAATGTGAACACTTATCATGTTTAGATTAGAAGAAAAAATAAAATTAATTTTAGGAGAAATGGATAACCTATTACAAAGTATACTGACGAAGGAGAGATATTAATTAAGATTGATTTAAATGGATAAATACGTTCTAACAAAATGTCACATGAGATGATTCATAGATGGGCATGAAATAGGAAATAGAAACATTATAGGATGAATTATACTTGATTATGTGGTAGCTTTAATATTGCAAAGTATTTATATTTAAGTATTTAGGTATTTAAGGTTTAGTCTCACACCGACTAGCGGTGTTGTGTGTCTCCTTGTAATGCTATATGTTAGCCCCTTTGTGGAAGAATAAAATTGCACCTTCTATTTCTTTTCTCGATCTGAAAACCTAAAGTTTTTTTTCGCTTCCGGCTGATCCCGCGACCTAACCCCCCCCCCCCCCCAACCCATTCGTCTTCCGCTTCCGGCTCGGCTGCTAGGGATTCAGCGACTCCCTCCCCCCCTCGCTCTCGTCGATGGGATCATATCTTGATTCCAAAGACGGGAGCGGTGCGATTTCTTGTCGACGCGTCCTACTGCTTCGTCGGACCCGTCGCTGGCTTCTCCCGTCGAGCCATCTTCTCCAGTCTGTCCAGCCTGCGCTCGATCCCGTCGCCAAGGGAAGCGGCCTCCCTCTCCGTCATTTTTCATCGACGACATTGTCGTCGACCACTGCATCCATCAACGCCACGGCTACTTCTCCAGCCTTGGATGCTCTCCTGTGCCCCTGCTCCTCTGACGCTGCTCCTCTTCTCCGGCTGCTCTCCTGTGCCGCTGCTCCTCTGACGCTGCTCCTCTTCTCCGGTTGCTCTCCTGTGCCGCTGTTCCTCTGCCGCTGCTCCTCTTCTCCGGCTGCTCTCCTGTGCCGCTGCGGCTCTTCCGCTACCTCTTCATCGACGGTTGTTGCTTCTTCTCCGGCCTCTATTCCGCTACGTCTTCATCGATGGTTGTTGCTTCTTCTCCGGCCTCTATTCCGCTACTTCTTCATCGACGGCTCCGTCTGCGACTTCGTCTCCACTCTGCGCCTTTGACGACAGATCCAGCAGATCTCGCTGCTCTCATTCTCATCGACGGAACCGCCCCTCTCCTCCCTCGATCCCATTTCCAGGTGGAGCTGCTGCTGCGCCTATTCCTCTCCTTCGATCCAGTCCGGCTTCCTGTCCCGTTCCCGTGTTGCTGCTCTCGACGATGGCCGATCCCACTGTTGCGCCGCTGCTGCTATGTCGTGCCCTATCAAATTTTTTTAAAAGTGTCTGTTGTAGTTTTTTGTGTTGTTTCGTATGTCTTAGTTATTGTGTTGGTAGTGTCTTCTAGTCGCGTGCTATGAACGATGGTTTCCGTACTGCTGCTCTTTGGGTGTCGAGCTCTTCTCTTCCTCCCTTCTCACTCGCCGCTGCTTGAGCCTCTCTGCTCGCCGCTGCTTGAGCACTCTGCTCGCAGCTGCTTGAGCCTTCTGCTCGCAGCTGGCTTGTGCTTTGCTCGCTGCATCCTGGATCGTGGTCTTGCCGGCAACCATTATCCATAGCTGTTGTTCTGATTGTCTTCGTCTGTGTCTCCATGCGAGTCTATGCCTTCATGCACGTGTTCCACATGAGGGGGAGTGTTTGTGATAACGGCGACTCGGATGCCTCTTTTCCCGACTCCTGCCTTAGTCACACACGGCCTCCAGGCATATTTCGTATGTTGTTTGTGTCTCCCCATCTTTTTCTTCTATATTAGGTAGGGTGGTTTGGCCTTTGTTGGTTGACCTGGTTTCAACACCGGGAGCATCCAGCGTGTTCATGGTCGGTTTGTGGACCAACGTCGTGTGGCTTATGCCCGGTTGAAGTATCTCCGGTGACACGCGGTTGTTTTGTCCCACATTGTCAACCACCTTTTACCTTTTCTTTTATGTTGTGTTCAAGCTGAAGGGTTTCTCTTTAGTTTGAGGGGGAGTGTTAGAAGTATTTATATTTAAGTATTTAGGTATTTAAGGTTTAGTCCCACACCGGCTAGCGGTGTTGTGTGTCTCCTTGTAATGCTATATGTTAGCCCCTTTGTGGAAGAATAAAATTGCACCTTCTATTTCTTTTCTCCTCTTTTCTAACACAATTAATGAATGCATGCATGCATTTAGAAATGATTGCTACATGAAAAAGTGGACTGTGGAATAAAACTGCTTCTACTTAGAAGGATTATTTTTGTAAGATTCTCAAGTTTCGATGAGAAATTTTGATTAGTGATTAGAAATGAGAGTACTCATTTTGAATCCACGGCTTAGGAGTATAAAGTATGATTAAAAGAAATAATTTTCCTATGTTAAGTTGGTGGAATTTGAATGACAATTTGTTAAACATTCTTGCTAAAAGAAGCAGGTTATATAATCTTTATCTAAACCAAATCATAGTTGGAAGAAAATGACTAATTCTGTTAACAATATGTTATGAGTGAGTATTGACCATGTCATGTGTTATGAGTTTACTTTTATGTTATTTTGTTATGAGTTTACTTTTATATGTTATGAATATGCTGTTTTGTTATTTGATGTAAGCTTGGATCCAAAAATTCAATCTTTGCGCATTTGTTACCAATTTGGAATTCACTAGCGCACATAAATTTGACGAGATAAACAATCTTTGCGTAATCCAAATTGTAACATATGTTTCTTTGATATGCTTGCGAGAGTAGCCCAGAAATCATGAGATTGATACTTCCACAAGCTGATTTTACATGCATAGTTTATGAGAAAATAACAACAATATAAATAATGTAGTTGTAAGGCAAGCTCAGTCATAGAGACCATCCAATCATCACATAAGATTAAATAATCAAGTGCGAGCAATATGAAGTAGGTGCATGAGATCTTACCGTGAACCGATAAGTATTATGGATCTACGAATCTAGTATAAAACATAAATGGATTCAGAAGGTAGGGACTATAACAGAAATTGTAAGATGGGGATGTAGCAAAACTGATGTGGGCGGCTAGGGATCGGGTAGCAGTAAGATAATATTGAATCGGTTGATCAATGGGATTGAGAAGAGGGCAACGACGAAAAAAGAGGGTTGATTCGGGGCGCTCTGGAAAGGAGCTCTAGTGGGATTAACAATGAAGAGGAAGCTGAGAGGCGGAGGAACTCGTAAGGGTCGCCATGGGCTTTTGGGATGTCGTCAAAGCTTTCATTGGGCTCTGAGGGTTAGTTAGAGTCGTCATCGGGTCTGAAGCGGTGGACGACAATAGCTATCATCATCTTTGTTACTGGAGCAGAGGCGTCGGGCTGGAGGAATCAAAGATGGAAAGTTCCTTTTCAGTTCTATTCCATGCCCTTTACAGATCCCATAATGATTTCTAAGTATTTGATTCCAGGTAAGTTTTAATTGCCTACCTAATTCAGCTTTAGAGCATTTTTATTACTTTGCCTAAATGTTGCTCAAACTTCAATTACTTGTTGCATTTTACTTTGCTTGCACTAACGACTTAAATTACAGGACATTTACAATAACTGTCTTATTGGTAGATCAAGCCAATAAGTTGGGACAAAGTACATTATTTGTGGGCAATAAAATAAATCGAAATAAAATGTGCATGAATAAAATATTGAAATTGTTAGGTTTATGATTTTATTTTTATCTTTTATCTTATTTTACCCATGTACTCTCCCCTCTTATATAAAGGGGACCCCTCATTATTCTAAGTATGATGTTATGTTGCCCTAAGCCAACATGGTATCAGAGGCGTGAGAAAACCCTCGTCCCGCCGCTCCTTCGTGCGTCTTCCCCGTTCTCCTTCACCGGCCGCCCTCTCTCTCTCTCTCTCTCTCTCTCTCTCTCTCTCCTCTCTCCTTTCCTTCCCGCCGATTTGACGCAGAGCCGCCGATCGGTCCGTCCGTGCCGATCGGGCTCGGTGGATGGCCGCCGCTCCGTTCACCGTTCGATCGGCCTAATTTCTTCCAATAAAGTTTCGCTTTTTCCTCCTCTATCTACTACTATGAGGATCGCTTCATCCCTTTGCTAGTTTTTCCTAGATCGTGGATCTTGTGTTTCTCCTACATTTTTGTTCTTCTCCCGGAAATGCATCTTCCTCCGTTTTTATGCATTTTCTGACCTCCATCATGAAGACTTTATTGTTCTAGGGCAGTTGGCCGTCCTATTGGTGGTGTCCATTTTTTTTCCCTTCCGGCGACTTTCCGGCGTTTTTCCGGTGGCAGTTTTTTGGTCAGATTTTTCGCATCTGATTCTTGTTCTCAGTTTTGTTAACATGTCGGAGGTGGTAACTTCTAGTGATGGATCGCAACCTGCTGGATCTACCCGGGTTGGTCATGATCATCTGACCTCACAAATTACCTCTATCCGCCTTGATGCTACCAATTATCTACCATGGTCTCGATCTATCGCCTTGGCTCTTAAGAGTCGCCGGTTGTATGGCTATGTCACTGGGGACATTACGGCACCAGAAGAGTCTGACTCCACCTGGGCAAAATGGGAATCAGAAAATTCCTTGGTTATGTCATGGTTGATCAACTCCATGCAAGAGTCTATTGCGCGGAATTATCTCTTTTTAGATTCTGCTGCTGACATTTGGAAGCGGGCTGAATCCACATATTCTCAGAAAGGGAACACAGCTCAGATATTTCAGCTTCGCCGGAAGATTTTTCTCCTTCGACAGGGTGATCGACCTCCATCAGCCTATTTTTTGGAGTTTACCCAATTATATCAGGAGTATGATCATTTTGTGTCCCTTGAACTTGTCTGTTCTGCTGATGCCCTCCTTGTGCGCGCTCATGAAGATCGGAACCGGGTGTTCGAGTTTCTCCATGGTTTACACCGAGAGTTTGATCAGATCATTGTTCAGATCCTTGGCCGCTCCCCGGTCCCGTCATTGGCTGAGACCTATAGCATTGTTCAGCAGGAATATGATCGTCGTCAGTCTTGGAGCTCTGAGGTCATTTCCAGTGGTTCAGCCCTTCTCACTTCTCATTCAGGCATCACCAATTCTCGGGATTTTAAGCCAAAGCCCACTGACAAAGACCATCTGATGTGTGACTACTGTGGTCGGAGTCGACATACTCGTGACACTTGCTTCAAATTGCACGGGTTTCCTCAATCACGAGGTGGTCCTACTCCTCGGGGTGGCCGTGGCGGCGGACGTGGTCGTGGCCGATCCAACTTCATTTCCCCCCGCTCTGCACACCTGACTGAGGTTCTTGATGACAGTACATCTGGTGTCCACAGCTCTGAGATCACTTCGTTACCCGGGTCCTTTTCTACAGATGAGATGGTGCTTCTCCGCCGCATGATGCAGGGCCTTTCTACTGAGCCTCATCCTACTCCATCATCATCCTTTGCTCATTCAGGGAGTCCAAGTGCCCACGCTGCCACTGTACCGCCTGCCACACATTGGATCATTGACTCTGGTGCTACTAACCATATGACCGGATCTTCGTCAGGTTTTGTTTCCTATTCCCCTTTGTCTGGCCGAGACAAGGTGAGCATTGTTGATGGGACCCTCTCTCCAATTGCTGGAATGGGATCCATCCATTGCTCTGCCCTTACCTTGACTTCAGCTCTGCACGTTCCTTCTTTCACTCGTAACCTTTTATCTGTTAGTCATATTACCAACTCTATGAATTGTTCCGTCACTTTTTTTCCCTCTTCCTGTGTCTTTCAGGACCTGAAGACGAAGGCGGTGATTGGCTCTGGTAGTATGCGAGATGGTCTGTACGTGTTTGACTCCGCTGTTCACCAGGCTCTTCATGCCCATCGGCTCCCGCTGCTGTCTACTTGGCATCGTCGCTTAGGCCACCCATCTACTACTACTATGCAATCCTTATTTCCTGCTTTTTCTCCTTCAGTGTTTAAGACATTTACATGTGATATTTGTGAACTTGCTAAACATAAGCGTGTTTCTTTTAATCATCTCTCTACGCCTTGCTCTGTACCTTTGCATACTATTCATAGTGATGTATGGGGCCCTTGCCCAGTAGCCTCTATCTCTGGTTGTTCTTGGTTTGTAACTTTTATTGATTGTTACTCTCGCACTACTTGGGTATATCTAATGCGGAATAAGAATGAAGTGTTTCCTCTTTTCCAACAATTTCATAAAATGATCTCTACTCAATTTGGTGCCACTATTAAAATTCTCCGCAGTGATAATGGTCGTGAATACATAGATTCCAATTTTGAACGTTATTTGAGTGATCTCGGGATTATTCATCAAACTAGTTGCGTCCATTCTCCTGCTCAAAATGGCGTTGCTGAACGTAAGAATCGTCATCTTCTCGAGGTGACACGATGCTTGTTATTTACCATGTCCCTTCCAAAATACTATTGGGGGGACGCTCTTCTCACTGCTGCATATCTCATTAATCGTATGCCTTCTCGTCTCCTGGACAATCGTACACCTCTACACAAACTGGGAATACCTCCTACTACCCTTCTACCACGTGTGTTTGGCTGCGTATGCTTTGTTCACATTCATCACATTGCTCGCACAAAACTTGATCCTCGTGCTCTCCGTTGCGTATTCATTGGCTATTCTCCAACACAAAAAGGGTATAAGTGTTATCATCCTCCTAGCAAGAAAGTTATTGTTTCTATGGATGTCACTTTTCATGAGACCACCTCATATTATGAGTCCTCACTTCAGGGGGAGCTCTCACACTTGGAAGTGAGCACTCCTCTCCTCCCTTTACCTATTCCACCTTCGTACAATGTTCCTCCTTCACCACCTACTCATATTCCCAAAGAGCCAAATGTGGATATTCCAAAAGAGAAGGAGCAGGAGCTGCAAGTATATACTAGAAGAAACAAAAGGCCAAACACTCAGCCTCTCTCCATAATATCAGAGCCAGTGCCGGATTCGTCCTCTGCGTCCCTGGAGTTACCTATTGCTCTACGTAAAGGTATTCGCTCATCCACTAAACACCCTCTATCCAATTATGTTTCATATGACTCTTTAACTTCTTCATATAAGGCTTTTGTTACTTCCCTATCCTCTGCGTCGATTCCGGGTACGTGGCAGGAGGCAGTTGGACACCCAAAATGGGCAAAGGCAATGATGGAGGAAATGCACGCCCTTGAGAAGAATCATACGTGGGACCTTGTGGATCTTCCTCCTGGAAAGAAGATCGTCGGTTGCCGATGGATCTTTACCGTGAAACAAAACTCCGATGGTATTGTTGAAAGGTTCAAGGCTCGGTTAGTGGCAAGAGGCTACACTCAAACTCAAGGTATTGATTACCAAGAGACATTTGCTCCGGTGGCAAAGATGAATACTATCCGTGTTTTGTTATCATGTGCTGCATGCAAGGGATGGGATCTTCAACAACTGGATGTGAAGAATGCCTTCCTACATGGAGACTTAGAAGAGGAAGTATATATGTCTATGCCCCCTGGACTTGCCCCAATTGGCTCAGAAGGGAAGGTCTGCAGACTGAAGAAAGCCCTTTATGGGTTAAAACAATCTCCAAGAGCTTGGTTTGGGAGACTTCACAAAGTCATGACCTCATTAGGCTATACTCAAAGCCATGCCGATCACACTTTATTTGTCAGACGAAAAGAGATGAAGGTGACTCTTCTGATTGTATACGTTGATGATATGGTTGTCACAGGTGATGACAGTGATGAGATTCAATCTCTAAAGCAAAGACTGGCAAGTGAGTTCGAAGTAAAAGACCTAGGAAAATTGAGGTATTTCCTAGGAATTGAAGTAGCAAGGTCAAAGCATGGGATTCATATCTCCCAACGGAAGTATGTCCTTGACTTATTAAAACAGACAGGAATGAGCGGGTGCAAACCCGCCGATACTCCTATTGAAGTGAACCACAAACTTGGACGAGATGATGGGGAGCTAGTAGAAGATATTTCAAGTTTCCAGAAGCTTGTTGGGAAGCTGATTTATCTATCACATACTCGTCCGGACATCTCTTATGCTGTAGGAGTGCTGAGCCAATACATGCACTCTCCCAGAATTCGACATCTCAATGCTGCGCACCGTGTTTTGAGGTATTTGAAGACCTCTCCTGGTAGAGGTATCTTATTCTCACCCAGTGATAACTTAAAAATTGAAGTCTATACTGATGCGGATTGGGCTGGATCAGTTGATGATAGGAGATCCACCACTGGTTATTGTTCCTTTGTTGGCTCTAACTTAGTCACTTGGAGAAGCAAAAAGCAACATGTGGTAGCTCGCTCAAGTGCTGAAGCTGAGTTTAGAGCTATGGCTCATGGTATATGTGAGGGGATGTGGTTGCGTACACTCATGAATGATCTGGGCTTACTTGAATCTGGCCCTTTCAACCTATATTGTGACAACAAGGCTGCAATCAGCATAGCTCATAATCCGGTTCAGCATGATCGCACCAAGCACGTGGAAGTTGACCGACATTTCATTAAAGAAAATATTATGAAGGGAATTGTTTGTACCCCTTTTGTTCCTTCAGAAGGACAACTTGCTGATGTTCTTACAAAAGCTCTGTGTGAAAGACTGTTTGTAACCCTCAGTGGCAAGTTAGGCATGAAAGATATTACATGCCCAACTTGAGGGGGAGTGTTAGGTTTATGATTTTATTTTTATCTTTTATCTTATTTTACTCATGTACTCTCCCCTCTTATATAAAGGGGACCCCTCATTATTCTAAGTATGATGTTATGTTGCCCTAAGCCAACAGAAATAAAATAATGCAAAGATATACAAAAAATTGAAGTCTTTTCCTAATGCAACACAGGATGCATATATTCTCCCGCGGTTGAAAGAACTCGGAACTGTCACAACAACACAACTGAAATTTGGGTTTCGTCTTTGAAGTTCTGTTACACTGATCCATGAATTGTTTGCTATGCCTTGTGCATGCCAAGAGACTAAGTAACGTTGGTTCACCACATGGCGAGTTTGGAACTCTCGGATGTCTAAGGCTCTGTTTGGGAGGGCATCTCCCGCGGGAGGCTAGACGGAGGCGCGACGCAACGCCAGGCTGGAACCTCCGGCTCCAGCCCGAACAGAGCACTTTAGGGCGGTGGCAGACCAGGCCAAACGCCTCCGCGCCCCGCGCGACCGTTTGGGTCACCTCCGTCCTACCTCTATCTGTCGTCGTGTCGAAGCCTCAACGGCACCCCAAGCACGGCCTTAAACTAATCAATCTTCTCAATGGTGGGTGTGGGTGATGGCTCCAAGTTGGAAGAAAACTTTGTGGCTATTGTAAGTGCACAGAGGCCGGAGGTAGGTGACTTAACATAGTATGGGATTATATCTACCACGTTGAATATCGAAGAAGTACCAAAATTAACTAGATCTTTCTCACCCAACCCTTTCTGACCTGAAACAAACAAAATTTTCTCCACTACAATTTATGATACGTACCTGCAGAGAATCTCTGCTTCCTGAAAAAGCAAACATCAAATCTCCTTCCGAAAAATGTAACTCTCCAGTGACGATAATAGTCGCAAATTTATACTTTTTCAATAGATGTTTGTAACTTGTTAACAATATGTTACGGGTCCACCGTCAGTTATCCTATTATATTAGTAGTATGTTGTATCGAGTCTTTATTAGGTTGAGTATTTATTATGGTTGAGTCAAGTTAGAGTATTTTAGGTGCTGTAGTGGGCCAAGTCTTATTATATTAGTATTTATGCATTTTTAATATTTTATATGTCCGATGTAATTACGGGGTTGCCCCCGGGGGTTCTATATATTAGACTCGGTCATGTATTTGGAATTCATGAAATGAATTATGAGTTTTCCTTCTCTCTCTCTAAATTCCTCTCCCTCTCTCTCTAAGATCTTCTCTCCTTCCTCCACCCTCTAGGGTTTCTTCCTCTCTCATCCCCTCCTCCACCGTTCTAGGGCTTGCCCTTTGTATCTCCCCCTCCAACAATCCACCAACGAACCAAGTCCGTAACAACTTGGTATCAGAGCCATCCTTCCTTGGCTTTACTCTTCCGCTGCTTCACACCGCTGCCTCCGCTGTTTTCTACAAGCCGCAGCCACCACCACCTTCCAAAGCTTCCGTTGTTTCTGTTGCTTCGGTTTCCACGAGCCCGACCCCCACAAATCAGAGCCATCTCTGTCAAAACCAAATCCAGAGCCCAGCTCCCTTCCTTTTTTTTTACGTCTTCCTCGTCTGCTTCTTCCTGAAATCAGAAAACACGCGGCTAGATCAAGCGCCATCTTCTTCATCTGCTTCAATCAGAAGCCGCAAGACTTTCATAGACGGCCGCTACTCATTCCTCCGCTCGACGCCGACCTTCGACGGGTCCTCATCTGCACTCATCATCGCGAGTTCTTCCTCTTCCAGTCGAACCGCCTCCCTCGCCTACTTCCTTCCAAGCCGACGACGCCTCTGTACC
Organism: Dactylorhiza incarnata; assembly: GCA_033032865.1. Taxonomy (NCBI): domain Eukaryota; kingdom Viridiplantae; phylum Streptophyta; class Magnoliopsida; order Asparagales; family Orchidaceae; genus Dactylorhiza; species Dactylorhiza incarnata. Next base: position 528,990 of record JAWHQI010000170.1, read on the forward strand.
TTCTAGACGACGACGTTGTTCCTGCTTCGCCCAGGCCACACATCTTCTGCCATCGTGAGCGGGAAGCCCGATCTCTGCATTGCCATCCCTGCCACCTCGAGACCCATCGTCTCACGCCCCATCAAAGCCGCCAGTCTCTTTTAAAATTATTTATTTCTCCGGCCTGCATCCTCTCTCTCTGCAGCCATCTATCTACAGCCATCTGTGTCCCCTCATTCCCCCTGCAATTAAGTATATGTATCTAATTATTTATTTAATTGTTAATTAATTAATTACTTATTTATAAGTGATTAATTAATTTACTTTTAATTAATTAATTAATATTTTAATCATGTCACTTAGCGCCACCGACCGCGATGCGTTTCTCGCACGACTCGACAAGCTGAATCATCGCATTGCTCGGCGGGAAGCTCGCCACGGCCACATGGACGATCAGTTTGACCTCCAGCTTGCGGCCCTCCGCATGTCCCGCGCCTCAATGATAATTTTTGTCACCGCTACCACCGTCACCGGAGTCGGCGCCTTCCCCTCCAGTGGTGGTACCGCAGCCGCTCTTCGACGATACGCCACCACCGACTCCTTCCGCGACCGCCAGTCTGCAGTTGTCGTCCCCGGTCAACCTGTTGCCAACACTCATAGTGCAACCACCGCCACCACCGCCCGCAGACGCACCTCCGCCCTCCCCAATGGTCATCACTTCGCCATCTCCAACATCGCCGCCGCCTCGACCTCGGTCGACCCCTGCTCTGTCAGCCCCTCCGCTCTCTCTCATCCAGCCGCCTACGCTACCGACGTTCTTGTCGCTTCTCCTCCGGCCCCCTGTTCGGACGACCATCTCACCGCCTCCGACCACCTCCTCTCCGCTGCGACCGCCAAAGCTCCCTCCGGCCACACGACCATGGCTCACTGCCGCTCCGCCCGATCCATTCCTACAGCCGGCTCCTACCCTCAAGCCACCGACCCTGGTGCCCCCAGCCGTCTTACTGATGTGGCCCGCCACCGTGCCGCCAGACCCATTCTTTCCGCCATTCGTCTTCCCACAGGCGCCGCCGCTACTCCTCGCCGCCACTACCACCGCGACGGACTACCAGACGCTATTTTGGCGCGAGATCAAGGAGCCAGAGAAGCCGATCATCCTACTGGAGTTTGAGCTTGAGGACAAGCTCAAAATGAAGGACGGATGGAGTGTTACGGGTCCACCGTCAGTTATCCTATTATATTAGTAGTATGTTGTATCGAGTCTTTATTAGGTTGAGTCTTTATTATGGTTGAGTCAAGTTAGAGTATTTTAGGTGTTTTAGTAGGTCAAGTCTTATTATATTAGTATTTATGCATTTTTAATATTTTATATATCCGATGTAATTACGGGGTTGCCCCCGGGGGTTCTATATATTAGACCCGGTCATGTATTTGGAATTCATGAAATGAATTATGAGTTTTCCTTCTCTCTCTCTAAATTCCTCTCCCTCTCTCTAAGATCTTCTCTCCTTCCTCCACCCTCTAGGGTTTCTTCCTCTCTCATCCCCTCCTCCACCGTTCTAGGGCTTGCCCTTTGTATCTCCCCCTCCAACAATCCACCAACGAACCAAGTCCGTAACACAATATCCTTACAAAACAAAAAAATTGTATATGATCGGCATATGATGAGCATCAAAAGAATTGTGTTCATGCGATGGAAGAGAGTGGAGGTCAACTAAATGCAATACATAATAGCTATATACAATTTCAAAAGGTGGTTTCTTAGTAGATCTATTTTTAGAGCGGTTGTAAGCGAATTTAGTCTATGAAATTCCTAAATCCAATTGTTTTGGATTTTCCCTGTTAAAACCTAAGAAAGTCTCTCAACTTTGATTTTTTACTTCAGTTTGTCCATCCATCTAAGGATGATACAAGCTACTAAACATGAATTCAATGTCAAGTTTGCCTCAGAGAAACTTCCAAAAATATTCAATGAATTGTGCGTCCCTATCGAAAGTTAACGTCCTGGTGATCCTATGTAGTCTCCCAATCTCTTTAAAGAAAAGTTGAGCAACATAGGCAACATCAAAGATTTTTCTAAAAAGGATAAAACGCACCCTCTTAGAAAATTTATCAATCACTACAAAGATAAAATTGACCTTACATTTCATGGGATATGCGCCTACAATAGAATCCTTAAACACTTAATCCGAAGGCTTCTTAGAGATAATGTATTGTAAAATATGGTGTTATATGCATGACCCTTAAATAACTAATATGTTGTGCATCGTTAGAGTAAAATAATTATGTCAAATTTAATCATCAGTCAGTAATACTGAGAGCTAGCGAGATTTAGCAACTAAAACTAACTTTTGTGTCCTAATCCAAATGAATGAAGCTACACAAGTAATGTTTCATATATTGAGCCATTGCAGATGCATAGACAGGTCCCATTAAACAAGAATTCTTCACTTACAAAATTGGGCAGTTGTATAGGCTCCACGAGGCTGACAAATATCCCCAAAATATGGATCAACAATATATAGATCCCGCTAAGAATCTAAGTCTACAATATGTGGATGTAGGGTAACCAACAAGTGTGTGTATGTTACGCGCACGCGTCCTCTTATTACTATTATTATTATTATTGTTTTTCTTTTAAATGTTATTAGGTTTGGTGTCAGCCTCCCTCCCTATATAAGGAAGTGGTTTTGGGAGTTAGGATATCTTTGGATCTATTGTCTTTTGGGCTCTCATTAGAGAGAAGCTCTTTGGAGGAACCAGCCTCCGGGAGTTGGTCGGAGCTTGCTCTGGATTGTATCCGTTGTTTCATTAATCCAAGCAATCTCCATCTTGTTCATATTATTTGGTCCGACCTGCCGCTCCGCTGCTACAGCCGACGGAATTTTCTTTATGTTGTCCTAGAGCTCGCGCAGCCGCGCGCTTCTCTAAAACCGCCGCTTGCCCGGCCGACGCAGCGTCCTCGCGACTCGACGCAGCAAGTCGCCTGCTTCCGTGATCCGACGTCGCTCCCCTCTCGGCACCCTCAAACCATTAACGATCCACCAAGCCATCAACCTCTCCCCCCTTGTGGAGGCGGAATTCCTCGCGACGTCCGGCGGAATTCCTCGCGACGTCCGGCGACATTCCCTTTCCATCACCTTCCTCCAGGCATCCCTCCCAACCTTATTTCTCGACCCATCCTAAACCTCCACCTCTGCCACCTCCCCTACCCCGGCCACCAATTGTGGGCCCAACCAACACTCGGCATGTCCCTACACACCGTCTGACCAACCAGGAGTACAAAGACTTACGGAGCAAGGGTCTGTGCTTCCGCTGCAAGCAACCCAACTCTCCTGGTCATGCGTGCTCGGTGAAGGAGTGTCGGTCCTCATTGGCGACGACGTGGCCGCGCTCTCCACCGCCGACTTTGACGCCCTGCTGCTCTCAGACGGACTACCAAGCAACACCCCGGGCACATCGACGACATCCCAACCGCGAGCATATCATTACTGATCGGCGGGCAGCGTTCCGACCTTGGGGTCAAGGTCACTTTTCTGACGGGATGTATTGTTACGCGCACGCGTCCTCTTATTATTATTATTATTGTTTTTCTTTTAAATGTTATTAGGTTTGATGTGAGCCCCCCCCCCCCCCCTATATAAGGAGGTGGTTTTGGGAGTTAGGATATCTTGGGATCCATTGTCTTTTGGGCTCTCATTAGAGAGAAGCTCTTTGGAGCAACCAGCCTCCAGGAGTTGGTCGGAGCTTGCTCCGGATTGTATCTGTTGTTTCATTAATCCGAGCAATCTCCATCTTGTTCGTATTAGTGTATGTACTAAGCACATCAACTATTCAATCTAAAGCACAAGGCTTGTACTTCACATGAAACATAAACTATTGTAAATAAGTGGTCAGCATAGAATCCTCCTAATCACCCTCTGGGAGTCCGGATGCTTCAGGGTTTTTGGGTTTAGGGTGCTTCAGCGCTTCATGATTCGTATTTAGAATGACCTCGTTGTATTAGATGATGTGGCTAATGATGAAAAGCCTAGACAATAAAAAAAAACTAAATATTGTGTGGAAATCAAGTTGCCGCATCGTTTAGTTTATCATTGAAGTATGTGATGGGCAAACCTCCTGACTCAACGCATTATCGATACCAACAAATTAAGCATCACAATCAAACCTCAAAGGTCTTGTCAAAATTCGGTGGTGTTAAATAAATTTTTCTTTATCGAGGTCAAATGTGCGCTCTGCTTCATCAGTCCAAAATAAAATGCCTCTTCTTAAGACAGACAGTGACAAGAACAATCAAGGTGTTAAAATTCATAATATGTAATAGTATTGGTGTGGGTACGTGGGCCTCAAGTAGCAATAGGATAATAGTGAATCGATTGATCAACGAGATTGTGCAGAAGAGGCAGTGACCAAGAATACGAAGCTGAATTGGGAAATTTGGGAAGGAATTATTGTGGGATTAATAATGAAGAGATGGTTGGGCATTGGAGGAACTAGCAAGGTAGTCAGAGGTCTTCTCAAAATTCGGTGGTGTTAAAGAATTTTTTCTTTACCGAGGTCAAATGTGCGCTCAGTTTCATCAATCCAAAATAAAATGTCTCTTCTTAAGACAGACAGTGACAAGAACAATCAAGGTGCTAAAATTCATAATATGTAATAGTACCGATGTGGGCATGTGGGGCTCAAGTAGCAGTAGGATAAAAGTGAATCAATTGATCGACGTGATTGTGCAGAAGAGGCAATGACCAAGAATATGGAGCTGAATCGGGAAATTTGCAAAGGAATTATTGTGGGATTAACAATGAAGAAATGGTTGGGGTTTAGAGGAACTAGCAAGGTAGTCAGAGGGCTTGAAGGCTCTCATCAGGCTATGAGGGTTCGTCAGAGTAGTCATCATGTTTGGAGAGGTCAGCGGAGTCATCATTGGTTCAGGGGAGGAGACATCACTTATCGTCGTCTTTGATACTAGAGCAGAGGCTTCAGTCCAAAGAAACCGACAGAAAAGATTCCTCTTTGATTTTATTTCCAGTATACCCTCTCCCCATCTGATAGAGTTTTTAAACTATTGATTCTAGGAAAGTTTTAATTGTTACCTAATTCATTTTTTGAACATCTTTAATGCTTGCCCTAAATTTTGCTCAAACTCAACGAGCTAAATTACATATAATTACTAGGCATTTTACTAATGTCTTATTGGTCGGTCAAGTCAGTAAAAACGGAGAAAATATAATATTTGCACGCAACAAAATAAATTGAAATAAATTGTGTGCATGAATAAAATGTTGAAATAAAATAATGTGAAAAATAAAAAATAAAAATGCATTAGTCAAATCTTCATCCTGATGCAACACAGGTTGAATCATTATTTTTGTTATTTAAGCTTTTGGCATCTTTCTCGAACATTCCAAGTATGTGTACTTAGTTGTAAAATGTCATTTATGTAACTTTTATTTACAGAAACTTTGGGCTATGGAAAGGGAAAATAAGAATTGATATCTCATTTCCTCTGTTTATCTTCTTCTCTCTAGCTTCTCATCACTCTCTGGCTTAACCCTTCTTCTTCCCTTAACCTTCATCTCCTTTGATGATATGTTCTAAGGATCACGCCAACTTGATATTAAAGTCTTCCTTCCCATCTCTTGGCTCCCACATAAATCTGACACTTCGTGACAACATCATATCGATGTGCAAGACACTCTAGTTCGACTTCTCTGAACATAAGACATGTGCAACCAAGTTTTCACCTCCACACTTCCACAAAAGAAACAAAGCTCTAGCCTTTGGTAGATCCAAGCCACTGCTGCCTTAGATCAATCCAGCCTACAGCAAAGCCCATAATTTCTTCCTTCTAATAGACGGGTCCAATATAGTGACAACTTCCTCCTTACACTTGACTCATACATGGAAGCAATCGACCTCCCCACTATCGTTTGACTCGGTGCCAAGCTTGTTCCTTAACTCCTGCAAGCGTATTATCCATTCTTCTACCAGAACCGGGCATCGACCAACTCTACTTCTTCCAATGTTCAACACACCTTTTTCGTACTTCGGCAAGCTGTCAGTCTGATTCCTCGAGCAAGCTTTCCCTCTAGCTAATAAATTCTACAACGGTTGACTCCTTCGTGTGTGTCCTCCTTCGATAGCTCCCTCTTCCTCAAAATCCCTCCATAACTCTTTCCTTCTCGACCCCTAATTGAGACTCCCTTCTTCATCTTCCTCCTCCCACTCCATTGAGCCATCACAAAACCACATTTCATTTTGCCCCTACCAAATCACAACCATCCACAGCCTTTTCCCAACTACAGCCAACTCTCCCTCCAAGCTTCTTTCAAAACCAACCCACATTTTTTTCTAAAACCAGCAACTTCGTCTTCACTACGGCCTAACAATAGACAAACCATCAAATCCCCACTACAATCGGCAACACTAAAAGTCTTTGCCCTTATGTGTCGTCGTCACTTTTGCCGCATGATGCCTACTTACTTGTTCATGTCATCAAATCTACTATGTCGTAATAGAACTATTGGTACCACCATTTGTTCCAGATGGAAACATCACACACTCCCGTCAATCTATTTCCTCCTTGTTTAGACAATTACGAAACATATGGGCCACCCACCATCTCACACTACCACCAATCTGGTTACATGCATTACCCCCCTCCCCCTCTGCCGCCTGCTCATCCTTATGACTCGAACTACTATCTCCAATCAAACCTTGCCACATGTCATTACCTCGCTCTAGCACTAATCTTCCTTTGCACCACTAGCAGAGAGACACCACCTACTTAGTTGTGTGATCCCCTGAGCAACGCAATAAAGATAATGGAAGAAGTGTTACAAGCTATCCCTAGGTCAAGGTATATGAACACTTATATTTATAAGGACATGCTTGTTATGGAGGAGATCTACGAATCAACGATATTATTGTTTTATTTTTTCGTAAATTTACGTTGTTAGATTATCTGAAATAAGTTGGAGATATAGAATCTTTATTTTACATGAAAGATTTTGTTGAATGATGAATTCAAAGGGACTGATCACTTGTTGTTTGCCAGTATGGGCAACAAGACTAGAGATCATTGTGTTGAGGAACACATAAACATATTCAACAGACTCTAAAAATTTACATACACTATCTTGAATCTTTCCATAAGTACAAGCAGAATAAAATGATAGGAAGAACCATTTAAAGATATGTAGTTTAGAAATATAATTTTCGAGTGTCTAATAATTTGTATAAAGTACAATCATAGTAGGTCAAGTATACTATTTTTATATGAAAATTTGTGTGCTTTGAAAAAGAGAATTTCCATTAGGTATAAAATATATTATTCATCTTGTACTGATAAAATAAAACAAAACTCCAGTTATATCATAGATTCCTATCACAAGGATATGTCCACATATGCCTGATAACAAGTATAGAACGATACTACATTTCAAGATGAAAATTATATGAGACGCTTGCATAGAAATGAATCAGAATCTTACAGTTAAGATGATAAGCATTAAATTCATATATTTCCCTTAAAAATATTGATTCATAAGAGGGTATAGTACCCACAAGTTCTTGAATGAAAATCACTAAGCAATCTCAGCTGCTTAACAAATTGGCGCAGCATGAGATAAAAGGTAACGACACAAAATTTCAGAGCAGCTCAACCACTTGTAAATCAGTGAGCAATCTCAGTAAAATACATGGATGCAATGAGCAATCTTGGGAACATGCACTGAAGGCGTGATATTCAGAGCATAACTCCCCCAAAACAATAACAAAAACGGAATCAAAATGTTACGAATTTGATTTTTACCAGACCTGAGCTAAACACGATGACTGCTGTGTGTTCAGGGAACGCTGATGCTTCTCACACCAATTCCTGGAAGAAGAACCATGAGTAATATGAGGAAGAACCCCCGCCTGGCTGCCCGGGCACAAGCACGCAGCAGACTGAAAATATATAATTGGGGCTATACCTTCTACTAGCTTGCAATCCCGATTAGCGGATCACTACTACATAGCCGGAACGTTGGATGCAGGGAGAGTGGAGGAAGAAACCTTCTCTAGCGGTTTGCGGATCAGTCCAAGTACTGGTAAGCTTGCTCGACCGGAATCAACGGGAGTAGACGATTCTCCGCTCGACGGGAGCGGCCCGATCTTCAGCGATCGGAGAATCGTGGACGAGAAGAGAACGACCGTCGGAATCGTGTCAAGCGAGAGCTGGCGGCGACCTGAAATGGAATAAAAATAAACCAATCGAAATAAAATAAAATAAAAGATGGTTGCTCGAGTACGATTAACTTTCACTATATAGCCAGCTCCCAGCTCACGGCTAAATACAGATCAATATGGATATAGCCACCTCACTGTTAAAATCTGGAGGGAAATAAGACTTTGATAAGTGGCGATGAAAAAGTTGTAGACTGTTTGAAGAGTCTGTACATAAGTGATGATCGAATATAACTTTTTCGTTTAACTGTTTGATTAAACCGTTGTTTGTAATTTAACACTTTCTATATATATAATCCAACAAATTCCAACATCATGTAAACATCCAAGTCTGGGTGTTTCCCAAATCTTCCAACTGCTATTCACACAATGTAAAAAATCAGTTATTATTTCATCACCTGTACATACATGAAACCTAGCAATTTTAGAGTTATTGCAGATTTGCAGCTCATGTGCATACATGAAACCTATCTTTAGGGTTATGACAATCTCGGCAGCTCATGTTAACAGGGGCGGATTTAGAGGGGGTCATAGGGACACTGGCACCCCCCCTTTTTTCTGCGAATTGTTATCAGTAGTCCATAATTTCGCTATTCGCAGACCAATAATCGCTATTCGCAGACCAAAATAATACAATGTTCACCCCCAAATTACTTGACCCGTGGCCCGTCTCACTCGCGTCTCGCTAATTGATTTTTCACCGTGCGCACGTAAGAGCCACGACCAGGACTGGTCACGACTCGCATTTGGGAGGGAAGAAGAATTAGGGCAATATGTCGTCCTTGAGAAAGAGGGAAAGAGACGTGCCACGCCATCTGGTTCGGCGGTCGGCACCGCATTGCGCAAAGCCGCATCGGCACCGGCCACCGCATGTGCATCCGGCACTGCGGCACCGCTGCACCGCCTCACGCATCGACGTTCCCGGTCCTGGGCGTTCCTACCTCACTGCCTGGCTGGCTGCCTTCCTCTTTAGTCGATCCCAGTACAGTAAGCTTCTTGAATCTTCCTTCTTAGTTTTTAAACTTTTGTTGCTTCTTCAATCAGAGTTCCTGCAATCGAAGGTCCTGCATTTTAATTTTTAACAGAGTTGTTGCTTACTTTTTTGTTTGGGAACTAGGAACTTGGGAATGGGAAGGACATGAATGATGCATTTTTTGTATGACATATTATTACAGTTTTTGTATGACATGTTATCGGCTTTTTGGCAATTTGCACCCCCCCCCCCCCCCCCCCCCCAATTCCCTTGTTTTGGCACTTTGCACCCTCAATTAATAAATATTGCATTTTGCACCCCCACCCCCCCCATTTGAATTTTTTTGGCACTTTGCACCCTATGGTCTTTTGATGAAGGGTATTTCGGTCACGGGAACTTTGACGGGCTGCTGGAACTTCGACGAGATGCAGGAACTCCAATCCTCCGGTGAAATCGAAGTGCGACTCTCACTGCTTCTTCGGACGACAAACGGAACTGCGAACTAGAAAATATACCAAACCCTAAAGCCGCGGGAACGCCAATCCTCAAGCGAAATCCGACGGGTTGCAGGAACTCTAACGGGCGACAGGAATTCCGACGGGCTGCAGGAAAACCGAATGGCCTCAGGAACTCTGACGGGCTGTTGGAACTCCGGCGAGCTGCAGGAACACCAATCCTCCGGCGAAATCGAAGTGCGACTCTCGTTGCTTCTTCGGACGACCGACGGAACTGCGAATGAGGATGACGCCTAGGGCTTGAAATTAGGAGATTGTAAGTGTCTTGACCGAAATACCCTTCATCAAAAGACCATAGGGTGCAAAGTGCCAAAAAAAGCCAAATGGGGGGGGGTGCAAAGTGCAATATTTACTAATTGGGGGTGCAAAGTGCCAAAGCAAGGGAATCGGGGGGTGCAAAGTGCCAAAAGAGTGTCAGACTGCATGCAATTCTTTTGCTTACAGTTTTTGTATCATTGTATGGCTATGGCAGACCATGAGACCAAAATAATACAATAACATCTCATCAGACATCAGTCATCACATTGAGCTAGTAATACGATTTTTGTATGGTTGCAGAATTGAGTACATTTGCATATTGATCCAATTTTTTTTGTATTGGCACTCTGCACGCAAAGAAAATATCAAGATATTATTAATGTTATGTCTTTTGTTAGTTTGGCAAAAAAAATAACAGTTGCAAAACTTGCGAGATGATGGATGAGACACTATGTTCAATAAGGTCTTACGTTTTTGTGGTAAATACGGCATTCATATTCCTAAAAATGGATAATTTGTATATTCCGTGAGGAAGGTCAAGACGATTAGTTGAAGGCTACACACATTTGCATCATTATCGGGTGTCAATATTCATAAAATTCGTCGATTTACAATTATATGAGTTTAATAACAGATTTGATGAGGTGGGTATGAAGTTGCTCCATTGTATAGCTTGCTTTAATCCCATTAACTCTTTTGGTTATTTTGACAAGCAAAAGGTGCTCAAACTTGCAGAGTTTTATCATAATGACTTTTCAAGCTTTGAGTTGTTTAATTTTGACTTTCAGCTAGACAATTTCATTGTGGATATGAGAAGCGATGAGAGGTTTTCTGACTTCAAGGACCTTGGTCATCTCTCTATGAAGCTTGTTGAAACTGGAAAACATATTGTTTATCAACAAATCTACAAGCTATTGAAGTTCGTACTGATTCTACATGTAGCCACTGCAAGTGTCGAAAGAGTATTCTCAGGCATGAATTATGTCAAGAACAGATTGCGCAATAGTACGAGATATCAAATATTGAATGATTGTCTCGTTACCTTCATTGAAAGAGATGCATTTCTGAAAGTTTGCGATGATGATGTGATCGATCGTTTTCAAAAAATGAAGACTTGTCGTTGACAATTGCAATTTTTTCGGGTATTTTGTAATTTTCAATTAAGACATTTATATGTAATTGAGAATGACTTTATAATGTCAAAAAAATTTGTTGGCTGAACTCAATCAAACTAATCCTTTGTTCTTTGTTCTTTGTTCGTCCTTTTTTCTTACCTATTAACTTCTTAACATGAGTCCATCTTGTTCTTGCAACATTGATCTATCTGCAATCCAACTCCATTAATCTATCTTGCAGCGTAGAGCCGGAATACTCTGAATCCAACTCCATTAAACTATCTGTAATTTTCTCGTCCAACTATACGTCACCATGAATCTGGTATGCCCAGAGAAGAGATCTTCACAAGCTTGAGGAATCAGATTCCAGTGGCAATGTAGGCTAACCTTCCACGACCACAAGGTAGTTATTGACGTCTCCGCCACGCAAAAGAAAGCTGATAGACTCAACAACGCAGTCAAAATCAACTCTTGGTCCTTGAAAACAAGAAGAACCGACAAGACCTTGGGCCATGCTTCTCTAACCCCACAGTTTAGCAGATCCCCAAAACCCTACCCTGGCACCTGTCACGCTCAAGTTCACCACAAGAGCTCTTTGAAATGTTGCCACAAGCACACCGCAGGCAGCAATCACAACAACTGCAAGAGCGCGGAGGCTTCGCGCCCGCCCGACAACAATGACCGCTCCAGAAGCATCTGGATCTGCTAGGTCGACGCAGATCTAGGAGCCGACGGGGCGACGCAAAGCTTGGAGCCGACGGGAAGTTTGGCGAATGGAGGAATCGAAAACGGGAACAGTCACGGGTTTCAGTGACGTAGATTTCAGGAGCGCAATCGCGACCCCTCTCCGGTTTTTCCAATCAACCCAAATACACCGGTTTTATAAACGTGCACTTCATAAATTTGCCTCTTCAAACAACAAAATTTAGCCGCAGCCGATCAGAGAGCAGCTTTCTGATCTGCAATCGCTAACCCAGACAGACCCTGAGTACGATCCATTCATAGAATCTTGAGGTTTGATTGGTGGTTAAGATGAAGCTGTGTTGTTCTAGTAGACGCGTGCATACAAATCGTGTCTGGCAGGCCAGGCCTTGGATGGGCCGACGAAAGCCCGGTTATGCGTGGGCCATGAAGGATTGGATCGGGCTCGGGGAGCAAACAAGGGGCCTTTTATGGGAAAACCCGGCTCGAGTTTGGGACCATGCCAAAACTAAGCTTGGCTAGGGTGAACGACCACAACCGCTAGACTCAGGTAACAAATGCTGCCAAGAAATGGCTAGCCTAGGGCCTAGGCCCAAAGTTTTACAGTAAAAAAAATATAAAAAATATCTATAACCCCCTCCCCCCCCCCACCCATCTCTCTCTCTCTCTCTCTCTTGCGCGCGCGCGCGCACACACACACACATTTTCACTCTCTCCATCCAATACTCAGGTGAGTTTGTGCATAATGTATGGCGTTGTCCTTCTCGATGGCATCATCCTTCTCGTCCGTTGTGCATGAAGTTGTTGAGCACAAACATATGGCTCCAGTCTGGGAGCACTTTGAGAAAAGTGCAGGTCAGCGTCGAATTTAAAGCGAAATACAAATATTATTCAAAGCTAGTGGCTTTTATAGCGGAAACTCAATGCTCGCGAGACATATCAAATCGTGCATTTCTAAACAAACCTCAATGTCAAGTCAGACACAATTTTCGGCAGTCGAACAAATTTGGAAGTATGATCAGACGCGTCAACGAGAGTTGCAAATGGAGAATGGCATGAGACGTGTATTATACCATTCGGTCACTATGACAACGAGAACGAGACCGCGTACATTCACCAAACGCTTCAGCCTAAATATCATTAGGTGAGTAGATCCACGCTTAGGTGCGATGCATATAAATCGTATATGCAATCAAAATAATATATAATAAATTAATTTGAAAATTACGAATGTATAATTAGTTTGACGAGTGGCTATTGGAGTAACAACATAAAATTAGGATTATCGTATACATGTATTACTTGTCATTAAATCAATCCCGACTCATGAGAGCTAAACAAACGTATTATATGTTTTGAGAGTTTTGAAATTTCTCATACAGGTCAAGCGATTTATTAAATAATTATAAAATACATTCGGGAATTTAAAATTAAAGATAAAATTTTGAGTATTTTTTTCGATAATGTCACTAATAATAATAAGTGACAATCGAGTGGGTAAGACGAGATTTGAAACCAATATTAAATGATATGTTTTTCATACTCGTTGTGTACGTTATAAATTAGTTGTGCATGCCAGTTTAACTTTTATGGAGTCATTTATTAATAAAATTCGCATTATCTTGCAATATATTTATAATTAAAAAAGACAATATTTTTTAAAAAATGTTTCCATACAATATCATAAACTTTTAAAATGTGAATTTTACATGTTACAAGATGAAATCTAACGTATAAAATGTTAAAAAGGGTCGGGCGACACAATTCGCTACTTATGAAATTTTATTATAGTTTTGAAATTTATGATTTTCTTGATTCTGATTGTAAAGTAATTGAAAATTATATGAATTTTTTAGAATGTTTTAATAGATCTACAACTATTTTATCCAGTGTTTATTTTTCGACTAGTTCATTAGTTATCAAAATTTTTGTAATAATTGCACATAAATTTAATAGTAATAAAAATACAATAGTTAGTCCCTTAATTCAAATAATAGAAATGTCAGCTGTATTTTTATGTGTCATAACTTTAAATCTTTTAATAGACATAGACAGTGTAGAAAATCTTATAGAAGAAATTAATAATAGAGTTTAGGTAAACACTTTCACCAAGCAATACATAAAATCACTGACAAGAGTAGAACATAATCGCCCAAGCCTTCTCCATTGAAAGATCCGAAGAGCCCAATCTAGGTAAAATACATGCAAATGACTCTAGCACGAACCGCATGACAAAGGATCAACCCTTGTTATCCAAATTACTGTCAAGACCTAGGGGAAATGAGAAGATGTGTCACATGCCGAAATGCTATCTATCGATCAAGCGAATGAGTTTATATGTAATCACACTTCAATTTGTTTGGTCGACCTAAGACGGTAGAAGGATTTTAATTTAGACCCATGATTACACTAATAAAAATAATGTAGGCGGGAATGACCTTTGTTATAGCTGCGAGCTTTGAAGTGGGGTGCGAGAAAGGAACAACTGGTGACTTACCATCACGGCGTCGAGGCACGAACAAACTGCGAAACGTGCTGCAGGGGGAGGGATCGCGCGAGCGGAGCGGAAGAGGCGAAATCGTGGAAAAGGGTTTTAGGGCCGGGGTGCCAATGTTGGGTTTTCTATACATCAAATGTAGATAGCATATCATATATGCGCAGCGGAAGAAACAACAAGAACAACCCAAAGAGTAATTAAGGATCTTGCGGATTTCATGAATTTAGAGATTAGGAAAGCAAAATGCAATATACTTTTATGGGATTGAGTCAATACTCAACCAAGATGCTCCAAGAAGAAATCTGAAAGATGAACTTTGAGCTCCAGCACCGAAATGGATCGGCCCTCCTAAAGAGATCCACACAAGTGATGGAGAACCCCAATGCCATGTCGTACAAGGGATGGGTCGGAGAAGAACAGTCCTCTGCGTCCCCACGAACTGCTAGGTCCGTTGAAGGGGATGCTGCGACGGTCGACGAAGGTCAAGGTCAGCGGACTGGGACGAGGTCTATCGGAACGCTTCCGTCTTAGGGCTTTCTAAAAGTCGCGAAAAAGATAGATCGCTTTAGGAAGACCCAATCACTTCCTCTTTTATACCCAAGGCATAAAACATGTTATCCGCAGACCGGAGTAAACAGAACAATTCCGTCAGGATTTTACATTCGTTGAATATAGTATATTTCGTCTAAACACTTTCGACGATTTGACACAATTTCGTCGAAACACTTTCGACGATTTCGTCGATACAATTTCGTTGAAACACTTTCACCGAATTTGTATATTATTCGTCGAAACAATTTCGACGAACTCGATTGGACGAATTGACACATCTTGTTGAAACACTTTCAACGATTTTGTCTAGTATAAATTCATTCGTCGAAACACTTTCGATGATTTCGCTAAGTCCTATAGAATTCGTCAAAATCATTTCGACGACTCATCAAGAGCACTTATTTCCCGTTGAGACATTCTCAATTTAATTCCGAACAGTCATAGGATTGGTCCTCCACTCATATCCAATATGAGTAAGGCCAACACAATCCTTTCTCCAACTTCTCCAAACGCTTTTATGTGCGACCTTATAAGCTCATATTGCGTTGACAGTAAGACTAACTGCTTGATTGCTTTGAGATCACCTTGAAAAACTCCAACAGCCAATAGGCCATTTTGTAAAAGCAAAAGACCTAAATTTTTCTAATTTTACGATCTGCCTAGAGCGAAATGTAGTCTGCCTTTAACAATCATACAAAAAATAGTTGTCTCGCCTGAGGTGGCGTTTTGTTCTACTTCTCGGGCAATGCGTTTCAACATTTTGGTATGACCAATCATTTCCAGAGTTGTTCCGAGTGGTTGGCCTATGACCACCAACATTAGGTGCGCCTCAAAAATAACATGCATGACCAAGGAGGTCATGTGTGATTTCACATGCCGTTAAATTTTTCATTCTTTTCACCACGTGTCAGCATCGCGGGGCTCCTAAACGGAGCTCAGATTGAATAATTATCCACCCAAAGAGTCCATTTTGTTAGGGGCGATTAGATTTGATCAAAATGCATGCAAGCAAAGTAAATGGGTGAAACAAAAGGTGGCGATTAGATTTGATCTAGAAAACTTTGTTGGGTTTTGTATTTTGAGTCGACTACATCAGTCCAATCACACCCCCTCAATGAGCCTAAGTTTGACCTCTTGCTAATGCAAGTCATTTCTTGGTTCACTGAATAGTCGGAAACCGTGATAAGTGCCTTAGGCAGTTTCGGACCTTAATTGTGCTAAGATTATTCCTAGCTACCATTTGCATGATACCCCCGATGGGTATTAAGCGTTAATAAGGGGTGATCTCCAAAGCGACAGGCGGCGACCGCTCTCTCCCTCTTGATTCCTTTAGCTACCTACAACCATATGGCCTCACATGAACAGTCTCACAAGAGGCAGAAGGGAGCTGCTCTCGTTTTGTAACTGATATATACAACTGACAAGTGAAGGTATGCGAAGTAGGAGAAGACCAATGTTGAGATGACTGAGGCAGGAAGAGGATGATTGATTTGGAACCGACTGAACCGTGCAAATCTTAGAGAATTAAAAAAAAAAAACATAGCTGCATATATGATATTTTTCACCGTGACTCGCTTGAGAAGAGAAGTAATATGTGACTTTAGTTAATAACTTAATGTAACACAAATTAAGTTTTTATTAAACTGCTACCGTGTCAACCGTGATGCCCAAACAAATCAAACATATTATGACATTAAATTACTAATGTTAATGTAAGAGTTAATACTGTTCGGTTCGATTTGGCATTCAAAATCATGCGCAGAACCGAACCATGCGGCTTTTAAAAAATTAGAACCATGATCAAACCATAGCCAACAAAAACCGAACCAAACTGTGCAATTTAATTTGGCTCGACGGCTCGACGGCTCGACGGCTCGACGGCTCGACGGCTCGACGGCTCGGTTTGTTCCCCTTGCAATAATAATGTTTGACCCGGAAGAAATGCATGTCGACAGATTCAACAGCGTGAATATTAATGCGCGAATGCTCCAGAGTGGGTCCCGCCCTCTCCGCACCGGAATATGGACTGTTACATCATTTATTATTATTCCCCCGAATCCCCCGGTTCTGCACTCCACAGTTGGCGATTAGTCGCCCAATCTACTCCCTTGACTTCCTTGTTTTTACCCGAGCTACCTCCCAGATCTATCCCTCTCCGTTCTCGCCGAACCCGAAGCGTGCCGCCGCCGGGATTCTCCGAGCGCCGCTGATCTCGCTCGATCAGCACCCCGCCGAAGACCGGCCGCTGGTATTCCCTACTTGACCGGAGCGTTTCATTTCAATCCGGGGATCTAGATCTTCTTCCTCCCGATAGTGTTTTCCCCCCTTGGTTCGGTCTTCTCGCGGCCGGATCGAAGGCCAACATGTCTGGATCGATGGAACGGCTCACCATACCCCGTGAGTTGTTGAATCGGATTTTATTCCTGCATAGTAAAAAAATTCAATCAGTTTAGTGTTATCTGGCGTTATTCTTGTCTGAAGTTATGATCAATTTGCTGCCGAGTTCGTTATTTAAAGGCGAAATAGATTGCTTTTGAATTTTTTTTTTTCAAAGTGGGAAATCATCTGTGATCCAACTCATATGCTTGAAAAAGTCCTCGAAGGCTTTGGATGTATGATATGTGGAATACCGTTCACCCAATTAATTTGAAGTTTATCTAGGGCTATTTCTTTTTTCCGTACTCAAAATCAAACCCAAAAGGTAGAACGAAGGTAACTTTAAAAGTGATCTTAGAGGAAGAAGTATTTGTCCTTCTTTTCGGTTTGAGCCTGAATGGATCTAGCAGCTGCATCATTGTTTAACAAGTACTAAAATGACTTCATGCACTTCCCATCTACGTGATTGTTAACCGCAACCCATTTCTAGCTATCTACAACCCATAAAAAAACTTTAAATTAAACTCTCCCCTAAACCTTTGGCTATTCGCACCCCAAGAGAAGTATTTAACTTAAACTCTCCGCAAGTTCTCAGCTCAATCTGAAGCGATATTATGCCAGGAAAATTTGAGGGGGAAATTTGGAATTTATTTGGCCAAAATTTCAATGATGCTGGAGATGAAAAAAGAGAAGGGAAACATTATTGATGGATGCCGGAGATGAAAAAGAAAAAAAAGAAAAGACAAGGAAAAATTGTTCATGGATGCCGGAGATGTAAAAGGACAAGGAAAAAACTATTAAACATGTATTTCAGGTTTCGTCCAGGGTCGTAAGAACTTATTAACTTGATTATATTTGTTTAGGGTGTTTGGTTTGTGGATGATAATTTGGTTTGTTGATAAATTTTTCAAAAAATGCGATTTGTGGTTAACAAATGGTTGCGGATAGTCAAAAAAGAGTTATAAGTAGACAAAGAAGAAGAATTTTTATTTTTATTTTATTTAGATCCCTTGGTACAAGCTGGAAACTATTATGCATTTGGGTTCCATGACAACACTGCATTGTATATTTTCTATAACATCGTACATTGTTTTAGTCGGCACCGTTAGCTTGTTTCATTTACATATTGTTATTTGTGCTGCTAGTGACTTCTTCTAAATGTTGCAGGTTTTGATGGCTTTCCTAGTCACGATGAACGAAAAGAAAGAAGATCCGACGTGGAGAACTCGGAAGATGAAAGGTGGACACGAATCGTGTCATTGAAGAAAAGAGCATTAAATGCATCAACTAAATTCAAGCACACTCTGAGGAAGAGCAAGAGAAAGAATAGCAGGAGAGTTCTTTCTATTTCCATTGAGGATATTAGGAATATAGAGGAGCTTCAAGCTGTGGATGCTTTCCGCCAATCTTTGATTTTAGATGAGTTGCTCCCTCCAAAGCATGATGATTACCATATGTTATTGAGGTATTCTACTAATTTCATCATAATTACATTTATATTTCAAATAGTTGATTGTTGTGGACTCCTCTGCTGATTGAACTTGAAGCATGTTTCTCTCTTTCCATCTCTCTTTTCTTCTTACTATTTATGTCCACTTTCCTGTTCATTATGTCTCTGTGTATGATGCCTTCGCACTCGTCAAAAAGTTAAATTATTAACTAAGCTCTCCAACTTTTGAATTCACGTCCGAAGTTGATGTGGAGTCGTTTTAGCTGGCAACAACTTGAAATTTAAAATTGAAGATTTTATTTTGACTCAAGCCAAGTTTGAGTCAAGCCAAAAATTGATGGATCGAGTCTAGCTTCGAGTTGATTCAATTAAAGTTAGTTAATAAAGTTTTATGTGCAAACAATGTATATATGTGTGTGTGTGTGTGTGTGTGTGTGTGTGTGTGTGTGTGTTGAATCAATATCGAGTTGAATTGTACTCATTTCAAGCAAGCATCTTCAAGTTCTAGAATTGATTTTAAATTCGAATGGATTAAAATTTGAGCTACTCTAGAGTTACTGATATAGTTAAATGTGTTGTTTTCCTGCCTTCACTTCAGTAAATGTGTTGTTTTCCTGCCTTCACTTCAGTTTTTGATACATGCACTTCGATTCTTGAAAGTTTGGACCCTCCATCAAATTACCTTGTTTAATGTACAGATCACTCTTTCATATTATAGGTTTTTGAAGGCCCGTAAATTTGATATAGAGAAAACAAAGCATATGTGGGTTGACATGCTTCAGTGGAGGAAGGAGTATGGTGCCGATACTATTGTTGAGGTAATTTTGACTTTATCCATGGATTTTATTCTAAAAGCCTTAGCTTTTCATTGGGTATTGCTACGAGTACAAATTTAAATCCAAAGGTGATAAATAAAATGTATCTTAAGTTCTCGTAAGCTTTTATTTTAGAATATTTTTGTGTGGCTAGCTGTTAATGAAAGGTCCCTCAAATAAAATGATGGATAAATGGTCCCATTAGCATGAAGATATATTAATTTTGATATAAATTTTTCTCTCTCAAATATGATGTAGGGTAGGCTCTGTGAGCGTGCTTGGGCACCTATGGACACAATGCCTAGCGAGGACTGAGGAGTGACGTGCAAGACAGACTCGTGGCCAATGTGTGTAGACTGAAATTAAATGCTTGCAACGTAGTGTTTCGTCGGTAGATTAACAACTTAATAATGAAACAATAAGTACTTAGCAAAATATTCAGCAACCTGCAATTATTTGTCGTATCGGCTCGTGAAAAACATGATGATGAACAAAAGATTCAGCAGACTCATGCAAATGACGAACTCAAGACTCACTGGGTTTATGCAAATGACGAACAAAGCTCACTAGATTCATGAAATGACGAACAAAAGAACTGACAGACTCACGTAAATGATGCATAAGAAGCACAACTGACACGACAAACTCTCCAGGTGGAGGTTCAACAATGAATTGAATTTTTTTAAAATTAGGTGGCATATCAGGAGGCTCATTGGGTGGAGTGTAAAAGTATCCGTCGAGTGTGCGAGAACACCCAAATGACTATGTGTTTCTTAGACACTCGTGTACGAGTCCATGATGTGCCAAATATCTCTCAAAAGATGTAACTCGTTCGGAGGCTCACCGGGCGGTATGTATGAAAATTTGTTGTGAGTGCGACAATCACCCAAATGAATATCCGATACATTTACAATAGGATGCGACTCTAGAGTGCGGAGAGTGTCGCCAAGAAGAAGAAAATTCATCTATGGGTCAATAGGCGATGGTGTCCAAGAATTAATCAAAAGCGCGAGGCGTCATAGGGCACGCTCTAGCAACATCGAGAGTATCCTCTAGTGTATGTGCAACAAACTCTACGTACTCGATGTTAAGCTCAAGGTCCTCGTTCAGGGGGAAAACCAGGGATATGATTTTAATATATGTTAATGATCCCACACTTGTAAATGAGTCCGTCACTTGAATCTCATTCTTACCTGAACCTCATCCCTTGGGTAAGTCCCACCTTTGTGTCGTTCGATCTTCCCCTTTGATCTTACGCCGACGCTGCCGCCCGTGACCTCCCAGCTCCACATCGCTGCCTCCCTAAAGCTCCCAATTCCTCCTCGCTATCCCCCGCTACCTCTCATCCCCCGTCCACTGCATATGACAACGCCCCCACTTAGCCCCGCTACAAACCGACATCTCCCTCCCTTCCCCACTGCAAACTGCCTCGCCCAACTATGCTCTGCCACCAAGGCGCAAACCTACATTTCCCCCGCCCTTCCCCACTGTAAAACAACCTTCCTAACTTTTCCCCGCTGCAGAATATCAGAAAAAAAAGTTGGTGCGTGTAACGCACCTTAGACCATTGTGCGCGACCCCTGATCCCGTTGTGTATTTCCGCCAGCACGAATTTCTGCACATGATTGATATAAAATACAATCACTTTTCAATACGACCGTATTACACAAATACAACCGTATATTTTGGCAAACAATCTACACCGTTGAAATCACGGATCATACAGTTATATTTGCTCCCGCATGGTGTTCTATTATGATCACCGTGCGTTACCCGTACCTAAATATCTCTCAAAATATCAACTCCCGGCCCCCAATCCCTGCCGCCGCAACTTCCATCCAGACCTTCCAGCTTCTCCTCACTCCACGCCGTGGCTTCCCAACTCCATCCCACTGTAAACCACAGCCTCCCAGCCCCTCCCTGCTGCGAAACAACACCTCCCAGCCCCGTCCCTTCACCTCCCTGCTGCGAAACAGCACGTCCCAACCCCGTCCTTCACCTCCACTAGTAGGTCTCCCCACTCCAGTTGCGGCAAAAATCCCAGCCCCAACTCCGCGCACCCCGACACATTTCAAGACAGACCCAATACTTGTACGTTTTGTAGTTTTGGTGCTTAGTTCCTTTATTGTATGCAATGGAAGTTTGTATTACTTAGTGGAGCTTAATTTCCAATAGTTTGTCTTCCAATAAATATAGATTATGAAGTTTATTCACTCGATGTTCTTGCTTGTGCACTCCAATCGGAGATGAACAAAACTCGTTTGCTTTCACTATAATTGTAGATTATGGAGACGTTCTTCCCGAAATCCGGCGATCCATCGTGATGCCGACTCCATGAAACTCCAAGGTGCCGACTCCTTGGTAAGTTATCTTTGTTTTTCTTGTCTCCAATTGTTGTGTACCTCCTTTCCCATCTCCCACTGCCCAACCAGACTCTCCCCCTAACAACCGTCCACCCTAAAACCACTCCAAATAGCAACAGTTTGCTGTTTTCCAGCATTCCATCCCCCTTGCAGTCTATATTCTCCTACAATGACACCTCATGTTCTCTTAAAAAAACTAGCCGCCCACCCCCAGGACATTCCCAAGCAGCCGCTGTTCCGGTTCTATCTAGTGACCCCATCTATTGTCCCTTCCTACTACAGTCGACCCTTCCCAAACCCTTCCCCCCAACCAACTGCCCAAACATCCCCCAAGCAGCCAGAGGCTACAGTTCCAGCAGTCGCTGGTCCCTTTTGCACCCCCATAGTGCTCGCCTGCCCTCCAATACACCCCCAACATCCCCAGTTCTCTCCTCCTTCCTCCAAATCATTGTCCAGGCCCTTACAATCCATTTCACCCCCTGGACAACCTTGCCCCTTCTCCCAAAACCTCATCTATCCATACCCTCATTCCATCCACAAAGCAGGCATAATCCCTCTTCAACAACCATCTCCATCTCCCCGGAAGGCCACCACTGTTTATACGGACACCGAATCTTCGCTGCTACGCCTAGTCGCCTACGTCTCCTCACTCGTGAGTCCTTAGTTGTATTGTGTTATTTATTTTAGCATTATTGTACGAATATGGACTCTTATATCATTATGAATGTTTGGCGTTGCTAGTATATTCGCTCTGTGATTGATCACTCATACAAGATCCTTGTCGCTTGTGCGTGTTAGTTTTTAACCCTCCGAGCAGAGGAAACCCTAATTTGCTTGCTTTCAAATTATTTTTTATTTGTTTGTGATAACTGCATGAGATTTATGCTTTAATTATTAGTCGTAATTTATTGTCGGGTCACTCTTTGCATACACACATCATCCTAGGGCTAGATAGAAATTATTTCCCTGGCAGTACACCTGGGTTTGCATATTTAGAGTCCACTGATACACAACCTACCCTACATCAAAATATAGTCCACAGACTTATCTCCAAGGGAGACCATTGAGGTCCTTCCATTAAACATTGATTTAAATCTTAAAAGGCTAGGTTATTTGTTGACCATTGGACTAACTGAAGTATCGTCAATATTTGATTAAGTCTTGGGTACCAAGTTAGAGAAAAATGTATGATATCAGAATCAATACATTCTTACATTCAGGGGACCATTCTGGGTTAGAAAATTATTTTAATGCTTTGGTGTCAATTTTTGAAAGAAGGAAGGTTTCTATTGCACACAAAGATCTTATTTCTAATTTACAATTTTACATGATAATGATATTTTGCAATATAGACTCCCTTATAACTATGGCTCATATTTTGATCTTGATGTTATATCATGCTTCCGTGTTAGTTATTAATTGTATTTTTGACTAATTATCAGGATTTTGATTATGAAGAGTTGCCTGAAGTTTTGAAGTACTATCCTCATGGATACCATGGTGTAGACATGGAGGGGAGGCCAGTTTACATTGAAAGATTGGGAAAAGTTGAACCAAACAAACTTATGCATGTTACAACTTTGGACAGATATGTCAAATATCATGTTAAGGAATTTGAGAGAAGCTTTCAAATTAAGTTTCCAGCTTGTTCTATTGCTGCTAAAAGGCATATTGATTCTAGCACAACTATTCTAGATGTCCAAGGAGTGGTATGTCTTTTGTGTGTAGTACGGTTTTGCAGTAATATTTAATGGCTGTTATTTTTTTCATATTTATTTTCTTGCAAAATAGGGCTTGAAAAATTTCAGCAAGACTGCAAGGGAGCTTATTCAGAGGTTACAAAAGATTGACAGTGACAATTACCCTGAGGTGTGTATTTGAATTTTTATGCACTCTTTAAGACTGTTTCTTTTAAAGGAATTGAAAGGGAGGAAATAAAAAGGGAATGTAAATGGAAATGATAAAGAAATCAAATTTAAATTAATTTTCACCTAAATGTTTGATTGATGAGAAATTGAATCAGAAGTATTTTAATGAGTAGTTTTACTTTTGTTTCCTATGAATGGGGGATGTGTGAGATGACTTGATAATTTGTTTTTTCAGCACATGTTCATCATCCATGAAAAAATGCATTTATTTGCATGTCCTGGATTTGCATGTCCTGCGTAAATTTAATTTCCCTTATTTGCAATTGAGCCAAAATAACCAGTATGAAATTATGAAGTACAAAGCATTTGCATTCCCTCCAACTCCTTTAGGCAAATTAACATAACAAGAAATTTGCTTAATTTGATTTTATATTTGTTCTACACATTATTCTAAGAACGGTGTTTTTAATGTAACTACGCAGACTTTATTTCGCATGTTTATCATCAATGCTGGCCCAGGTTTTAGGCTGCTGTGGAGCAGTGTGAAGTCATTCCTTGATCCTAAAACCACCTCAAAGATACATGTAAGTTATGATATTTCCTGGCACATGTTTTTTTTCATAAATAGAAGTGAAAAAAATAGCAGGTTGTCTGACAATTGTTTTCAGGTTCTCGGTACCAAGTTCCAGAGTAAACTTCTTGAAATAATTGATCCCAGGTAGTGATAAATATTTGATTTACATCTCGATGAAAGGACTCTTCATCAGTTTTGGCATAATTTATTTGTATGCTGAATATTCTGCAGTGAGTTGCCTGAATTTCTAGGTGGTACATGTACTTGTCCTGATGTGGATGGATGCCTAAAAGCTGAAAAGGGACCTTGGAAGGACCCAAATATTGTGAAGGTCTGTATTGATTAGATCTTATTTATTTTCCAATAAGCATGCTAGATCTCGCATTTCATGGTATAATTAATGCTGCTTGTGAACATGAAGATGGTTCTCAATGGACAAGCCCAATATGCCAGGCAAATTATAACTGTTTCTAATAGAGAGGGAAATTTCTTTGCTTATGCTAAGCCACAACATCCATTGGTATGGCATATCTACTTGAATTTTTTCAATATACCTTTCGATTGATTAATCTCTAGAATTAAAACTTGGTTATTTACATGATCAGGTAAAGGGTAGTGATTCTTCCACTGCTCAATCTGGTTCAGAAGCAGAAGATTTTACTTCCACAACAGTTGTGAGGAGCAATGCTTCATACTACTGCTTAACCCCTGTACGAGAAGAGGTAATGGCAATTTAGTAAATTTACATATAATAATAGAAATATTAATTATTCAAAAACTATGCATTTGCAAAATTTTGATAAGGCACATTTTATAAAAAAGTATGAAAGATATATGTGAGAGTTTAAAATATAAATAATTGTGATTTCAACGAATCTGAATTATTACATGGGAGCTCCTCTCGTAATGTAGAGTAGAGGAGGAAGACGAATGTACACTTGGAAATGTGAGACTAAATACAAGGAGAGAAATATAATGAGCCTCTATGTGGGCTTTTAGTCTTAGACTTTGACATTCCCCCTCAAGCTGGAGCATATATATAAAAAATGACCATCTTGACACAAATATCTGAAAAAAATGAAGAAATTGGTTTGGTTAAGATACGACAAACTCTTGATCCGAAGAAACAAACAAAGTACAAAATTGGTTTTTGATAACATCTTCTTTGATGAAGTGCAATCAACTTCAATATGTTTTATTTTTCCATGGAACCGTGAATTTTTAGATATGTAGATAACATCTTTATTATTACAAAACATCGGTTGAGGATAATAATATCCTTTCTCTCAACTCCCAAGTCTTTTTGAAGTATTCTCAACCACGTCACTCACAAGCAGTCTGAGACATACTTTTGTATTCAACTTCAACACTACCTGGACACTACTGCTTATTCCGTGCTTTTCTACGTGGCCAAATTTCCTCCGACATATGTGCAGAATTCAGAAGTAGATTTTCGATCTTTGTTATCATTTGCATAGCTTGCATCAGAACATTCTTCAATGTGTAAATAGTTGTTTCTTTGAAATAGTTCTTTTCTTGGAGACCCTTTGATGTATTCTAATATTCTTAAAGCAGTTTCTAGATGACACTCTCTGAGAGTCTGCATGAATTGACTGACTTTTCCAACATCATAGGAGTTGTCAGATCTAGTTACGGTAAGATAGATAGGTTTACTGATCATACGCCTATATTGAGTAATATCTTGTAGGAGAGGGGATTTCTCATCCCAAAGTTTGTCAGCGCCCATAGGCATGATTTCGAGCAGATTTCATTCCAAGGAGACTGGTTTCATTGAGTGGATCTATAACATACTTGCGTTGGGAGAGAACTATGAAGTTATTGCGCTCGCAATTTCAATTCTCAAGAAGTATCTTGGAGGGCCCATATCTTTGGTAACAAAATACTCCCAAAGATGTTTCTTTGTTTTCTTTGTCCAGAGGAGTCATCTCTGGTAAAAAGAATGCCATCAACATAGGCAATGGGAATAACCAGGTCATACTTGGTTTTTCGTATAAAGAGAGATTGATCAATATTGCTTTTGAAAAAACCAATAGTAGAGACAACCTGACTGAATTTGTCAAACCATGCTCGAGGGCTTTGTTTGAGACCATAAATATCTTTCTGAAGCTTACACACCTGAAATTCCCCCTGAGCAACATAACTAGGAGGTTACTCCATATAAACTTCTTCGTGTAAGTCACCATAGAGGAAATAATTTTTGAGATCAAGCTGAGACATTTACCAATTCCGGCTGACAACAATGAAGAAGAGGACTCAAATGGTACTGAAACTGACAATTAGAGAAGTGTCAAAAAAATCGTCACCATATGTCTGAGTGAACTCCTTCGCAACTGGACGAGCCATGCATCAATTTACAGTGCCGTTTGGGAGAAATTTGATGATAAAGACCCAACGACAACCAACAACATCGCCCTCAGATGGGGTAGGGATAAGATTCCAGGTACCCCTGATTTCAAGGCAAAGATCTTTTCCTCCATAGCCGCTTTCTAGCAAGGTATATGAATAGTTTCCTTATATATAGTAGGAACGGTGGTGGTAGAGAGTGCCCATGCAAACTTACTGCATGAAGGACTGAGATTAGCATATGAGACAATATTAGTAAGAGGATGTTGTGTACTCCCCCTTGTTTTCACAGAGCAATGGGAAGATCTAGTTTCAAATTTACTGAAATGTAGGAACTTTCCAAATAGGAGAGTGTTGGCCTGAGAGCTGACAACGGGGACTCTCGAGTGGAAGGAGTGAGGATAGGTGGGGAAGCAGAACGTCGTTGATAATGATATGGAAAGAGTGAAATTGAAGGTATACGTTCAGGAGTCGGTGCCAGCTGCGGTATATATGGTGAAGGAGTATGAATGATAGGGAACAATGAAACAAAGGTGGGAAGAGGAGGTGGCAGAGAGTGGAGGAGAGATCTCAAGAGTAAAAGTCCTTCCAAGAGGCAGACCAAAAGAAGGTGATGTCAGCAGAGACGTATTGACGTTTGGAGATATAATTGAAACAATAATATCGCTTTTGAGTTGGAGAGTACCACATGAAGATGCATTTGGTGGCATGAGCGGAGAGTTTATCGCAACCAGAGGCAAGAGTGTGAATGAAAACAATACAACCAAACACTTGTTGAGTGAGGGGACAAAGTGTACTAGTCGGATATAAAAGAGAGAAAATGGGTCTTACCTTGAAAGGTAGAAGAAGGTTTACTGAGAAAACAAGAAATGAGATCGCATGACCTTAATAGGAACGAAGAGATATAGTTGAAACAATGATGTAGACTCAAATTAGGGATTCTGAAAATAAGATATTTTTTTATGCAATTAATTTTAATTTGATGTAGGCCGAGGGGCCAAGCCGAACTTCTCGCGCGTAATATTACTCTCAACGATAAACTTTAGCAAAACCGTCATTCGTTATTCGAGGAAATTCCTTCGAGCGCCTAATGAGTTGAACCAAAACAAGTTTCGCCCATCCACAAGTAAATCACATCAACAATTTATGAATAACGATAATTAAAATAGTTTGAACGTTCGAGACAAGCTCCTACTAATTAATTGAAATTGCATAAGACTAAGCCAACAATTGGGAGCAAGAAAAAAGGGCGGAGTTTACCCACGCATACGCGAAACTACGACGAGGAGTCAACATCAAACTCTGTTGCACAGGGAGGTCGAATGGACTGGAACTGGGCTCGGCTACACTGTTGCTGTCGGCCTGGGTCTTCTTCTTGTCGTCAATCCAGCGTAAACATAAGGCTACCCGAAGAATCCAAGAGGAGCTTGAACTGAGGGTGCTAGGTCCGCCGGAGTAGGACGTGGAGTCGACGGCGACCCGAGAGAGGGAGGTCGGCCTTCGTCGTTTCGAGCGGCGTCAGTGGCGAGCTGTTTAGTCGTCGGGTTTGCTGGGAGGACGCAGCGTTCCGGACAACTGGGAGCTCGTCGTCGGCTGGGAGAAGAGGAGATGATGGCGCCGACTCTGGAACTTTGACGTGACTGGACGGCTGATCGCATTAGGAGGCTGGAGACTTGCAGGCGACAGAGGGAAACAAATCGATTTTGTTTCCTCTGTTTTTGACCGCCCCTTCTTCTCATGGGAAAGGACCTCTTTAAAGAAGATTTCATTTTAGGTCTTTTGATTTGTTTCGTAAGTAAAAATTTCATGCCCTTTTTAATAGTTATTTTCAAAATAAAATTGCCTATTTTTCTCCTCCCAAATAAAACAACTTTTTCATTTTAAAATATATTTTACCTTCGTTGTTTGCATCTTTAATTAGTTAAAGATTGCCTCTTACGTCCTAGCTATTCAAATTACCGGACCATTTATTCAGGGTCTCACCGGATGGTCAAACCTTTGAGCCGGAACTCCAAATAACATGAGTGCGTGAAAACAATGACAACAAAATAAAATAACACGTAAAAATAACACGTAAAATATAATTGGCGCATGGTGATATCACACGTTCTCGGATGCGGCGACGGTTGCATCAAACAATAATATCCCTTTTGAGTTGAGAGTACCACACGAAGATACATTTGGTGGCATGAGCGGAGAGTTTATCGCAACCAGAGACAAGAGTGTGGATGAAAACAATACAACCAAACAATCGTTGAGTGATGGGAAAAAGTGTACTTGTCGGATATAAAATAGAGAAAAGGGGTCTTACCCTGAAAGGTAGAAGAAGGTAAACGTTTAATAAGAAAACAAGAAATGAGATCGGATGACCCTAATAGGAACGAAGAACATTCATTTGATATAAGAGTGTCCATCTGTCCGAGTAACATCGAGGAGATGACAATTTTTTCTTTTTGGCCCCATTTTATTAATCGTTGGAGGTGCTGAAAGATAAGAATTGTTGGCTCCTGTATTTCTTCATATTATCGGTCCGAATAGCTTTGAGTGACAAACCAAACTGAGTGGGGATTTTATTATAAAATTTTAAGCACGCAGAATTTTTTTTAGAGCATTCCTTCAAAAGATACACCAAGTACATCTAGAGAAATTATCAATAAAAGTTACAAAGTACAGACTGCCTCCACCAACAGACTTGGTGAGACTAGGACCCCAGATGTCCGAATGAAAAGTTAAAAGGACGAACAAAGCTTGTACAATGTTTAACAGAGAAAGTAGTACGATGATGCTTGCCATGTTGACAAGCTTCACATTCTAAAGTGGAGTCGGTCTTGAAAGATATCAGGAGCGGGTGGAGGAGACGCAACATCGGACAACCAAGATGACGGTGCCATTAGAACAAAGAAGTGGAGACGGCAAATTCAGTGAAAATAGGAAAATCATAAGGGTAGTAGAGACTGCCACGTTCAATCTCAATAGCAATCGTCATTTGCGAGTGAAGAGAAAATGAGACAACATTGAAATTGTCGTGAAAGAGTATTGACAGGCAACAAATTGTAAAGAAAATTTGGGGCGAATAGAGGGTTGTCCAACTGGAGAAGAGAGGTGGTAGTCGCAACTCCAGATCCACAAACTAGAGCAGGAGAGCCACCAACCACAAAGACCAGTGGCAACCGGTTATGATTCTTGAGGCGAGAAAAGAGGATAGTGTTCTCAGTCATATGATTGGTGGCACCGGAGTCGATGAGCCACTTACCCTAAGTAGTAACATGTCTGCTACTTGAAGAAGTGACATTGGAGGCAGATTGCTTGGAGGCATTGATGAGAGCCTTAATATCCGTTAAAGAGAACTAGAGGCCAGACTATGGTGGCGGGTGGGCGGCGAGGCAGAAGGCTCAGGCGCAGTGTACTGACATGGGCCTTAGCATGGAGGTGAGGATGATTCACAAAGCATTTCTCGACAAAATGACCAAGCCGTCCACATTGAGAGCAAAGAGTTCGGGGTCCCCTATGACCCCCGGTGCGCCCTCCATGACCACGTTGAGCTGCACAAGACCACAAGCGATTGCATGAGCAAAATTTTCGGAGAGCGGAGGGGACACGATCGAAGGCCGCTGGAGTAGGTTCGTAACTACAGAGATGCGAGCGACAATGACATCCAAGGTGGGAGTGTCAGGTTTGCCAAGATTTGTTGGTCCATCATCTCATAGGAATCTGGAAGACGAAGATGATAATAAATTACCAGGAGTTCTTGGAAATGTTTCCGCTAAGTGGCAATGTATAATGAATAAATATCGTTTGCGGCGCTGAAAGATAAGAATTGCTGGCTCATGTATTCTTTCACATTATCGACCCGAATAACTTAGAGCCTACCAGACCAGGCCTGTGTTTGGCGAGCCCATCCAGACAGTCAGAGGCCGCCCGACGTTATAGTTGGGTGGCCTGCCCAGACTGATAGTTGGACATGTGCCCAACTATATTATATAGTTGGGCACTGCCCTTTGCAAATCGGGTGCCGGGGCAAGCCTAGGCCCGGCCTGGGCTGGGTACCAGGCCGGGCCCATGCAAAAAGAGGGCATGATGAGGGACCTAGTCCCGAGCCTAACCGGGCTAATACCCAAGCCGGGCAACCGGGCCTGGGTTTTATTTGCACCTCTAGTCGAGGTACTCACAATGGGACAATCATTGGGATTGGTGGTTCAGTTTTGGGGCGAGTGTATCTGAAAGACACGTAGGAGTGGAATCGATCGAGGAGGCGCTCACGGGTTTTCAAATGAAGTGGGGGTGGAAGGTCAACAATGAATCTTTGGGTGGTGTGAGGAAGGAACAATGTCGGGAAGGTGTAGGATTGGAGCGGTCGAATCAGGGGGTCAATCATTGTGGAGAACTCAATTTCTATTTGTTGCATTGCCAGGGAGAGGGTGGTGGGTTATGAATGTGAAGACGTTGTTAAATATAAGTTTGGAATACATGCGCAAAGTAACTCATGCAACGTGTTGAAGCAAGACCGTGAATGTTGTTGCCCAATTCCAAAGGTTTCGATGTATTTGTCAGCAAACGATCTTGGTGTACATGACATAAACCATCGAATGCCTTGTCGGATTGTCAAGTGTCACAACGGAGGATGAATTCCTCCAACATTGGCCAGTCATTGTTGGGTTCGTTTGACACACCTAACGCAACCGGTGGAGAGAGACACTTTGTGACCGCATGGTTTGATTACAGTTAGGGATATTATCGAAGTAGTATTGAACCTGAAAGGTTCGGATTTTGAGAGAACTCAAGTTCTTTTTGTGATGGCTCAAAATAAAAAAAATCCTCCCCCACCATATATATATATATATATTTATTTAATGAAAATGTTTATATTTCCTTAAAAAACAAGCAAAAAAGTTTATGAGAAAGTTTGGCACTCGCCTCGCGTCTCCACCTGGGAGAACCCAAACCCTTGACATCAATAGATGAAAACACACACATGCCCCTTTTTTATATAGGAATGCAACCCTCACAATTACTAAAGTGCTCCTAATAGTTCATAGTCGTCTAACTAGACTAATACACCCGTTACGGAATATGATATACGATCACATGATACTCGCATGCGTGACAGATTATTCCCATGGTTGAGCATTTCTTTATATGTTTGTACCATGAAGACTTGAGTATTTAAGAAAAAGTATCGAGTAATTATTTCAAACCGAATTTTGTCATTATGCTTATAATTAATCATTGCATCTGATTATATTGATTTCTTCATGCTGTGCCAGTGAACCAGAAAATAAGTTCACATACTTGAAAACATTATAAAAGTGAATCTATGAAGTGTTTTTTGTTGATTTTTCAGATTTTAAGAATTCTACTTGTATAATAATCATCTCCGAATGCTTTCTACGTAATAAAGCTTTGCCCATTAAATAATGCATCAACGGCTAATTTAATAAACAATTTGTGGTCAGCATCACTATATGTTTTCTTGCGCAATGGAGCTTCCTTCTTGGATTCATCATTGGAGAAGAGATTGCAACTATTACATTGTTTAGACATTTCCAGTGATTCGATCAGATTTAATTCATTCCCAATGGCTTCTGAAGATTTTTGAGTTCATTCTTGTTATGAATTTGTAGAGAATAATAAGATCCTTTTACTTGTTTCAGTCAAAAATCATTGGGCAGTGCAGCATTCCCTATGAATCCCCCCAGTTAGATGAAAAAATTGTGAGGATTGACAAAGCTTCAGATGAAAGATGGAAGAGAGAGAACTCAAGCACGAGTCAATTTTCATTGAAAGGTTGGTTAATTAATTTTTTTTAGCAATTTCAAGGCAATGAGTTTAGCTATGTATACTAAAGACTGCTGAGACAAAATACTGTAAAAATAAGTGACACTTTTTGGAATGCTCTAAGTAGGCCTGTACATTTAGCTCGAGGATAAAAGATTGTTGGAGAAGTGAATTGGCTTTTGGCTTGTATCAGAGTCAGCCGGATTGGTAAAACTTGAATCAATCACTCAATCGAAGCTTAGATCACATATTGAGCTAGCTTGATATGTGATTGATGTATGAATGCAGGCATAATATACAAATATTTATGCATCTATTTGACTTGAATTAATTTATAAATTTATCACACACAAACAACACACACACACAGATGTGTCATATCAAGTTTTGTTTGAAAATATCATTTTTTAAGTGATTGATGTTTGAATGCAGGCATAATATACAAATATTTATGCATCTATTTGACTTGAATTAATTTATAAATTTATCACACGTCATATCAAGTTTTGTTTGAAAATATCATTTTTTTAAAATATGGAGAGAGAGATAATTTTTAAAATATACAAATCTAAACCTACGTCAGTGAAACGGATAATTTTATGAGTTTCATGTGTAAATAGAGATAATTTTATTGGTCCACATGTAATATAAACATACAACTTAAAATCAATTGGTGAAAGGTGGAGTGGCAGAAGGACTTCCGAAGTACCCAAGAATCCAGGATAGCTTGGTACACCTGACGCAAGACTAATTTTATTCACACAGTAGTACAAATAAACTTACAGACGCATCTCACATTGGGTCTTAATCAACACAACACATGGTCAGATCGGGATGATGATTGCCGCATGTGTATGTGAGCATTTATCATATATATATAGTTAATTACTGGGACCTCCCCTGGGAGTTTGCATAATTACAAGCTGCACCCCTCTATCTTTTGAAATTACATTTACCTCCCCTCTAAGTTTTCGCAGTTTACAAAAATGCTCCTTCCGTTAGAAATATAGATGGAAAATGATAAAACCAGCCAAATTATTTTATGATATTCAATTTTACCTTTTGTAATGACTCTACATTGAAAGGAGTGACCTTTTCCTTTAGAAATATAGATGGAAAGTGATCAAATATGTCAAATTATTTTATGATAGTCCAATTTTACCCCTTGTAATAACTCTACATTAAAAATGGTGCGTTACATTTTACCCTTCATAATGAGTCTAGAATCATTATAAAATGATACAATTGAAATATTGTAAAATAATTTGACTGATTTTATCAGTTTTCATCCATATTTCTAACGGGAATGGTATTTTTGTAAATTGGGGAAACTTAGAGGGGAGGTAAATGTAATTTCGAAAGATAGAGGGGTGCAACCTGTAATTATGCAAACTCCCAGGGGAGGCCCCGGTAGTTAACCCTATATATATAAATAAGTGCATACACACACACACCATTAAAGGATGCTCTTTAAAAGAGTTCATTATCCTCGTATAAGACCGTCAAAAGCATCCTAGAAGAGAGAAAGACGGTGGGAGAGGAAACGTTTTTCCTAGATTTCTTAAACCTACTCAAGTAGCTAGGACCTAGGGGAGACGGGAAACCAAGTGAGAGAGTGCTTTATATTTACTTTTGGAGGATTTTTTATTCTTCATTTTTTAATCTTTAAAACAATGTTGCAAAACATTTTTTTGCTTCCTTTTCAAATTAGTTGCACTAGCTGAGTCTGTGGGCTTCTCTACTTTAGGTGCACACAGGCAGAATATGTGCGCACCCAAAGCTTCCATGGGCGGGCAGAGCCCGTTCGCAACCAAGATCAATCGTGTACGAGCATGTAGCCCCGTTCATGATTGCTAATATATATATATGTAAATATGTGTGTGCATATATATGTGTGTGTCTATATATTTATGTGTATATATATATATACAAGTCGAACGGCACGGGTCTTCGGCCCTATGCTAGTGCAACGGTGGGCATCGTTCGCACCGGCAGACTTGTATATATTTTTAATAGCAATTAGAATTATTAGTTATTCCATATTTATTTACGTATATATAAAACATAGTTTAATGTTGTTCAACAAATATCTTATGGTGTGATGGTTGCCATCTTTGCTTGATATAGTGAGAACCTGGGTTCAATTCTCACCATTACAATTTTTGTGAAATTAAAAATCGAGTCATATGACTCATTTTTCAATAAATTTAGGGGTAAAATCGTAATTTCATGTTGTAGGGTACCCTACACCTTAACATAAGCCTAGGACACCATATCATAGTAGGTGTAGGGGCTCTAGTAAAAAAGTTGTAAGTAATTGGACGGTCCGTATTAATCATGCCATCATTGACGGATCTGATCTCCCCAATGGCTTTTAAATTTCATGCCACAATATTTCTTTATAAGGTAGTATATATATATATATATATGTAGTGTGTGTGTGTGTGTGTGTCTGGTTGTGTGCTTTCATATATTGAGTCAATTACTAGTTCAATAATTCAAGCAAGTATTGAACTTCACACGTAGTTATTACCCTGTACCTCTTAACCTAATGGGGACATTGCTCATGAAATTTTCCTATTCCCGTGCAGTTTTCAATCAATTTGTCTATCTAATAAGCTTGCAAAAAATGAAACAATTTTCCTCTTGGTGCAGGTTCATCTCTTCTAGTTGATATAAAGAAATGTTTCGGAGGAGTTAGAATGCAGATATTTGCATATCTTATGACCATATATACATTATTATTTATGGTCACCAAACTTATTGTGAAGCAGCCTCAGGAAGAAACTCCTGAACAGGATTGGCATGATGCTGCATTATTTCTAGATTCTACCTCAAAAGATGAGTTCCGATCTGCATCACCTGCTCCAAGATCTATAAATACAGACCTCCTTTCATCTGTTTTAAATAGGCTCGATGAACTTGAAGAAAAGATCGATGTTCTTCAATCGAAGCCATCAAAAATGCCTCATGAGAAGGAAGAACTGCTCAATGCCGCTGTATACCGTGTTGATGCATTAGAAGCTGAACTTATCGCTACCAAAAAGGTATTATAAATTCTTAATATTGAGGTATTTTAGGATGTAATAATTTAAATTTTGGTAGGAACTCTTCAAGGAACCGCGATTTTTGTTAGATGTTGTGCAAAGAGGTCAGAACCATGAGGTTTGTTAGGCCAAAAAGGACAATATCTCGAGTGCATAGCTTTATCCTGTATAACTGAGCTGAAATGAAATGCAATGTGAAGTACTAAATAATAGAGACCACCTGTTGAACCTATTTGGGATACCCTCAAGAGTTATATTTGTCTCGTGAATAATTTTGTGATTTTTTCCATTTGTAAGTGAGTGAGTTGGGAAAAGACTATAGGGATAGACGTTGATCAAACCATATTAAAATGTATGCATGTAATAGATGAACAAAATTAACAACTAAGCTAGCACTAATCCAATACAATTAAATGAGTCAAGATGCAAATAATACCTGAAACAATTACAACAACAACAACAACAGAACCCATATAGTCCCCAATCATTGGGGGTATGGGCCGGGGAAGATTGGAAACAGACCTAACCTTTGGCACTATGCACAAAGTGGCTTCTCTCGGAGGAGAAAGACCTAACCTTTGACAATAAATGCCACTGAAATAGTGGCCCCCTATACAGTTGCGTTTGTTGCGGAATCATGCCCTCAAATCAAAGCCAAAGACATCAGAGAGGGCAGACCCAAGAATCCATTTTGATTTATGTGCACATACCCATGCTTCCTTCATTCAGCATCCAGAGCATTGGTGTAGCACAACAATACCTGAAACAATTAATAACAAAAAATTCAAGACTCACACACTTAACGAGTAACCACATGTGGTTACAAATAATTCAAGCATAACTAACATGTAGCAATTCTGTGTAAGCACACAAATTATATATAAGACTAATAAATCTTACGAGTACTTGCAATATAAAGAGAAAAACAATAAATTGATAATCCCAAAATGAATATAGACATGCATACAATGATAAGGAAATGAAACTAAATGTAAAGACTCACTGATCGGAGTGGATGCGGAATGAGTCTGGTAGATGAATTTAGTTGGTAATAGGAGCGTCGTGTTGGTTCGAATGCACAATTCGTAGGTGAATGAAAATTTAGGAGCGTCTGGTTGATGATTTTTGGTTGGGGGGGGGGGTGATCCCGATGGTTGGTGGTGAAATGTAGCTCTATTGGTCAGTGGTTGAGGAAGATGATGTTGGTCGGTGCGAAGGGAAGAGGTGATAACTTGGTCTGAGGAGGGATGTGGGGGTTCTGGTCATTGGAGTAAGGGGGCAACGAAGCTGTGGCTGGGAACTGGATGCAGAGGGAGGTGATGGTGAGCATGGATGTTGCAACAAATGTTTGCTGGATGTTGTGACTGAAGGAATAACTTGGTTAGGTCGATTATAGTGAACGAGTTGAAAGTGACAAGTGATGGTGGAATCTCACATAATCGGCACCGAGAGAGCGGGGTGGGTATAACTCTTTGCATCGGCGCCAAGGGGAGAAGATCGGCCTTGACACCATTAGACATAGGAAAAAATGTTATTTTCATTATATCCAAGTCGGTTACATTGCTCCCCTATATATACACACAAGATGAGAACCAAATACATGATTGAAGATGTGAGACTAAATACAAAAGAAGGAGAGCGCTAAATACACACCAATTGGTGTTAAACTCACATCAATTACCAACACTCCCCCTCAAGGAGGGCGAAAGATATCCATTAAGCCCATCTTGTCACACAACCTCAATAAATCCAGTGAGCTAAGCCCTTAGTTAGACAATCGGCCACTTGGTCTTTTGTAACAACATTTCCAAGCTTCAGTACCCCACTATCCAGCTTCTCCTTGATAAAGAATCTGTCGATTTCTATATGCTTGGTTTTGTCATGTTGGACGGGATTATTTGCAATGTTAATAGCTGCCTTGCTGTCACATCATAATGTTATTTGCTCTCCTTGATCTGTCTTGAGTTCAACCAGCAGGGCTTTCGACCATAACATCTTCCCCACACCTAAGGCCATGGCCATGTACTCTGCCTCGGCTGTAAATTTCGCAACTACAGTCTGCTTCTTGCTCCTCCAGGAGACTAGATTGCCCCCCTACAAACATGCAATATCCTGGCGTGGACCTCCTGTCATAAGCACAACTAGCCCA
The DNA here is from genome assembly GCA_033032865.1 of Dactylorhiza incarnata. NCBI lineage: Eukaryota > Viridiplantae > Streptophyta > Magnoliopsida > Asparagales > Orchidaceae > Dactylorhiza > Dactylorhiza incarnata. Next base: position 566,591 of record JAWHQI010000170.1, read on the forward strand.
GTCAAAATCACAATAGCCCTCAATGTTTAAATGCCCATTTTTTCGGAAGATCAACCCCTTTCCTGGTGCATTCTTCAAGTACCTAAGAATCTGGTATACGACATCCATATGATCGTTCCTAGGATCATGCGTATAGCGGGCCACCACACTTATGACAAAAGATATGTCAGGATGGGTGTGACTCAGATAGATCAAGTGGTCTGCCAACCTCTGGTACCTCTCTCTATCAATTGGCTATCCTGCCTCAACACTGAGCTTGGACTTCTGATCAATATGAGCAACTGCAGTCCTGCACCCCAACATACCTGTCTCTTTAAGCAGATCTAACACATATTTCTGTTGGGATATGACGATCCCCTCTGCACCGCGAGCTGCCTCAATCCCAAGAAATATCTTAGATTCCTCAAGTCCTTTACCTCAAACTCCTTACCCAATCTTATCTTCAACTGAGCTATTTCGCTCTCATCATCACCAGTAATAATCACGTCGTCCACATACACAACAAACATTGTAATGTGAACTCCACGTTGCCTAAAGAACACTGTATGATCATCATTGGTCTACTGATATCCCATGGTTCTTAAATGCGAGTTTGCATCTTCATGACTAAGACCCCCAAACTTGTTATGTTGAACTTGTTGCATGATTAGTGGGTCCATCTTAAAGTTATTAGCTGCGATTGCCGGACGGGCAATGCTGAAGTGCAAACCTCCCCTTAGAGGTGTGTTATAATCGTAGCATGTCATTCGTGGAGCAGCGGGTTGACCATTTTGGTCAACCTGACCCTCATTGTTATTGTTTATATTATTATTATCATTCAAATTATCATCCATTGCAGGATGATCACTGTTCAATGTTCTAGATTCTCTCCTGTTTTGTCTACACGTGCATTCGATTTCAAAATTCAAAGGCAATAAATTTACTTGCCTATATCTGGACATACACAAAGCAGGATTTCAATTGGTTAAATGAAAACAACAAAAATAGACAAATAATTAAACAAATACTTGATCTCTAAATACTATGATTTCACTAATAGTGCAAGAAAATAGACACTAACACAGTGACACCTCCCCGGCAATGGTGCCAAAAACTTGATACGCGGAAAGTAGTATTACGCAAGTGCACGTGCCAGACCAAGTAATAAAGAGTGAGAAGTGATCGTTCCCTCGAGGAAGTGAGTGAATTAGTGCTTGCAATTACTAGATCGTTCTTTTCTCTAAATTCAAGTGATAATTTTAAGGTGAATTTTGATATTAATTTTTTAGACTACAACGAGAAAATAAAACTATTCGATTACTATTACTAGACCCTTGGTTTCAGATTTTTGGAGAGATTGTCTTGTATTTTGTTTTCCCGTATGATCAGCATTGGTCTACTGATATCCCATGTTAACCATATCCCTTTTAAACTTGTCAAACCAGGCCCGAGAAAACTGTTTTAGCCCATATAGAGATTTCTTGAGTCTACATACCTTTCCTGCCGTTTTTTCCGTGCCAAAGCCCGGTGGTACCTCCATGTACACCTCTTCCAATAAATCCTCATGAAGAAAGACATTCTTCACATCGAGCTGGTGTAGTTTCCATCTCCCGCTAAGGATATCAGTGTCCGCACTGTGTTCATCTTTGCGATGGGTGCAAAAGTCTCATCGTAGTCGATGTCATAAGTCTGACAGTATCCCTTTGCTACTAATCGAGCCTTGTAGTGCTCAACCCGACCCTCTGAGTTTTGTTTCACAGTGAAAACCCACTTGCACCCAACTGCCCTTTTTCCTGGTGGTAGCGATACATGGTCTCAGGTTTTATTCTTTTACAATGCCCCAAGTTCTTCTACCATCGCAGCTTTCCACTGTGGATCATCCTTAGCAACCTGCCAACACTTAGGAATAGAGACAATGTCCAAAGATGTAATGAATGCTCCATGTATAAGTGATATCTAAGAGTATGAAACAAATTGGGCAATATCACGGGGAAGGCTATATCGATCAGGTGAGACTCCCGCATTCCTGCAGAAACTCCTCCTTACCGGTATGAGAGTAGAAGTAGTGAGATGAGGAATTATATCACTTGTGGATTCTGAGGTTGAGGTGGATGGAGTAGGTGTCTCAGGAGTCGGAGCAGGAGTCAATGGACTTGGCACAAGTGGCACTGTAGCCATACTCTGCTGCCTTCTTCGTGTATACACTCTCAGCTCCCCCTAAACTTGAGGTCCACCATCCACAGATTCATTCTCCTCATGTATCGTCGTCATAACTGACTCCACTCCCTTCTGCACACGAGGACAAGAGATACTCACTATCCACCTCTCACCACCACTGTTATCCCCCCCTCTCGCCTCATACTGTCTGTAACGAGCGAGTCCCCAAGTGGCAAGTCAATCAGAGAGGAATAATATGGCTCAAGCTCTCTAAATGTGACATCCATACTGACAAATAATTTTCTCTCCACCGGACTCCAACACACATACCCCTTTTGGGTAGTCGAATACCCAACAAACACATACTTCAGTGCCCTTGGATCTAGCTTTCTCAAGTTTGGTCTATTGTCCTGCTTGAAGCATACACAATCAAAGGTCTTGAGGGATAAAATGTCTTCATTCTTCCCTTGCAGCATCTCAATCGGAGACTTCCAATCCAATACTCGCGAGGGCATCCGATTGATCAAATAGGCTGTTGTTAGAACAACTTGCCCCCACAAGTACTTTGGCATCTTCATTGATATCATCATACTCCGAGTTACTTCCAAAAAATGTCTATTCTTTCGTTTGGCTACTCAATTCTGCTCTGGTGTGTATGAACCAAACAAGTGGTTTGATGTTGGATACTTTGTGACGATAAGTACTCTCCAAATGCCTTGTTAATGTACTCAGTCCTATTGTCAGACCTCAATATCTTTACAACTGCACAGTATTGAGGTTGAACGCCTTTGTGAAAATCTTTCAATCAGTCAAACACATCGCTTTTGTTTTTCATTAAATAGAATCAGGTAACACGAGAGAAACAATCAGTAAAAGACACAAAATACCGAAATCATTCACTGTAGGTGCGGGACATGATCCTCAAACATCATAATGTACTAGATTAAATGGATAAGAACTCCTAATATGAGAACTAGAATAAGAGTTTCTGGTATGTTTTCCTAGCTCGCACACATCACATACAAGTTTTTCGTGATTAACTTTCTTAAACAGAAGGGGATACATCTGACTCAAAACAGTAAAAGAAGGGTGACCCAAACGCCGATGATGAAGTAGTAGCAAGCCCTCCACGCTCCTCCCATCTCTTGTAGCACCCTCTATAATGGTTGAAAGAGCCGAGTCCATAATTTCCCTGTCCAGGTACCACAAGCCACTATGCCATGTGTCAGTCTCAAGTCTCTTACCGGTCTCCTCCTGGAAGATCACCTTCGGGATATCAAACAAAACAACATATTTTAGTTGAGATATAATGACACTGATGGATAAGAAATTCATAGGAAAGGAAGGAGCATGCAAAACATTGGACAGAGTCAACGTGTTGATACATTGCACAATACCCTTACCAACCACTGGCTGAGCTGTGTCATCGACAGTTTGAACACTTTGGGACTGCTAGGGGAGTATACAAACGGAATTCCCTAACATCCTCAGTGACATGTCGAGAAGCACCCAAATCGACTATCCAATTTGGTGATCTAGTGATGGGTATACATGCAAGGGCAAGTGTATCACAAGTATCTGCGATTGAGTGAGCAAAAGAGGCAACGCTACCCCTTGATGAAGCTGGAGTGAGCGCGTCATCAATCTTACCCTTCTGCTTCCTCCGCATCAACTGAGAGTAAGCATCCAAAATCTCATGCTCCTTTGCGTATCCCACATCAACCATACTCCCTTCTTTCTCTCCCTCTGCTATCATCAGATTTGCCCGGTAGGCTCCTCTTCCACCACCCCTACGACCTCCACGTCTGCGACCAGGACTCCCAAACTTTCCTCGTCCACCTGCATCCTGCTCCTTTGGTGGCTTGGGGCAAGTTTGTCGTAGGTGACCTAGCTCACCACAATTGAAACATTGTCGCATCTCACCCTTCTATCCGGTGTTCCCTGAATTGGTGACACTAGTGCCGATTTCACCCCTGAAAGTGCAGTTGCACCAGATTGAAGCATAATCCGGCTCTCCTCCTGCATCATAGCTGAGATTGTCTCATCCAAGGACGAAATTTTCAGTTGAGCGAGCAACATTGCACACCTTGGCTCAAATGTCGGGTTCAACCTCCTCATAAAGTGCATAGTTCGTCTCTGAGCATCTCGCTCCCCTTTCGTGCACGCGGGGTCTTTGTAACATGCAGCTGGTGAGAAATGATCACAGTCTGCCCACTGTCGCTCCAGATCTACGACATATTCTTGAATCAATCGATCTCCCTGAGTTGCTGTCTCTATCTCCCTCTCGATCTGAAACACTCTCATGTTGTTGTCGACTCCTGCATAGATCCTCTGCAACTTCCCCAAAACATCACAACGGTCTCTATGCCATCCACCGTGACAGCGATAGACGCGACCATCGAGTTTAGGAGTCTAGTGTGTAGCAAGCTATGCATAGCCTTCCATTCGTTATACCCATTTGAGTCCTTCTCTGGCTCCCCTTTCTCACTCGTCAGATAGCCCTCCAGGTTTCTCCCATAGAGTGCCCTCTTTACCCGACACGACCAGCTTAAGTATGTTGCTGATCCATCGAGTTTCAACTCCACAGGGGGAAGATCCAGCTTCATCGGAGGTGACAGCGCCTGAGCCGAGCCCTCGCCTTTAGACATCCGCAAAACCTCAAAGAATACTTTTAGGTCTGCCTCCTTCAATTTGGCAACCAATTTCTCCATGTGCACACACAACTCTTGATTTATTTATTTTTTCCTCTTGTTTGCCGTAAAATAAATTGAGCCACAAAATTAACTTGAGCGCTTATTTTCCCTGCCGCACCAGGTAGACCGCACCAAGAAGCCCTCGCCCACCAGGCAGGTCGCAACCATTTTTGCTGCCTTTCCAACCTAGCCGAGAAGTCTATGCACTGCCGCAATCCCACTGCTGTGCTCCTCCTACTGCAACTCCCTCTGCGCGCACAGCCGCACAGTTTGCATGGACGAATCCCTCGCGCGCTCCTGCTGCGACTCCCTCTGCGCGCGCTCCAACTGCGACTCCCTCTACGCGCGCTCCGACTGCGACTCCCTCTGCGTGCACACCCCAGGCTTGCGCGCACGGTACTGCCACACTCCTTTTGTGCGCACTCCTACCGCTCACTGCCGCGTGAAGAGCCGCCCGACGCTCCTTGCCGCTTCTCGCCCATACTGCAATCTCAAATCGCCGCACCAAGCTTTCCTCGCTGGACAGAGCTCGCTAGCCGCAAGGGCTTCGTCGACGGGATTGATCCGAGCAAGTCTTTGATGAGACGTACGGGTTTGAGGAATTGTTTATCGAAACTCCCTCTGATACCAAGTAGAAATGGGAAAAAAAGTTATTTTCATTATATCCTAGTCGGTTACATTGCTCCCCTAGATATACACACAAGAGGGGAACCAAATACATGATTGGAGATGTGAGACTAAATACAAAAAGGGGAGTGCGCTAATCGCAAACCAATTGGTGCTAAACGCACACCAATTACCAACAACACCAATGTCATGGGATATGCGATTATTAAATTTAATCAAAACCTTTGATGCTTTAAAACCTAGGGAACATCGTATTTTATAACATCTGAATCCTAGGTAAAGTGTGATGGACGATCGTATCTGCCCTGTCATCACACTTCGTAAAAAAAAATATAGCTCAATAAAATACAGAAAAATATGAAAAAAATGCATTGGTCGCATCCATCTGCTTCAATCGTTTGCATGATGATCTTATAATTGTCAGTAGCAAGGATTAATCCTTAGCGCATCCAGATGCGTAGGGGATGTAACGATTCGGTTTGGTTCGGTTTTTGAGCAAAACCGTCAACTGAATCACCACAACTTAGTTCCAGAAATCAGGAACAAAAAAAGTGCAAACCATGTGAATTGTTTGGTTCTGTTTCGGTAGTTTAAAAAATTGGAACATCATTTTTAAAGAAGATATTTATCGTACAAAACAACATAAGAATTTGACTCTCTCTTTGGACTATGTAGGGGTCTATTCTCAAGGATATATTACTCTTAAGAATTTGACTCTCTCTCTTTGGATTATGTAGGGGTCTATTCTCTTAACACATAATTTCATAGCAGTTCTCGAGGGGGCCACATTTTTTGAACCTCTGTTCTCTCCTGCAATTGTCTACGTTAGTTTTAAATGTCTCATAACTAATGTAATCTTATGTCGGAATATGGCATGCATATCTTGCAAATTATGTAAATGGAGAATATAATGGACTCAACGGTCTCATTAAGATGGGACCTTATAACAAGTTGGATGTCTCTTAGAGGGGCTAATTAATTAGGAGTCATCGCTCATCAGAGGAAATGTCAAAGAATTTGTCGAGTGTGCGATGAGCATCCGAATGAATACATGAGGCATTGTCCTCAGATGCATGCATGGAGACCACCGCTTGATCAACTCATTGCGATCGAATTCAAAATCCACCTAAAATGTGCACGTGTTCTATCCTAAAGTATATATCAAACCGGTGCAAGGCACCACTATGTGACCTGTAACGACGCTTTAGTAACCCAAAAGCGGTGTGGGTCAACCTTCATCCTCATATACTTCATGTTATTGGAAACTATCACATTAGCACAATTCTTGCTGTCAATTACAAGCTTGCAGACACCATCCGCACTAGGAAAATACACATAAGATAGAACTGTCTCTCCAATGCTCATCCAGATGGAGGATAAACAATAAACATCTAATTACACCTAACTCGAGTTCTTTATCTGTGGCACTCTTTTAGCCATCTTTGACAACTACGAATCTCCCTCAGTCCATGCTATATGATCAGGGTTATGCTCAATCTCACCATCGAGAAGTAGATTCCTCGTAGGGAACTGGGTAATTGCAGGCCCTTGTCGGTAACATCTAAAGCATTGAATCCCACATGGACACGGCAATCCTGTCTCAGGTGTCTGGCCTTTCATGTCTGAAGGAACACAACTAGGTGCAGTAGTGGCCAGTTGTTGGGGAGTGAGTGCTCAAAATGATGGGTCTCGGGCTAGGCTACCAATCTACTTGTCTTGGGAACCTATGGCAATACTCATACTGAAGGTTGAACTGAAATGTCTGCTCGACATATTCTATGAGCATTGAGGAATCAACTCCATATGTATCTCAATACGGAGCTTGGATCGGAATAGGGAAGTGGTGACAAAGGGCTCCTGAATAATGGGGCCTAGTCATGAAGTTTCATCTTCGCAAATCTAACTCTACGCTCATCTGACATCTTGTACCTGTCAAAATAATGATCCATGTCTAAAATATAATCTGTAAGCACCTGTGTCCAGCTGGCCGTCCAAGTTTAGGATGCTCTAGTTGAAGCACAGTTAAGATGTATAACATTCTACCAAGAGGAGAATATGTCGATGATCAAGTGTTCGGAATGTTTCATGTTGATTCAGATGTAATTAGATTCATTAATGTCATTATTTTTTGCTTTGCGCCTCTTTTTGTTGTATCTCATATGTTTCAACATGCTTGAATAGGCTCTGCATCAAGCTCTAATAAGGCAAGAGGAATTGTTGGAGTACATCGACCGTCAGGAAGAAGCTAAATTCCGGGTTAGTAGAGAAACTATCTATGCATACCTGTTTCTATTTACATAATTATCATTCATTTTTGTTATTTATACAGTACATAGACTATCATATTGGTAATTAACTTCATAAATGTCACTAAAATTGTTACGGGGAGAAAAAGTGAATTACATTATTAAACCGGGCTCAATACATATATATATCATCTAACACTCCCCCTCAAGTTGGGTCGTGGGAACTTTCCAGACCTAACTTGTTACATATGAAATTCATTCTGACCCCGGTAACTCCTTTCGTGAGAATATCAGCAACTTGGTCTCCAGTCTTCACATGGCTCAAGAAAATAAGACCTTCTTCGTACTTCTCTCGTACGAAATGACAGTCAACCTCGATGTGCTTCGTGCGTTCATGAAACACAGGATTGGTTGCTATCTGTATTGCAGCTTGATTAGCACACCATAACGGAGTTGGGTCATGAACAGGGTATCCGATTTCGCAAAGAGTCTGTCTGATCCACATGATCTCAGCAACGGTGTGCGACATAGCCCGATACTCTGCCTCGGCACTAGATCTGGTGACAGTGGTCTGTTTCTTGCTCTTCCAGGAGACAAGGTTTCCTCCCATAAATATAGTAAATCCTGTGGTAGACTTCCGAGTGGCTAAACAACCTGCCCAGTCGGAGTCACAGTAAGCCTCTATATTGGAGTGACCACGATTCTTGTATGATATTCCTAGACCAGGATCCTTCTTTATGTACCTAACGATGCGGAGAACAGAGTCCCATTGAGAGGTAGTTGGGTTTGCCATGAACTGACTGACCTTACTCACAGCGCAGGCAATGTCTGGGCGAGTCATAGTAAGGTAGTTAAGTTTTCCAACAACTCTTCGATACTTCTCTGGCGATTCAAAAGATTTGCTCTCGGAATGAAGTCCCTTTTTTCCTGGTTCAAGAGGAGAATCCATAGGGCGGCAGTCAGACATTCCAAGATCAGATAACAGATCAAGGGCATATTTACGTTGAGAAACAAAGATAGAGTCGTCATGATCAGTAACTTCAATCCCAAGGAAGTATCGCAACAGCCCTAGATCTTTGGTTTGGAAGTTGGAGTGTAAGAACGCTTTTGAGATCGGCTATCCCTTTAGGATCACTACCAGTGATGACGATATCATCAACATACACAATTAGGAGCACAGTACCAGCAGAGGAGTTCCGATAAAAGAGAGATGAGTCTTTGACACTTTTGGTAAGTCCGAATTTGGTGACCACAGACCGAAAGCGAGCAAACCACTGGCGCGGGGATTGTTTCAACCCATATAAGGAGGCCAGGAGACGACACACCTTGTTACGCTCCCCCTCAGCAACGAACCCAGGTGGTTGTTCCATATACACCTCTTCCTCCAAGGACCCATGAAGGAACGCATTCTTGATATCTAACTGATGGAGAGGCCACCGGTGAGTGGCTGCAAGAGAGATCACGATCCGAATAGAGGACATCTTGGCAACAGGTGCAAACGTTTCCTCATAATCCACGCCATAAGTTTGGGCATAGCCTTTGGCAACAAGGCGGGCTTTCAAGCGAGCAAGAGAGCCATTAGCATTGGCTTTAACAGAGTAGATCCATTTGCAACCAATAGCACGCTTCCCAGGCGGCAAAGACACAAGTTCCCAAGTATTATTCAGTTGAAGTGCCGTCAATTCCTCTTGCATAGTAGCCATCCAGCCAGGATGAGTTTTGGCCTCCCCAACCGTGGAGGGAATAGTGTACTGATCCAACATCAAGTGAAGTGCGGTATGAGAAGCAGACAACCCCTGATAAGAGCTTACAAAGAGAGGTCTATTCTGACAAGTCCGACTGCCCTTGCGGAGAGCAATAGGAAGCTCGGTACTAGCCAGAGGAGGAGCGGCAGGCACTTCAGTTTGGTTCTGGTCCTCACTAGCAGGAGCAATCTGAGGAACAGTAGTTGAGCCATCAATGGTTGAGGTAGGCTGAGATGGTGGTATTTCAGTTCTATCAGAAGTGCGACGAGAGTAGACATGTCCCCAAAGGGGGCACAATATGTCAGTCGGAGAGACGAGGGCAGAATCAGGACGAGGAACTAGCATCTCATCAAGAGAGAGATCAGAAGATGAAGTGGGAAGGGGAGAGCTTGTGGTACGATAAGAGACAGATTCGAGGAAGACAACATCTGAAGAAATGATGTATTTGTGGAGTTCAGGAGAATAACATCGATATCCCTTGGTAGTCCGAGAGTATCCAAGGAAGATACACTTCAAAGAGCGAGGATCAAGTTTGGAAACGGAGGGACGAGCATCCCGGACATAGCAAACACACCCAAAGACCTTGAAGGGTAGAGGAGGCCCCGAGTGGTCTGGATAAAGGATGTGAGAGGGTGTCTCCCCCTGAAGTATATGAGTAGGAAGATGATTAATGAGATGGGCAGCGGTAAGAACAGCATCTCCCCAAAAGTGTTTGGGAACATGCGTATGATGAAGGATAGCCCGGGTTACCTCAAGAAGGTGGCGATTTTTTCTTTCGGCAACTCCGTTTTGTTGGGGGGTATCAGGGCAACTGGTTTGGTGGATGATACCCTTGGCGGAAAGAAAGCTAGACATGGCCTGTGACATGTATTCCCTCCCATTATCGGTACGAAGACATTTCAGACGAACAGAAAATTGAGTAAAAATTTCATTCCACAAATGTTGAAAAATAGATAGTAATTCAGAGCGATTTTTCATTAAGTAAACCCATGTCATGCGAGAAAAATCATCAATAAAGGTAACATAATATCTGTGTCCTAACAACGTAGGGACAGGACACGGTCCCCAGACATCAGAATGAAGTAAATCAAAAGGTGCAGAAGCACGAACATCTACACGAGGAACATAGCTAACTCGATGGAGTTTAGCAAACAAACACGACTCACAGCTGAGATGGGAAACTTTCCCAAACTCAGGATACAAACGACGCATGACCTGCATAGAGGGATGACCATGACGGTAGTGGAGGTCCAAGAGTTTGGCCGAAGCAGCAGAACAGGCAATGTGGGAAACTTCATCCAAAACATAAACACCACCACGCAGCTTTCCTCTACCAATAATACGGTTCGTCGACTGTTCCTGAAAAATGCAACCAGAAGATGTGAAGATAGCAGTGCAGTTTAAATCACGAGTAAGCTTACTAATGGACAATAGGTTGTAAGCAGATTGAGGAACATGAGCAACCGAGGATAGAGGCATATCCGGTGTCACATTGCAGCTGCCAAAGCCAACAATAGGAACAGTGGATCCATCTGCAACAGTAATGGAAGATCCACAATGGGTATGATACGAATGCAAGATACCTGAAGAGCTAGTCAGGTGGTCAGAAGCTCCAGAATCTGCCAGCCACTGAACTGGGCGCTGGGTGGTCTGGGAAGTGCAGGCAGGCTGAATAGTCTGGGCTACAGCAGCACTATGAGGTGGAGAGGAAACAGGAAGAGCCTGCAGGCGACGATAATCCTCCTCAGAGAGTTGGACCGTGAGGTGACCCGGGGGAGCCGGAGTCGAGTCGGCAACATGAGCAGATCGAGGTGAAGCTGACGAGGTTTTGGCCGCCCAGTCTGGTTTCCCATGCACGAGCCAGCACGTATCCCTTGTGTGACCACGACGTCCACAATGAGTACAATGACGCGTATCAGTCTCCCGACCACGTCCAGAACCAGACCGACCACCTCTGCTGCTATTGCCCCTTCCCCCTCGAGAGGCCAGCGCAATGGACTCGCTGGAGGAAACATGTAGAGCAGCAGGAGAAGCGGCAGAGCCCGCTTTAGTCAGACGATGGAACACACTAGCAGTCTGCAAAGTAGAAGGACTCGCAAGCATTTCCGTTCTGGTTGTTGAAAAATTTGGATCAAGTCCGTTCAGAAGCCAGATGAGGACCAGATGCTCACGTTGAGCCTGATGTCCTTCACGAGTAGAGGGGATCTCCCAAAGATCCAGGATTTCATCGGCAAGAACCTTCCATTCAGCAAAGTACTCAGTGACAGGACGGGCTCCTTGGCGTAGCTCAGCCATCTTGGGAAAGAGTTCACCAAGACGAGAGAGGTTGTTAGCTTGAGAAAACATCATATGCAGGGTGTCCCACAGCTCCTTAGTGCTATCGCAATTCTTGCACATTTGCTGAACTGATGGATCCATGGAACTCAGAAGGAGCGCAAAGATACGACAATCATCACTGTACCAATCGTCGTGTTCGGCACTTCCCACGGCATGAGTAGGAAGCCTAGTAAGGTGGTGAGTACGTCGGATGCCTGCTAGAGACATAGTAACCCCCTTTTTCCACAACTGAAAGTTGGAGGAGGTAAGGATAGTGGTAGCCAACCTTGCATTGGAAGGAAACGTGTTGGTAGAATCCCCTGAGGGAACAGGCGTCTGAGTGGTGCTTGTGACCGAGTCCCCCATGATCTTGGACAGGAACCTTCAATAAACAGCAGGGGGCAACAAACCGAAATGGAAGACAGCCACACAACAACGGGCGACCTTAGGGCAGCCGAGCAGAGAGGAGATCGGCAGCGATCGGCTTCAGGCAGAGGAGGTCGGCAGCGATCGGCATCAGGCAGAGGAGATCGGCAGCGATCGGCTTCAGGCAGAGGAGATCGGCAGCGATCGGCATCAGGTAGAGGAGATCGGCAGCAGCAGGGATCGGCGACCCGTGGTAGTCATCGGCATCGGGCAATAGTAGCGACGGCAGGCGTCATCTCACGCGCCTCCGTCTAGGGCACGGGAGGGACCAGGGCGGCTGATGCGAGACGGGGATGCGGCGAGAGATGCGAAGCGGAGATGCGAAGCGGAGATGCGAAGCGGAGAGCGGCGGCTGTTGCGAGACGAGCGAGCGGAGCGGCGGCGGATGCGAGAGCGACGAGAGAACCCTAACGGAGCGTATCGTGCTCTGATACCATGTTACGGGGAGAAAAAGTGAATTACATTATTAAACCGGGCTCAATACATATATATATCATCTAACAAAAATCATCTTTATTTTCACATTTACCACCCACAAATCATTTCTCTGTGACATATTTCATCATCATCAACAAACTTATCTCATATTTTGTCATTATCTTCATCCTCACTCGCCTGATCCCATCTATTTGGGTTTGATTTTATGAACCATATTTTCCATTGGTTCATCCAGAGGTGTTAAACTTTGCCTATGCAAATGACCTCAAATAACTTCCATTCGTGCTAGCGTTTACTCGTCCAATTAGCGTATTCTGCTAACTTTTGTCTATCTATATAGTTAATTATGGTTTACTATAGTGTAATTTGGATGCATTTGAAAAGAATTATATAGGAAATATTGTAAAAATAATGAGATGTCATAGGTGTATATAAATCCCCTTTGCATTATATTTTGTCTTTGTATATTTTGTTAATTAATGGATGCCATGGATCTTATGTGCAGAAGAAGAAATTCTGCTTTCTAAGCTAGATGCTATTACTACAGAAACTGGCTTCTGCAGAAGAAGATGGAAAGTGCTTTTCCTGATGTGCGTTGAGGAAGAACATTAGTTAGTATTAGAGATAGAAAGTGATTCTCCCTCCCTCTCTCTCTCTCTCTCTCTCTCTCTCTCTCTCTCTCTCTCTCTCTCTCTCTCTCTCTCTCTCTCTCTCTCTCTCTCTCCTTCCCTCTCTCTCTCTCTCTCTCTCTCTCTCTCTCTCTCTAGTTTTCACTATCTTTTGTTACAAACAAGAATATGCAAAGCTTAATATCTTCAATCAAATATTTACTCTGTTGAGACGACAAAGCATTTGTAATTCTTCACTTGCTTGCACATATTTGTATCTGTAAATGAAAGCTATTTTAAAAAAAAAAAAAAAATCTAAGGAAAAAAGTAAATGGGATGCGGTTAGATACAGTTGCTTTTATGGTAATTATAATTCTCGCTTGTAATTTTAATATTTGTTGTGTTCAATTATAAATTAGCGATGATGATTTTATGTTTCTCACTAAATAATTCCATGAATTCATTATTATTTTTATTTACAAGCGGCGAAATGAGTTTTAGGCATGATTTTATGTAGTATTATGTCAAGAAAGCTTAATTATGCTCATAACTCGTAGTTAGACCTAGACATCAACATATGAATGTGGCTGCCATTAACTTATTTTTAGCATTATATAATATAATATCATATATAGATTTTTTGAAACAATAAAATGAAGAAAACTTAGTAAATAAAGAGGTTAAGAAATCTGAGTTTTAGTAAGGTTTTCAACCAATGCTGAGTCCTCCAAAGTACAACACCCAAATAGATTCTCAAACTTTGATAAAGAAATTGGACTAAATGTTTGACAAATAAATCCTTCGATGAGATGCCAGAAAATTAATCAAATTATTACAAATTAATATCTTAAATTATATGATTTTCAACAAGTATTCAACACAAAATGAAATGGACTTTCCAATTAGACCTTGCACAAGTATTCAAGGCCAAAAGATGGGGATTTTCCGATGTTTCAAACTTGAAGAACAATTTTGAAGCCCTTATGTTACTGAATTGTGGATTTCATTTACCTTTTTTGGTTCCCAGAAGATCTTGTGGTGAATTTTGAGGGCCGTTGAGTAAGGGATTCGAAAAGTCATGTTGGAATCGTTTCTACTACTAGACCTGCGGGTAAAACAACCCTAAAAAAACTATCTACTTTACTAAAAAAAAAATTTAGCATTATCAATATTAAAAGATTTGTGCTTCACCAATGCTCTGGATGCTGAATGAAGGAAGCATGGTTATGTGCACATAAATCAAAATGGATTCTTGGGTCTGCCCTCTCTGATGTCTTTGGCTTTGATTTGAGGGCATGATTCCGCAGCAAACGCGATGGTATAGGGGGCCACTATTTCAGTGGTACTCTGTGAGCAGCCACTTTGTGCATTTATTGTCAAAGATTAGGTCTTTCTCCTCTGAGAGAAGCCACTTTGTGCATAGTGCCAAATGTTAGGTCTGTTTCCAATCTTCCCCCGCCCATACCCCCAATGATTGGGGACTATATGGGTTCTGTTGTTGTTGTTGTTGTATCAATATTAAAAGAGATACACTTAGGTACGTTCTCTCACCTAGTTCTAGGTGGGAGAGAAATACAGCCGTCTGATCTTAGATCCGACGGTAGGGAAAATACTGACATTATTTATTATTCATAAATACTGTAATATTTAGAGCTATTAATGGCTGAGATGCACTCCTCTCACCATGATCTAGGTGCGAGATACTCGCCTAAAATTTTTTGATATTAAAATTACCCCCATAATGGAGTGTCAACCTTGGGAGCAAAATTTGAAACAACTGCTACACGGGTAGTTTTGTTTACTCTGTTGTTATGTTGTTTGCTGTGAATCCTATTAAATAAGAGGAGAAATATGAGCGAGCGCAATCGTCGTATTTAGTTGCTACCATTTAGAGTCCGTTTGGCACGTCTTATCTCACCTATGAAACTCAACCTGCTTTTATGTTCAAAGTTAGTTTCTTTTCCCCGGTGGCGGTCATAACCGTTGTCCTGACAAGCATATTTTTATGGAAATGTCGCCAGAGAAAAAAAATACCGTGCCAAACAAACCTTTAATTTGGCCGGTGGTTGCGAGGGGAGGGGGTCTAGGCTTCGACATCTAGGTTCCACGACTTCAGAACCGTAGAAGATCATAAAATTTTAAACTTCTCTTCAAAATTTTGCAATCTAAAATGAACCCCAAATGCTATATCCATAGGCTAAAAGAAGGCAACATATGACTATGATTTGTCGGCACAAAATACACATGAAAGATACATAAATAGTTACGAAAAAAATATATGAAAATTCATTGGAAATGTCCCGCCGATGCTCTGAATGCGACTACGGAGTCGGATCCCAACTCCTCCTTCAATGAATGTAAACCCGAACGTGCTCCGATACGGGTTGAACCGCCCAGGAATTTTGATCCCCATCAAATTGGTTCATAAGCTCAAACTTAGGGAAATTGTTGTAACCATTTCCCTTTAGACAAATGTCAGCGCAAAAATCAATAATAAGTGTCGGGTGAACATGAGGTGTTGTGTTTTAAGCGTTATAGACTGAGCAATTAGTCCCACTCGAATCAAAGGGTGGCGTTGGACCCAACAATTCACCACATGCACCATGCATGTAAAGTACACAAGTAACTGAAACTCACATGTTAAGAGAGCGCACACAGCTTAAGAATAAATTATGACCATTATATAATTAAATCCTCCTGTAGACGTTGTCGCATGTCCTCAAACCTATGACCTCAATAGATATCATTAGGATCAAGTGCTTATCCAATTGGTATATAAACGCGAACTTATGAAAATGGCCCAATCGTTTCCCCTTAAACAAATGACATTGCAAATCTCATACTAAGCGCCTGGTAGACATAATGTGCTACAATATGGGCTGGGCGGTTAGTCCTACTTAAGTCAAAAGGTGGCGATGGACTCAACATTGTTCGTGCGACTTACAATCTTGTCCTCAATGAAAAATATTCGCTAATCTGAGCGCATACTCTCTATTTGGGACTCTAAATGGAGGTTCATTTCAATGTGCAGATTGAGGGTCTGCTTTGCGCGGCGGCTGCGTATCAAAGAGAGATTTTTGATCCGCAGCCGCCGGGATGTGCTGTTTGGGGGCAGCGGTTGGCGGGCGCGGTTTGCAGCGCTCCCGCTGAGACCGCTGCTCCTGAACCGCGGGTAGATGCCCGCGGTGGCGGATCAACTCCTCCAACCACTGCTCCTCTCCATCCGCCGCTCCTCCAACATCGGCGCCAAACAGACCCTGATTCTCCTTTTTATCTAAAAATGCATAAATTTTATTAAATAATAAAATCTAAAAAGATGAAAGCAACGAATTAATTAGATTATGAAATGAACACTATCATCCATTTTGACTTAAAATCCTGGTACCCAAGCCCCAACCAAAACCTCTTGAGCGCAGTCAAAACCCTAATCCATCCACGATCTGCAAACCGCGTCCGCCCTACTGACTCGACATCGCAAGTCTCGTCGAAGCCGTTTGCCGTCTTCTTCCCGGACCCGCCGCCGCCGGATTTTCACTACTGGACGCCGGACGCCGGCGCCATCGAAGCCACCTTCTTCCCGGACCCGACGCGACTGGATTCTCCCTCGCCCTCTTCTTCTCGTTTTCGAAGCTCTGGTATTCTTCCTTGCCCTTCTTGAATTTTCGGTTTCTCTTGGTTTTCCCAGCCGAAGAACATGTTAGAAATTTTCCATAAATAAGGGTACACATGAGCTCATGTGTAACTTGATTCAGTTTCCACAAATCTATCATTGTTTCCTCATTTATTTCCATGTTAAATGAAACCGAATCAAGTTACACATGAGCACTTGAAGGATTTAAAAGAATGTTAAATGAAACTTCTTTACCTGATGTGTTTGTGATATTTCGAGAATATTTCGAGAAATAACATTGTGAAATGCTATTAGGTTGTCTTCCCCCACGAATTGTTTTATGTCAGGTGCATTTTAACACATACATTCTTGCACATTGCAAGAAATATTTCAAACAAGGAAAATAGTGGACACAGTTTAAAGGATTTCTTGAGGTTTTAATTGAAAATTTGACAACTATTTGGAAAACATTTGATCAAATGATTAATTTTCGACACAAGGATAAAACATTCGTTTGGTCAAAGTTCAATTCAAGTTAATACAGGCCATAAAGGCTCGTTGTACACTGATTTGCTTGGTACAATTTCAGTAGATGCCTTGAAAGTAATTAAAAAGGAGGAAAAATTAGTAAAGGTTGAGAAGCATAATTTTACAACATGCACTCATAAAGTGAGACACACTATTGGTTTACCTTGTGAGCACGAGTTGATACCGTACATTACTAACTCGTCCGCTTTTCCTTTATGGATGATTCATACGTACTGAAAACAATTACATTTGGAGTGTCATACAAAGGACACATGTAACGTTAAGGAAGAAAATGAGCCATTGCATGACATACAAACGAAGGTGGATGGAATACTCTCAAAATATAACAATTCAACGGCATCTAGGAGTATTCCGCGGTGGTGGTGGCTGTAGGTGAGCAAACCTAATCAATTTATAGTCCCTTTTTCCTCGCACAAAACGTAGATTTTCTGAAAGGTGTGGTTATTGGGTGTATATTGCATCTAGGAGTTTCCATGCTTATTTGGTTTATATTGCATACCTGTATGATTTATACTGGAAGGTGTCGATGGTTGAAGTTCTCTGTGTGCCTTGAAATTACCGATTTTGAAGATGCTGGGCATGAAGATGGTGGATCTTTGATCAGTTAACTCTAGTTATAGTGGAGGAATTACACGGCGTTAAGACGTTGCAATTTTCATAACCACCAACAGGTTAAGGTAAAAATTACCTTCTTTATATCTATGCAAGTTAGAGGTGAATAAAAGTGTTAACTTCTTTTCTTACTTTTTACACTTTAAGGTTTCGGAGGACACACAATATGTCTGATAATTTTTTTGTTTAAGATATATTGTTTCTATAATAGCTATATACATTTTGAGAGGACTTGTAGAGATCCAACAAACACGATTTATAATACATGCAAATCAGATTTATATCAAGGTAAACACCCTTTCAAAATTTTAATTGTCATGTGTGCACACTTTTAACCGTATATATCAATCAATCAAAAGACGAGACAAAAAGTTCATGATAATGCATGAGAGTAATTTTTTTGATGTTGGTTTGTGAATATCATATTGGTCTACAAATAGCATATCAAATTAGTCTACAAATTTAATTTAAGGGTCTGCTTATGTCAGAGGGATGCGAATAGAGAGGGATGATGTACTAATATCAACACCTATAAAAATTGATCAGAAGAGTCACAACTTACAGTCACATAGCCACTCCCGTGTGTGACTTAAAACCGAAAACCGTAAACCGAACCGGAATCGAACCGGAACCGCAAAGAACCGGACCGAACCGTTCACGAATTATTTGGGTTCCGGTTTGAATTTTGGAACCGTGAACAACATTGGTCCGGGTGTGGTTCTTTCATTTTATTATCCGGACCGGAACCGCAATATACAAGTCTCAAGCGGTTTCAAGATTTTTAGAACCGATCCGAACCGGACCGAAGCAGAACCGAACCGCAACCCGTTTATTATTGTTATTATTAATAATATTATTATAATATTGTTATTTTTTTATAATATATCAATAATATCTATACTTATTATTATGGACGAAACTGATGCGGTTTAAACTCAAACCGCAATCACAACAAAGAGGGACGGTTTTGAACTGAACAAAATCGCACCGCACTAAACCGTGTTGTGGTTTGACATTGGTGCGATTTGAAGTCGGTTTTTGCGGTGTACTTTCGGTTTTTATACAGTCATATAATGTATTTTTAACTTTTCTCACATTTTTTTAATATTTTGTTTTAAAAATATATAGAATATACAACTACTATTTAATAGTAATCACGAAGACAAATCTAATTGTAGTTGATAAATTAGTCAAATTGAATTAACTAATATATTCTTCAAACAAAATTTTAATTGTAAAATAAGATTTCAAGAGCAACAATTCAAAGTTCTTTACCCTATGTTGAGTCGTGGTCTTCAGCAACATGAACATTAATGCATCAACATTACACGATTGGAACCGATTGGAACCGGACCAAACCGCATAGAACCGGACCGAACCGTTTGTGACCGGTTTGGTTTTGGTTCTTGTTGAACCGTAACCGTAACCGTTAAAACCACGGTTCCAAAAATTATGCTGGAACCGGAACCTGAACCGGTCAAACCAAATACGGTTTTGGTTCTAATTTGAAGAACCGTTACCTTAGCGGTTCGGTTCACGGTTTTAGTAAAACCGGAACCGAACTGGAACCGTGACAGCTCTGACACTACCGCCAACGAGCCTCTCCTGTATCACTACCTCCCCCACTTCCTACCATCTCCTGAGCCTATTTTCTGCTCCTATTACATGAATTGGCCTTCCTTTACTTCTTCCATCAAGGGCGATCAATTCTTGCCCCTCAACTGACTTCGACTACTCCTCTTTGGACAACATCACTCAAGTCTTAACAGTACATCCCCAAGAACCCCCCTCACTTTTTTCATTAGTTGTCTTCTTCCCTTGAACACAACATCCTTGCTTGTTGCGGACCGGTTCCTTTCGCTTCTTGGTTCTTGGGGTAACTTCTCTTCACATCTCTTGTGCATATCGCTCATGGTTATTAACCTATCTTATATGAAGATTGTGTAATCATCATTGTTGATTTTGCCTTCAATCCCTAATTTTTTATGATTTTCGTTATTTTCCATATAAACCGCTATCCTGAAAACACTCAGTGGAATTACAAGAATGCCAAGATTACGTTTTAGATTTGGGATAACATCAGAAAGTGTTGCTTGAGAAGGAAAATCACATCCAGATAGAGTATTTTGTAGAGTAGCAGCTGCAATAGTCTGCAATTTCGAAGATTCACCATTGCTGAAGATGCTGATGAGGTGTTTTAGTCATCGAAGATCAAGAGATGTGAACTAGGTGCATCGAGGGCTTCAATTTACAACGGAAAGATTGCTTTGTAATCTAGTTTTCATATATTGATGAATGAACGTCCATCTCTTTCGTGTTCTTAGTTATCTTGGTAATTTATGTTTGCTTCACATGCATTGCTTTTTCGATCCATTTTTGAGATGTCGAAGCTGGTGTTTGAAGCTAACGTGCACGTGCGTGTGTGTATGTGCGCGCAATCCGGTTCAATCATACTACAATAAAAAACCCTAAGAAATTCATTACACAATTTAACAACACATGCTGGCTTGAATTCCCCAAGGCATCCATACATGGTAGAAGAACTCTCCAATTGTTCCTCTTCACGCGCCGCTAATTATCTCAGTACTTTTTGTTTATTTTGACCTTATAAATTTTTTTTGCAACATGCACTATCAGGGGATGGTTCGATTAAGATCAATAATGCTCCTGCAGTTTGGCTCCCATGGGTATTGGTGCTTTGAATCAAGTTTGAGTACGGTTCAGGAGCAAGTTATTCCTAGACGATTTGATACGAATGTGATGAAAATGTAATTCTAAATGCAATTTAATTTAAAAGGAGTATGTTACGACGATCAACGAGGGAGACGAGGGAGAGGGGCAACCTCCGGTGTTGCGAGTTTACCAACGCCGGGAGCGCGGCGGGCGAGCCTTTCCGACGTAGCCGATGCTGTACCAAGGAGGCGTTTTCTTTTCTGCATTGCTTTTGTTATTTCCTTAATTGCCCTTGTTATGTACATATTTGCCCGGCACGTATATAAGCGGGAGACTTGTGTATTTTGGCATCTTAGTATTATGGTGAAGTGTTTCTCTCTCTATCCCTCCTGAATTTCCTCTCTCTCTCGTTTTTCCCTTCCCCCTCCAATTTTTTGGAACCCTAACAAAGTGGTCCGACCTGCCCTCTTCCGGCCGCGGTTTTCGCCGCTCGAAGCCGCTCCAGCGTCCTAAGGTTCCACGCTCAGTCCCGATCGCATGCTCCCTCGCGGTTTCCGTCCCGATCGCGTGCCTCCTCGCGTTTTTCTCGATCACGTGCAACCGCCTCCCTCGCGATTCCCGTCGAGGTCTCGCACGCTACCGCCATCGCCGAGCGCCCTTCGTCGCCTCCTTCGCGGGCACCGCCAACTCCAGCCACTGCCGCCAACTCCAGCCAACTCCAGCCACCGATCCATCCTCTGCCGAGCGCCCTTCGCCGCCAACCCCAGCCACCGATCCAGCCTCTGCTGAGCGCCCTTCGTCGCCAACTCCAGCCACTGCCAGGTCATCCTTCGGCCTCGCCATCCTCCCCTCCGCGTGCATTCCCCCTCGTTTGCGCTCCATGTGCAACCCGGACATCACGCCGTCCCTCCCGGCTACCGATCCAGCCATCCTTCGCCGCTTGGAGGACTACGACGCCTCGATTGCCTCCCTGCAGGCCCTAGTCCTTTGCATGGATTCCAAACTCGACTCCCTGCTGGTTGTCCGCCCCTCCACTTCCGTCGTCGAGTCGCTGTCTCTCCTTGGCGCTCCTCCGGACACCGTCCCGGCTGCGGTTTACCCGTTCGATGCCGTCCCCGACAACGTCATTGTCTGAGGGACCGAAAACCCGCCGACGGCAAAGAGCGGAAGGTCCAGGCAGTGAAATGTGGCTGCCGGGGAATCCTCGGTGGTGGGCTCGATCTCCAGAGCCTCAAAGTCCGCAAGAGTCACCTCGTGTTCTTCCCCGCCGATGAGGACCCGAAGGGTTTTCAGTGGGCAATCATGTGTGGGGGACCGGAGGTATAGGGTTGCTTGCAGCGGAAACACAAACCCTTATCATGCAAATCGATGTATTCCTGGTTGGAAAGCCAGGGGTGGGTCGGAGGCCGAGGGGGCCAAGGCGGAGGTGCAGCCCGTCCGGGTCCCGGAGGGGGTTCGAATTGTGGCGGCTGATAGGGAGGAAGAGGTCGGGGTGCCTGTCGCGACGCCGGTGCTGGAGGTGGTCGGCCTGTGCCCGGGGGCGGGTTTGAAACTCCGCTTCGACCAAGCGAGCGAGATCCATGGCCTCCGTCATGGAGGGGGGTGCGTATTCGGGCCCGAATGTGAGGCCGAAGCCCATGCATGAAGAAGCTGAGGTAGTGGTCCGGTGGTAGGCCGGGAACATGTGTGGCGAGGGCGATGAACTCATCGATGTAGTCGTCAAGAGAGTCTGATGAGTGCTTGCTGAGGTAGTGGTCCGGTGGTAGGCCGCGAACTCCACAGAGCCGCTCGACGGCAGTGCCAGAATAGTGCGTATCGTAACGACTAATGAGTGCTTGCTGGAGGGCCGGCCATTGCAGGGCCGGGTTGGTTTGGCGGAGCCAACGAACCCAATGGAGTGCGGAGCCTTCCATGCCAATCATGACTGTACTGACTTTTTGTGGCTCCGGTGTCTGCTGAATGTCGAGAATTGTTTGTCGCGGGCGATCCAACCCAAGGGGTCGGTGCCGTTGAAGGAGGGCACCTCGAGAGAACGGGGGCGGGTTTGGACTGAGTGGTTATCCTGGGCCGAATACTCCTTCAACACCTCATTCCACTCCAGCACCGGCACTACACCCTTCGAGGCAGTCTACGGTCGACCTCCTCCAGTTCTGAGCCGCACCATCCCCGGCGAGTGTGCGGTCGCCGCGGTGGAAAGCTTACTCCGAGACCGTGATACCATGCTTCAGCAGCTGCGCCAACAGCTCCAACGGACACAAGATCGGATGGTGGCTGCGGCCAACCGCCATGGCCGCGAGGTCCAGTTCAGCGAGGGGGACTCTGTCTTCCTCAAACTCCGGCCACACCACCAGGTGACGGAGTCCCCACGAGTTCACTCCAAATTGGTGGCCAAATTCTACGGGCCTTTTGAGATCGTCGCTCGGGTGGGCACTCTGGCGTACTGCCTCTGCCTACCTCCGGAGAGCCGCATTCATCCCGTGTTCCATGTATCACAGCTCAAGCGGGTGATTGGCGATCATCCCGTCGAGGAGATGCTTCCACCACCTGACACTGGCGGTCCCCCTTCGACATTCAAGCCACAACGCATCACGGAGACGCGCACGATACAACGTGCATCACAGCCAGTGGAGCAGGTCTTGGTGTTATGGCAGGGACTTCCACCGTCGGAGGCGACATGGGTAGATCGCGCCGAACTGCGCCACCAGTTCCTGGATTTTTGTCTTGAGGACAAGGCAAATTTCTCAGACGGCGGAATTGTTACGACGATCGATGAGGGGGACGAGGGAGAGGGGCAACCTCCGGTGTGGCGAGTTTACCAATGCCGGGAGCGCGGCGGGCGAGCCGTTTCGACGTAGCTGACGCCGTACCAAGGAGGCGTTTTCTTTTCTGCATTGCTTTTGTTATTTCCTTAATTGCCCTTGTTATGCCCGTATTTGTCCGACATGTTATGGTGAAGTGTTTTTCTCTCTATCCCTCCTGAATTTCCTCTCTCTCTCATTTTTCCCTTCCCCCTCCTCCAGATTTTCAACCCTAACAAGTAGCAATAGCTTCAACAAAGCAAATTTAGAGCACAACCTGCATGAGATTGTCAGTTCACTTCAATTACAAAGACGCAGTTTATTCAACAGTCGAAAAACCTATACTATATTGTCACATCTTATTGCCGATGTCTCGGGTGATTATTCGAATGATCATCACATTCGCAATGAATTTTTCTATACTCCACCTACTGAGCCACTCAACCATGTGCTCCTATGGAGAGATATCTGAAACAATGTAGAGCCACCATGTACGAGATTTGTTGAGTCTGTAGGGCATCATTTAATGCTGCATGACACGTATGAGTCTATCTGACCTCTATCAGCCCATGCCTTGTCCAACCTCCGCCTTGTCCAACCCCCACCGACATCTACCAACCACGGCCTTGTCCAAACCTATACATGAAACTCCATTCTAGCCTCTGGAATTCCTTCCAGCACTGGGGCAACCAGTCCTGTTTTCCAACCCTCTTCGGAACCAAATTCAGTCTACCTCCGCTTCTCCGGCCACCGGTAACTCATTTTACGTCCTCCAAGTTTCTATCCCGAAGTTTACTAGTCATTATGACTTCATGCAAAGTTGTCAGAATTTCATTGTCGAATCATGTATCAATTATTTGTTTTTTTAGATATTATCTTGTAATATTTGTGCCAAGGCTCGTGTGATTTGCAGGATTTATTTCGCTTACATGTTGGTTGTTTACACTTTTGTATTTAGTTATTTGCATACCCATATTTGTGAAATTATTCGTGACTGTGTCCTTTGCCGTGCTATTTATAATTCTCTTATTACAAGCTTAGTTGTCGGAATATTTTAAATTCATATAAACATTCATAGTCGCCATACACACATCATAGTCATCTGTCAGTAATGTTTGTATTTAAATCTGGGCATGTCTTATGTACTAGGTATACTGAAATAAAATATTGTGCTTGGCATAAAGATGTTAGGTTTCCTTCATATCCTCTCACTTCCCCATCATACCTCCCTTTATGCTTCCCTCGCAATCCACGGACGCCCCTGCTTTGGAAGCCGCTAATCTCCAACCACCTATCTCAACATTGGTCGACATAGAGGATCAATGAGAAACAATCGTCCGTGAAAATTCCCACCTTGTCCTTCGTTGCATTCCGTGCAGTGCACTATCCTATGACAATATCACAGGTCTATCACCTTGCCAATTTGGCACAAAAGGCATGACTTGGCACATGACATTGTCTCAGTCTAGGGGACATGCCATGGATGCTAGACACCTTCTTTGTTCACCTTGTGGAAACTCTGCTCCACCCTGTCGCAGGACAGACCCCAAAATGGCTTCTTTAAACACTGCAAGCAATGTCTCTAATCACACATTACCATCAATTTTATTAGAAGAAATAATTTCATACCGTCTTTTTTTTTTCACAATTTGAAACTATTATCATCTGTCATGGTCGTTAGTTAAGGCAGTTCATTTTCTAATTCACATACCAAGTACTTGAGAGTTTTTTGTTATTATTGAAGCATGGCCTATTTATGATATAGCATGATGTGTATAGATTATTCTTTCTGACATGATTTCGATTGGTATGCCGTTGAAGCATTCACAATTCTTGTAGGTTTATAATGACTTTTTTTGGAACATCTTTTAACCTGTTTTTCATTCAACTTAAGCTCTTAGTGAATTTGTTCTGGAGGTGCTGTCCATTTATTATTTGATTGTATTTATATTTGGTCCAGATGTTGATGTTCAGGATATTCAGCTCAGGGATCATTCCTGTCAAGGTGTTTTAAACATTTACGTTAAATACAATTGCCTGGGTTTTATTGAGTTTCACCATCATGCATGGTTTTCTTTCATACTTCTACAGTCTTCTTTCATACTTCTTTTACCTTACATATGTGGCATTACAAGCCCTTCTATTCTTTTAGGGTTTAGTGTTACTTGAATATCTGTCAACTTGTTTATTTCTATGCTGTTTATTTCGTGGTTGATTTGTTTTATTTTTCTTTCAAGTTCAGGATGCATTAAAATCCATTGCTTGCTTGACTTGTACAGGAAAGGCCTTCTCTGTTAATCGGAACATTCAAGAACATTATAAATCATTATAGTGCTCCTTTGATGGCTGGTGACTTACTTCGAAACACATCTAACGGCAATTCAAAACATGACTCTCCAAGAACCTTTGAAGTTGTTGTTGCTGCTACTAGGGAAATGGGTATAGGAAAAGATGGCAAGTTGCCATGGAAGCTTCCATCTGATCTCAAATATTTTAAGGAGCTCACCATGAGCACAACAGATCCTGCAAAGAAGAATGCTGTGGTTATGGGTAGGAAGACATGGGAAAGTATTCCTATTAGTAAAAGACCTTTGCCAGGTCGTTTGAACGTTGTATTGACTCGTTCGGGAAGCTTTGATATTGCTACAGAGGAGAATGTTGTTATATCTAACAGTATAAACTCTACCTTTGACATGCTTGCATCCCCCCCTTATTGTTTTTCAACTGAGAAAGTGTTTGTGATAGGTGGTGGTCAGATACTGAGGTGAGTTCTTGGTTGGACAATTTAGTAACAAGGTTGCAAGATGATTAGATCTAATGGAATGAATATTCCTCTTATTGTTGCAGGGACGTGCTTAATGCACCTCAATGCAGTGCCATCCATCTCACAGACATAGAAGCAAGTATAGAATGTGACACGTTTATCCCAACAATTGATGTTTCAGTTTTTAAACCTTGGTATTCATCCTTTCCATCAGTAGAGAACAACATTAGATATTCCTTTGTTACGTATGTGCGTGTGAGGAGTCAATCTATTGAATCCCAAATTCAGGATAATGGCCAAATAACTAACGGCGATTCAATCAAGGATAAGAGTGAAATTCAGGACTTCTCATTTCTTTCTAAAATGATATTTGAGCGGCACGAGGAGTACACTTATCTTAGACTTGTACAAGATATTATATCACATGGTGCTGGGAAGAATGATAGGACGGGTACAGGGACATTGTCAAAATTTGGTTGTCAGGTAATTTTGTGGCATGTAATCTACTTATTTTGTCACTTATTTATCGTTGATCACAAGTTTTTCGCTAAATAATAGTTCTTTTGTTTTCTTTTTGTCTCTTCAGATGCGTTTCAACTTGAGAAGATCTTTTCCTCTACTTACCACCAAGGTACCAATCTAAACTTTAAGAAATTTGCTATTGAAATATGTAAGCAACTGTGAGTTAAAAAGCAATACTCCTCATGTTGCAATCTTGCAATCATGTCATTTCTCGAGACCCCGGATTTATTTGATATGGGCATATTTGGCAGCCTTTCAATTTTTTTTGGGAACCTGCAATGGCTTTATTTGAGATATTTGCACAAGCTTATAACTTATCTATAAAGAAGTTGGTCGCTGATTTATAAAAAAAGGGAAGATATCTGTATATGAGTTAGGAGAATTAATGGAGAAGTGATTACAACTATAAAAATTAACATAATCTCTCTATAAGTACCTGAACTTCTATTCATCAAGGAAAAAGACTATTATTATTGTTTTTGTACGCCATTTCCATTTTCAACTTTGTTGTTGATTTGAAATTTCAAATGGAAAATGTTTCTATATAACTAAATACTTGAAGGTTTTATATACGCAGAATTTTACGTAATATTGTTGAGAAGTTTATCTCTTACATGTTTTGCTGATCTTCTACAAGCACAGTTCTATTTCTTCAGGGAATGATAGAAAAAAGTGTGCTAGCTCAACTCACGAGCCCTAAAATAGTATTACCTAGTCATTAGCTAGATATCATCTAATTGACTTTCTTTCTATTGATTTAACCAGCAAGGTCAAAGTTTCTTTTTCCTTTTTTGTTATAGATTTCACTTATTTTTGATGATTCTTTTCTGCATTACATAGAAGTTAATGATTGTGATAGGTTGATTTTTTTAAAATTGTTTCCTAGAGAGTATTTTGGAGAGGTGTTGTTGAAGAATTATTGTGGTTCATAAGTGGCTCGACAGATGCCAAGGTACCATATTCCACCACTAGTCTTTTCCTTATCATTTCATTTGATGGATATCTCAATTAAATGCTGCACTATCATTGCCTATATTTCTTCATATAGACAATTAATTAATGAGACGTCTGCGAACTTTATGTGAACAGGTTCTGCAGGAAAGGGGCGTACACATATGGGATGGGAATGCATCGAGGGATTATCTTGATAGGTCTTATATCAAGCATGCTTTAATTTAGTACTCTAAAATGTTTGTATTTACATTTTTGTTGCTCATATCTACTTCTTTTGTAGCGTTGGTCTAGCTCATAGGGAAGAAGGTGACTTGGGACCTATTTATGGATTCCAGTGGAGACACTTCGGCGCTGAGTAAGCTTGTGATATATTAGATATTTTAGTGCTATCTTCTTTAAAATAAATGTTGACAATGACAATTTTTGTGACAGATATATTGACATGCATACAGATTATACTAGTAAAGGGTTTGACCAGCTATCAGATGTTATTGATAAAATAAGGAAAAATCCAGATGATCGTCGCATTGTTCTGTCCGCCTGGAACCCTTCTGATCTAAAAAAAATGGCTCTTCCACCATGTCACATGTTCGCACAAGTTAGTTATTTTCCATTTTTTTCCTGCTTATATGTATTCTATTGCATTAGTCATCCATTATTTCTTTTTTGGAGAATGATTAGCTCAATCCTCAATCCAATCATATATTTACTATTTATAAGGCAAGCCGACACCACATCATCAAATTCATCGGAGCGGTTGACTAATCTTTATTTTCTAATTACATCATCACCTTTAAATTTTGCAATAAAATAATAATATAGTAAATTTAATTAAAACAACATAAATAAAATAACAAAATAAAATATAAAAATATATAAAATAGAAAATAATAATAAAATAAAGTAAAATAAACTAGGCAAGTATAAATTGGTGAGAAAAATAGAATATCACACGGTTGAATTTATGTTGCAATTGAATGTATTATTGTCACAAACAGTGCACACGGGGAACACCTGAGACGAACGAAGTACTGACACTGTTTTTTTTTGGATATTATGCATTTTAAGTTAAAGAAACAAATGTGGTTTTAACATGAGCATCTTTTCTTTAATAAATTGATTAGCTTCTTTTTCATAATTACTTTTTTTTAGTATTTCATGAAATTGATTTTCTGGGAAATCTACGAACCAATTTGATGGGGATCATGTCACGCGACCCATAATTCTACATGCGCGAACCAAGGAACCGTCACTGACAATCGAGACCGTTCATTTGGAGCGGATCGTCGATTAAGAGTTTTAGTATTTTATTTATATTTCTCTAATTTTTTATTTTATATATTTTGGAGGCTGTCATGATCCAAGAATCATGACCGTTCGTGACTCCAATAAATTTAATCGCTTTAAACATATATAATTTAGTACATATAAAATAAAATAGCAGATGATATTTTGGAAAAAATCAGATATGCCGGCCTTTATTTTACTAAAACATATAATTTATTTTTTATTTAGAAAAAATGTTGTTCTCCCATCAGAAACATGTCCGAGGACATTTAATGCATGCTGCAAATTAATAACCCTTTACATGATGATGAATACTTCAATGCCACAATGATTGCATAGGTGATTATAAAACCCTAAATACTCTTAACAATACAAATACAATTTAATACGACGGCAAGGCTGTTTTGTCATACATATTAGTACTTAGCATATTGTTGTTTGTTTTACAGACAGGATTATATATTATGTTTGCAAATATTTAACTCCTACATTGCGAAATTTAGATTTCAATATTGGGCCACTTCTAGATTCCAACTCTCTAAAGACACAAAAATGGTAAAAAATCATAAGCACTGCCCCACCTATCATTGTATATTCTAAGCAAGGTACCATTGAACAATACACATTGCACTTAATATGCAATATTACGATTCGATTTTATTTTTACTTAAACACCCTGCTGTAGATATAACATCGAACCAAACAGCTCCTTGATAGTTCATGCTAAACTTAACATGCACGATATTTAGTAGCTATAGAGCAGCCAACATTTCTTTCCTTGTTCTTGGGTTATATTAAAGTTCTGAAATTAATAAATAAAGTAAATTTAAAATAAAAACAATCTTACACAAATCTTCGGCAAAAATAGAGGAGGAATATTATCAAGAGTAATAAAAGAAACTAAAATAAATAAATAAAATATAGGTGTAAAAATAGTTAAATATTTAATAGAAAATTTTATTTGTAACATGAAACATAATAGAATTTAAAAAGAAAGCAGTTATAAGACCAAACCTACTCTCTCCCTCCCTCCCTCTTCTTGATAATTGTGCTAGATGAGAAATGGAAAAGGCCAAAAAGTGTCATTCTCTTTGGTCTTCCATCACCCCTCTCTTCTCCTTTCCCACTCTTCCTCCCTCTTTGACCGAAAATACCCCAATTATTTTCTTCAGGTATTTATTCATCTTTAAATCATATGCGTTTAAGATGGGAAATCTAATTTTTTGTGTCACCGAGAAGCTTTAACGGGTAGTTTGTTTTGATGTGTCATCGAGTTATATTCAGAGTTATAATTTGAAATTGGTTCACTAAAGTTGTTTTTAAGCTCTTATCTCCCTAAGTTCAGTTATAATTTCAACAAACTACCCGTTAAAGCTGATTTTTTATCAAGATAATTTGACACTTCATCTAACTGAAAGGGCAATTTGTTGCCACAAGTCAAATATTCATTGCAGAAAATAAAATCAATTTTGGCTTAACTCCTTTCTAAAGAAAGAAAATAACAAGATATTAGATGATTCTATAAAATATGTGGATCGTGGACTATCATATTGATGCTCCAACAGCGAATAAATGAGAGGAGTTGTAAAAAGGTCAACCTAGAAAAGCTAATAGAAATAAGAAATATGAGTTACATTATCGATGAAAGAATTTGTAGAAAAAACAAACGCCGTACAACATTCTTGGAAAAGAATAATCCACTCAAGAATCAAGCAAATATATAAGAAAGTGAGACTGAAGTTTACCCAGGGGAATCTATGAAGAAGACGCCATTACACTATAAGTTGTTGTTTCTTTCTTTCTTCATATATATATGAATTGTATATGCATGAAAGGTTTAGTGGAGAGAAAAGGGCAATGAAGGTCTGCGGTTATTCTTCATGTACATTAATCTTACCCTATTTGTGGGTTTTCATGATATGGATATGCTTGAATATTTTTTTGATGTCTTTTATCTTATCAATATTTACTTATAGATGCTAGTCTTAATCAAATTTCTCCATTGATTTGAAAGGTTGGTTAAGTCTTTAATCCAATCAAACCAAATGCACATGAGAACTACAAAATCTAAAATAGAGAAATGCCAAAAATTCTGAAATAAGTCTTAACTAAATGCATTATAGTTCATTAATATTTCATATTTGTTCTTCCATATTATCATTTTAGTATGCAAGTTGGCAATTCCAATCTTGCCAGAAAATTTTCTTTGGTTATGTTTAAACTGAAAGTAGATAATTCATGCATATGGAAAAAAGGTATAATAATGTCAAAATGTTTATATGGTAGCATTAAAAGCTAATATGATAAATAATAAAGTGGTACAAAACTGATCCAAACTATTACCAAGATTCCAAAAATATAGGTCATAAAACAATAAAACTGAACAAAGAAAGATTCCTAGAATTGAGCAAAATGTGTCACGGGGTGGCTATAAGAATGGTTTTTCTAATCGGATTATTTTTTGTAACTTGTATTTTTTCAGTTTTATGTGGAGAATGGAGAACTATCATGTCAGATGTACCAACGTTCTGCTGATATGGGTCTTGGGGTGCCATTCAACATTGCTTCATATTCACTTTTAACTTGCATGATTGCTCAAGTTTGCAGTAAGTCTCTAGCCCACTTTTTATTATAAGCACTTGTTTGAAATCATTTTTGTTAATGTTGAACACCGTATGCATATTGATGATTTTGTTAAAATGGTTGATTATTAAATTTGAATGTCATTATATATTAATGAAACATGTATTCAAACACAAACTAGGGTACAACTCTTTACAAAGTCGTTTTCTCCAAGCATCATGTAGTTATATCAGAATGTGAATCATTACGTCTATGTGAAGAGCCCTTGGGGTAGCCTTAAATTGATTCACCGCACTAATAGCGAAATGGTATATCCGGGCAATTGATAATTAAATTTGTCAGCTAACATCCTATATCTCTGCATCCAGATAAATGTGACCAACTCCTTCATTCTTCATAAGTTTCACAATGCGATCCATATAGTTTTCTACAAGTTTACACCCTAACATCTCAGCATCTCTCAATAAATCCATATATATTTGTGTTGTAATAAGCATATCTCTTCTTTACACCTAGCAATGCCTAGAGAATAATTGACCCACCCAAGCCTTTTGTATGACTAAGGTAACTTTTCCGATCCTTAATCACATTTTATCACTGACATATATGATAAGGTTGCCCACAGACACCAGAATAATAATACTTTCATGTGCTATGATTATAAAAGAAGTGATTGTTACGAGCTAACCCGTATTGCTTTGGTAACGTTGCCGGAGAGGTTGCTGGAGGTGGAGATATGGTGAAAGAGGATACTACGGAGCCGGAATTGCGTCTGCCTTTGCCAGGTGTGCTTGCAAGAGAGAACTACCAAATCTCTTACAAGGGGACAAGGAGAATAAATTAATTCTTTCCTACTCTACTCTTAATGACTCCTAACACCAAACTTCCTCTAATATTAAAATAAATGACAATATATGACTCGACAATAAATAAAAGATGATAAAAACGACTCTATAACAAGGCCCGAAGCCCGTACCATCACTCCCGCCTTCAAAATCAGTTTGTCCTCAAGCTCTGAGGGAGATCTGATTTCCGGGCCATCAACACCCAATTCCTTCTTCCGCAGAGCCCTCCACTTCTAGATAAAAAAGTCATGTGCAGCGATGGTCGCGAGTTTACTGCTTATCGCAGTTGTAGCATAACCTCTTCACACGACGTTCCGTCAGTGCCGCATACGATATGTGTTGGCACCCTAAACCCTCATGTTGGTCTGTTGGGGTGTCTGGGGTGGCGCCTATTGGTTTATAGTTGTTGCAATCCATATGCAGTCGACGCTCACAAAGCTGGGGAAACTCATAGTAGTCAGTAAATCTTTATTGCTTTCAAGTATTATGCAAGCGATGCCATTACTTGTTCGTCCATGCATTCGTTATTCGTCCAATCAACAATGATTGCAGAAACTCATCAGCCTCAATTATCGTATTATATATAAACTTGGGGAATTTAGTTCTGTTATAGACGTATAGATGTTGTAAATAACAGTGTTATCCATCAAATTTTGTGTTTAAACAATATCCTGTTCTCCAACAGCCTCAATCTTCTTCTTCTTCTTCTTCTTCTTCTTTTTTCTTTACCGGCCATGTAGCTTACAAGATTTGCTGATATGTAGTTTTCATCAAAGTAGGATTTGTTGTTGTTATGTATGCTATATATCGTTGAACCACACATTCTTCTGATAGCATGGCACCAGATAATACCAAATAGCATCTAGAGAGACTGACTGCATTGCTCAGATCCATGCTAAGCATAGGTTAGACTAAATTGTTTAGATATTATTTTTATTGGAGCTAATTTATTTATCATCTTATCTGTTGATTAAAATGAACAGATCTCGTTCCTGGGGATTTTATTCACGTCATTGGAGACGCACACGTCTATAGAACACATATAAGGCCATTGCTGGAGCAGCTTCAGAAGCAGCCTAAACCTTTTCCAGTAAGAGCTTTTTTACTTGCCATCTTCTAATACCTCACATGCATATCTGTGGAATTTGGTATGCTCCAATCCTGACCATAAAATCCTGTTTCAAACCTATATTGAGGCTATCATGAGATCGAATCAGTGCCAGCCGCACCCTAATTGGACAGGATCCAAATCCATTTCTTGGTCTTCTCTCCCTTGTACTGATCATTAGTAATGTGGCACAGATTCTGAAGATAAATTGCGCGAAGACGGACATCGATTCATTTATCTCATCCGATTTTACGCTGGTTGGTTATGATCCTCATCAGAAGATAGAGATGAAGATGGCTGTGTAGAGCCGGGCCATCATGAAAGAGGTCTCTGCTTTATATATTGTGAGCATACTTTAATACTAAAGTTTTGGTTGTTAAAAATAATAATATTATTATTAATATTAATATTGATGCAGATGGAACTTACTTAATGGAGGGCAGCGGAG
Source organism: Dactylorhiza incarnata (assembly GCA_033032865.1). Taxonomy (NCBI): domain Eukaryota; kingdom Viridiplantae; phylum Streptophyta; class Magnoliopsida; order Asparagales; family Orchidaceae; genus Dactylorhiza; species Dactylorhiza incarnata. Next base: position 600,579 of record JAWHQI010000170.1, read on the forward strand.
CCCATGTTTTATCACTCTTAACAAACAAGAGAGTTTTTTTTTTTTTTAAATTAATTTATTAAAATTATAAAGCGGCTTTTGCGGGATATTCATTTATGGAATGGAGAGCCATTTTTCGTCTTTTTTGTTTGTATTCAGATTGTTTATCAACAAAATTGAGAAATATTTATTCGTATTCTAACTAACATGTTGCAGATTGATTTCATATCCCTCATTTCTCGTAAAAACCCCATTATTCATTTATTTGTATAATTCATGCTTCATGTCGAAAAACTGTAATTAAGAACATGTTTTTGAAGTAGCCTCGAGGGATGGATTTTACCAAGGACAAGCACGCAGAATTAAATCGGCAGGATCCGCAGCAACAAAATGTGTCTAATCTCTTTTAATGGAGATGCGCTTATACTCCTGCACAGTGTTTGTAATAGCAAGCTCTACTGGCAGCCTCTCCATACTGGATGCGCCATAAAATCCATGGACTCCCTTTGTACTCTTCAGGATATATTCAGCTTCACGAGGTCCCGATATTGGACCTGTAGAAAAAAAAGAGAATGATCCTCTATGACAGATTTTCCCACAATGACATTTACTTGTGTGGAAATAGACTTTAAACATGTTGTCAATATTGCAATTCATGTTAAAAAAAAAAAGTGGACGGGCGCGAGCAGAGGATCACCTCCGTGGCAGAGAATAATCACATCAGGATTTGTGGCAACAGCAGCATCGGCGATGGCTTGAACACGGGTGACACATTCTTCCAAGCTGAGGGCTGTTTTTGCACCAATCGAGCCACTCGTAGTAAGACCCATATGCGCAACAATAATATTAGCACCAGCCATTGTCATAGAAGCAGCCTCATCTTCATTGAAAACATATGGAGTTGTCAAGAGACCGAGTCTATGAGCTTTGTTGATCATCTCAATCTCCAACCTAGAGAAGAAAACAACAGTAAGAAAGTGATGTTATTTGGGGGCAAGGATATGATGGTTGCTCACAAAAATATATTTCCTTAAACTATTTGGTATCAGCTATTAAACAACATTTCTTTTCTTCGAAGTCCGATATGCGTGGTTTTATCAAATCCATACTACACAATAATCCTAATTGTAGTTTTATCAAATCCATACTACACATAGTATTCCTGTGAAACTTCTTACTCAGGCTTTAACTCTAGAAGGTATGCCCTCTATATCCCATTAGTTTTGTCTAACAGCTCCAAGATAATAATACTGATACTGCTAAAATATAACACCCAGTAAAATTGCATATCATATAATTTGTTCACAAAATGGATAATGAAAACCTTTTTTTTTTATGGCATCAAATGAATTCTACAGCACGGTAATAATTGAAATAACAATATAACTGTGAAGAAGAAATGAGAAAAGGAATAAAATTCTGAAACCTACCCATAGCCCATTCCTGTTTCTTCAAGATTTTGGCGGAAATTACCATCAAAGAGTCCAACTGTGGGAAAATTCTGAACCCCAGAAAATCCAATTGCTTCTAAATGCTTCAAAAAATAGTCCATTCGGCGAAATGGGTCAGTGGCGCACACTCCAGCAAGAATTGGCACTTTCTTTACTACCTGTTTGGGGGTGATCAGATCAATCTTATTAGATGCCGTTGATATCTGATAAATATTGTGCATTTGTTTCAATTTTATCATATTTAAAAGCACCTACAAGACTAAGCTGTGTTATATGTGATGTGTAAGATGTCAGTGGTACCTCTATATGCCGCACAATTCATGTCACTGTTATGGACAATATGAAGGATACCCCCCAAAAAAGAACCAGCATCTTTAGATAACATAAAATTACATAGCAAAATTACTTAAGGGCAGTAATTTCCAATAGAATTTCTAATTACCGGATGAAATTTAACTGTTGGGAATGATAAATAGATGTAAAACTCACTGGGAAGATTTCATTAGCCATGTCAAGTAAAACAGCATTGGCATCAGCAAAAGGTAATAGCCCTGCTAAAGATCCTCTTGCTGCCATGCGAAATCGCCCAGAATTGTATAACACTATCAGATCCACACCTCCAGCTTCTTCAAATTTTGCAGATATTCCTGTTCCAGCTCCGGCACCAATAATCGGCACGCCTTGATTTATCTGTCGCTTCATTTCTTCTAATATGCTTTTGGTCCTCTGTAAAGTTTCTGCAGAATCAATAGCAAATAAGAAAAAACTCCATTATTGGAATTGTACACAATGTTAAGTACCACAAACACTACAATGAAAAGAGGCAGTGTGTGCGTGTCTCTGTGTCAATATTGTAGATATCTGCCGACAGGGTTGACATGTTGGCCAACATGAATTTCAGTTTTTTTTTTTGCAAAATATCATTTTGAAATATATAGACCAATATATCAGCTATGGACCTATATATAGGTTGATGTATCGGACGATATATCGTGACGGTATATCGGCTAGCTTTTTATTTACTTTATACAACATCTATGGTTTAATAGACAAAAAGAGAGATTGTTTTGTTGACTGAGTTGTTTTGGCTATAGCAATAGACTCTCTTCTGACTTCCTCTGGCTTTCTTCCATGTGCCCGCCGATCGTCGATTATGCTTGACCTTCGGATTTTGGACTGAGGGTTCTTTATCCTCCATTGTCGTCGAGAACTTCCTGGCCTGTTGCTTCCTCTGATTTTCTTCCTTGCGTTATAACGTTATTACACGTGCAATATAAAATATTTATACTAATTTGGTAGATTTAGAAATTCAATAATATTAAATTTTTGATATATCAATATATAAATAAAAAAATGACTATTTATATATAATTATGCATATAAATAATTAAATATTGAACCCGATATATGAAATATTCATGATATATCCCCAACATTAAACTGACATGAAAAATCCAAACTAACTTGTCTCCGACATCCGACATACGCATCCTTGTTGTGTGTGTCTCTGCGTGTGCACGAGTGAGAGAGACAAATGGAAAGAGGGGTTCTTCGGTTCATGCAAGACCTTAGAGGCTAGTTCTTCTGATGGAGATCGACGACCCATACGTGTTTATTTCCGCATGAGGCAGTGATCCGTTTCCCGCCCGGGCGATCTGAGTTCACGGATGTGTCTGGATGGTCATTCCGAGTAGGTCGCGTATTTTTTTTATTTTTCGAGTTATATTTGACACCCAATCGGTTCGGACATTATGAGTCGTCCGATCCGGGTGCCATAGCAGCTAAGTTATCAAAAACGCAAGGCGCACTGAGGCGCAAAGGGGTCCTCGAGCCTAGGCGCAGACACACGCCTGAGGCACGTGAGACGCAAAAGTGAATTGGGTGCCCAACATACTGAAAATCAGCGTATTTGGCATCCAATTCGCTAATTTTCAGTGAATTGGGTGCCCAATTCCCTAAAAATCAACGAATTGGGCATCCAATTCGATAATTTTCTGTGATTTGGGCCCAATTCCCTGAAAATCAGCGTGGTGAATTGAATGCCCGAGTGCGCCTAGGCGTGTCTTGGGTGCGTCTGAGATCATGTTTTTGCCCACCTCCCAAAAAACAGGTTGAAGAAAAACCTTGAAAGACCCAGGCGCGCCTTTTGTGCGGCTGGGAGCTGGTAAGGCGCGCGTGTAGGCGCGCCTGAGGCACATCGCACGCCTCTGCCTTGCAGAGGCGCGGGCTTATAGGCATGGTGCGCCCGGCGCCTCAGGCGCGCCTTGATAACTTGGCACAACAACTATCTCCTTTGAATATTCAAATACAAGCAGAAGTTTGGCGAATCAAGGTTTTATTTCAGTTTCAGAAGCGCTGGTCCCCTCTTCACGGTGCGACTCCTAGGGCTTTCATTCTCCCATAGTTTCTTCACCCGCTACTTCGTTGCAATCCCTATATTTCCTCCAACCGCAATCCACAAGTTCTCCACCGTAATCGCTTGGATCTCCTCCAACTGCAACCCGCCTCTTCCTCCATCAACATCCACGATCAACCTTCCTCCATCACAGCCCGACGCCGATCAACACTTCGTCATCCCCAGCCCGACGCCGACCAACCCTTCTCCGCCATATCCTGATGTCTCCCAGTTCTACTTCACCACAAGAGTGGCTCATTCCTATTTCAATACCGCTTCCGATTTCGCTCTCGGTTGAAGCTCCCGATCCTGCTTGAAGCTCCCAATCCCGCTGCTGCTCTTCATGGATTGTAAGCCTACTGCTCTTCGTCTTCGTGGATCGTATGCTCTCCATCTTCGTGGATCGTTCCCGACGCTGTCCCGATTTCGTCGATCTTCTTCGCTACCGTCTCCCAATCGATCGTAAGCGTTCTTCTTTTTCTTCTCTGTACTCTGTGTGTTGTATTGTTGCAATTTTTTATATGTTCTTCCATGTATTCAATTATGTTTCCTATATTGCTGCAATTTCTTGTATGTGCTTCCCTATATTTTGTTTCCTGTATTTTTTCCCTGTAATATTGGTTGAATCTCCGATAATGGGGAAGAAAAGGAAGAAAATGACTGATGAACATTCTTAAATTTGAAATGATTATGAATATTTTTTGTTTAAGAACTTCATATTATGTTGCATTAACCTATACCTGACCAAAAAGCCCCCCGGGCCCGGGCTTGAACTCAGTTTGTTTGTTTTGAGTATTTTTCAACATAGAATTATATTTCCATGCAAGAAACGAAGAAATCCTCAACTGATATTCGACTAATACATATAATAATCAGTTTGTTTGTTTTGAGAAGTCGGGTTTTTTGATATAACGGAGTAATATAGCAAGAAAATCAAAAGATAGCATCAAGGTGTCTCACCGCAGATATAGTAAGAAAACGTAAATATAGCTTGGCTACAGGAAGATGCAGGTACATGCACGAACGAAGAGAAGTTATAATTAAGGGAAAAGCAGATCCCCTATCTGTGATTATATATTATCCGTGAAATATACTTCCCGAAGTTGTAATGGTGTAGTCGGAGTTGGATTCGGAGTCGCAGTCACCTAGGGACTGAGCTTGCAGAGGAGCAAACATAGTTGCACTTGCCTGGGGTTGTCGCGGAAGGTGGAGTCTTGCTTCGTGAGACCGCTGCGAAATGTAGGTCAGAATAGTGCGAGAGATATCACTCTTGCAGAGGAAGAGCAGAGAAAGGGGTTTAGGAGCTGCACTCACCTGCCGAAGGGCTTTCGACGCAAAGCTTCGGCTGTGGGGGAGAACGACCTAGAAATGCTTTGGGGGAGAACGACGTAGAGCGAGGAGAGCTGCGACGGGCTTTTGACGCAGAGGTTCGGCTGCGGGGGTCGGGGGAGAACGACACAGATCGAGGAGAGCAGCGGGGGTCGTGCGCGTGAGTCGTGAACCTAAATCTCAAATTATATCAGGCGTGAGTTCTGAGTCGTGAACGCCGCGCGTAAGTCGTAACACGTGAACGAGAAAAGCGGGAAACGCATATCCGCAAGCGGGATACGCGTTTCCCAATTAAATTTATTATTCAATTTAAATATTGTGTTTCCTACATTTCGTTTCCCATATCCGATGCGCATTCGAGCCGATACGCGAAGCGTTTTTAAGTATTTGTGCTTCGTAGGCACTAACTATGGATTTGTACTTCAATTGATGATTTACACAATTATGTTTGATGTTTCATTGTTTTGATGATTTTTAATTATATTTGTGAGATATACATATATATATATATATTAAGGGTTAATTACGGGACGGACCTCCCTTGGGAGTTTGCATAATTACAGGTTGCCCTTCTATCTTTCGAAATTACATTTACCTCCCCTCTAAGTTTCCCCACGTTGCCCTTCTATCTTTCGAAATTACATTTACCTCCCATCTAAGTTTCCTTAGGTTACAAAAATGCCTCTAAGTTTCCCCAGGTTACAAAAATGCCCCTTCTGTTAGAAATATGGATGAAAAATGATAAAATCAACCAAATTATTTTATGATATTTCAATTGTACCATTTTATAATGATTCTAGATTCATCACAAAAGGTAAAATGTATCGCATCATTTTCAATGTAGATTTATTACAACGAGTAAAATTGGAATATCATAAAATAATTTGGCATCTATATTTCTAAAGGAAAATGTCACACCTTTCAATGCAGTCATTACAAAGGGTAAAATTGAATATCATAAAATAATTTGACTGATTTTATCATTTTCCATCCATATTTCTAACGAAAGGGCCATTTTTGTAAACTGGAGAAACTTAGAGGGGTGGTAAATGTAATTTCGAAAGATAGAGGGGTGCAACCTGTAATTATGCAAACTCTCGGGGGAGGTCCCTGCAATCAACCTTATATATTTATTATATTTAATACAACATATCCCGCCATACCCGTATTTTTAAATTCTGTCGTACGAGATATGTACCGTACTGGTACTTGTACCTGCATCAGTGCTTCCTAGCCCAACAACCAACCGAAGCCAACAACCCTCGAATTTCCACCATTGTCATATTTCGCCGCCGCCTACACGTGTAAATCGTATGTTGGTGTTTGTGTTCTCTATTTTTGTATGCTTGGACTATATTTTATGAATGCAATTATTTTATGCGTTATTTCTGTTAAAACGCCTGACTTGCAGGGTTTATTTGTTGTGCGCTTGGGATAATTGCACCTCAATTGCTTGAGAATTAACGCGTGTTTCTTAATTCATTTTCTATAAATGAATGTGCTACTGGATATGTTGTATTTCAACCAATTACTCATTGTTACTTTTAATTGGACTGTCTTAATTGCATCTGCATTTACATTAGGGTTTTCGTTATCACATTGCATTCCACTTAAGGTTGCATCTTAGAGCATCCACATTCACAACCCATCGTACATCAAATTGATATCAAAGCTAGGTTGGGAAATATTATATGCTACGTAGTGGTAGGTTGTTTCAATCATCTATGTTTGACCAGAACCTCACCGGCGACTGGGCTACCAGTTCGAATCCGGTCATGACGCCCGGTCTTGTACTTGATCGATTTGAGCATATATGAGCCCATCTTGACATCATTAGAGATGACATTGTTAGGGTTAGCACTACAGTTGATCAGTTAGACATACCACGAGGCCAAGCCCCACTCCCACGTTCTGATGATCTCTCGGACGATCCCTGGGATGCTCCACTACCCCCTGAGAGATGTGCTAGAGACCTGCAACCTCGGCCGAAGATGACATTACACAGCGTATCTGCATCGACGCACCATCCTTCATCGGTCACCTTGACCTGAAGGCATTTAGCGATTGGCTCTTGAACATGGACCATTATTTTGAGTGGTACAAGATAAGTGACGAGAGGCGAGTACAGTTTGCCAAAATGAAGTTACATGGGCAGGCCAAGATTTACTGGACGAGCCTAGAGAGATCTCGATCGAGATGGGTACTACCCCATCACCAAATGGGCTGAAAAGAAACTACGACTGAAGAACAAATACCTTCTCACCTCGTATCGAGACCATCTTTAGATCAACTTTACGCTCATTGGCAGGGGACCCTTTCTGTTGTCGAGTACATGTTTCGTTTTGATGAATTAGTGGTGAGGAGTGACATCTTAGAGGAGTCCATTGCGACCGAGTCCCGCTTCCGGGCCGGACTCTGATCTGATATCCAGAAGGAACTAATTCCTCATAGGGTAGAGATGGTCAAGCAGGTGTTTCAGCTCGCTCTTGAGTATGAGCAATACCTGCGCACCCCAGGCCCTCGCACCTCTGTGAATGCGAAAGGCAAAAAGAATATTCATGGAGCACCTAATCTAGCAAGCGTACAGTGTTGCAGGTGCTTTGGCAAGGGGCACATGGTCGCACAGTGCCCCATTGATAAACTTGTTAATTGGAGAGGGTGAACCCATCACTGAGGCTAAGGATGTCCCTGTTGAGGAGGTTATAGCGACTATAGAGGATGGCTGGGAGAGCGGCGCTTAGACGTCGTTGGAATTAGGAGTGATTCACCGCCTTTTGCACACCCCTCGTGTAGAAGAAGATTGGCGACGCACCTACATATTTTACACCTATTTTCTCACCACAAGCGGTCTATGTAAGTTAGTCATTGATAGTGGTAGCTGTGTAAACATCGTAGTTAAGAAAGGGCCGGAGTGTATGCAACTTACATAAAAGTCACATCGACATCCTTATCGAGTCTTTGGGTGGTCAAGTACGCTATCCAGGTCACCCAACGATGTTTGGTTCATATATACTTAGGGTCCTTTGAGGACAAGGTTTGGTGTGACGTCATCCCTGATGTAGGACATGTATTATTAGGGCGACCTTAGTTATATGATCGTGCTGCCACGTGTTACGACCGATCGAACACGTATGTATTCTTTGATAAAGATCGAAATGTTACTCTCTCTCCAACCTAACCCAAGCCCCCCCCCCCCCCCCCCCCCCCCCCCCAAGAGTAAGGTCGACTCATCCATTGGTGCGGGGTCATCGAGATCTTTGCATATCTTGAAGAAGGGTGACTTTTTGAGAGAAATTTTAGACACTAGGGTTGTGTATTTAGTGGAGGCCATCGTGGCTTCTGATGCCTCTACATACACTGTGATTACGGAACAGATCCGGACGGAGGACGCCCATCATTTGTCGGATGAATATTATAATATCATACCAGAGGAGCTCCCTCCTTAGAGACATCCAAAATGCAATTGATTTAGTCTCGGGGGCATCTTTGCCCAACTTACGCCACTATCGCATTAACCTGACTGAACACGTCGAGCTAAAGCGACAAGTTGATGACCTCATTCAGAAGAGTTTCGTATGTGAGAGTTTGAGTCCATGCGCAATACCACCCTTCTTACTCCGAAGAAAGATGGGATTTGGCGCATGTGTATCGATAGTCATGTTATTAATAAGATCACAGTGAAATACCGTTTTTCCATACCCCGCCTTGATGACCTTCTGGATGCGATGGCTGGTGCCTAAATCTTTTCAAAGATCGACCTGCGTAGCGGGTATTACCATATTAGAGTGAGAGAGGGGGATGGGTGGAAGACGATCTTCAAGACGAAGGATGGTCTATATGAGTGGCTACTTTATGTCATTTGGATTATCGAACGCACCCAACACATTCATGAGGGTGATGACGGAGATCCTGTGGCTCTACGTGGGCAAGATTTTGGTAGTATATTTCGATGACATATTGATATACATCCAGGGCCGCATCGAGCACCTGCATCATATTCGGTTGGTATTTGATCTCCTCCGGAGGGAGCATATATACATGTGTGTATATATATATGTGTGTGTGTATATATATATCAATTTGAAGAAATACACATTCTTACCCGCGTTTGTCCATTTTCTTAGGTACACCGTGTTCGCATACAGTATATCAGTTTACCCTGTCAAGGTCAAGTCCATTCGTGAGTGGCCCATCCTGACGAACATTCACGGAGCTCATAGTTTCCACAGACTTGCCGAATTCTATCGAAGACGTCGGAGGTTTCAACTAGATTATGGCCCCTCTTACGAGCTGCCTCTGTAAGGGCGAATTTGTATTGACGAAAGTGGCCACTCGGGGATTCGTAGAAGTTGGAGAGACGTTATTGTCTACCCCTGTGTTGCGTCTCCCAGATTCTTCTGAGGCATTTGAGGTGGCTTGCGATGCATCAGGAGTTGGTATTGGTGGAGTACTTAATCATGATGGTGATTTGTTGCTTAGTTCAGTGAGAAGCTGAATGACGTCTGACAAAAGTATTTGAATTATGATCGTGAGTTTTACGTTGTAGTGCTTACACTTCACTATTAGCGTCACTATCTCCTGCATAAGGAATTCGTTCTATACTCTAACCATCAGGCCTTGCGATACCTTAACTCGCAGAAGAAGTTGGGTCATCATCATTTAAAATGGGTAGAGCTTAAGCAAGACCATCATTGCGTTCTTAAACACCGAGCAAGTGTTGAGAACAAGCTGGCTGACACCTTGAGTCGTCAAGTCTGTCTATTGCATACCATGAGCACCCTGTGTTGTGGGCTTCGAGCGATTAGTATGTGACTACCCAGAGTGTCCTGACTTTATCGACATGCATGTCGCGCTGACGAGAGATCCCTCCGAGCCCCGCGAGGGTTTTCTGACGACTATCTCTTCTTTGGCTCCTGCCTCTACACATCTCTCCCAGATTTCCTTATTTGGGAGCTACACGCAGGCGGCGCCACATGACATTTTGGTTGAGACAAGACTAATGTGTTAGTTGACGACCGCTTCTTTTGGCCCGACCTGAAGAAGGATGTCGTGAGGGTTATTAGACATTGTTGAGTCTGTCAGACCGCAAAAGGGGCACGCCAACCCACTGGTTTATACACTCCCCTCCCTACCCCTCACATACCCTTTGTTGACATAAGTATGGATTTTGTACTCAAGCTCCCTCACACTCAGAGGAAGTACGACTCTATCTTTGTCGTAGTGGACCATTTTTTGAAGATTGTCCACTTCATTCCTTGTCGTAAGACCACTGACACTTCCCATGTCGCAGCTCTATTCTTTAGGGAAGTATTCAAGCATCACCGGTTACCGACATCTCTAGTTTCTAATCGCAATATTAGATTTTTGGGTTTTTCTTTGGAAGGCGTTATGGACTATTGGTTACTAACATGTTTTCATCAAGTTACCAAATCTTGTATTACTTGGGTAGCAATGATGCATTACTAGATGTCACTTATTATTTGTGAGACTATGATTAATATGCTTTAGTTCAAGTGGGGGACTATATGAGTCTGTGATCTAGAACCTATCAAAGGATTAGTCTTACTATCAACATTATACTATAGGGTCGCACATTAAGGACGTACGAAAATTGTATAATTGATCGTGTTGGTTTAATTTATATTAGATATAAATAAAACCAAATCCAAAAATATATAAAAATGCAAATTAATTAATACACTTAGCGTCCCTATGGACGTAGCACATGTATTGTTAGGACGACCTTGGGTATATGATCGTGATGCCATGTGTTACAACCGATCAAACATGTATGTATTCTTTGATAAAGATCGAAATGTTACTCTCTCCGACCTAACCTAGGGACCCCCCCCCCCCCCTCCTCCCAAGGGTAAGATCGACTCGTCCATTGGTGCGGGGTCATCGAGATCTTTGCATATTTTGAGGAAGGGTGACTTTTTGAGAGAGAATTTAGACACTGGGGTTGTGTATGTAGTGGAGGCCATCGTGGCTTCTGAGGCCTCTGCATAAATTGTGATTACGAATCCAGACGCCAATCATTTGTTGGATGATTACTCTAATATCATACAAAAGTACCTTAATTACGATCGTGAGTTTTACATTGTAGTGCAGACACTTCGCTATTGGAGTCACTATCTCCTGCATAAGGAATTCGTTCTTTACTCTAACCATCAGGCCCTGCGATACCTTAACTCGCATAAGAAGTTGGGTTATCGTCATTTAAATGGGTAGGCTTAAGGTCGCACAATAAGGGCATACGATTGTATAATTAATCGTGTTGGTTTAATTTATATTAGATATAAATAAAACCAAATCCAAAAAATATATAAAATACTAATTAATTAGGAATTAATTATTTGGGAATTAATATTTTCGATTTTCAACCAAAATGAAAATTTCCCATAAATTCCTCTTAAAGGATTTTTGAAATTCTCTCTCATATAAAAGGGATGTCTTGGAAACTACCAGAGTTGAATACATTTTCTTGGTTTTGAAAAAAGAGAGATGGCTGCTTTGACTGTGCGTGAGAACAGAGAGAACGGCGAGAAAGGACATAAAGAAATATCGTTGCTACAAGCAAACTAGTATTTGATTATAAAGACGAGAGATCATCTTCCATCCCCGAGACCGTTGGACTGACTGCGTGGAGTTTCTTAAGTTGCTTATAGAGACATGGATTTCATTCCGCATTTTGGTTTTCAAACTCACATTTTATAACAAAATTTGATTTCATCTCAGGTATAACCTTATTTTCTTAATTTGTTGTGTTTTGCGTGAATCTTTTGGGGGTTTCATGAATTTTCGCGTTTTTGATGCCTATGAAACCCAACATATTGTTCATCTTGGAAGTAAGATCATTTTAAGGTGAGCCATTGGAACTAAAATTTCTCCTCTCTAATCCCCTCTTCTTCCTCTCTCTACCTTCCTCTAAATCCTAGATCGTAACAATATTCCCTAGGACTGACGAGGTTGTTATGATGTAGACTAACGAGGTTGTTGAGATGCGGCTATATCTCCTTTGCATGTCTATGTATGGCGGACCGACGCCTGGACCTTCTTTATGCGAAGACCATCTCCATGTGCGATATGTCATGTTGTGAGGAAACTGGGCACGGGGACGATTCTTCACGTGCTAGGACTGAGCGAGGACCCTGATCAATAAGCGCAACGACCCCTGAGCGAGGAAAGGAAGCATAGTTCGGCGAGGATTACGTTGAATGAGCGAACTACTTATTGCGTACATGAGTTGAGCGAGGACTGTGTAAGTCGAGCCAGGACCTCCTGCCACGCGCGGAGGCCAATGAAGGAAGAGCACGGTCAGAACTCTCTACTATGAGTGAAGTCATCGTGAAGGATCGTTGTGGCAGCAAATATATCTCCATCCGAAGACCATCCCGATCGGGACACGTAGTGAGATTTTCTATTGATCTCGAAGACTCGATGAGTCACACGCGGCGTGTCGTTATTAAGCCTCATACATGAGACACATCACGCCAATCAAGTGCCAGGTGCGGCTCAGAGATCGCGAGCCCCCTCTTCCTCATTGCGGTGGGAAAGATCGTGTGTCACTCTATTGAGCTTCTCAGCTCAATATTCGACAGCGAAGCAGAATCCAAAGAGCTAGTTGATCCAGTGTTGTTATGGAAGTCATCAACTTCTACTGCAACAAGTGCTTAAAGTTGTAATGGTTGGTCCTGTTGTTGAAGTGGCACCCCTATAAGGGGCCAATGACGTACCACATACACCAAACCGATCAATTCCCACATAAACGTGCATATTCATGTGATGGTCTGCCAACTTGCAGCTAAAACGTAATAAAATGCTCTTGTTGTAGGACGATGCCAAACCCTCGCTCTGAAGCATTACACTCCACTACCAAATTCCGCGTGCAGGCGAAAAGCTGTAGGACCGGGGTTGTTGCGAGTGTTGCCTTCGGGGCCACACAAACGTATTAGTCGCCTCGGGTAACCACCGCTGCTACTAGCTTGCCATGGCTAGCTGAGACCTTTTGGTTGTGGCCGATGTGACCCAAATAGGCCATTTGCTTCTCGCCAAAGGTACACTTGGATAGCTTAAGGAACAACATGTGGAGGTGTAGAGCAAAGAAGAACATTCGCACGTGGTGGTAGTGCTCGACCCAGGTGGAACTGTAAATCAGTATGACGTCAAAGAAAGCTAAGACAAACTTGTCGAGAAAGGGTCCAGGTGCCACGCTAATTAAAATCTGAAAGGTAGAGGGTGCATTGGTGAGTCTGAACGACATAACTATGAACTCGAATGGCCATGGTGAGTAAGTACATTTTCTCCACATTATCGGCGTGCTTCTGAATTTGGTGGTAGCTAGAGTGCAGATCCAGCTTGGAGAATAATCAGGCTCCGTGTAGCACATCAAGGAGCTCTTCGACTATTGGAATCATCTTGATGGTCTTGGAGTTCAGTTCCCAATAATTCACACATAAGAGGCATGACCCATCATGCTTCTTAACTATGAGAACGGGAGATGAAAAGGAGGCCTGGATGGGCCAAATGATCCCCTGCTGCAACATCTTGTGGCGTTGCCTTTCAATCTCGTCCTTCTAGAGGAAGGGGTATGTACTACTATGGTCAGATTAGTACTGTCCCAGGCATCAAGTGGATTTCGTGGTCTAGGGAGAGAGGTGCATGCTTCTCAATTAAGTCCTCCAAAATCCTCTATTGAGATGTGGAGGACTGCATGGTGGTGAGACGCTGGAAACTCTTCCGCTCCTCGCCTAACCAACAGACACGACGCCACTGGAGCTAGTAATTCATGGCGAGGGCGGCGAAATCCCACACAATCGGGACCAATGTGCGGAGCCAGTGGAATCCAAAAACAAAGTCGAACCCCGCGAGTGAGATGGCGTAGAGATTCGCCTCAATGATGTCTATGTGCACCTCCAGCTGTACGCCGACACATATGTCGGGGTTAGGTAATCGCTCACCATTGTCGACGACCTCATGCATGTCCTTGGGAAGGATTGTAAGCCCTAGTGTCTAAGCGACCATCTCCCAGATGAAATTACGAGTGCGCCTGAATCTATCAAGACTTGGATGGAGTGGTTGTCTAATCAGACCTGCAGTTGCATCGTCTGTAAACTTCGGGTGTCCGTCATGGCATGGAGAGAAATCTCCAGCTCATCCTCGTCTGCACGAACTGTGTGTTCGTCCGTTATCTTCTACCTTAAGCTAGAATAGCTTTTTGAACCGATGCCCTTGCGCATAAGCCTCATCGCAATTAAAGAAAGAGCCCTTTGGCTAGACGCTCTACCATATCCATTAGGCAGAGCTTACAGATGAACAATGATGTCCATGTTGTTAGTCCCTCGTCCCCGCCCCTAGGGCAGTGGCCCCGTTGGTCTGAAGGTGGGTGCCTGGGAGATGACGGCATTCGCCGGTAATTTTCTGCCCTATCCCAGTACAAAAGGCTCCTCACAATGAAAACATAACCCTTTAGCCCTTGAATCCATCACTTTCTCTCAATATAGCCATTTTATAACTGTAGATTGATAATCAACGAAGGCCAATTATTCTCTTCAGTTTGTTGTTGCACCGGCGCTAGAACAGGACCGGCCCGAAGAGCTTATGATCTTTTGTTATCTCATTGAATAACCAGAGTAAAGTTCGTCTTAATCAAATTTTGAGGATTTTGAAACCCCACATCTTGTCCAAGTCTTTTATGGCAACTTGTTCCAGTAGCATATTCATTGATTAGGCCAACAAGGTTTGAAATCTCTCTAAATATTCATCTACAGACCCATTTTGCTTTAGAGAAATCAACTCACCAAAAAAGTTGTTATGGAGTGGAGACCAAAATCACATGTTGCAATACGTCTTGAAATCTCCCCGGGTCAACTCTGAATTCTTCGTATTAATATTAGCATATGAACATTGTGCAACAACAAGGATATATAAGAAAGCAAATCCAATCCACTTACAGTAAATGGTTCATTGATTTCCAAAGAATTGTTTACATTAAATAACCCATCCAAGAGGATCTTCCTTTCCATCATAGAGAATGATGATTCATAAAGCCATCAACTTAGGCCTCGTTTGGCGCAGAGGTGGGGCGGCGATTTCATCCGCGCCGCGCAACCGCGACCGCGGTTCCCGCGCCGCGGATGAAATCCGCGGAATTTTAGCGGCGGGGCGGATCCCCACTGCCCGGCGGCTGCGGCCCCGCCAAACGCGTGGTTTTCGCGGCCAGGCGGATCCGCCCCGCTAAACAGGGCCTTAGTGGGATAAGGGTAACGAATAATGATGATGATGGATGTACATGAAATTTTCATATAGTAAGGAAGAAAATTGAGATATTTGAATAATAAATTTGAATGGAGTTACAATTAAAGTATATCATGACCTGGTTTTGCATCAGGAAACTCAACCGGGCTTCTCAAAACAGCTATACTGCCTAGGTCCACCTCCACTTGACTGGATGCATCCTTATCTGCAATACCATGCTTAAGTTTTGGAACTTCTGGTTTTTGAGGAACAACTGTAGTGCGGGAAAACTTGACATCCATCTCCAGGAATGAGTTGACCAAGGCATCTGCAAATTGTGGGTCATTGATGTGGTATGGAAATATTTTCACCTACAAAGTAAAAGCTAGTCTTTAGTGATTTCTGATCAATGTTATTAAGCAGGAGTTGGTCAATAGGATATTAGACTGACAAGTTAAGGAAAAAGTGCGAATAAAACCAAATACCTGTCGACAATTGTTTTGGTCTATAAGTTTAGCTAACTCCTCGAAAAGAGCATATCTTTCTTCCGGACCATAAAATGGTTCTCCTGGAGCATCTAAAGCGGAGACACCTTTCTCTGGAAGGCAAACACAAACTTTGGAGGGGCACTGATTTAATTTGTCAGCTATAAACTTGGCAAATTTCCTGTTTTCATCTATTGTAGTACGCACCAGTGAAACCTACAGAAGTACGAACACAGTTATATTAACATGTTAAATATGATACTCATTCTACATTGTGAAATTTAGTCATAGTTCAACCTATGTTTTCTGAATTCACAGTTCAGATGTTGTCTCACGTCTTCCTTAAATTAGTACGAGAGAGTAGCTGGAACTTTCTTATTTAAATTAATAATTTCTTGGCTCAATGAAATAAGATATCGAATTTCTCTCATAAAACCAGAGCATGGTTTCGTGCATTTGGCCTAGTTGCCTAGCAAGCTTCAGTTGAGCAAACCTTTAACGCATTTAGATGTTTAAGGATCCTTATAAAACAACTAGTTTATCTAGATTTAATTATTTTATCATTTTATTTATAAATGATCACTCCATATTCACTTAGTTGTATATTTTCATGATAATTTTGAGATTTTAGGTGTATTTCGCTCCTTTTTTGTTGAAATTTATACCCAATTTTCTACGACAGTTAGGCTATAATAATTGATAATGCGCAAGAGCACTTAAGTCGCGACTTTTTAGAGACTTGTACCTCCATGAGCATCATTCATTAGACTTCTCACTCATATACACTACAACAAAATGATGTGGCAGAGATGAAGAACTTACGTCTTCCCCGATCCCATATGTTACAAATGAGTATTTGTGTCACTTGTTGGCATTTGTCATTACAACAACCTCCATACTCCATTCTTAATTCTTAAGTCTTAACTATGTCTTGCAGTTCTCCGCTCTCTTTTCCTCCAGCCCTCTTTCTTGTGGCTTCTCGGATTTTTAGTTGCATCTAAGGCCATCCTATGGACAAGTTGGCAGTCCTTGCCACCTAGTGTGCTTTGTGGGTTCTCTCTAACACATAAGGGCTATATGTGTTTGTTAGATATTAAGATAGGTTAATTACTCTGTATTTTCAATTTTTTAGTCCCACGTCACATGTGGGCTCTTACTCTCTATTATATTTCCTATATATTCCCTGCACTTGTATGAGTTTGAATGCATGAACTATTTTGTTCTCTAACAAAGTATCAGAGCAAGAGTTAATTCCTCCTTGATTTCTGTCGTTAGAAACCCTCGACCAACGCATCTCCCTCGCCAGCCTCTCGCATGAGCCCGACACATCCTCTCGTCCTTCTCTCGCAGATCGATATCCATTTCTCTCGTCTAATTCTCGTTTGCACCCGATTCTCCTTTACCCGTCCATTTCCAGCTGCTCAATTCTACAAGTGGATCGTCGTCAAGCACTTCTCGTAAGCAATCGACTCACCCAATGTTTCTTCCTTCTCCAGTGTTTGACCTACTGTGATGATTCCAACGGCTCTTCTGCTTACGTAAGGTCCAATAACAATTCTGAGAGGTCTAAAGGGTTTACATAGATCCTCCGGAAATGGATTGATCTGTCCATATTCATGTTCTGGAGCTTCATTCAAGCATATGAACTTTCTTTATGATTTCTCTCAAGATGGATAATCCTTCGGATAACTGTTCTGAGATATTGCAATCGTCCCTCTCATCATCCATTGGGGAACCTTGACACTCTCTCCCAGCCTCTCCTTCTGAGCCTCAGGCTCAAGGCTCACCAGGATCAGAGGTTTGCGTCTTCATGCGCCTTATTTGCGCCTTTGGAACATAAAAGGCACGCCTGAGTGAGATTTTTGTTGTAAACTTTTTTTTTTCAAAAATAAAGAATGAAATAATATAAGAACTCAATAATTTTTGATTGATTTAGTGTTTATGAAAGATAATTGTGCGTTGGGACTTAGATATGATGTAAGTGACCACATTGATTCTATTTTTTAAGAGATATAAACAATAGTAATGAATGATTAATTAGTAGAATAGATGAAAATTTTGATCTAGAAGATGAAATGATACTAGATGTTGATTATTTAAAATGAATGTGGTTGCGCCTTGCGTTCGTCAGGCGCGCGCCTGCGCCTTGAGCCTTGCGCCTAGGCTCCAAGACCCCTTTGTGCCTTGGTACGCCTTGCGCCTTTAATAACTAAGCTCTCTCCAAACTAACCGACATAAATTATGCCGATTTGAGTGTCTCCATAGCCTTCTTGGTAAGATCGCAAAGGAAACGTCATCATCTCACCGATCTCCCACCTCCATTGACTGATCCTACATACAATGATTGGGATGTTGAAGATGCCTTAGTTTGCACCTAGCTAGCGAACAGTTTATTTGATTCTTGTCTTCCTATTATCTTCCATGATGAGACGATCAATGTTGTATGGGATCATCTAGCAACACTCTATTCCAATGGTGCTAAAATCTCATGGATTTACTACCTATACTCAGATCTTCGCACATCCTACAATGAGAGGTCCAGTCCATGGGGGTTGAACTCAACATACACACTTTGAAGAGTTATTTGTTGTATGCTTCCTTCAGCGTCTCCCCAACTCCTATGAGCTGACTTGACAATAAATCTTAGGAGAGAGCATCATTCTTATGTTGGAAGCTACTGCTACTCGGGCGGCCATTGTGGCTCATCTTCTCAGTCAGACAACCGCTATACATTTGTCTCCTCGGATAATTTTTCACCTACTGCTGGATGAGATGGCAGTCATGGACATGGAGGTCGTCAAGGGGGGCGTAGTGATCGTCTCCATTTATGTACACTGTGGCAAAACAAGTCACCTAGTTAAAAAGTGTTTTATCAAGCATCCTCACCTCCGATCACAGGCTCATGCTGGTGATTATGATCCAAGCCTTACTTCTCAGAGTGCCGACCCTCCTATGTCCGACATAGAACCATAGCTCTTTCATGTTGGCATTGAGGCCTTGCTTCCACTTCTAGGTCCGAAACGTAGGTTGCAATACCGCTTGAAGTCGTCCCATAGTAGGCTTGGTTGATCGGTTTGGAGACGAGCAGCCCAAAGCAGAGCTGAGTCGAGTAGGTGAAAGGAGGCGAGAGGAAGTCGATCAGCGGTTGGAATTTGTTGGTGACCGAAGAATTGCTCACACTTGGTGAGCCAGGCCAATGGATCAGTTTTGCCGTCATAGGTGGGGAAGTCCAGCCGGGTGTAGCGCGGCTGCATAGCTACGTCTTGTTGAAGGAAGGGTCGCGGCTCGTGGCGGATAAGCGGCGGTAGTGGAGGATATCGTGGAGCCGGAACCGCGGCTGCCTAAGCGGGGTTGCTCGTTAGAGGAGAGAGCCACCAAGACTCGCATTCAAAAAGATGAGAACTAGAATACTTTCTTGCTTGATTCCTACAACCATCCAATGTCTTTATATATGCTACAACACATAATAAGACAAAACAATAATGATGATACCTAAATACTAGACCCGGAGCTCGAGCCCCCCCCCCCCTAATGATAACACCTAGATAATAGCGATAATCATAATAATACGCTGCCCATAACATCACTCCCGTTGTCCAAAAAGAGCGTGTCCCCAAGCTCGAGGGAGATCAGGAGAAGGTGAGCGTCATCCGACGCCTTCCTCGTCCAAGTCCTCGACGTCTAGGTAGAAAAACTTTTTGCATCTGTGTCCGCGAGTGTACTGCTCGTCGCAATTAAAACATAAACCCTGAGCGCGGCGGTCCAATATCTCGGTCCGAGATAAGCGACGGAGCGGCGCGACCAGAGGACCCTCGAGACGTCCCTGTGGAGTGCCGAAATCGGTGGGAAAGTAGGCCTCCCGGGCCAACTGGAGGCGGCGGTCGCATAGTCAGGCCAGACTCATAGCAGTCACTAAGTCTGGCGGGGCCTCAAATTCGACATCTAGTTGGAGGCGAGCTTGAAGTCCTGCTGTGAAGATGGAGACTTGCATTGCTGGGGGAAGTGTTTCGACACCGAGGGGGTTGCTGCGGATGGGAGGGCCGAAACGTAGGTTGCAATACCGCTTGAAGTCGTCCCATAGTAGGCCTGATTGGTCAGTGAGGAGAGGAGCGGCCCAAAGCAGAGTTGAGTCGAGTAGGTGAAAGGAGGTGAGAGGAAGTCGATCGGCGGCTGGAATTTGTCGGTGACCGAAGAATTGCTCACACCTGGTGAGCCAGGCCAATGGATCAGTTTTGCCGTCATAGGTGGGGAAGTCCAGCCTGGTGTAGCGCGGTTGCATAGCTACGTCTTGTTGAAGGAAGGGTCGCGGCTCGTGGCGGATAAGCGGCGGAGGTGGAGGTGGAGGCGCCTGACTGGAGCTGGCGTGATCCGTAGGTGGGGTGGTGATTATGGGAAGAGCGGCAGTCAACTCATTAAGCTTGAGGGTGAGGGAGGCAATATCGTCCCGATGGCGTGTTTCAGTATCCAGATGGCGTGTTTCAGTGTCTAGATGGCGTCTTTCAGCGTCCCGAAAGCAGGTCTCGATGGAGGTCCTGGAATCTTGGAGAGCCGCCATGAAGTCAGAAGTGTCGGTCATCGTGCGGTCGGAAGTAGCACGCGAGAGAGCGGGTGATGGGACGAGAAAAATCCCCCGATGCTGCTGATTGGGAGTTACTGCGGGAGCCGCGACGCTTTCCAATTTTGTCGCGTAACTCAAATATGTGTGCTCATAAGTTCCTGTGACGTCCCTTTTTATAAGGGTGCTGAATAGTAGATATATATTTATGCTGATAGGATTAAGAGCGGGGCCTACAAGAATAAACATCGCTGGGCTCAAGATTGCAGGCTGAAGGGCTTGACGGGATTATATTGCACGCGTACGAAGATTTTCCGGAGGCGTGCGGTCGTGGCTGAAGGCGCGGGGCTCTAGAAGCCTTCTTCTTCGTGCGTTCAGCGGGCGGTGGCTGTAAGGAGAAGCGATCAGCGTTCAGCAGGGAGGCGACTGACGAGGCTCGTTGGGATGTAGCAGAAGGCGTATTGTCGAGCAGAGGCGGGTGCCTTTGCTGGGCGGACACGAGCCCACTGGAGTCCGCTGCGGCTCGGGGTTACGGAAATAGCGAGAGAAGCAGGCGACGTTCAGCAGGGAGGCGACTGGCGAGGGCTCGCGGGATGCAGCAGGAGGCGTGTCGTCGCAGATGCGGGTGCCTACGCAGGATGGAAACGAGCCCGTTGGAGTCTGCTGCGGCTCGGGGTTACGGAAATAGCGGGAGAAGCAGCGCCGGCCGTCAGTTAGGCTGTTGGAGGGACGACATTCCTGCTCAAGATGATGGTGCAGGGGAGAAGCAACAATGGATGACGACACAGCAGGGGCCTTGTCGTATGGGGAAATGGCTTGCGAAAATTCAGTGGCCGAGGGGAGGAAATGTCTCTGATACCAAGTTGTTACGGGCCTTGTAATGTTGTTGGGGGAGAGGCCGGAGGTGGAGGAGATGGCGGCGGTGGAGGATACTCTCGCATTCAAAAAGATGAGAACTAGAATACTTTCTTGCTTGATTCCTACAACCATCCAATGCCTTTATATAGGTTACAACACATAATAAGACAAAAAACAATAATGATGATACCTAAATACTAGACCCGGAGCTCGAGGCCCCCCCATAATGATAACACCTAGATAATAGCGATAATCATAATAATACGCGGTCCAAAACATAAGGCTTGAGTTGCTGCTAAAGGTAAATGGCTTATTGATTTATGGGCTTCAAATCATATGACCGGTGATAGCACTGTTTTCACCTCTTCAGCATATAACAACACCCCTCCTCTTATCGTCGTTGATGGCTCTCTTGCCCTTATCTGTGGATAAAGAGTTGCTACTAGCCTACTATAACTTCTCATCTCACTCTGGATGATATCTACAATGTCCCAAATTTTCCATGTAGTCTTCTTTCTATCGGTGCTCTTACAAAATGTTGAAGTGTTGTGCCTTATTCTTTGCCTTCCGTTGCTAGCTTTAGGACCTTCGCACGACGAGGGTGATTGCTATTGGTATTTAGTTTGCGGGCCTCCATTATCTCAATAATCTTGTCGTATCCTCAGGGTTTGTTGCCATTGTATCCTTCTTATAATGGCATCAACGTCTGGGTCATCCTCCTACTCTCCTATTACACTAGATGTTACCTTCTTTTTGCAATAAGTGTGTCCTAAAGTGTGATGCTTTTCAGATAGGCAAACATCATCGTGTCTCTTTCACTGCCAAAGTAGAAAAAATGTACCTTTGGTTGTGAGTTAGTTGATCCTGATATGCCATGTCCTATCAAATTTGTTGGCGCTGGAGATTTATATTGTCATGTTTATTGATGATTATTCTCGTCGCACACTTGGGTTTATCTAATGAAGGAATATTCTAAAATTCCAAATAATTTCAATTTTTTCTACAATTATATAAATAATCAATTCAGTACTTCTATTAAAGCACTCCATACCGACAATGCCGACGTTTACATAAGTCACGACTTTTCTTCTTTACGCGCCTCTTATGACATTGTTTATCAGACTAGTTGTGCTCATACATCACAACAAAATGAGGTTGCTAAATGTAAAAGTCATCTTTTGGATGTGGCTCGCACCCTGTTTTGTCAAATGAATGTACCCAAATCTTATTGGGGACATGTTATCCTTTTCTTATATTACCCAATAAATTGCATGTCTCCCTCCATTCTCAAAGGCAAATCTCTTTTTTCAATCTTATACCCTGACTCTACTCCTTCCCCATCACTCCTCGTATTTTCGGGTGCACTTTTTTTGTTCATGACTTCATGTCCCTTCTTAGAGTCGTGACAAACTCTCAGTTCGTGCAACTAAGTGTATTTTCTTGGGCTACTCTCCCACCCTGAAGGGCTATCGTTGTATCGTTACCATGACCAAGCGTCAATGTGTTTGCCAATGTCACGTTTTTGAGTCGACTTTGTACTTCTCTGATCAGGGGAAATCTCTATCCCCCTTGATCTCCCTGTATTTATCCTTATAAGCTCGCTCAGTGTTAGTCCATTATTCTCATTATCTTTTCTTCTTCCTCTCCACCACCTCCTTCACATCTCGTCGTTTATTCCTATCAACGACATGTGCCTGCTGATGTCATTCATACTCCTCCTAAGGTTCTTAATTTCATTCCTAGGCCAACATCATCCTTGTCTGAAGGTTCCTCTCTGCTAGGGGATTCTTCTATGGGTCTATCTATTGCTCTACGGAAAGGTATCTAATCATGCACCACTCATCCTATTGCTAATATTATCTCTAATGAGCAATTGAGTTTTGAATGTAGCAAGTTTGCCCAGCCTTTACAGCCATTGGTCTCCCAATCTTCTACAGAAAGATTCTACAGACTCCCCATTGGAAAGCGGCTATGGATGAAGAAATGTCCACTCTCCTTTCTCGTTATGATTGGACACTTGTTCTATCTGACTCAGTGACTGATGTTGTTCGTTGTCGTTGGATTTTTGCGGTAAAATACCTCCCAGTTAACAAAATGATCGATGCAAGGCCAAACTGGATGCCAAAAGATTTACTCCGACTTATGATGTTGACTTTTTTGACACCTCTCCTATGACACGTCTCAGTTCAATTCATATCATGTTCTCTGTAGCGGTCAACAAAGATTAGTTCATGTTTAAACTAGATGTCAAGAATGCATTCATTTACGGTGACATTGAAGAAAAGTTTACATGGAGAAACCACCAAGCTATGTTGCTCAAGAGGAGTCTCAGGTCTGTAAACTGAAAAAAGCAAGGCCTCAAACAGAATCCTCATGCATGGTTTAAGAAATTCAGTAAGGTCATCCACACAATTGATTTCGTCACAGTCACGCAGACCACTCTATCTTTAAAAAAGAAAGCGACACTGACATTATTGTTTTAGTCGTTTATGTTGACGATATGCTTCTCACAGGCCGCAATACATCCAACACGAAAGCTACTAAAATATATCCACAAAGATACTTTGTGACAAAAGATCTTGGAAAACCTCGATATGCCCTTGGGATTGAACTTGCAAGAAGTACCAAGGTTGTGGTTTTAAATAAAAGAAAGTATGTTTTAGATCTTCACTAAAAGACCAGGTCACTTGGAACGAATCCAACTCGAATTCCTAAGCCTATGGGCATTGATCATCTCTGGGATGAAGCATCTCCTCTTATAGGAAAGCTTATCTCACTGTGATGAGGCCCGACATCGCCTTTGCAATTTGAATGGTTAGTCAGTTTATGCACAAACCAAGAGAGTGTCATCTTGAGATGCTATGCAAATTCTAGAATACATTAAAGGTTCCCCTAGCAAAGGTTCACTCTTTAAGAAACATGGTCACCTTCGTATAGATTCTTACTCATATGCAAGCTATGCTGATAAGAAACATGACAAAATTGATATCAGTGTATTGCACATTTCTAGGAGGAAACTTATCACATGGAGAAGCAAGAAGTAAAATGTTGTCCGTAGGTCCAACCTTGAGTTTGAATATAGAGGAATGACACAAACTACATGTATACTCAAGTGGCAGAGATTCTTCTTCAAGTTCCTTCTCTGAGGTAGAAAGGGGCTTTGATAAAGGGTGAATTAATATGTGTCGCAAAATCTAGGATAAGGGATAGATTTCTGAAAAATTTAATTATTTAAATATAAGTACAAATTAATATGTAGATGTGTCTGGCATTCACATCTTCTTCATTTTTTTATATATATTTATATCTCACATATCATATATTAAATGAAACTTTAAGGGTCACACAAAACATATCACATCCTAAATTGGAGGCATGAATAAAAGTATGTAATCAATTGAATCTCACCACTCATCATTTTATATTTTTTCTTTCACATGTCTTTCTACATGTCACAATCACAAAACACCTAATTTTTGGGCATTTTCGAGCGTACTTGAGCGCATCCAGTAATATTTGAAAATATCTGTGAGTATCCAACATTTTTTATATCTAAAATTTTAGGAACATACAGCTGTCTGATACATTATATATCTAAAATTAAAAGAAATAAAATTTGAGCATATAGCCATCTGATCCTTACCAATGGTTTATAGGGAGGGTCATTTTGGACAAACCTCCATGTTGCTGCTATTGAGGCTAAGAGAAAATAAAACCCAAGCAGAAATTATTTTATACCATGTTCATCTCCATCCTTGCTATGATTAAAGATAGGGCGCAATGGCGACAAAGGATCCATATAGCCGACCCCACTATGGTGGGATAAAGGCTTGAGTGTTGTTGTTGTTGTTGTTCATCTCCATCCTTTCCCTCAACCTTCATCTTCTTCCCTACCCAAGCCACTGAGTACTGCTGGGAGTAAAGTAATATCTGTTTCACCTTCCCTTTTACTTTCAAGTTGCCTGTCTTGATGATGAATGGGAGTTAAGGACTCTTTATATACAAATAATCTGTGACGATTAGAGATTTTGAAGACGAGCCTAGATTTGTCTTTCCTCTTGCCACTGCAACTCGTAATAATAATTAGATTCTGATTTTACTGAAGTTGGCTTGTAAAATGAGTTGGATTTTATTTCAGAGCCTTATCCCCAAAGCTTCTGCGAGATATGTGCGAATTTTACTGAGATGGTATTGCGTAGAGGAATGGATACAAATCCTGTGTCTTCTAAGAGAAGAAAAAGTGAGTTCTTCTTTTAGACTATGCTCTATATTTTGCCCCCCAAAAAATCAGAAATTACTATATGGAAACACGCATATCATATGATGAGAATTTTCTTGTAAGCTGAGGATAAAATTTAGACTCTTTGTTCCTGCTATCCGAGAACTTGCCTAGTTTATGTAAGTCATAGAATTCCTCTCATGACATACCTGATATTTTATTCTTCAAAAGATGCTTATATTGCACTGTTTTGCAGTTTAGCAAAATGCATACTTTGTCCTACCCATGTTAAAAGGGACAATGTGATTCCCTTGCAGATTCATGTACCTTTGAGGATTTACTTCTCTTCATATCTATAATTAACTCATAGAACTGGGATTGAGATAGAGAATCATTTTTTGTATCTATTAATAGACGTCTGGTGTTAACAGTAAAACATAATGGTTGTTCCTTTAATTAGAAAACTGCACATTTCAATGTTACTAACTTTTAGAATGGATTGTAGTTTCGCTTACATTTCTTCCTTGCACCGAGAAAATCTTTGTACTGATTTCTATGGCCAATGATTGATTTTGATTATTACTTTTAGTCATCCATAAGTTCACTACTTATGAGCATGCTCTCTTAAGCATCCTGGCACTTTCTTTTCCCTTGACGCCATTAATGACATACAAGAAATGTTTATAGCCTTTTTGTGATGTTTTGCATTCAATGCAATATATTGTGCTAATCTGTTAAGGAGATAAATTTATGGAGGCCAAAAGGAAGGTTAAACTTTACTTCTATTATCGTAGTTTGGGAACTTAAATTTATGAGATAAGAAATTATATGAAAATTTATAAACATGTGATAAATAAACTTTGTGGCATCGATGCTATCTAGCTAAGTTAAGGATAAACCCCAGAAGGGGGGATGTGAATTGCCTTCCAATAAAAGATACTGATATCCTAATTATGTGTCCAATGAAGACATTAAGCCAGTAGCCTAGCCTGACCCTAAATTTAGAAATGATATAGTTATGTAGTTCGCACCAGGATATGGCCGCCAAGCTAGAAGCCCAGTTTTACTACATATGCTGGGTCCAAAGAAAAGAAAAGAAAAAGTGAAAGTTGAAATGCATCCTGAACATTGTCAAGCGATATAGAAATAATAAAGGAAGCTGAGTACAAAGAAAATAAAGGATAAGTTTCGTAAAGGATAAATGGTGATAGACTCATTTGTCTCTTGTACCAATGCAATAATGATTTATGCACTTTGGATTGTAGTCATTTGGTCTCTCCTTGGAGAGGGGAGTGCCTTGGAGGACCCGGCCCTGGGTGCTTGGCGGGAGCTTGTCTCCTGATTGTATCTTTTATTTCATGCAATGCAAGTTCATGTTCTTTGTTCATGTTCTTGATACGGATACCATGTATCAATTAGTCCGACCTGCCGCTCATTTAGGGTTTCAGCCAAAACCATAATTAGACTTGCCTGCTGGTTCCAGTGGCCTGCGTTTCTCGCCTGCTGACTCTCGCCCGACCGCTCGTCTGCTCCATTCCCGACCTATCTTCCGGTCTCCTTTTGACAAATCCGTGACAGAGGCTCCACGTGGCGGTTCGCCAGCTTTTAACAAGGCGTCACACATTTTTTCTGCTCCCGGCTATTTCTTGGGGACCCCCTGCCCGCCTGTCAGCGCTTATCTCCCAACTTCTCTTTTCCAACATCTCTCTAGCCCACTATAACCCTACCCTCACATCTTGTCCCTCTCCCACTTTGACCAGACTTCCCATCGGGTTTCATTCCAAATCAACACTACCTACTCCTCATCATCATAATGTCCGGCCCCTCGACACTCGTTCAGGATGTGGATGAGTTTCCTCCATCAGTCTTCCTCGCATCCGACATCCGACCGAGGCCCTGACCCAACTGGCGTGCACCTTGCTCGACCTTGCGGATAAGATCTTTTGTGGGAATGACATTGCTTCACCTCTCGGGCAGTCCCATGCCGAGTTATACGCCCATTTTGGTTACCTGTACAACAGATATGCAGTAACCAACCCGCTAGAGAACCCGCCCAAGTCTCGCCGACGCGCCCATGGGACCCTTCCCGACTCAAACTTGGGAACAAGGTTGCTTTTCAGGACGAATGTATTGATACGCACATATTGGGTGGGGGTGGGGGTGGGGGTGGGGGTGGGGAGGGGGGGGGGGGGGGGGGGGGCTCCGCCTATATAAGGAATCTTAAAGGGTGAGTTATCTTGGATCTTTGGAGTGTAGTCATTTGGTCTCTCCTTGGAGAGGGGAGTGCCTTGGAGGACCCAGCCTTCGGGTGCTTGGCGGAAGCTTGTCTCCCGATTGTATCTTTTATTTCATGCAGTGCAAGTTCGTGTTCTTTGCTCTTGTTCTTGATACGGCTACCGCTTATCAGATGAATTATTTCATGTAATGGTTTATGCATAATACTAGAATTTCAGGTATTCCATATAAACGTTTAAAAGAATTAGAATTCACTCGTCAGTGTGACTAAATGGGTACTTCCCAACTATTTTAAGATTTGGGCAAGGAGATCACGGTATAATATAACATCCCACTTATCAATTGAACCATCTAGGAGTCTAGCTGGTTCAATTGACTCGCGATGAGCGGTCTAGCCAAGTCCGAGTGACTCATTACTCACTAGGACCTAAACTTACCGGTTTCTCACGAGCTAAGCAAATTACCTCCAAATCGATTTCAGTTGGTTTTGTTAGACTCGTAAAGTCTATATGAGTCCAACAGAACCGTCTGTACACAATTCAAATGAGTATCAGAGAATTTGATGTGCAGACGCAATTTAAGTAGTGTGTTTACCCAAAAAGGCAAAATCGAGTAAATGACCTCAAAATTGACCTCAGTTGGTTTGGTTAGACTCGCAAAGTCAATACGAGTCCAACATAATCGGTTGTGTTCAATTCCGATGAGTATTGGAAATTTTATCGTGCGGACGCGGTTTTTAAGTATCGTAATTATCCGAAAAGGTGAAATCAAGCAAATAACCTTGCAATTGACCTTACACTGTTTCATTAAACTTGTAACAACAATACGAGTTCAACGAAGTCGTTATGCGATTCCGATATCGTTAGAAGGGTTTTCGTCGTTCAAGTAAAATCGGGCCGCAAACGCTTCGGGAAGCGAAAAATGAGCAAACGAACTCAGAATTGACCTCTGATCGTTTCGGTGGGTGTGTATCGACGAGGCGGTCATATCGAGCCCATCCAAGACAAATTTCGAGTCACCTAGAGCAATCTACGTGTGTTTGAATGAAATAAATTGTGGCCTCCTAATTTCTAACCTAATAATTATTAATATAAATACACTTATAACTTAGGTTTAGAACCATACCTTTCTCCCATGCATCAAGCACACCCGTTCTTGCAGCCCGACGAATGGAAACGAGTGACCTGCCTTTATCCTTCTCCCTCTCCGACGCTGACAATTCCTCTCCCTTCCTCCAGCGACCTCCTAGCTCGGCAGCTTCCACCTCCCTCTCTCATTTCTCCGGCGAGGTGCAGCTCACGAGAGCTCCAAGCTCTTCTCCGGCGAAATCACTTCAAACCGCTGCCCAAGTCTCCTTCCTCCAGCAATTACGTCAGCGAAAGCTTCCATTTCTGGCAAGTTCTCCAACATAAACCGAGCTACAACTCATATTCCTTGAAATATTCCATTCGCATTAAAAAGAAAAGAAAAATGCAATACATCAAATCAAAAAGCAGTCATACCCTCCCGGTCATTCTGAACAGACTCAAGAAATTCCGCGGAGAAGCATGCACTATCAATCCAAGCAAACTAAAAAAATAAAGAGCTACGGGCATAAAAGTCAGCCGTTCGGTTGGCCTCCCGAGGCACAAAGCGGAATAGCACATGAGGGAGCTCGAAGAGGAAATCCCGGTCCTCCTGATCAGTATAGCTAGCAGCCCATTGTCCCTGCCTAAAGCCATCTTTGCAAAACTCCATCAAGTTGTAGCAATCACTTTCAATAATGATACCTTGGGCCGCAATAATATCATTTGAAAGGAAAGATTTAAGAGCCACCAAAGCTGCCAGCTCCGCGACACCCAGATCCCAGTGTCGCGTCGCTCGGCCAAAACCAAAGAGAACGTCGCCCACATCATTTCTAGCAACAATATCGAGGCTCGTTAGGCGATTCAAAGCAAGAGAGCCATCAATATTGATCTTAACCCAGTCAGGGGGAGGGGGACACCACAAAAAATAGCAAGACAGCCGCGAGGGTTGAGTGGTGTGTCAGTGCCTTTGCAGAGGATAAGCTGTAGTAGGAGAGACCGAGGTCAAAATGTGGGTCGCCATGATAGTTGTCGTGGCATGATACTGTCTATGAACCTTAACATTGCGAGCCCGCCAGCACTGGTAGATGGCATAGCACAAAATCTGGAAGGGGCCAACATCCCGCGGCGACACCCGAGACAGGCGGGTAAGAAGGTCCTCCCAAGAAACGGCAAGAGGAAGGCAGATTCCCCAGCGCAAAAGCGCACGGGCGACGGCCTGCACATGGCGCACTCGCCAAGCAAATAGTTGCGGGATTCGGCCGCACGGCAGTCCCACGGGCAGTCCAACTCAGTGCTGAGTCCCCGCCGCGAGAGCCAGGCACAGGTTGGGATGGCGTCCAAGGCGAGTCTCCACCAAAAAAAATTTCGCGCGGGCGGAGTTTCAATTTTTGGAGCCAACCGAAATCCGAAGAGAAGCCAGCAAATTGCGCGGAGAAGGCGAGGCTACAAATCGTCTTGCCGCTGAATCGATGGAGAAGCTCCGGAGTATCCCCGACCAAATTGCCATCGACAGGGACTTGCATGATCACGTCGACAAGATCAGGACCGAAATATTGCAAGAGCGAGGGCCCGTCCCACTCGCCAGTGCTAGTCAATAATGCGTCAATTGACAGAGATTCCGCCGCCTAGCAATTTAAAAAAGTTAGAGCTCATATTCTGGCGAGTTCTCCAATACAATCCGAACTCCAACTCATATTCCAGCGAGTTCTCCAACACAAACCGAGCTCCATCTCATATTACGACGAGTTCTCCAACAGCAACCGAGCAGCCCTCTTCAGTATCCAACAAACCTACTTGAGATCTTCTACCCGAACTACAACCCTCTTCTAATTCTAGATCCGAGTAACCCCTAAAGCCTCTACCCGAGCAGCCCCTTGCTGCTCTCCAACTTGTAGTTGCATGTTGCAGCCCTACTCAAAATGGAGAGCAACCTTGTTCTCCGGCCGACAACACTCTCCTCAAAACAACAGTCGGTCTACATTTTCTCGGCCAACCACCACATCCAGCGAAAAATGCGATCCGGCGAGATCCGGTTTTGGACGGGAGCGACGGACAAATACCGCCTCCACGGCGATTGGGTAGCATGCTTGGACACCAGGTGAGTACTTTCACGACCCCCCCCCCCCCCCCCCCCCCCCCCCGAGCATATATCGTAGGTTTCAAATTGTAGGTGTCCTCCCCGCAAACGTCTTGTTTTTCTGGCGACCCACTGACACTTGAGCTTAGTCGTGCTCGGGGTGGTCGTGGATCACTTAGGGTGGATCTTTACGGCCCCTCTCCGCGAGTCTCGATGCGCGACACTTACGGTAAATAATATTAAAGCGCATGATTGAAATAACGACGGTCGCGCGGTGGAAAATAATATTAAAACACACGGTCGAAATAACGGCAATCGCGCGGTAGAAAACAATATTGAAATGCGCGATCGAAATAGCGACGATCACGCAGTGGAAAATAATATTGAATCGCATTATCGAAATAATAACGATAGCGCGGTGGAAAATAATATTGAATCGCGCAATTGAAATAACAACGATCGCGCGGTGGAAAAATAAAGTCGAATCGTGCGACGAAATTGATGGTGGATTGTGCGACGAAATCGACAGTGGATCGTGCGACAAGATCAACGGTGGATCGTGCGGCGAGATCGCCGGTGGATCGTGCGGCTAGAATCGACGGTGGATCGTACGAAGAAAATCGGCAGTGGATAGAGGTTTCTATTTCTCAAGAATAAGAATGAATGGGATGCTTTCCTTCATCAGATTAATTCAAATATAATTGATTCGGCCTCCAAATAAAAATAAGGGCCATTTACCGGGACCTCCCCTCTAACTTTGCTAAATTACTGAGAGCACCCCTCTTAGTTTCGAAATTACAAAAACCTCCCCTTAAGTTTTCATTTCATTACAAAAACCTCCCCTGAAGTTTTCATTTCATAACATCCATGCACAAAAATACCCCCCTCGGTGAACAGTGTTCAGGGGGATATTTTTGTTCATGGATGTAATGCAATGAAAACTTAAGGGGAGGTTTTTGTAATGCAATGAAAGCTTAAGGGGAGATTTTTGTAATTTCGAAAGTAAGAGGGGTGCTCTCAGTAATTATGCTAACTTACAGGGGAGGTTTGGGTAATTATTTCTAAGAATAATTAATCAAAAAAATTGCTTAGCAAGGCATAACCTGTTCATTATGGATATGAATCTTCCTTTGATCAAAGTCTTTAGGCACTGTGGATCTAGCTCCAAAATTCACCATATCCAAGGCTCCCACACTAAGAATAAGAGGAACATTTTTCTCTATTATGGAGTCAAAGCGTGAACTGTCACAAGCCATGACACCACCGACTATATAATCAGCAACTTCTGTTGTTGTGATGTCCAGAACAGCCTATTCGTTAAAAATTATCAAAATAATCAAAATTCACAATAAAAAATGAGTAATTCAAACTTTAACCCAAAAAATGAGAAAATTACCACTACAAAACTGTTTATCAGTGTTGTACTGATGTTAAAATTCACAGATGTAAAAAGAGATATCTCCTATATTTGCTGACAATGAAATATCTTGGTAAGCTAACCAGTGGTTTGAGGCTCTGTTGTGCAACACGATTGATGGAGTGTGATTGATCCGTATGCAATTTTACCTTTTCATACATATGAAGTGGCATAATATACTCCCCACATTTCCTCAAACATATATAGTGCATACAGATTAAACAATAATTTTCGTATTGTGAAGGTATTCCAAGTATTTGGCAGACACTAATCAGCCTAGAAGTCAGCGACTACATTATTTGTAACATGATGCGAGAGTCAATAAGGAAACCTATCGGTGATAGCCTTCTACGAAAGTCCGTGTGTTTCAAACCATTTCCAAATAAAACCTTTTTTATTGTTTTAAGAAAGTTATGCAAGCGACCTGAATGAAACCATCTCTGACAAGCTCCTCCATAGCTTTGTCGCCGATGCCAGTGGCATGAAATATAAGTACCTCGTATCCTTCTTCAATCAACCTTTCTTTAACAGCAGTAACACAGGGAGTGGTCACACCAAACATGGTTATGCCCACAGTTGGTTTCCTACTAATTTCATGAGAAATATCAGACTGCAGCAACCTTCCAATGACCATCCCTGCAGCAGCTGCTCCAGCATTTGATAATATAACTTTACTAAAACTATTGACCCCACAGATGTCAAGAACAGATGGAAACAAAGTTAGATCAGATGTTCCAACATATGGCTCTGTTTGACCACTAGCAACAGTTGAGACAAGGAGCTTAGGAACTCCAAGAGGTAGAGATCTCAATGCTGGTGCGATCAAAGAAGTTCCACCACTGCCACCAATTCCTATAGCTCCAACAAGGATGCCATCTTTATAGGCTATTTTCAAGTAATTTGTTAGTGCCTTGCTTAGGATTGTAATTGCTTCACCTCTGTCACCTGGATGCTTGAAGGATAAGCGGCCTTCAGTACCCAAAAAGAGATAAAGTAGAAAATCTTTAGTTACAAAACCCACATTCTCTGGAGGCCTCATTTTGTATTTGCGAGTAGAACAGGAAACATCTAGTATGGTAACCTCTACCTGTCATTTTCATGAATAAAGAAAAGGTGACTGATATTTCTTGAAATAGATCACATATGTATTGTTGATTATTTAACTATTTATATTAGACAAATTGCATCAATAAGGGTGAAATCATTTAATAAGAAGGATGTGTAACATCAGTAACGCCAGCAAAGAGGAATTTCAGAAGAAGAAAAATTCATCAAACAATGCATGAAGAGGAATTGAAAAAACTCTATTGACGTGGTAGGCTGTGGAAGTTGACTAACACTAATGCAAACCTATGCAAGTGGTGCGGGTTGACTCAAACCAACCTAATTTATAATATGTGTGAATGACTTGAATTAATCCGGAATTAAATTGAGCAATAAATTAGATAAGCATAACAACGCAACACGACGTTCACCACAATTTTCAAGTGAGTACGCAAAACAAGTTCTCTTTCGCACGAAGGGCTTCAACTAAACTTGCACAAATAAGTTTTATAGGAAAATAGGAAAACAAAATAATAGCACAAGTAAATCACGACTTCCAAACAACTATGCGATGTCCATTCACATATCAAACAAAAAGATGAAAATTCAATACTAGATATTCACTAGTAACGAGGATCCGACAAATGGCTACAGGCGTAGATCCAAGCGGCGGAAGTTGTGACAGTTGCCGTCACGAACAAGGAGGGGGTTGTTGCTGGACTGGCGGGTGGAAGGTAGGGGGGTTGTTAGGTCTGCCGTCAAGTTAAGGAAGAGGGGTTACGGTTGGGAGAGGAGGAATGGAGGGGCGATTCACTGTATGGGTTAGGGGATGGGAGGTGGAATCAAGGTTTTGTGGTAGGGAGGAGGGCGATGGAGCGGTTGATGGTAGGGACGGCGAGCGTGGTTCAGCAGCATGACATGGAAGCGGAGGTGAGGCGCGGCTGGAAGCAGGGAAAAGGGGAGTTTTGGCTTACGACATGGACGGAAAGCGGAGGATCGCGGCTAGCGGGGCGTACTGTAACAAGAGAAATTAACCGGGACGTTGCACCCCGGGATCTTGCGGCATCGCACCACGATATGATTGTCAGCTCTGGATTTTCACAAGGCTAACAATGTCACACAATGGCAGCCATCACACTTATTTATAATAAAAGAGGGCTAGGGAACCCGGCTTGAATGACTATGATTGACCGTTACACCCGGTGTCCGATTAATACTAAATTAAATCCAAAAAATAAAAGAAAATACGTATAAATAGTAAAACGGCGCTTCGGGCGCGCTCGTGGTCTTGGATCACTGATCCGATGAATGCTTCCCGCGCGATTACACAAGCGCCGGTCTCGCCGAGTGGTGGCCCGATCTCCACTATCGATCCTGCAGTTGATCCCCATCAACTCCTCCTGACTGAAAAGCATTCATCTCCGATGAATGGAGATGATCGTATTGGCGTCAAAGTTTGGGGCGAGTCTATCAAGCTCGGTCGACGATACTCAAGTGTCGTCAAAGGTGGAACATCCACTTCAATGCACCAAGTAACGACAAGAAAGACTGTCTGGAGTGATCTATTGGGTTTGCTTGCTTCTATGTAATGTAATGTACTTGGCTGTAATGAATGGTTGTAATTTATATATTAAACAGTGTACATCTTATGGACTTTATAAATGTGGACATAGTTACTAGTACTTAGTTTATTTGCTTCCGATTTAGTTTTATTGTGCGGACTCTGAGATGGTCGGTTTACTGTTTATTCTTTTATGACATTCGTTTTTTGTATAAGTTGTATGATGTGGGGCCCGGTTGGACCCATAAAATGCGACGGTTACAATTTTGGAGTGTTACGTTTTGTGGTGCACTCGTGCACAACAATGTCAGCGATACTCTCAGCTCTCACCTCTTGTGCTACTGGATCCAGAAGAACCTGCGAAATCATAGAGGGTGCAGGCAAGCCCGTAGTTGCTTGTCCTAAGTGATCGGGTTAAGGGTCAGACACTCAGACTGTAACTGGCAAGGTGCAGGAGGTGGCTCAAGGTACGGGTCTCTATGCTCGAGATGTGTCAAATCTTTCGTATGAAATACATGATGAATACCCATATCTGCAGAGCGATCAATCTTGTAGGCATTTGTTCCAATTTCCTTTATAACCCTATATGAAGCCATTCGTTTAGATTGTAACTTTTTAGCATCTTCTTTTGGGAGCCTCTCAATGTGAATCCTGACCATGACCTGCTCGATGACTTATACAAATGTTGCTCACACTTGTGTACGTCTGCTTGTGCCTTGTATAATTCATTACTGCCAGTAATTTTCTTCCATATTAATTCATGCATTTCATGTATGTGATGGATGAAGGACTCATCGGACTCACTAGGACGCGACTCTAGGGGTGAGGTCAATAGGTTTCTTAGGCTCATATCCTAACACTGTATGAAATGAACTCATGCCAGTAGATCTATTGACAGAGCTATTGTACGCGGAAAGGTAGAGCACAAAATCCCAAACCGAATGATGCTCACCAACCAGACACCACAATAGATTACCTAAACTCTTATTCACGACCTCAGTCTGGCCGTCATTCTGAGGATGATAAGTCGGCAAAAACTGCAGGGTCGTACCTGTCATCTATCATAGCATCCTCTAGAAATAACTCATGAAATGCATGTCACGGTCGGACAATATAGACTTGGGTAATTCGTGTAACTGAAAGATGTCTCTCATGAAGAGGGCCTCCACGTGGACCGTGTCTGCAGCCTTGCAGCATGCGATAAAATGATCCATCTTTAAAAACCGGTCTACCACCACGAAAATGGAGTCATGTTTCCTCAAAGCGCAAGGAAGCGACAATACAAAATATATGTTGATATCGACCCAAGGCTGGTGTGGAACTGGAAGGTGGTATAAAGTCCAGTGTTTTGTTTTGAACCCTTCGCAATCTGGCAGGTGCCACAGTAACGTACGACCCGCGCCACATCCCTCTTCAAGGTGGGTCAATAAAAGTGATCCTCAACCAAAGTGATCGTTTAATCCCTGCCAAAGTGTCCAGCGGCGCCACCCGCGTGAATCTCCTAAATCAGAAAGTCCCGGAAGGAGGTCCGAGGAATACAGAGACGAGACTCACGATATAAATATCCTTCGATAATATTGAACTCCTTATTGGGCTCGGGGGGATCTCTCAAGAATCCAGAATAAATCTCGTCAAAGTCAGTGCAGGTAGGGCAATCCTTAGGCAGTCCGTCAAAGCTAGTCGTGCTAACACTCAGTGTATGGAGGAGGGTGATACGACAACTAAGTGCGTCAACAGGCTTATTCTCAACACCACTGTGGTGTTTGAGAGCATAGTGAAAATCCAGCAAGAATTTGACCCACTTGGCATGTCTATGCCCCAAATTCCATGATGAGTTAAGATACAGCAGTGTCAGATGGTCGGAGTATAGGACAAACTCCAACGAGAGGAGATAATATCTCCAATATCTATGTGATTGCACGACCGCATACAACTCTCTATCGTAGTTGGAGTACTTCTGTTGGGTCTCGTTCAACTTCTCACTAAAATAGGAAACGAGGTGATCCTCCTAGCTCACTACTCCGCCAATGCCAACGTCTGATGTGTCGCAGGCCACCTCAAACGCCTTAGAGAAATAAGGCAATCTCAGAATGGGGGTAGTCGTCAGTTTTTCCTTAATCTCTTCGAAAGCCTGAGTGACAATGTTGGAGGGAACGGGCCACTCACAATGGAACGGACTTTGTCCGGGTCAACAGACACGCCGGACGCATATACGATAAACCCGAGAAAGTGTACAAAATCAGTCAGAAAGGAGCACTTTTCAAATTTACAAATAACTTCTCCTTACGAAGAATCCCAAACAGGAGTCTCAGATAGCTCAGGTGGTCGACGGGAGAGTGACTATAAATCAAAATGTCAATAAACGACCAAGAACTTGCCCATGTAGGGCTGAAGGATCTGGATCATGACCCACATAAAAGTGTTCGGTGTGTTGGACAACCCAAAAGGCATGACTAACCACTCATAAAGACCGTCTTTGATCTTAAACGTCATCTTCCACTAATCTCCCTCGCAAACCCTAATCTGGTGATACTCGTTGAATACTTTGGGTACCAGCCATCGTGTCAAGTAAGTCATTCAAACGAGGAATAAGGAAATGATATTTAATAGTGATTTTGTTGATAACTCTGTTATCGATACACATACGCCAACTCATGTTCTTCTTCGGGGTGAGAAGGGCAGGAACCACGCACGGGATCTCTCCAGTACGATCGTCTCCATTCATCGGAGATGAAGGCTTTTCAGTCGGGGGGAGTTGATGAGGATCCATCAGAGCATGCAACAGGAGGGGTTCGCCGTAAGGTGAGACCCACGTTCGTGTACTCACGCGGGAGGACTTGATCGGATCACCGATCCGACCCTGCGGATGTGTCCGGATCCGCATTCCGACACTATTTCATACATTATATTGTTATTTTTGCTTTTATTTTGATGTAATCGGGCTACCTCATCTCCGACCAATCATAGTCGTTGATGGTGGGATGTCCTAGTGTCTCTTTATTATAAATAGAGGTGTTGGGGCTGTTTGAAGACATTGCAGACTTTGGAGTGAAGAATCCTGAAATTCGGCGATCCCTCCACGGTGCCGACTCTGTGGAACACTAGGTGACGACTCCTAGGCCTTCTCCCGCTCCCCAAAGATAACCCTAACCCTTAGCCACATTCCCCCACCATCTCAAGCCTCTACGCGCCACCTCAATACCCCCCACCCAACAGCATCCGCCGCCCCTGCTGTAACAACAGCTGCCTCCCTCCCCCCATATCCTCCCTGTCCAGCACCGCAACGCCCTGCTCCTCCCCTCTCCAACCACCGCCGCCCCTTCCCTTCCCTGTTGCCCTTCCGCCGGCCCTCCAAGAAACCCCAACAGCCACCGCCACCTCCCCTTCCCTCTCCCCTCTCATACCGACACCCACCTTCACCAAAACTGCCAGCCCTGGCCTGATCCAGTCCCCACGCAGCAAAATCCCTCCTTCCCGCAGCCCTATTCAGCTCCCAAACCACTAGATCTACATTCCCGCAACCTGAGCCCGCTTCCCTAAGCCAGATCCACTCATCCCCAACATCATACCGCCTCCGGTTCCACCGCGGATCGCCGTCAAAGCGCATCGCCTCACGGGATCTCCATTGCTTTGGGCAGCACCCTTACTTGGTGAGGTATTTGTTGTATGGGATTATAATTTTCAGCATTATAATATCATTTTGGATTTCATATTTGCTTGGATAAAATTGCTTGTGGAAGAACGCCTAGATCGCTTGTGATTTGTAGGTGGGATCTATTCACTGCGCGCTTTGGACTTCCGAGCAGAGGAGAGCCATTACTAATTTCATTAACTAAATACTATTCTCGTTTTCAATATTGTTGCGTGGGTTGATCATTTTTGTTGCTTGTGTTGGTTCGTCGTCCTCATAGTCATTTGCATAACATATAGAATAGGGTCAGTGTGTCTAGTTCACATTTTCACTCTAGTAGTCTTAGATTTGTGCACCTCATAGCCTACCCTACATCACTTTGAAACAACACTTTACATAAAAAGACACTTGTTAACCACACCCTTAATTTGGTTATCCGCATCCCGCAGAAAGAAAGAATTTAACTTTAAATCTCTCCTAAGTATTGGTTATTTGCACCCCAGGAAAAAAATTCTTGACAAGCCGCACAAACAAAATTTTCTGTTATGGACCCCACACCGTTGGTTATCTAATATTGCAGTTATTTTAATGAAATGTATTATATCGAGTCAAGTCTTTATGTATTGAGCAAGTTATATATTGAGTCGTAGGAGTCGAGTCATTAAGTCTTTTAATATTTCGTATTTTTAGTTGTATCAGGTATTTACGCCTGTGCCATCTGGGTCCTATATAATAAACCTTTGTCATGTATTTGAAAATCAATCAATGAATGAAACTTTTTCTTCTCTCTCTAATTCCTCTCCCTCCCTCTCTAAGCTCTCTTCTTCCCTCTAGGGTTTCCTCTTCCCCAAGCTTCTTCTTCTAACTTCTCCTCCTCTACCTCCATTTCTAAGGCTTGCCCTTGTATCCCAACCTCCATCAATCACCTACAAAATAAGCCCATAACATTTTCCTACACAACCGGCCGACATTGGCCCACTACTCCGGCGATCCCCCCGGACAACTCCAACGATCCCCCCGGACGACTCTGGTGAACCACCTTCACCCGATCGCCCCTTACTTCGGTCGTCATTGCCCTCTTTTTTTTACATAGAAGGTGTGGACGACGGTCCTCCCTCTTCTTTCCCTTCTTTGATGTGTTTTTTTATGCAATCCATAACTTGTTGCCAAAGTATAGAGGGATTGAGATTAGCTTTTGTGGATTTTTTCATCTTCCCCTTACTACCCATGCTTGCTATTTTTTCAAAACATTAAGATATTTTTATGTTCAAATTTTAATTTTAGAAATCAACTTTACTTGATTAATATTAGGTTTTTTTATATGTTTAGAATCAAATAGTTGTATAGTTGTGTTTATTTGTGCTTCTTTATTAGATTTTACAACATGGATGAGTTTCCAAATGATAAGGGTGTGTTCGTTTGGCAAGAATTGGGACAACGGAATTGGAATTGGGTTTCCCAATTCCAATTCCGTTGTTCGTTTGGCTATTTTTTTCCGATGGAATTGGTTTTCAACCAAAACCTATGGGTTTTGAGAATTAAGAAAATGTCCTATCCCCAAAACCGACCACTTTTGGTCGGTTTTGAGAAGCGCTCCACAGAAAGCATTTCGCGGGCTACGTCTTCTCCCTTCCCCTCTCTGGCGAACGACAAGCTTCTCCTCTCCGGCGACTTCACCCTTCTCCTCTCCGGCGACTTCACCCTTCTCCTCTCCGGCGAACGTCCAACTACTCCTCTCCGGCGAACATCCAACTACTCCTCTCCGACAAGGTGAACCTTCTCTTCTCCCGTTTTCAGGCTTTCTTGCTTAGTTTTGGTCGACGATAATGCCGGGTTCTTGGGACCAAACTGTGAAGGGAAGAGGTTTGTACTCACTAGATGCAGGTGGCCCTACCTTTTTCAACATCGCAGTGTATTTATCCCTTCCCACATCCAAGAACCTCTTTAAGAATCCAGAAGACGATTCGACATTTGGGTCTTTTCCAATTCATTTTTGTATCTTACCTAGGGTTCTTCGGTTTACCTGGATATAGTTATCTTTGTTTTCTTTTTGAGATTCATTTTGATCTGCATCACCTCCCGTTCTACAAATTTCTTTATTTTTATTTCATTTCCACCGATATCTTTTTCTTTGGCATTTTTATCTAGTCCTGGAGCGATTTCAGTTGCCACTTCCTTCTGAGATCACCGATAATCAGAGATATAAGATAGTTATTGGTTTATTTTTTCAATTCTTGTCTTTAAATTCTATCCTCCAACCAAACAAAATAATTGACATATTCAATTCCTGAGCATGAAAACTTTCCTGCAAACGAACACATGAATTGGTTTTGGCCCAATTCCAAAACTTCTGCGACATAGGTTTTTGGCCAAAACCAATTCCTGTCAATCAAAACCTACCAAACGAACGCGCCCTAAAAGTTTTTGGGTTAAGAGTGACGGTATTACATAGAGTTAACTTTGAGTAGGAGTTTTTTGTTCTCTTAAAACTTGTAATTTGATTAAATTGGTTTTTTTGTGTTTGGGTTGTGGATAAGAATTGAGTTTGGAGATAAAATTTCAAAATTTATGGTTTGCATTTAACAAATGGTTGCATATAGCTAAAATGGGTTTGCGGTTAACAATCACTAAAAAAATCAACCAAGAATTCACCATAACTTTTTAATTATGTTTGAAGTATTCTAACCTGTTGAGGGCATGTTTTTAATGCTTCAGACATGTGTATGTTAACTGCAGGAGTTAATCAAATTGCATGAAATATATGAAGTACTAATCCCTCAAGCTGTGAGAGTCATATAAGTGGACCTATTATCTCCATATTATGAGACAATGGGTATCGTTTTAACTATCGCTTCATGTAAATTATATTTAAGATCATATATAGTTCAAAAAAAAATTTGTTTTGGCAGCCAGAATGCTGGACCCTAACTGCATTAGATATCATACAGTTGTTTGGTCAGTTGCATTTATTGCTTACTTTGAAGCACTCGGGCTTAGAATACCTGGTTATTTTTTAGGAAGTCAAAAGATGTTGACAGGGCGAGAACCCTACAATCTATGACAGAGTTAATGGAGCTAACAGAAGTAGATTTACCGATACGTAGACGATTGACTCTGATGTACGGCAATCATTATCCCGATCAAATGAATGGAACCGAAGATCATGAGAGTTATAGGTGGTGTGAGTACCTTGAGCGAAGATCCCTTGGAGAAGGCGGCGAGATTAGATTGGAGGCGGCCGGAGAGAAAGACAAGCTCCTGGCCCTTGGTCTCAAACGTACCGATGCAGAAGACTTGCAGAGCCTTCCGCCCTCCCTCCATTTACGGCTAACTCTAGAGTTAGGGTTACGTTTAGGGTTTAGAGTCGAGCAAGAATTATAATCTATAGAATTGTGGAAAGGAGATCGGCTGGCCTCGGTTTCTTCAGATTGCCGGGAAGAAGTAAAACCCAGCCTACTAGCCTAGTAGAAAGAGAGAGAGAGAGAGAGAGGAATTGGGATCTCTCCATTTTGAGCCAAATGGAGCGAGGAGCGATGCTATTGGCGGTTGAAGACTTTAAAATTATATATCTTCTCCTTAAAAATGTGTTTTTATTAACAAATAAAGTTTGGCTTTTTGTAAATCATTACTATTAATAAATTATTAAAATTTAAAAAAAAAATATTTAAACTTTAAAGATCATTTTATTATTAGCAATTCATCAGATAAATAGAAATTTTTCTATACCATATAATATGTTACATTCCTTCCTTTCAAATAAGTGTTATTCATGTCAAATAAGCGTTATTCATGTCAAATAAGCGTTTGCGCTAAACTATCTGTTTTATCATTACAAAATGATTCTAGTAGTTATTTTGATTTTTTGGTACAAAAAATAAACAAACAATGATAATCTTTAAAAACTCTCAAAAATCTCTTCAAAAACTAGTAATTGATGTATCATAGTCTCAAAAAAAAAACAGTAAACTTTGTTGGACTTCTAAGGGCACCGACGCTGGTGGAGTCTTCCACCCCTCCGGTACCGGCTCCGACGGAGGGTGTTTCACCACCGCCGGGATCATCCGAGATGGTTACTCTCCTGCCACCGCCGAGACTGTCGGAAGAAAGAGCGAGAGGTTTGTGTGGGCCACATCCTCTACCCTAAAATCTCTCAAAGTTAACTTTGCTGGCTCCCAACTGTTTAGAGCTTGCTAGTCATGATTATGTTGTAAAAGGTCTGCTGATTATGTAACTTTTTGATCGCTATTTTAATAGTAAATTGAAAATCAGTTGATTATAAGTTGGAGTACATTCTATTGATATCTTTGTTGTAGATTTTCGAACTCCAATTTACCATTTGTTAACAAAATAAATAATAAAAATATACAGCATAGAGCTTGATAAGGAAGCTTAGGACGCGTTTAATTTACAAAAAAAAAAAAGATTAAAATAATAGTCATAATATATTATATAATCCCAATATACAGCATAGACCTTGACAAGTCATTTATTTTGATTACATTTCGTTGAAATATTCGTTAATTTGAATAAACGATGCAATCATTCAAATAATACACTCACGTCGTCTCTTGAATATCAGATCAAACACGTTATATAATTTTTTGGCTTTAGGATTTAGGGTTTATCATAGAGGTTTTTGGCTTTAACATTTCGGAAAGGGTTGCCCGGTTCAGGTCTTTTGGATTCACGACTTTGATGGTCATAAAACATTGTTCCCGGGCGGCACCGAGCAACCATGTTAGGCTCGTTGGAGTTGGGGTGGCTGGCGATGGCTTTCGCCTTATTGAAAATATAAAATTTCTTAGAAATCAGACAAAAAAATCAAGGGAAACTTCGTTTCAGAGCTAAAACTTCATAAATGGGGGAAGAAAGAGGGAAGGCGGGGGTGCCTATGGCCGCCAGGGGTCTCAAGCGTCCCTACAGACGACGCCCAAGGGTCCATAGACATCAGGTGAGGCGGTGACGATGAATGACTCTTGCCCCCTTCCTCGTCAAGCCAACGAGAGTGCTTAGGAGGAAGAAGACCGGGTTGATTCGGCTGAAGTAACCCATTTCAATTTGATCACTTTCATGCCTGCGTCGTCGCTCATGGACTTTTTGGGGGTCAAACAAACTCGGAAAAACTCTTTATTGGGCTCCTTGAAACCGTCTCGACAAACCGATCACAGTTGTGTTGAACATTTAGGGCAAATTAGGTATATATAGTATAAATATAGATGCACAAGAACCTAAAGAAATATAAAATATTGGAATAAAATATTATTGCATAGGTAGGAAGTAAGTATGCGAGTGGGAATGAAAGAGGAATTATTGCACATGCAAACTTGTGCTCATTCATCATCATCATCATCATCATCATCATCATCATCATATAAATAAATACTCACGTTTCATGCGTTTGCTTT
The DNA here is from genome assembly GCA_033032865.1 of Dactylorhiza incarnata. Lineage (NCBI taxonomy): Eukaryota > Viridiplantae > Streptophyta > Magnoliopsida > Asparagales > Orchidaceae > Dactylorhiza > Dactylorhiza incarnata. Next base: position 644,523 of record JAWHQI010000170.1, read on the forward strand.
ACTTTATTATTAGAGAGTCAAACTTAGCAATGTGTTTATTTATCGGAAAATTTAATACATTTATTAAATATTCTGATAGTGGTTGGCTGTTGCCGGTGAAAATATAATATTCTAATAATAATAATAATACTAATAATAATAATATAATAAATAAGACTAAGAGAGGAAATTTTGGTTTATTTTCCCGCTATAAATTAAAGCGCGCTTTTAGGGCTCTTTCGTTCTACAGCTGCCAGAAAAGCATGCCCTCTGCGCTGCTGTTTCGCCCCACCGCCGCAATAGTTTTTCCCCAAACCCTGCGAGAAGCCTCGATCCATCGCCATCCCAACTCCAAAAATGCTATTTCGATTCATGGATCTTCGCTTGGCCGGCGCTTCGTCGGAAGAATGTATGCTTCTGATCAACCGAAGCTCATGAAATCTGGGAGTGCTCGCTGTTCTGGGAACTTCAATGGAGTAGAAGAGACTAGCTTGGAAGACGACGAGAGTGCCTCGTGGAAAATGGCTTCGGGGCTGGAGGGATTCGAATCCACTGTAAATCGGATGGTAATACATGTCAACATCATCTTTGATTATTGCCTGCTCACTCTATTTTGCATTTTCTTCGATCAAACCAATCGTTATCTGACTGCAGTCCGCTTCTGTTTATTTTTTATTTCCTGCCAGAGCAAGTGGCTTTTTGCTGCTACCTTTAGCCTCGTCATACTGTGGAAGCACGACGCAGAAGTCATGTGGATTGCGATGGGAACAGTTCTGAATTTCTGGTTCTCCGTCGCATTGAAGCAGATGATAAATCAGGAGAGGCCATCGGCGCTGAGATCCGATCCGGGAATGCCCTCATCCCATGCTCAATTCATGTTCTTTGCAGTCGTTTCTGCACTTCTCTCATGTAAGATTATACTCACCTTATATTTTTAGGGTGATGTTAAATGCACACCTAAATTGACTATGTGCACACCAATTTTTAAAAACCTTCCTCATTTATTTTACCTGTTAAATGCACACCGATATAAAAACTGAAATTGCTCCTTCCGCCTCTTCGTTGATGCCCTAGCCGTTCTCGCGCCTCCTCGCTCAAGACGATGATTCCTCCTTCCGTCTCCTCGCTTCCTTCCTGCTCTCGCGCCTCCTCGTTCAAGCCGACGAAAGCCCCTCCCTCCTCTTCTCCGATCTCGCGCCTCCTCGCTCAAGACGGCAAAGGCGATCTAGTACTCTGTTCAAGCCGCCGAAGCCTCCATCTTCTACCGTATTGTGAAGCCTCCATCCTCAAGCCGGCGAAGACGGCAAAGCCTCCATCCTCCTTCCGCCATTGTTGTAGGTTTTGTTGCGAAACCTCCATCCTCATTTATTGCGAAGCCTCCATCCTCCTTCCGCCATTGTTGTCCGGCAGATTTTGTTTCCAGGTATAGGTACTTCTAGGTTTTTCTTGTTTATTGTTTCTTGTTGTCACTGTTGTTTAGCCATTGTTGTTCGCCATTGTTGTCCGGTCAAAAAAATTTCGGCCATTGTTGTCCGGTCAAAAAAATTTCAGCCATTGTTGTTCGCTGCAAGCCGGTTCCAACATTACATCTCCGATAATTTTTTTTTTAATTTGGTGTGCATATAACAATATGGTGTGCATTTAAAATTTTAGGGTGTGCATATATCACTGGTGTACATATAGCGAATTTTGGTGTGCCTTTAACACCACCCTATTTTTATTAGTGCTAGATTTCACGCACATATATAGATGTATATATATCATTTCTTCTGATTTACAAATTGGAGTATAAATTATTGCTGGTCTCATATATATTTTCATTGTATTTCCTATTATGGTGTTTTCTATTCGCTTATTAGTTAAGTCGTATAAACGGGAGTTGGGGATAGTCATATTTTTCATCTTTATAGTCTTAGGCTTAGGATCCCTCTTTGGAGAGGACTCATCAAGGAAACCAACCCTCTAGCATCCGCCTCTGGTCCCACCACCAAAACCGAGTCCTCCAACACAACTTCTCTCACCCGATCACATCGACCTCCACCGGCAAGGCCTTTGTTTCTGTTGCAAACAACCGCACTGCTCCCTTCACAACTGTCCCCATAAAGAACTGCGCTTATTGCTAGCAGCTGAAGATGAGGACAATACAATCGCTGATTTTGAAGTCTTGGAGATCGAGGATGTCATCACTACTACGTGATCTCGAGGACAAAAGGCCGATTTTGAAGAGCGGAGTGTTGATACGTTTAGCTAGTCTAAAATTAATTAGTGACTTAGGATCTCTCTTTGGAGTGGGCTCTTCGAGGGAACCTGCTCTCAAGAGCGTGGCGCGAGTATCCCTCGCGACTGTATCCCTCTTATATTCTATTGCATTTCGATTCGGTGCGAACCACATATGTACTTAATACTAAATGATATAATCTTTTGTGACCAAAGTACTCTCAATCAATCGTAGTTTCATATTGGTTGAAGAATCTTTATGAGAAAAATGAGAAAATCTAGATAGTGTTTTTGGCATTTTCCCCTTGATTAATGTTTCTATTAATAGTAGAGCTTTCATGAAAGAATTTTGTATGTTAGAGATCAAAAATGTGTTTTTTTAAAAGGGACATAATAAGTCTGGTATAAACTTAATGCACCTGAATGATACTTACCAATTTTATAAATATTAATGAAAAGAATATTGAAGTAATAATTCCCCTCATTGATGCAGTGATGAAGTGGATGAAATTTAATCTTCTTACGGTTGCTATTGGGACATTCATCCTCATATGTGGATCTTATCTGGTAAGATATCATCTTTATCTGCTTTTTCTTTGGATATTTCAATTTAGGGGGGGTTTCAGTTCTTTGATATATACTTATTGTGTGTGTTATTAACATTTATTTATCAATTGTTTGATTTGATGACATTGATGTGCTACTGTTTTAAAAGCGCTGTTCTTCAAATAACACTGCTATATATCTAGATAACATCATACTAAACAGATGCTAAATTGCTATCTTTTGTGATAAAATTATTTGAATATATCATGTGGTGCTTCCATCAGTCCATGCAGTCATATTGTAAAATCTGAAGGAAGTGGCACATGAAATCCTTCAAAATCATACTGTAAAACATGAATCAAATCATTTCTTGCTGTTTTTTTAGTTTTTGTAGACTGAAAGGAGCAAACTCCTCTTCTGAAAGTCGAAGCAGGAATCAACTCGGTGTTCTTCTAGTGCCGCATCTATCCTACATCTCAGTATTTTGTATTAAAAAAAACAGTAACGGACAGCAGAGAATTAAAGGCAGAAAAACAGAGTAGATGATGCTCCAGTAAAATGAAAGACAAAAAAGTATAATTCTTTTTTTAGATGAATCAAAAACTTATGTCATCCCTTACCATCATAGAGTTAGTTTTGGACATGAAGAAGATTTATTCCCTGCTAACCTAATTAGTTCCAGTCCTGTCTTTTTTACCGTCTCCCTTATGATCGATCATTGCCATTATCTTTCTTGTTATTCTCTGTGTTGGTGTGTGTTTAGCGCTGAGTGATGTGCGGTTAGCGCATTCCCTCCTTTTGTGTAATTAGTCCCACATCTCCAATCAGGAATTAGATTCACTCTTGTGTATGTATAAATAGGGGATCAATGTAAGAGGGAAAGTGTAACTTTAGAGTGAATAAAACGAACTTTTATTCCATTTTCAACTTGGTATCAGAGCGAGGTTCGGATCCGGTGCGAGAGTGTGCAGCGGGATGAACTACGGAGGTGGTCTCTCTGGCGGAGTTGCTGCGGCACTAGGGCTGCGGCACCTACGCAGAAAAATTTGCGCGGCTCCTGCGCAAAGGAGGGGTGCGCAGCACCTGCGCGCGGTTGAGCGACACCTGCGCGTTTCACCTGCGCAGAGGAAAGGTGCGCGGCACCTGCGCAGAGGAGAGGTGCGCGACACCTGCGCAGAGGAGAGGTGCGCGACACCTGCGCAGAGGAGGGGTGCGCGGGACCTGCGCAGTGAGCGGCACCTGCGCGCGGCCCTTGCATGCGGCAGCGGTGAGCTTCACTGGGAGCACGCGGGGCACTTGCACTCGACTAGTATCGCTCGAATGGGAGCACTAGCGGGAGGGGCACGACATTTGCAAGGAGGCGCTCCACTCGACGCTTCCACGGTAGCGACACACCCAAGGAGGCGTGGCACTGTGCGGGACCTGCGCGCGACTCTTGCGCAGAGGAGGGGCACGACACCTGCGCGCGGCTCTGGAGCAAGTGCGGCAACAAGCTTGTAGATCTTGCACAGAAGAGGGGTGTGTGGGAGCAAGTGCAGCAACAAGCTTGCGGATCTTGCACTGTGCGGGACCTGCCCGCGACTCTTGCGCAGAGGAGGGGCGCGGTTCTTGCACAGTGCGGCAACACGGCAGCGGCAAGTTCGCAGCAAGCTTGCACGACATTGGACAACGAGTGTGCGACGTTTGCGCGGCGTCTGTGGCATTTGTGCCTGTTTCAGAGAAGCAACAGTGCGCAACGAGCGCAGGGAGTGCCACTTGGTGCGGCAGCGCGGGAGTTGCGCAGGGAGTGGAGCAGGAAGTGCTGCGGGAGCACGCGGCAAGCGACTGGTCATCGTCGTGTGGCAGTACGGCCTGCGGGCGCGCATCTTCTTTTTTAAGAGGGTTAATTAATAAGAGGATTAACAAAATTCAAGAAATTGTTGAAATAAGACGATAAATAAATAATTGAGAAATTGGTTGCAAAAATGGAGGAGGCGGATCTAAAGGTGTTCTTCGAATTCTTGCGGATGTCCAAAGGCGAGAGAGTAGCTCAGTCGTCGCCGCCTCTGGTGAAGCTGGATCTCCCCCCTGTGGAGCTAAAGCTCGATGGACCTGCTACATATTTGAGTTGGTCGCGTCAGGTGAAGAGGGCACTCTCCGGGAGGAACCTGAAGGGTTATCTGACTGGTGAAAAGGAGGAGCTAGAAAAGGACTCAGATGGGTACAATGAGTGGAAGACTACACATAGTCTATTACACACTTGGCTCCTAAATTCGATGGTCGCGTCTATTGCTATCACTGTGGATGGCATAGAGACTGTAAGCAATGTTTGGGGGAAGCTACAGAGGCTATATGCAGGAATCGACAACAACATGCGCGTGTTTCAGATCGAGCGGGAGATAGAGACTGTAACCCAGGGGGATCGTTTGATTCAAGAGTATGCCGCAGATTTGGAGCGACTGTGGGCAGATTATGATTATTTCTCACCAGTCGCATGCTGCAAAGACCCTGAATGCACGAAAGGGGAGCGAGATGCTCAGCGGAGGACTATGCACTTTATGAGGGGGTTGAACCCGACATTTGAGCAAAGGAGTGCGATGTTGCTCGCTCAGCCAAAGATTCCCTCACTAGACGAGACGATCCCAGCTATGATGCAGGAGGAGGGCCGAATTAAGCTTCAGTCTGGTACGACTGCACCCACCGGGGTGAAGTCAACCCTAGTGGTAACCAATTCTGGACACACAGGATACAAGGGTGAGACATGACAGTGTTACAATTGTGGCGAGACAGGTCATTTGCGACTGGCTTGCCCCAAGCCACCGAAAGAGCGGGATGCAGGTGGATGGGGAAAAGGAGGCTACCGTGGTCGCGGTCGTGGTGGTCGCAGAGGTGGTGGAAGAGGAGGTTAACATGCGAATCTAATGATAGCCGAAGGCGAGGTAGACGGAAGTATGACTGATATAGGTTACTCAGAGGAACAAGAGATTGTGAACGCTTACTCTCAGCTGATGCAGAGAAAGCAAAAGGGTGTGATGGATGACGCACTCACTCCAGTTTCATCAAGGGGTAACATTGCCTCGTTCGCTCAGTCAACCTCAGGTACAAATGAAACTCTGGCCCTCGCAGCTATATCCAATACTAGATCACCAGATTGGATAGTCGATTCGGGTGCCTCTCGACATGTCACTGGGGATGCTAGGGAATTCCTTTCGTATACTCCCCTAGTAGTCCCAGAGGGCATCCGGACTGCTGATGGCACAGCTCAACCAGTGGTTGGTAAGGGTACCGTGCGATGTACCAATACTTTGACTGTCCAATGTTTTGCATGCTCCATCTTTTCCTGTGAATCTCCTATCCATTAGTGTCATCATATCTCAACTAAAATGTGTTGTTTTGTTTGATATTCCGAAGGTGACCTTCCAAGAGAAGGAGACCGACAGAAGACTTGGGACTGACACATGACATAGTGGCTTGTGGTACCTGGATAAGGAAAGTATGGACTCAGCTCTCTCAACACTGGTAGAAGATGTCGCAGGAGTCGGAAGGAACATAGAAGAATTGCTTCTTCTTTATCATCGGCGTTTGGGACATCCCTCTTTTCATGTTTTAAGTCAGTTGTATAGTTGTTAAAGGCGCGCCTCAGGCGCGCCTAAGGCTCCAGGCTCAACGGGCTCAGAGGCTTGCGCCTTTGAGCGCCTTTTTTGTGCCTTTGGAGTATAAAAGGCGCGCCTGGGAGCGATTTTTGTTGCAAATCTTTTTTTCCCAAAAGAAAGAAAGAAATAATGTAAGAACTTAATATTTTTTGCATGATTTAGTGTTTGTGAAACATAATCGAGTGTTAAGACTTAGATATGATGCAAGTGATCACATTAATTCTATTTTTTAAGAGTTATAAATGATAGTAATGATTGATTAATGAGTAGAATAGATGAAAAATCTGATCAAGAAGATGAACTGATATTTGATGCTTATTTTTTAAAATGAATGTGGTTGCGCCTTGCCTTCGTCAGGCGCGCGCCTGCGCCTTGAGCCTTGCGTCTAGGCTCCAAGACCCCTTAGCGCCTTGGTGCGCCTTGCGCCTTGGTGCGCCTTGCGCCTTTAATAACTTAAGTTGTACCCCACTTTATTTGAAAAAGCTAATCGTAATAAACTTGTCTGTGACGCATGCGAGTTTGGGAAACACATTAGAAACTCTTATTCCAGTTCGAATAATAAAAGTGTTGCTCCTTCTGATTTAATATACTCTGATGTTTGGGGACCTTGTCCTACAACTACTATAAATGAGTTTCGTTATTTTGTGTCTTTCATTGATTACTTTTCTCGAGTGACCTGACTTTATTTGATGAAAAATAAAAGTGATGTATTTGCATGCTTTAAGGATTTCCACAAAGGGGTTCAGACTCAATATGGTGCAGTTGTAAAAGTATTGAGATCTGACAATGGGACAGAGTACACCAACAGAGCATTTAGAGAGTACTTGTCTTCACAGGGAATACAACATCAAAAGACTTGTCCGTACACCTGAGCACAATGGTGTAGCGAAACGGAAGAACATGCACCTTTTGGAAGTGACTCGGAGTATGATGATATCGATGAAGGTACCAAAATACTTGTGGGGGCAAGTTGTTCTTACAACAGCATATTTGATCAATCGAATGCCCTCACGAATGTTGGAATGAAAGTCTCCAATTGAGATACTACGGGGGAAGAATATAGATATTCTTCCCCTCAAGACCTTCGGTTGCGTGTGCTTCGTACATGATCGGAGACCAAATGTGGGAAAGTTGAATCCAAAGGCTCTGAAGTGTGTCTTTGTTGGGTATTCAGCTACTCAAAAGGGGTATGTGTGTTGGAGTCCGGTAGAGAGAAAATTATTCATTAGTATGGATGTCACATTTAGGGAGTTCGAGCCATATTACTCCTCTTCAGTTGACTCACCTTTTGAGGACCCGCTTGTTACAGACGATATGAGGCGAGAAGGGGAAGATAGCAGTAATAGTGAGAGGAGGATAGTAAGTATCTCTTGCCCTCCTGTACAGAAGGGTGTGGAGTTGGTTGTTGCGCCAGTACAAGAGGAAAATAAATCCGACACTGATGAACATCAGGTTTAGGGGGAGCTGAGAGTGTATACACGAAGAGTCCAGCAGAATGAAACTATAATACCTACAATGCCACTTGTGTCGAGTCCCGTGTCTTCTGCTACTCTGACTCCTGAGACACCTACTCTATCCACTTCAGCCTCTGAATCCACAGGTGCTATAATTCCTCCCCTTCCTACCTTCTCTCTCATCCCGGTAAGGCGGAGTTCCCGCAGGAATGCAGGAGTCTCACCTGATCGGTATGGCTTTCCCCATGATATTGCCCAATTTATCTCTTACTCTAAAATATCACCTATACATGGAGCATTCATTACATCTTTGGACAATGTCTCTATTCCTAAGTGTTGGCAGGTTGCTAAGGAGGATCCACAGTGGAAAGCTGCAATGCTAGAAGAACTTGGGGCATTGGAAAAGAATAACATCTGGAATCTTGTATCTCTACCACCTGGAAAAAAGGCGGTTGGGTGCAAATGGGTTTTTACGATGAAACAAAACCCGCAAGGTCAGGTTGAACGCTACAAAGCCCGATTAGTTGCAAAGGGGTATAGTCAGACTTATGACATCGGCTACGATGAGATCTTTGCACCCGTCGCAAAGATGAGCACAGTGCGAACATTGATATCTTTGGCGGCAAATGAGGGATGGAAACTACACCAGCTGGACGTGAAGAATGCCTTTCTTCACGGGGACTTGTTGGAAGAAGTTTACATGGAGGTACCACCGGGTTTTGGCACGAAGCAAACAACAGGGAAGGTGTGTAGACTCAAGAAGTCACTTTATGGACTGAAGCAGTCTCCTCGAGCCTGGTTTGACAGGTTCAGGAGGGCCATGGTAGCTATGGGATATCAGCAGACCAATGCGGACCATACAGTGTTCTTTTGACAACGTGGAGCTCACATTACAATACTTGCTGTGTATGTGGACGACATGATCATCACAGGCGATGATGAAGGTGAAATTACTCAGCTGAAGAAGAAATTGGGAAAGGAGTTTGAGGTGAAAGACTTGGAGCAACTAAGGTATTTTCTTGGGATTGGGGTAGCCCAAGGTGCAGAAGGGATTGCTCTATTCCAACGGAAATATGTGTTGGATTTGCTCAAAGAGACATGTATGCTAGGGTGCAGACCTGCAGTTGCTCTCATTGATCAGAAGTCCAAGTTTGGTGCTGAGGCAGGAGAGCCAATTGATAAAGAAAGGTACTAGAGATTGGTAGGCCGCCTGATCTATCTGGGTCACACCCGCCCCGACATAGCGTTTGCCGTAAATGTTGTGGCTCGCTATATGCATGATCCTAGGGAGGGTCACATGGATGTTGTATACCAGATTCTCAGGTACTTAAAGAGTGCACCAAGAAAGGGTCTGATCTTCAGAAGGAATGGACATTCAAACATCGAAGGCTATTGTGACTCTGACTGAGCTAGTTGCGTTGATGACAGAAGGTCAACGTCTGGATACTGCATGTTTGTAGGAGGCAATCTAGTTTCCTGGAGGAGTAAGAAGCAGACAGTAGTTGCAAGGTCTACAGCCGAAGCAGAGTACCGAGCCATGGCCTTAGGTGTGGGAGAGTTATTGTGGTTGAAATCCCTGCTAATGGAACTCAAGATAGACCAAGGAGGGCAGATGACATTATGGTGTGACAGCAAGTCAGCCATCAGCATTGCAAATAACCATGTCCATCATGACCGAACGAAGCATATAGAGATCGACAGGTTCTTTATCAAGGAGAAACTAAATAGCGGGGTGCTCAAATTGGGATATGTGGATACGAATGAGCAGGTGGCTGATTGTCTAACTAAAGGACTCAGCTCATTTGATTTATCCAGATTGGGTGACAAGATGGGCTTAGTGGATATCTTTCTTCCACCTTGAGGGGGAGTGTTGGTGTGCGTTTAGCGCTGAGTGGTGTGCGGTTAGCGCATTCCCTCCTTTTGTGTAATTAGTCCAACATCTCCAATCAGGAATTAGATTCACTCTTGTGTATGTATAAATAAGGGATCAATGTAAGAGGGAAAGTGTAACTTTAGAGTGTGAATAAAACGAACTTTTATTCCATTTTCAACTCTCTGGTTAATATTTCTTAATTTTTTTGCCTTCTACCTGCAGCAAATGTCTTCTCTGATGCCAGCAGTTGTTTAAATACCTCAAAACCAATCATAATGTTTACAGTGATAGTTTTTAGTTATTACGTATATACATGTTGCTATATCAACATCTTTCTGCATCGACATGACGTGGTCATAGTTTCAGTGGTTCCTCATCAGTTTTGTTGAAAGTTGAAACCCATGTTCTGGGATTTTCTTATTCCATAGGAAACTCGAGAGCTCCATCCGAAACATAAATTAAAATTTTTGGTTCAATTAATCTATTTGGCTACAGTATTTTCGGTATGAAATCAAATGTTCCATATGAAACTAACATTTTTGAATGACAATTCTTTGAAATTCTTGAGGAGTCGTCAATTTTATCTTTACAGCTCCATGAAATTTCAGGTAGCCCACATAGTTTTTGAGAAGTTTAATTATTAAAAAGTAATTGAAACCAAAATCAAATTGTGAATGCAGTATAATTATCAAAACTTAAACTTATGGAATGGGATTGAAACCGAAACCAAGTTGTAGAATCTTTGGTCCTAACACGAAACATGTCAATTGAGCTTTACATGCTTCTGTTATCATCATTTTCCAGACCAAAGATAAATAAGTTTTGTTTTATAAACCTACCGGAGTGTCAAGTGCAAGGAGCTCCTGCTAATGCAATTATGGGAGGCAGCATGGCCTTGGCTCTATCCCTACATTTTATAGAGAGGCTCTTTTCATAATTGGATTGGCGACCTCCAGATAACACTAGAGATAGGCCAACCACTCCTTCGACCACGTGTTTTCTATTTTTTGATATATCTGAATGTATAATTGCATCATCTTCGACTAAAAAGTAGTATTTTGGACTGATAATTGTCTTTGTTTTCCATTTACATGTGCAGTCATGGCTGAGAGTATCCCAAGGAATGCATACTATAAACCAAGTGCTTGCTGGTGCTGCCATAGGTTCTATGTGTGGCATGGCATGGTTTTGGGTATGGCATGAATTTGTTCTAGAAGCATTTATCTCCTCCAACTGGGTCCAAAAAACTGCTGCTGTTGCCTCAGTAGTTTTTTGCATAATCTACTCCCTCCAATCTCTCTCACATTTGCTTCGGGATGAATAATGAGCGTCTCTCACCTTGGTATCCATGCTTTTTCTTCTTCTATAAAATTGGCTAAACTGGGTGGTGACGGCTATGGTCCTCTCCCACTCCATTTAACCTTCCAGGAAAAATGTGAGATTACTTTGGTTGAAGAATACATGGACGAGAGAGAGCAAAAAAAATTTGAAAAGAACTTCCTGGAGAAGAATATATGGATGTTTAGGATGGGTCCACTTTATGCTGGTCTTTGATGATTGTTGAGGCTTAAATTGGTGAGATGATTTTTGAGATATATTCTCTGCGCAATTTAATGCCATCTGAAACACAAATTGCTCTCCTAAAGTGCGATTACGGCAGGTAGTGCTTCTAAATTTAAAAGCTTGTTCGCAAAACGCACCCAACAAGGATTGATTGTTTCCTCGGAGCGCCAAAACTGAGATTAAAGATTTTTAAAGTTCATCACTTAGGAGTGAAAAAGAATAGTCTTGAAGTCAGCCGGTTGGGATCTGAACTTGAAGCTTCAAAACTTCAATCATCAACCTAGCAAAGGAAAGTTCAAACAGGTGAGGCGAAGGATCAACCTTCATTCTGCAGCGTCTTGCCCAACTTATTCCAATGAAGCATATGAAAACACTATGATGTTGGAGAAGACACTACGAAAAATATTCTGGAATGATCACAAGAACCTGACATTGTGGATAAAAAGAAAAACCACCTGCGACTTCTATACCAAACTATAGAGATATGCTGATAGTGAATGTGCAGACAATCAAGTAGTCCATAATCCTTCAAACCCACTTCCCTTATATAGTTTTATTTCCATAAATTTTTTCATACAATTTATAAAAGCTTGTAAGAAGACAATATATTATGCCAATTGTTAGGCGAGAGTAATTTTCCACAAGTGTTGCTTCATTTATATGTTATGCATTCATATTATTGCTTTTCATGTTTGGTACTAGACTTGTACATATTCTCCTCTGGTCATTGTCGACACCTTTGAGACTCTCTCCATTTGCCCATTTAATGGTCCAGATGGTTCTTTATTTTATCCAAGGGAGTGAAATATTTTGGCTTTATGAAAAATTAAAAAAGGATGAGATTACTTAACCCATCGGATTAGACAAAAATAAATTTGGACCGCAAAACGGATACTATCACCATTTGAGTCCAAATGGAGAGGATCCTGAATCGTTACCGGATAGGGGCAAAAACACCCACATCTCATCATTTTGTGATCCAAACTTTGGGCCTCGCACGGAAGGTGAGAATATCATTTTACGTGACTAGTCATATCATAAGTGTTGTAGTTTGCGTTTATATTAATATTTTAGTCCATACAAGTCTTGTTGTACATGTCTTATGTTTAGTCCCATATTGTATGTTTTATTACTCCATGTGTCTTATGTTTAGTCCAATATATTTCCTTTCTTATATTCCAGTATGGTATCCGAGCTGGAATTGACTCTTCCCTGAAATTTTGACGCCCTAAAAATACTGGCAACCTAAATTTCTCGGTGTAATCCTCTCTAGATCATATCTCTTTCTCCCATTAGTGTTTTTGTCGACGAGTCCTACTTCAGCTCCCGTCGACGGGAGCGGCTTTTGATCACCACGACGAAAACGCCTGAGGGGGCTCCTGCCTGCGCTATCATCGACGGTCCTGTCGATCGTAGCTCTCGCCTCTGCCGTCTCCCTACTTCTTCGAGAGATCGAGCAACCTCTTCTATCTTCTGCTGGCTCCATCTATCTCCTGCAGCAGTCGATGCTCTCTTTCGACTAGAGATGGTTTTGGCTTTCAATCTCGATGACTTTTCGGATGCTCCGATCCCGTCCAATTCCAGCCGTAGCTCTTCAATTTCAGCCACAGCCACCCTTCTGGGGTGTTATTCTCTCGTCGATGATGGAGTTTCTTGATTTGTTTTTAGTTTTCTTTGTGTCTTTGTTTAGTTGTTAATTTTATTTTGTGTCTAGTCTTCAAGCCTTCATGCACGTGTGTTCCACGTGAGGGGGAGTGTTTGAGACGAAGACGTCTCAGATGATATTTCCTGACTCTTTCCTTAGTCTCACACGGCCTCCAGACTTATTTGTTATCTTGTTGTTTGTATCTCCCCAATTTTCCTTCGTTGTTAGGTAGGTGTTGTGTGGTCTTTGTTAGTTGACTTTTCTATCCAGCGGGTTGTATCGTGTATGAGTATCCCCGGTTACCTGTCTGTTGATTTCTATCCAACGAGTCCACGTCATGTGTGGGACCTGCGTCGTGTGTGGATCTACGTCGTGTGTGGGTCTACGTCCCCGACTTGATTCCCCGGTTTGGAATTTTTTCCTGGAGGCTCGTCTGTTGTTTTTTCTCACTTAGCCTACCATTATTACCTTTCTTTTTATGATGTTTTCAAGCTAGAGGTTTCCCCTCCAACTTGAGGGGGAGTGTTGGAGTTTGCATTTATATTAATATTTTAGTCCATATAAGTCTTGTTGTATGTGTCCTATGTTTAGTCCCACATTGTAAGTTTTACTTTGTGTCCGTTGTACTCCTATAAATTATCTCATTGTGGAAGAATATATTGCACCGTATATTTTCTTTCTTATATTCCAACAATAAGTCATTTATGTAAGAGAATAATTATGATATTATTTCATTATTAGGTGTTTTCTATTTTAATTAATCAACGAGATACTCGTTCTTTAATTAGCATGCCCATGAGTTTATATAAGGAGGAATGATGTGTGTGAACTGAGATATCTTCAAATCATATAGTCTTTTGGATTCTATCCTCTTGCGGAGAATTCGGCCAAGGGACAGACGTCGGTTTTTGTTACGAGTGCGATATATTTGAGAGAAGAGCGAGCGAGAGAAGACCAACAAGAGAATGGAATAGGGGAAATAATAAATCCACATGAGAAACACAAGTACAACCTAGGGCTTTCATGAGATGGTTAATCTATAAAGCCGATGAAATGCTTAGGCTCTGTTTGCGAGAGCTCTGGCGGCTGGAAAAGCTATATTCCATCCGCTAGAGCCGAAAAATTACTGTTTGTTTGCACAGCTCTTTGAAAAACGCTCTATATAATATGGCGTTTTTAGGTATATTCCAAAATCGGGTCGCCTCTAGCTTCTGCGCTCATGAAAAGCGCGCTGGAAAAGTTGCGCACGTTTCTCACTCCCCTCCTCTCATCTTCTCGATCCTCCTCGAAAAAACTTTTCGATCTCTCTTTCCTGCGCTCCCGGCGAGCAAAACACGGCCGAACCATCGTCTTCTACCTCCCCCGTCGAGCCGTCCTCCCGCTGAGTCCTATTCCAGATCCACAAGTTGATTCCAGTTCCCCTCTTCCAGCGCTCCCGGCGATTCTGATACTACAACAAATGTTGATGACTCATTTATACTCCCAGAGGCTGATGATACTACAACAGATGATGATGTTGAAACGGATATGTTTGATACTGGAAGTGTTCATCATATGTTTGCAGTACGAGATAGTATTACTGAGAAATTGTACAACGCTCACATGTATTAATTTTACAATACAATGTTACAAATTTATACAAACAATGACATTGAAATTTTCATTAATATCAAATTTATTTGTTACATAGGTGAAGAAAAACTGAAGGAAGAAGACGATACACTACAAAGAATAATGTTTACTTTTATTTATGCTATGTTTGAGAACAATTTATATTTTTAATGTTATGTTTAAATGTCTTGTAATATTTTTATTTCTATTATAATTCAATATTATCGTTTTGAAAAAAAACTGCTCTCAAAAAGTTGTTCTACCAAACAGCCTAAAACAAAAAAACTTTGTTCCATCAACACTTATACACAAACTCTCCGAACAGCTTGCAACGTTTTCAAAACAGCTTCTCAAAGAGCTATGTTCAATCAGCTTTATCCGATCAACAACTTTTCCATCAGCAAGAGCTCTCCCAAACAGAGCCTTAATCTATAAACTTCGTGGCATACATGGAATTAACAATTCCAATTCATCAAATAAAATTCAAAATGCAAATTTGAGATTTTTATACGCCTTACGTAGAAAAGCGAAATACGAAGCACAATCATATTATGTGGTCAAACACAAGTTGATGTACACATATGTATAAGTGGGAGGAGTGACACCTTAAGTCCAAACCACAGTGTGAGATAAATCTATACAAGAGAGAGATCAAAGAGATCACTACCCGTACTGTGTTTAGTTTAGCGGCTGGAGAGAGCATCTCTTTATAATCAAGACAATATTGTTGAGTGAAACTGCGAGCCACAAGACGGGCTTTGAGGTGCATAACGGTGAAAACCAATTTACATCCCACATGGAATTGGCCAAGTGGAAGGGAAACAACGTCCCATGTCTGATTACCAAAGGTCCCATGCTGGTTTATTCACCGCACGCTCTCGCTTTGGCCCTGAGGAAAACCTAAGCTTGCTTTGCCTAATAGAAATAAATTGTTTCGCTTAAATTATCGCTTAAGATTTAATTATTTATTGCATGTCTTGTTCTCTCTGTCGCGTCCTGTTGTCATGCTACATATAGAAGAGCTTCATATTTGCATTTCACTTATGGTTGTTTGTTAGTTGCACATCCACGTGTCCCACCATTCATTAGACGGTGTTTAGGCTCATTGCATTCGTTGCATGAATTTTCACATTGCATGTAGGGTTAGGGCGTCACTTGTCCGCCACCTATAGATTCGTTGCTTGCGTCAGAATCGTCTTCAACCATTATAGATAAGTTACCAACACCCACATGGATTCTCGATTCATGTGCTTTAATGAATATCTAGTAATGCAACTGTTTTTCATCAAATGCACAAATCTCATCTCTCCCCACTCATGTCATTCTTGTTGATAGATCTATTTCCCTAGTTCAGTTCAGGGCATTCGTAGAATAAGACCTACATCCTCATTATCTCTACACTCAGTCCATTTTGTCGTGATCTTTTCATATAACCTTATTTCAATTCACAAACTTATTCAATAACATAATAGTATAATAACCTTGATTGCATCTTCTATTTGCAAACATAATTCGAAGACCAAGAAAGTGATTGGTACATGATATAACCAAATGTGTCTATAATTTTGTTGCTAGCTCTTCGCCGACAAATGCCCTTAGCGCCACTGGTTTGGTACCATAAACTCATTAGTCACTTGGGACATCCAGGATTACCAAGGTCCAAGCATACAGAGCATGGTTCCCTCTTCATAAACTTGTAGGATTTTATAATGTGAGTCATGTCAACTGAGGAAACATAATCACATGTCATTTCCCAGCAACATCAATAAGTGGGCTTGTGTACATTTTGCTTGAGTCCATTATGATATTTGGGGACATAATCGGGGCACCACAAAGCTTGGTTTTAGATTTTTTTTTCTTGTTAACTTTCATCGATGATTATTCTAGAATGACTTGGTTATTTTTACTTAAAGATTGAAGTGAGTTGTTTATCATTTTGCAAGTTTTTTGTGCTAAAATTAAAACAATTTAATACTCTTTTTCATATTCTTCGATCTGACAATGCTCACGAAAATTTCTCTCAAACATTCAAACCTTTATGCCATCACACAGAATGATCCGCCAATCCTCTTGCCCCCAGACTCCTCAACAAAACAGTAGTGCTGAGAGAGAGAAATCAATGCTTGGTTGAAACTATCAATACCCTTCTCCTTCATATGCATGCCCCCATTCTATTTTTGAGATGATGTCATGCTAATCTCCCGCCATCTTATAAATTGCATGACCTCATCTGTCTTACATCACCAAGTTCCCTTCTCCATTCTTTTTTCCCCAGGATTCTCTATATTTCATAGTACTGCGCGTCTTTGTTCGCACTTGTTTTGTTCACAATATCTCTTAATCAGGATAAATTATTGTTTTGTTCACAATATGGTCTCTTAGGGTACTCTCGCAGCCAAAAGGATGTCGGTGTTATTTCTGAACTTTTCAATGAGATTTTATTTCAGTGATGTCACTTTCTTTGAAACCACGCCCTTCTTTAATAAATCATCATATATAGTTAAGTCCAGTCATTAAGTTCTTCCTGTTCCGACTCCTATTCATCTTCTCCTATACTTGATTTTGTTGATACATGTTTGCAGCCTCTTATCAAAGTCTTCGGAAGAGCATGCAACGGTGCCTATGGACATCACATTTGTTCCAATAACTCCTTTGATCGACGATTCCCATATATCTGAAATTGTACCACCACATGTTGATGATCGTTTTATCTCCATATGCAAGTCTCGCTACACTTGCACCACTACTCCACCCTATATTGCATTTTGTCTCATATGATCACATGTCTCCATGTTACCGTGCATTTGTTACCTGTCCTTTTCAGTTGCTATACCTTCGACATTGTCCGTCGTCGTTAACCCCATAAACTAAAGTTCCTCGATAAAAAGACCATTGATGGCGAGCACTTCTAGGCAACACAATATCATTAGCAACAGGCGTAGTGGGATGGAACTCGGCGGGCCTGAACTTGTAGTGCACCTCCAACATCTTCGACCACGCCTATGGTGACTACTCTACATACTCTCTCAATGCTCATGGATTGGTGTTCCTGTGTGTCGAGTTCTATTGCAATAGTCAAGAACAATATTAGTACTATGTGATATGCGCCTATGCGTAGTTCGATCAAAATTATAACTAGAATCGAAAAAACATTGCAAAAAAGTGAACCATCGCCAGAAAAATAAACATATTGACCTTCTTAACAAAATGACAAACTCAACAAGACAAACTCAGCAACAAAGAGATAAAGTTGATGGGATGGAGAATCAGCAGATGATAGAGAGCTCAACGACGCCATAAAAGGCTGACAACAAATATAGAAGATTTTTGTCTGAACCTTTTTGAGAAGAAGATTCAGCAAGAGCAATGAAAAATGCCTGGAACAGCGGGAGAAGCAACCACAGTGCAGAGAAAAGACTCAACAACAGTTGAAGTGCAAAGATACGTAAGTTTTCGATCTCACAAGCAACAATCTGCGGAGTTGGAAAAATTATTTTGAGAGAATGGGGTGGATTGCGCTTGCAATCCTTGACTGCGCTTGCAATCCTTGACCGCGCTTACGATCCTTGGCCGCGCTTACGATCCTTGACCGCACTTACGATCCTTGACCGCTCTTACGATCCTTGACGCCTCTTACGATCCTTGACGGCTCTTACGATTGTTCAAGACAGTGCAGAGGAGAACCAAATATATTACAGTTGAAATCAATGAAGATGATACAGTGAAATATGGCAGTCAAAGCAGACAGAATGAAAGAGCAATCGAGTGAGATCGAAGCAGTCGAGAAGGACATTCGAGGGCAAGAATTCAACAACCAGAGCAACTCAATGATCAAAGGCAGAAATAGAAGAATTTATCGTTAAATGCGCGTGGAGACAGAGAGGAATGTCCAGCATGTAGCGTCCGTCGAAGACAGCCGTGAGAAGTCAGGTTCACGGCTTTCAAAGATCAAATACGAATAAAACGAGTTGCATGATCTTTTCTTGATCTGGTATCAAGTTGAAAGTTGAGGAGATACATGTGTTGCTCGTTTTTGGTTCAGCTTCAGAAGGTGAGAGCTTCTAAGGGATCCCTTATTAATTGATTTTATTGGCCTTATTTAGCTTAGTCTCCCAAAGCCTTTTATATGAGAGGAAAGCAGATCTACCAAACTAAACCCCAACAATGCTAACTTTACCATTTATACAAATGTTTTGTAACATAAGTCCAAGACCATGTTAATATAAACAACATATCACAAATTCAACCACAAGTAGTAGAGAACATGTAAAAAAAAGTAGACTACTAGTCAACTTCGATGGAAGAGTCTCTACTACAGGGTATAGCAAGACTCCTGAACAATAAAATAGCACATCAAGCAATATCAACCGAATGATCTTGTCATTATGATGCCAAGTGTTAAGTGGGCAGGATTGATCCAGACTCAAATCTAACCTGCCTGGCCAAAATAGAACACACATATAATGTTATCGAGTTATACGAGGACGAACCACCATGGCGGGTGTATGAGCGGCGAGGCCGTGGAGTGGGCGGCACCACCGGCGCTATCGGAGGAGGCGTGAGCGAGGCGGGTGACACCAGGAGAGTACCGCCAGGCGGTAGCAGCGGCGACAGTGTGGGAGTACCGCCAGGCGGTAGCAGCGGCGACAGCGGGAATGGCTTAGGCGTGGGTGTTTAACAGGCTTAGTAATTTTGAGTTGTGGCTAGGGGTATTTTGGTAATGTATTGGGAAAGGGTCTCATGATATAAGAGGACTTTCTAAACCCTATGAACTATCTTTGGATCAATTAAGCTAATTGGGGTTGCTCCCCTTCTTCTCCTCTCTACCTCTCTCCTTCTCTCTCCCTCCCTCATCCTCGTTCTATCTCTCTCTCTATCGCATGAACCGTCCGATACCCAGGAGGTATCATTGGTCCGACCTGCCGCTCCGCCCGCCGTGAAGCCGCCGGAGTACCTACGCCATGCCTGTCACCACCCGCCAAGCTTCCGGCTCCGCCGACGAGCCGACCGACCTCCACGCCCGCGCCGACGCCTTCGAGTCCGACATCTCCAACCTCCGGGCCGCCCTGGCCACGCTCCAATCCATCGCCCTCA
The DNA here is from genome assembly GCA_033032865.1 of Dactylorhiza incarnata. Classification (NCBI taxonomy): domain Eukaryota; kingdom Viridiplantae; phylum Streptophyta; class Magnoliopsida; order Asparagales; family Orchidaceae; genus Dactylorhiza; species Dactylorhiza incarnata. The sequence goes on from JAWHQI010000170.1 coordinate 664,137, forward strand.
CCAACCAAACCACCACTGCCGCCATTCTCGCCCGCCTAGATCAGCCTCCGGTCGCCTCGCCCATCGCCGCATCTTCCGCCTCCATTCTCGGGCAACCACCGCTCCTGGCTCCCCAACCGCCCCCCGGGCCAGATCCGCGCCCGACAACTCCGGCTCCGACAGCTAACCGACCCCCGCTGGCGTTGGAGTTGCCGTCTTTCACCGGGGTCGACCCCATGGCTGGATAGCTCGCGCCGAGCAGTTTTTCGACCTCCACTTGACCTCAGAAGCCGACAAGGTGGGCACGGCGGTCGTCGACCTTTCCGGCTCCGCGTTGCACTGGGCACGGTGGCTTCGCCAGGTGCAACCCCTGATTTCCTGGGATGAGCTCAAGCACGAAATGATTCAGCGTTACGATGCGCGTTACTCCGGATCCGCCATCGAACGCCTCTGCAGCATACGCCAGTCCTCCGACCTCGACACATACATTGATGAGTTCGTGGCCTTGGTCTCCCACGTTCCGGGGCTGCCCCCCGAACAGAGCCTTAATCAGCTTTATCCGATCAACAACTTTTCCATCAGCAAGAGCTCTCCCAAACAGAGCCTTAATCTATAAACTTCGTGGCATACATGGAATTAACAATTCCAATTCATCAAATAAAATTCAAAATGCAAATTTGAGATTTTTATACGCCTTACGTAGAAAAGCGAAATACGAAGCACAATCATATTATGTGGTCAAACACAAGTTGATGTACACATATGTATAAGTGGGAGGAGTGACACCTTAAGTCCAAACCACAGTGTGAGATAAATCTATACAAGAGAGAGATCAAAGAGATCACTACCCGTACTGTGTTTAGTTTAGCGGCTGGAGAGAACATCTCTTTATAATCAAGACAATATTGTTGAGTGAAACTGCGAGCCACAAGACGGGCTTTGAGGTGCATAACGGTGAAAACCAATTTACATCCCACATGGAATTGGCCAAGTGGAAGGGAAACAACGTCCCATGTCTGATTACCAAAGGTCCCATGCTGGTTTATTCACCGCACGCTCTCGCTTTGGCCCTGAGGAAAACCTAAGCTTGCTTTGCCTAATAGAAATAAATTGTTTCGCTTAAATTATCGCTTAAGATTTAATTATTTATTGCATGTCTTGTTCTCTCTGTCGCGTCCTGTTGTCATGCTACATATAGAAGAGCTTCATATTTGCATTTCACTTATGGTTGTTTGTTAGTTGCACATCCACGTGTCCCACCATTCATTAGACGGTGTTTAGGCTCATTGCATTCGTTGCATGAATTTTCACATTGCATGTAGGGTTAGGGCGTCACTTGTCCGCCACCTATAGATTCGTTGCTTGCGTCAGAATCGTCTTCAACCATTATAGATAAGTTACCAACACCCACATGGATTCTCGATTCATGTGCTTTAATGAATATCTAGTAATGCAACTGTTTTTCATCAAATGCACAAATCTCATCTCTCCCCACTCATGTCATTCTTGTTGATAGATCTATTTCCCTAGTTCAGTTCAGGGCATTCGTAGAATAAGACCTACATCCTCATTATCTCTACACTCAGTCCATTTTGTCGTGATCTTTTCATATAACCTTATTTCAATTCACAAACTTATTCAATAACATAATAGTATAATAACCTTGATTGCATCTTCTATTTGCAAACATAATTCGAAGACCAAGAAAGTGATTGGTACATGATATAACCAAATGTGTCTATAATTTTGTTGCTAGCTCTTCGCCGACAAATGCCCTTAGCGCCACTGGTTTGGTACCATAAACTCATTAGTCACTTGGGACATCCAGGATTACCAAGGTCCAAGCATACAGAGCATGGTTCCCTCTTCATAAACTTGTAGGATTTTATAATGTGAGTCATGTCAACTGAGGAAACATAATCACATGTCATTTCCCAGCAACATCAATAAGTGGGCTTGTGTACATTTTGCTTGAGTCCATTATGATATTTGGGGACATAATCGGGGCACCACAAAGCTTGGTTTTAGATTTTTTTTTCTTGTTAACTTTCATCGATGATTATTCTAGAATGACTTGGTTATTTTTACTTAAAGATTGAAGTGAGTTGTTTATCATTTTGCAAGTTTTTTGTGCTAAAATTAAAACAATTTAATACTCTTTTTCATATTCTTCGATCTGACAATGCTCACGAAAATTTCTCTCAAACATTCAAACCTTTATGCCATCACACAGAATGATCCGCCAATCCTCTTGCCCCCAGACTCCTCAACAAAACAGTAGTGCTGAGAGAGAGAAATCAATGCTTGGTTGAAACTATCAATACCCTTCTCCTTCATATGCATGCCCCCATTCTATTTTTGAGATGATGTCATGCTAATCTCCCGCCATCTTATAAATTGCATGACCTCATCTGTCTTACATCACCAAGTTCCCTTCTCCATTCTTTTTTCCCCAGGATTCTCTATATTTCATAGTACTGCGCGTCTTTGTTCGCACTTGTTTTGTTCACAATATCTCTTAATCAGGATAAATTATTGTTTTGTTCACAATATGGTCTCTTAGGGTACTCTCGCAGCCAAAAGGATGTCGGTGTTATTTCTGAACTTTTCAATGAGATTTTATTTCAGTGATGTCACTTTCTTTGAAACCACGCCCTTCTTTAATAAATCATCATATATAGTTAAGTCCAGTCATTAAGTTCTTCCTGTTCCGACTCCTATTCATCTTCTCCTATACTTGATTTTGTTGATACATGTTTGCAGCCTCTTATCAAAGTCTTCGGAAGAGCATGCAACGGTGCCTATGGACATCACATTTGTTCCAATAACTCCTTTGATCGACGATTCCCATATATCTGAAATTGTACCACCACATGTTGATGATCGTTTTATCTCCATATGCAAGTCTCGCTACACTTGCACCACTACTCCACCCTATATTGCATTTTGTCTCATATGATCACATGTCTCCATGTTACCGTGCATTTGTTACCTGTCCTTTTCAGTTGCTAAACCTTCGACATTGTCCGTCGTCGTTAACCCCATAAACTAAAGTTCCTCGATAAAAAGACCATTGATGGCGAGCACTTCTAGGCAACACAATATCATTAGCAACAGGCGTAGTGGGATGGAACTCGGCGGGCCTGAACTTGTAGTGCACCTCCAACATCTTCGACCACGCCTATGGTGACTACTCTACATACTCTCTCAATGCTCATGGATTGGTGTTCCTGTGTGTCGAGTTCTATTGCAATAGTCAAGAACAATATTAGTACTATGTGATATGCGCCTATGCGTAGTTCGATCAAAATTATAACTAGAATCGAAAAAACATTGCAAAAAAGTGAACCATCGCCAGAAAAATAAACATATTGACCTTCTTAACAAAATGACAAACTCAACAAGACAAACTCAACAAGACAAACTCAGCAACAAAGAGATAAAGTTGATGGGATGGAGATTCAGCAGATGATAGAGAGCTCAACGACGCCATAAAAGGCTGACAACAAATATAGAAGATTTTTGTCTGAACCTTTTTGAGAAGAAGATTCAGCAAGAGCAATGAAAAATGCCTGGAACAGCGGGAGAAGCAACCACAGTGCAGAGAAAAGACTCAACAACAGTTGAAGTGCAAAGATACGTAAGTTTTCGATCTCACAAGCAACAATCTGCGGAGTTGGAAAAATTATTTTGAGAGAATGGGGTGGATTGCGCTTGCAATCCTTGACTGCGCTTGCAATCCTTGACCGCGCTTACGATCCTTGACCGCGCTTACGATCCTTGACCGCACTTACGATCCTTGACCGCTCTTACGATCCTTGACGCCTCTTACGATCCTTGACGGCTCTTACGATTGTTCAAGACAGTGCAGAGGAGAACCAAATATATTACAGTTGAAATCAATGAAGATGATACAGTGAAATATGGCAGTCAAAGCAGACAGAATGAAAGAGCAATCGAGTGAGATCGAAGCAGTCGAGAAGGACATTCGAGGGCAAGAATTCAACAACCAGAGCAACTCAATGATCAAAGGCAGAAATAGAAGAATTTATCGTTAAATGCGCGTGGAGACAGAGAGGAATGTCCAGCATGTAGCGTCCGTCGAAGACAGCCGTGAGAAGTCAGGTTCACGGCTTTCAAAGATCAAATACGAATAAAACGAGTTGCATGATCTTTTCTTGATCTGGTATCAAGTTGAAAGTTGAGGAGATACATGTGTTGCTCGTTTTTGGTTCAGCTTCAGAAGGTGAGAGCTTCTAAGGGATCCCTTATTAATTGATTTTATTGGCCTTATTTAGCTTAGTCTCCCAAAGCCTTTTATATGAGAGGAAAGCAGATCTACCAAACTAAACCCCAACAATGCTAACTTTACCATTTATACAAATGTTTTGTAACATAAGTCCAAGACCATGTTAATATAAACAACATATCACAAATTCAACCACAAGTAGTAGAGAACATGTAAAAAAAAGTAGACTACTAGTCAACTTCGATGGAAGAGTCTCTACTACAGGGTATAGCAAGACTCCTGAACAATAAAATAGCACATCAAGCAATATCAACCGAATGATCTTGTCATTATGATGCCAAGTGTTAAGTGGGCAGGATTGATCCAGACTCAAATCTAACCTGCCTGGCCAAAATAGAACACACATATAATGTTATCGAGTTATACGAGGACGAACCACCATGGCGGGTGTATGAGCGGCGAGGCCGTGGAGTGGGCGGCACCACCGGCGCTATCGGAGGAGGCGTGAGCGAGGCGGGTGACACCAGGAGAGTACCGCCAGGCGGTAGCAGCGGCGACAGTGTGGGAGTACCGCCAGGCGGTAGCAGCGGCGACAGCGGGAATGGCTTAGGCGTGGGTGTTTAACAGGCTTAGTAATTTTGAGTTGTGGCTAGGGGTATTTTGGTAATGTATTGGGAAAGGGTCTCATGATATAAGAGGACTTTCTAAACCCTATGAACTATCTTTGGATCAATTAAGCTAATTGGGGTTGCTCCCCTTCTTCTCCTCTCTACCTCTCTCCTTCTCTCTCCCTCCCTCATCCTCGTTCTATCTCTCTCTCTATCGCATGAACCGTCCGATACCCAGGAGGTATCATTGGTCCGACCTGCCGCTCCGCCCGCCGTGAAGCCGCCGGAGTACCTACGCCATGCCTGTCACCACCCGCCAAGCTTCCGGCTCCGCCGACGAGCCGACCGACCTCCACGCCCGCGTCGACGCCTTCGAGTCCGACATCTCCAACCTCCGGGCCGCCCTGGCCACGCTCCAATCCATCGCCCTCACCAACCAAACCACCACTGCCGCCATTCTCGCCCGCCTAGATCAGCCTCCGGTCGCCTCGCCCATCGCCGCATCTTCCGCCTCCATTCTCGGGCAACCACCGCTCCTGGCTCCCCAACCGCCCCCCGGGCCAGATCCGCGCCCGACAACTCCGGCTCCGACAGCTAACCGACCCCCGCTGGCGTTGGAGTTGCCGTCTTTCACCGGGGTCGACCCCATGGCTGGATAGCTCGCGCCGAGCAGTTTTTCGACCTCCACTTGACCTCAGAAGCCGACAAGGTGGGCACGGCGGTCGTCGACCTTTCCGGCTCCGCGTTGCACTGGGCACGGTGGCTTCGCCAGGTGCAACCCCTGATTTCCTGGGATGAGCTCAAGCACGAAATGATTCAGCGTTACGATGCGCGTTACTCCGGATCCGCCATCGAACGCCTCTGCAGCATACGCCAGTCCTCCGACCTCGACACATACATTGATGAGTTCGTGGCCTTGGTCTCCCACGTTCCGGGGCTGCCCCCCGAACAGAGCCTTAATCAGCTTTATCCGATCAACAACTTTTCCATCAGCAAGAGCTCTCCCAAACAGAGCCTTAATCTATAAACTTCGTGGCATACATGGAATTAACAATTCCAATTCATCAAATAAAATTCAAAATGCAAATTTGAGATTTTTATACGCCTTACGTAGAAAAGCGAAATACGAAGCACAATCATATTATGTGGTCAAACACAAGTTGATGTACACATATGTATAAGTGGGAGGAGTGACACCTTAAGTCCAAACCACAGTGTGAGATAAATCTATACAAGAGAGAGATCAAAGAGATCACTACCCGTACTGTGTTTAGTTTAGCGGCTGGAGAGAACATCTCTTTATAATCAAGACAATATTGTTGAGTGAAACTGCGAGCCACAAGACGGGCTTTGAGGTGCATAACGGTGAAAACCAATTTACATCCCACATGGAATTGGCCAAGTGGAAGGGAAACAACGTCCCATGTCTGATTACCAAAGGTCCCATGCTGGTTTATTCACCGCACGCTCTCGCTTTGGCCCTGAGGAAAACCTAAGCTTGCTTTGCCTAATAGAAATAAATTGTTTCGCTTAAATTATCGCTTAAGATTTAATTATTTATTGCATGTCTTGTTCTCTCTGTCGCGTCCTGTTGTCATGCTACATATAGAAGAGCTTCATATTTGCATTTCACTTATGGTTGTTTGTTAGTTGCACATCCACGTGTCCCACCATTCATTAGACGGTGTTTAGGCTCATTGCATTCGTTGCATGAATTTTCACATTGCATATAGGGTTAGGGCGTCACTTGTCCGCCACCTATAGATTCGTTGCTTGCGTCAGAATCGTCTTCAACCATTATAGATAAGTTACCAACACCCACATGGATTCTCGATTCATGTGCTTTAATGAATATCTAGTAATGCAACTGTTTTTCATCAAATGCACAAATCTCATCTCTCCCCACTCATGTCATTCTTGTTGATAGATCTATTTCCCTAGTTCAGTTCAGGGCATTCGTAGAATAAGACCTACATCCTCATTATCTCTACACTCAGTCCATTTTGTCGTGATCTTTTCATATAACCTTATTTCAATTCACAAACTTATTCAATAACATAATAGTATAATAACCTTGATTGCATCTTCTATTTGCAAACATAATTCGAAGACCAAGAAAGTGATTGGTACATGATATAACCAAATGTGTCTATAATTTTGTTGCTAGCTCTTCGCCGACAAATGCCCTTAGCGCCACTGGTTTGGTACCATAAACTCATTAGTCACTTGGGACATCCAGGATTACCAAGGTCCAAGCATACAGAGCATGGTTCCCTCTTCATAAACTTGTAGGATTTTATAATGTGAGTCATGTCAACTGAGGAAACATAATCACATGTCATTTCCCAGCAACATCAATAAGTGGGCTTGTGTACATTTTGCTTGAGTCCATTATGATATTTGGGGACATAATCGGGGCACCACAAAGCTTGGTTTTAGATTTTTTTTTCTTGTTAACTTTCATCGATGATTATTCTAGAATGACTTGGTTATTTTTACTTAAAGATTGAAGTGAGTTGTTTATCATTTTGCAAGTTTTTTGTGCTAAAATTAAAACAATTTAATACTCTTTTTCATATTCTTCGATCTGACAATGCTCACGAAAATTTCTCTCAAACATTCAAACCTTTATGCCATCACACAGAATGATCCGCCAATCCTCTTGCCCCCAGACTCCTCAACAAAACAGTAGTGCTGAGAGAGAGAAATCAATGCTTGGTTGAAACTATCAATACCCTTCTCCTTCATATGCATGCCCCCATTCTATTTTTGAGATGATGTCATGCTAATCTCCCGCCATCTTATAAATTGCATGACCTCATCTGTCTTACATCACCAAGTTCCCTTCTCCATTCTTTTTTCCCCAGGATTCTCTATATTTCATAGTACTGCGCGTCTTTGTTCGCACTTGTTTTGTTCACAATATCTCTTAATCAGGATAAATTATTGTTTTGTTCACAATATGGTCTCTTAGGGTACTCTCGCAGCCAAAAGGATGTCGGTGTTATTTCTGAACTTTTCAATGAGATTTTATTTCAGTGATGTCACTTTCTTTGAAACCACGCCCTTCTTTAATAAATCATCATATATAGTTAAGTCCAGTCATTAAGTTCTTCCTGTTCCGACTCCTATTCATCTTCTCCTATACTTGATTTTGTTGATACATGTTTGCAGCCTCTTATCAAAGTCTTCGGAAGAGCATGCAACGGTGCCTATGGACATCACATTTGTTCCAATAACTCCTTTGATCGACGATTCCCATATATCTGAAATTGTACCACCACATGTTGATGATCGTTTTATCTCCATATGCAAGTCTCGCTACACTTGCACCACTACTCCACCCTATATTGCATTTTGTCTCATATGATCACATGTCTCCATGTTACCGTGCATTTGTTACCTGTCCTTTTCAGTTGCTATACCTTCGACATTGTCCGTCGTCGTTAACCCCATAAACTAAAGTTCCTCGATAAAAAGACCATTGATGGCGAGCACTTCTAGGCAACACAATATCATTAGCAACAGGCGTAGTGGGATGGAACTCGGCGGGCCTGAACTTGTAGTGCACCTCCAACATCTTCGACCACGCCTATGGTGACTACTCTACATACTCTCTCAATGCTCATGGATTGGTGTTCCTGTGTGTCGAGTTCTATTGCAATAGTCAAGAACAATATTAGTACTATGTGATATGCGCCTATGCGTAGTTCGATCAAAATTATAACTAGAATCGAAAAAACATTGCAAAAAAGTGAACCATCGCCAGAAAAATAAACATATTGACCTTCTTAACAAAATGACAAACTCAACAAGACAAACTCAACAAGACAAACTCAGCAACAAAGAGATAAAGTTGATGGGATGGAGATTCAGCAGATGATAGAGAGCTCAACGACGCCATAAAAGGCTGACAACAAATATAGAAGATTTTTGTCTGAACCTTTTTGAGAAGAAGATTCAGCAAGAGCAATGAAAAATGCCTGGAACAGCGGGAGAAGCAACCACAGTGCAGAGAAAAGACTCAACAACAGTTGAAGTGCAAAGATACGTAAGTTTTCGATCTCACAAGCAACAATCTGCGGAGTTGGAAAAATTATTTTGAGAGAATGGGGTGGATTGCGCTTGCAATCCTTGACTGCGCTTGCAATCCTTGACCGCGCTTACGATCCTTGGCCGCGCTTACGATCCTTGACCGCACTTACGATCCTTGACCGCTCTTACGATCCTTGACGCCTCTTACGATCCTTGACGGCTCTTACGATTGTTCAAGACAGTGCAGAGGAGAACCAAATATATTACAGTTGAAATCAATGAAGATGATACAGTGAAATATGGCAGTCAAAGCAGACAGAATGAAAGAGCAATCGAGTGAGATCGAAGCAGTCGAGAAGGACATTCGAGGGCAAGAATTCAACAACCAGAGCAACTCAATGATCAAAGGCAGAAATAGAAGAATTTATCGTTAAATGCGCGTGGAGACAGAGAGGAATGTCCAGCATGTAGCGTCCGTCGAAGACAGCCGTGAGAAGTCAGGTTCACGGCTTTCAAAGATCAAATACGAATAAAACGAGTTGCATGATCTTTTCTTGATCTGGTATCAAGTTGAAAGTTGAGGAGATACATGTGTTGCTCGTTTTTGGTTCAGCTTCAGAAGGTGAGAGCTTCTAAGGGATCCCTTATTAATTGATTTTATTGGCCTTATTTAGCTTAGTCTCCCAAAGCCTTTTATATGAGAGGAAAGCAGATCTACCAAACTAAACCCCAACAATGCTAACTTTACCATTTATACAAATGTTTTGTAACATAAGTCCAAGACCATGTTAATATAAACAACATATCACAAATTCAACCACAAGTAGTAGAGAACATGTAAAAAAAAGTAGACTACTAGTCAACTTCGATGGAAGAGTCTCTACTACAGGGTATAGCAAGACTCCTGAACAATAAAATAGCACATCAAGCAATATCAACCGAATGATCTTGTCATTATGATGCCAAGTGTTAAGTGGGCAGGATTGATCCAGACTCAAATCTAACCTGCCTGGCCAAAATAGAACACACATATAATGTTATCGAGTTATACGAGGACGAACCACCATGGCGGGTGTATGAGCGGCGAGGCCGTGGAGTGGGCGGCACCACCGGCGCTATCGGAGGAGGCGTGAGCGAGGCGGGTGACACCAGGAGAGTACCGCCAGGCGGTAGCAGCGGCGACAGTGTGGGAGTACCGCCAGGCGGTAGCAGCGGCGACAGCGGGAATGGCTTAGGCGTGGGTGTTTAACAGGCTTAGTAATTTTGAGTTGTGGCTAGGGGTATTTTGGTAATGTATTGGGAAAGGGTCTCATGATATAAGAGGACTTTCTAAACCCTATGAACTATCTTTGGATCAATTAAGCTAATTGGGGTTGCTCCCCTTCTTCTCCTCTCTACCTCTCTCCTTCTCTCTCCCTCCCTCATCCTCGTTCTATCTCTCTCTCTATCGCATGAACCGTCCGATACCCAGGAGGTATCATTGGTCCGACCTGCCGCTCCGCCCGCCGTGAAGCCGCCGGAGTACCTACGCCATGCCTGTCACCACCCGCCAAGCTTCCGGCTCCGCCGACGAGCCGACCGACCTCCACGCCCGCGCCGACGCCTTCGAGTCCGACATCTCCAACCTCCGGGCCGCCCTGGCCACGCTCCAATCCATCGCCCTCACCAACCAAACCACCACTGCCGCCATTCTCGCCCGCCTAGATCAGCCTCCGGTCGCCTCGCCCATCGCCGCATCTTCCGCCTCCATTCTCGGGCAACCACCGCTCCTGGCTCCCCAACCGCCCCCCGGGCCAGATCCGCGCCCGACAACTCCGGCTCCGACAGCTAACCGACCCCCGCTGGCGTTGGAGTTGCCGTCTATCACCGGGGTCGACCCCATGGCTGGATAGCTCGCGCCGAGCAGTTTTTCGACCTCCACTTGACCTCAGAAGCCGACAAGGTGGGCACGGCGGTCGTCGACCTTTCCGGCTCCGCGTTGCACTGGGCACGGTGGCTTCGCCAGGTGCAACCCCTGATTTCCTGGGATGAGCTCAAGCACGAAATGATTCAGCGTTACGATGCGCGTTACTCCGGATCCGCCATCGAACGCCTCTGCAGCATACGCCAGTCCTCCGACCTCGACACATACATTGATGAGTTCGTGGCCTTGGTCTCCCACGTTCCGGGGCTGCCCCCCGAACAGAGCCTTAATCAGCTTTATCCGATCAACAACTTTTCCATCAGCAAGAGCTCTCCCAAACAGAGCCTTAATCTATAAACTTCGTGGCATACATGGAATTAACAATTCCAATTCATCAAATAAAATTCAAAATGCAAATTTGAGATTTTTATACGCCTTACGTAGAAAAGCGAAATACGAAGCACAATCATATTATGTGGTCAAACACAAGTTGATGTACACATATGTATAAGTGGGAGGAGTGACACCTTAAGTCCAAACCACAGTGTGAGATAAATATATACAAGAGAGAGATCAAAGAGATCACTACCCGTACTGTGTTTAGTTTAGCGGCTGGAGAGAACATCTCTTTATAATCAAGACAATATTGTTGAGTGAAACTGCGAGCCACAAGACGGGCTTTGAGGTGCATAACGGTGAAAACCAATTTACATCCCACATGGAATTGGCCAAGTGGAAGGGAAACAACGTCCCATGTCTGATTACCAAAGGTCCCATGCTGGTTTATTCACCGCACGCTCTCGCTTTGGCCCTGAGGAAAACCTAAGCTTGCTTTGCCTAATAGAAATAAATTGTTTCGCTTAAATTATCGCTTAAGATTTAATTATTTATTGCATGTCTTGTTCTCTCTGTCGCGTCCTGTTGTCATGCTACATATAGAAGAGCTTCATATTTGCATTTCACTTATGGTTGTTTGTTAGTTGCACATCCACGTGTCCCACCATTCATTAGACGGTGTTTAGGCTCATTGCATTCGTTGCATGAATTTTCACATTGCATGTAGGGTTAGGGCGTCACTTGTCCGCCACCTATAGATTCGTTGCTTGCGTCAGAATCGTCTTCAACCATTATAGATAAGTTACCAACACCCACATGGATTCTCGATTCATGTGCTTTAATGAATATCTAGTAATGCAACTGTTTTTCATCAAATGCACAAATCTCATCTCTCCCCACTCATGTCATTCTTGTTGATAGATCTATTTCCCTAGTTCAGTTCAGGGCATTCGTAGAATAAGACCTACATCCTCATTATCTCTACACTCAGTCCATTTTGTCGTGATCTTTTCATATAACCTTATTTCAATTCACAAACTTATTCAATAACATAATAGTATAATAACCTTGATTGCATCTTCTATTTGCAAACATAATTCGAAGACCAAGAAAGTGATTGGTACATGATATAACCAAATGTGTCTATAATTTTGTTGCTAGCTCTTCGCCGACAAATGCCCTTAGCGCCACTGGTTTGGTACCATAAACTCATTAGTCACTTGGGACATCCAGGATTACCAAGGTCCAAGCATACAGAGCATGGTTCCCTCTTCATAAACTTGTAGGATTTTATAATGTGAGTCATGTCAACTGAGGAAACATAATCACATGTCATTTCCCAGCAACATCAATAAGTGGGCTTGTGTACATTTTGCTTGAGTCCATTATGATATTTGGGGACATAATCGGGGCACCACAAAGCTTGGTTTTAGATTTTTTTTTCTTGTTAACTTTCATCGATGATTATTCTAGAATGACTTGGTTATTTTTACTTAAAGATTGAAGTGAGTTGTTTATCATTTTGCAAGTTTTTTGTGCTAAAATTAAAACAATTTAATACTCTTTTTCATATTCTTCGATCTGACAATGCTCACGAAAATTTCTCTCAAACATTCAAACCTTTATGCCATCACACAGAATGATCCGCCAATCCTCTTGCCCCCAGACTCCTCAACAAAACAGTAGTGCTGAGAGAGAGAAATCAATGCTTGGTTGAAACTATCAATACCCTTCTCCTTCATATGCATGCCCCCATTCTATTTTTGAGATGATGTCATGCTAATCTCCCGCCATCTTATAAATTGCATGACCTCATCTGTCTTACATCACCAAGTTCCCTTCTCCATTCTTTTTTCCCCAGGATTCTCTATATTTCATAGTACTGCGCGTCTTTGTTCGCACTTGTTTTGTTCACAATATCTCTTAATCAGGATAAATTATTGTTTTGTTCACAATATGGTCTCTTAGGGTACTCTCGCAGCCAAAAGGATGTCGGTGTTATTTCTGAACTTTTCAATGAGATTTTATTTCAGTGATGTCACTTTCTTTGAAACCACGCCCTTCTTTAATAAATCATCATATATAGTTAAGTCCAGTCATTAAGTTCTTCCTGTTCCGACTCCTATTCATCTTCTCCTATACTTGATTTTGTTGATACATGTTTGCAGCCTCTTATCAAAGTCTTCGGAAGAGCATGCAACGGTGCCTATGGACATCACATTTGTTCCAATAACTCCTTTGATCGACGATTCCCATATATCTGAAATTGTACCACCACATGTTGATGATCGTTTTATCTCCATATGCAAGTCTCGCTACACTTGCACCACTACTCCACCCTATATTGCATTTTGTCTCATATGATCACATGTCTCCATGTTACCGTGCATTTGTTACCTGTCCTTTTCAGTTGCTATACCTTCGACATTGTCCGTCGTCGTTAACCCCATAAACTAAAGTTCCTCGATAAAAAGACCATTGATGGCGAGCACTTCTAGGCAACACAATATCATTAGCAACAGGCGTAGTGGGATGGAACTCGGCGGGCCTGAACTTGTAGTGCACCTCCAACATCTTCGACCACGCCTATGGTGACTACTCTACATACTCTCTCAATGCTCATGGATTGGTGTTCCTGTGTGTCGAGTTCTATTGCAATAGTCAAGAACAATATTAGTACTATGTGATATGCGCCTATGCGTAGTTCGATCAAAATTATAACTAGAATCGAAAAAACATTGCAAAAAAGTGAACCATCGCCAGAAAAATAAACATATTGACCTTCTTAACAAAATGACAAACTCAACAAGACAAACTCAACAAGACAAACTCAGCAACAAAGAGATAAAGTTGATGGGATGGAGATTCAGCAGATGATAGAGAGCTCAACGACGCCATAAAAGGCTGACAACAAATATAGAAGATTTTTGTCTGAACCTTTTTGAGAAGAAGATTCAGCAAGAGCAATGAAAAATGCCTGGAACAGCGGGAGAAGCAACCACAGTGCAGAGAAAAGACTCAACAACAGTTGAAGTGCAAAGATACGTAAGTTTTCGATCTCACAAGCAACAATCTGCGGAGTTGGAAAAATTATTTTGAGAGAATGGGGTGGATTGCGCTTGCAATCCTTGACTGCGCTTGCAATCCTTGACCGCGCTTACGATCCTTGGCCGCGCTTACGATCCTTGACCGCACTTACGATCCTTGACCGCTCTTACGATCCTTGACGCCTCTTACGATCCTTGACGGCTCTTACGATTGTTCAAGACAGTGCAGAGGAGAACCAAATATATTACAGTTGAAATCAATGAAGATGATACAGTGAAATATGGCAGTCAAAGCAGACAGAATGAAAGAGCAATCGAGTGAGATCGAAGCAGTCGAGAAGGACATTCGAGGGCAAGAATTCAACAACCAGAGCAACTCAATGATCAAAGGCAGAAATAGAAGAATTTATCGTTAAATGCGCGTGGAGACAGAGAGGAATGTCCAGCATGTAGCGTCCGTCGAAGACAGCCGTGAGAAGTCAGGTTCACGGCTTTCAAAGATCAAATACGAATAAAACGAGTTGCATGATCTTTTCTTGATCTGGTATCAAGTTGAAAGTTGAGGAGATACATGTGTTGCTCGTTTTTGGTTCAGCTTCAGAAGGTGAGAGCTTCTAAGGGATCCCTTATTAATTGATTTTATTGGCCTTATTTAGCTTAGTCTCCCAAAGCCTTTTATATGAGAGGAAAGCAGATCTACCAAACTAAACCCCAACAATGCTAACTTTACCATTTATACAAATGTTTTGTAACATAAGTCCAAGACCATGTTAATATAAACAACATATCACAAATTCAACCACAAGTAGTAGAGAACATGTAAAAAAAAGTAGACTACTAGTCAACTTCGATGGAAGAGTCTCTACTACAGGGTATAGCAAGACTCCTGAACAATAAAATAGCACATCAAGCAATATCAACCGAATGATCTTGTCATTATGATGCCAAGTGTTAAGTGGGCAGGATTGATCCAGACTCAAATCTAACCTGCCTGGCCAAAATAGAACACACATATAATGTTATCGAGTTATACGAGGACGAACCACCATGGCGGGTGTATGAGCGGCGAGGCCGTGGAGTGGGCGGCACCACCGGCGCTATCGGAGGAGGCGTGAGCGAGGCGGGTGACACCAGGAGAGTACCGCCAGGCGGTAGCAGCGGCGACAGTGTGGGAGTACCGCCAGGCGGTAGCAGCGGCGACAGCGGGAATGGCTTAGGCGTGGGTGTTTAACAGGCTTAGTAATTTTGAGTTGTGGCTAGGGGTATTTTGGTAATGTATTGGGAAAGGGTCTCATGATATAAGAGGACTTTCTAAACCCTATGAACTATCTTTGGATCAATTAAGCTAATTGGGGTTGCTCCCCTTCTTCTCCTCTCTACCTCTCTCCTTCTCTCTCCCTCCCTCATCCTCGTTCTATCTCTCTCTCTATCGCATGAACCGTCCGATACCCAGGAGGTATCATTGGTCCGACCTGCCGCTCCGCCCGCCGTGAAGCCGCCGGAGTACCTACGCCATGCCTGTCACCACCCGCCAAGCTTCCGGCTCCGCCGACGAGCCGACCGACCTCCACGCCCGCGCCGACGCCTTCGAGTCCGACATCTCCAACCTCCGGGCCGCCCTGGCCACGCTCCAATCCATCGCCCTCACCAACCAAACCACCACTGCCGCCATTCTCGCCCGCCTAGATCAGCCTCCGGTCGCCTCGCCCATCGCCGCATCTTCCGCCTCCATTCTCGGGCAACCACCGCTCCTGGCTCCCCAACCGCCCCCCGGGCCAGATCCGCGCCCGACAACTCCGGCTCCGACAGCTAACCGACCCCCGCTGGCGTTGGAGTTGCCGTCTTTCACCGGGGTCGACCCCATGGCTGGATAGCTCGCGCCGAGCAGTTTTTCGACCTCCACTTGACCTCAGAAGCCGACAAGGTGGGCACGGCGGTCGTCGACCTTTCCGGCTCCGCGTTGCACTGGGCACGGTGGCTTCGCCAGGTGCAACCCCTGATTTCCTGGGATGAGCTCAAGCACGAAATGATTCAGCGTTACGATGCGCGTTACTCCGGATCCGCCATCGAACGCCTCTGCAGCATACGCCAGTCCTCCGACCTCGACACATACATTGATGAGTTCGTGGCCTTGGTCTCCCACGTTCCGGGGCTGCCCCCCGAACAGAGCCTTAATCAGCTTTATCCGATCAACAACTTTTCCATCAGCAAGAGCTCTCCCAAACAGAGCCTTAATCTATAAACTTCGTGGCATACATGGAATTAACAATTCCAATTCATCAAATAAAATTCAAAATGCAAATTTGAGATTTTTATACGCCTTACGTAGAAAAGCGAAATACGAAGCACAATCATATTATGTGGTCAAACACAAGTTGATGTACACATATGTATAAGTGGGAGGAGTGACACCTTAAGTCCAAACCACAGTGTGAGATAAATCTATACAAGAGAGAGATCAAAGAGATCACTACCCGTACTGTGTTTAGTTTAGCGGCTGGAGAGAGCATCTCTTTATAATCAAGACAATATTGTTGAGTGAAACTGCGAGCCACAAGACGGGCTTTGAGGTGCATAACGGTGAAAACCAATTTACATCCCACATGGAATTGGCCAAGTGGAAGGGAAACAACGTCCCATGTCTGATTACCAAAGGTCCCATGCTGGTTTATTCACCGCACGCTCTCGCTTTGGCCCTGAGGAAAACCTAAGCTTGCTTTGCCTAATAGAAATAAATTGTTTCGCTTAAATTATCGCTTAAGATTTAATTATTTATTGCATGTCTTGTTCTCTCTGTCGCGTCCTTTTGTCATGCTACATATAGAAGAGCTTCATATTTGCATTTCACTTATGGTTGTTTGTTAGTTGCACATCCACGTGTCCCACCATTCATTAGACGGTGTTTAGGCTCATTGCATTCGTTGCATGAATTTTCACATTGCATGTAGGGTTAGGGCGTCACTTGTCCGCCACCTATAGATTCGTTGCTTGCGTCAGAATCGTCTTCAACCATTATAGATAAGTTACCAACACCCACATGGATTCTCGATTCATGTGCTTTAATGAATATCTAGTAATGCAACTGTTTTTCATCAAATGCACAAATCTCATCTCTCCCCACTCATGTCATTCTTGTTGATAGATCTATTTCCCTAGTTCAGTTCAGGGCATTCGTAGAATAAGACCTACATCCTCATTATCTCTACACTCAGTCCATTTTGTCGTGATCTTTTCATATAACCTTATTTCAATTCACAAACTTATTCAATAACATAATAGTATAATAACCTTGATTGCATCTTCTATTTGCAAACATAATTCGAAGACCAAGAAAGTGATTGGTACATGATATAACCAAATGTGTCTATAATTTTGTTGCTAGCTCTTCGCCGACAAATGCCCTTAGCGCCACTGGTTTGGTACCATAAACTCATTAGTCACTTGGGACATCCAGGATTACCAAGGTCCAAGCATACAGAGCATGGTTCCCTCTTCATAAACTTGTAGGATTTTATAATGTGAGTCATGTCAACTGAGGAAACATAATCACATGTCATTTCCCAGCAACATCAATAAGTGGGCTTGTGTACATTTTGCTTGAGTCCATTATGATATTTGGGGACATAATCGGGGCACCACAAAGCTTGGTTTTAGATTTTTTTTTCTTGTTAACTTTCATCGATGATTATTCTAGAATGACTTGGTTATTTTTACTTAAAGATTGAAGTGAGTTGTTTATCATTTTGCAAGTTTTTTGTGCTAAAATTAAAACAATTTAATACTCTTTTTCATATTCTTCGATCTGACAATGCTCACGAAAATTTCTCTCAAACATTCAAACCTTTATGCCATCACACAGAATGATCCGCCAATCCTCTTGCCCCCAGACTCCTCAACAAAACAGTAGTGCTGAGAGAGAGAAATCAATGCTTGGTTGAAACTATCAATACCCTTCTCCTTCATATGCATGCCCCCATTCTATTTTTGAGATGATGTCATGCTAATCTCCCGCCATCTTATAAATTGCATGACCTCATCTGTCTTACATCACCAAGTTCCCTTCTCCATTCTTTTTTCCCCAGGATTCTCTATATTTCATAGTACTGCGCGTCTTTGTTCGCACTTGTTTTGTTCACAATATCTCTTAATCAGGATAAATTATTGTTTTGTTCACAATATGGTCTCTTAGGGTACTCTCGCAGCCAAAAGGATGTCGGTGTTATTTCTGAACTTTTCAATGAGATTTTATTTCAGTGATGTCACTTTCTTTGAAACCACGCCCTTCTTTAATAAATCATCATATATAGTTAAGTCCAGTCATTAAGTTCTTCCTGTTCCGACTCCTATTCATCTTCTCCTATACTTGATTTTGTTGATACATGTTTGCAGCCTCTTATCAAAGTCTTCGGAAGAGCATGCAACGGTGCCTATGGACATCACATTTGTTCCAATAACTCCTTTGATCGACGATTCCCATATATCTGAAATTGTACCACCACATGTTGATGATCGTTTTATCTCCATATGCAAGTCTCGCTACACTTGCACCACTACTCCACCCTATATTGCATTTTGTCTCATATGATCACATGTCTCCATGTTACCGTGCATTTGTTACCTGTCCTTTTCAGTTGCTATACCTTCGACATTGTCCGTCGTCGTTAACCCCATAAACTAAAGTTCCTCGATAAAAAGACCATTGATGGCGAGCACTTCTAGGCAACACAATATCATTAGCAACAGGCGTAGTGGGATGGAACTCGGCGGGCCTGAACTTGTAGTGCACCTCCAACATCTTCGACCACGCCTATGGTGACTACTCTACATACTCTCTCAATGCTCATGGATTGGTGTTCCTGTGTGTCGAGTTCTATTGCAATAGTCAAGAACAATATTAGTACTATGTGATATGCGCCTATGCGTAGTTCGATCAAAATTATAACTAGAATCGAAAAAACATTGCAAAAAAGTGAACCATCGCCAGAAAAATAAACATATTGACCTTCTTAACAAAATGACAAACTCAACAAGACAAACTCAGCAACAAAGAGATAAAGTTGATGGGATGGAGATTCAGCAGATGATAGAGAGCTCAACGACGCCATAAAAGGCTGACAACAAATATAGAAGATTTTTGTCTGAACCTTTTTGAGAAGAAGATTCAGCAAGAGCAATGAAAAATGCCTGGAACAGCGGGAGAAGCAACCACAGTGCAGAGAAAAGACTCAACAACAGTTGAAGTGCAAAGATACGTAAGTTTTCGATCTCACAAGCAACAATCTGCGGAGTTGGAAAAATTATTTTGAGAGAATGGGGTGGATTGCGCTTGCAATCCTTGACTGCGCTTGCAATCCTTGACCGCGCTTACGATCCTTGGCCGCGCTTACGATCCTTGACCGCACTTACGATCCTTGACCGCTCTTACGATCCTTGACGCCTCTTACGATCCTTGACGGCTCTTACGATTGTTCAAGACAGTGCAGAGGAGAACCAAATATATTACAGTTGAAATCAATGAAGATGATACAGTGAAATATGGCAGTCAAAGCAGACAGAATGAAAGAGCAATCGAGTGAGATCGAAGCAGTCGAGAAGGACATTCGAGGGCAAGAATTCAACAACCAGAGCAACTCAATGATCAAAGGCAGAAATAGAAGAATTTATCGTTAAATGCGCGTGGAGACAGAGAGGAATGTCCAGCATGTAGCGTCCGTCGAAGACAGCCGTGAGAAGTCAGGTTCACGGCTTTCAAAGATCAAATACGAATAAAACGAGTTGCATGATCTTTTCTTGATCTGGTATCAAGTTGAAAGTTGAGGAGATACATGTGTTGCTCGTTTTTGGTTCAGCTTCAGAAGGTGAGAGCTTCTAAGGGATCCCTTATTAATTGATTTTATTGGCCTTATTTAGCTTAGTCTCCCAAAGCCTTTTATATGAGAGGAAAGCAGATCTACCAAACTAAACCCCAACAATGCTAACTTTACCATTTATACAAATGTTTTGTAACATAAGTCCAAGACCATGTTAATATAAACAACATATCACAAATTCAACCACAAGTAGTAGAGAACATGTAAAAAAAAGTAGACTACTAGTCAACTTCGATGGAAGAGTCTCTACTACAGGGTATAGCAAGACTCCTGAACAATAAAATAGCACATCAAGCAATATCAACCGAATGATCTTGTCATTATGATGCCAAGTGTTAAGTGGGCAGGATTGATCCAGACTCAAATCTAACCTGCCTGGCCAAAATAGAACACACATATAATGTTATCGAGTTATACGAGGACGAACCACCATGGCGGGTGTATGAGCGGCGAGGCCGTGGAGTGGGCGGCACCACCGGCGCTATCGGAGGAGGCGTGAGCGAGGCGGGTGACACCAGGAGAGTACCGCCAGGCGGTAGCAGCGGCGACAGTGTGGGAGTACCGCCAGGCGGTAGCAGCGGCGACAGCGGGAATGGCTTAGGCGTGGGTGTTTAACAGGCTTAGTAATTTTGAGTTGTGGCTAGGGGTATTTTGGTAATGTATTGGGAAAGGGTCTCATGATATAAGAGGACTTTCTAAACCCTATGAACTATCTTTGGATCAATTAAGCTAATTGGGGTTGCTCCCCTTCTTCTCCTCTCTACCTCTCTCCTTCTCTCTCCCTCCCTCATCCTCGTTCTATCTCTCTCTCTATCGCATGAACCGTCCGATACCCAGGAGGTATCATTGGTCCGACCTGCCGCTCCGCCCGCCGTGAAGCCGCCGGAGTACCTACGCCATGCCTGTCACCACCCGCCAAGCTTCCGGCTCCGCCGACGAGCCGACCGACCTCCACGCCCGCGCCGACGCCTTCGAGTCCGACATCTCCAACCTCCGGGCCGCCCTGGCCACGCTCCAATCCATCGCCCTCACCAACCAAACCACCACTGCCGCCATTCTCGCCCGCCTAGATCAGCCTCCGGTCGCCTCGCCCATCGCCGCATCTTCCGCCTCCATTCTCGGGCAACCACCGCTCCTGGCTCCCCAACCGCCCCCCGGGCCAGATCCGCGCCCGACAACTCCGGCTCCGACAGCTAACCGACCCCCGCTGGCGTTGGAGTTGCCGTCTTTCACCGGGGTCGACCCCATGGCTGGATAGCTCGCGCCGAGCAGTTTTTCGACCTCCACTTGACCTCAGAAGCCGACAAGGTGGGCACGGCGGTCGTCGACCTTTCCGGCTCCGCGTTGCACTGGGCACGGTGGCTTCGCCAGGTGCAACCCCTGATTTCCTGGGATGAGCTCAAGCACGAAATGATTCAGCGTTACGATGCGCGTTACTCCGGATCCGCCATCGAACGCCTCTGCAGCATACGCCAGTCCTCCGACCTCGACACATACATTGATGAGTTCGTGGCCTTGGTCTCCCACGTTCCGGGGCTGCCCCCCGAACAGAGCCTTAATCAGCTTTATCCGATCAACAACTTTTCCATCAGCAAGAGCTCTCCCAAACAGAGCCTTAATCTATAAACTTCGTGGCATACATGGAATTAACAATTCCAATTCATCAAATAAAATTCAAAATGCAAATTTGAGATTTTTATACGCCTTACGTAGAAAAGCGAAATACGAAGCACAATCATATTATGTGGTCAAACACAAGTTGATGTACACATATGTATAAGTGGGAGGAGTGACACCTTAAGTCCAAACCACAGTGTGAGATAAATCTATACAAGAGAGAGATCAAAGAGATCACTACCCGTACTGTGTTTAGTTTAGCGGCTGGAGAGAACATCTCTTTATAATCAAGACAATATTGTTGAGTGAAACTGCGAGCCACAAGACGGGCTTTGAGGTGCATAACGGTGAAAACCAATTTACATCCCACATGGAATTGGCCAAGTGGAAGGGAAACAACGTCCCATGTCTGATTACCAAAGGTCCCATGCTGGTTTATTCACCGCACGCTCTCGCTTTGGCCCTGAGGAAAACCTAAGCTTGCTTTGCCTAATAGAAATAAATTGTTTCGCTTAAATTATCGCTTAAGATTTAATTATTTATTGCATGTCTTGTTCTCTCTGTCGCGTCCTGTTGTCATGCTACATATAGAAGAGCTTCATATTTGCATTTCACTTATGGTTGTTTGTTAGTTGCACATCCACGTGTCCCACCATTCATTAGACGGTGTTTAGGCTCATTGCATTCGTTGCATGAATTTTCACATTGCATGTAGGGTTAGGGCGTCACTTGTCCGCCACCTATAGATTCGTTGCTTGCGTCAGAATCGTCTTCAACCATTATAGATAAGTTACCAACACCCACATGGATTCTCGATTCATGTGCTTTAATGAATATCTAGTAATGCAACTGTTTTTCATCAAATGCACAAATCTCATCTCTCCCCACTCATGTCATTCTTGTTGATAGATCTATTTCCCTAGTTCAGTTCAGGGCATTCGTAGAATAAGACCTACATCCTCATTATCTCTACACTCAGTCCATTTTGTCGTGATCTTTTCATATAACCTTATTTCAATTCACAAACTTATTCAATAACATAATAGTATAATAACCTTGATTGCATCTTCTATTTGCAAACATAATTCGAAGACCAAGAAAGTGATTGGTACATGATATAACCAAATGTGTCTATAATTTTGTTGCTAGCTCTTCGCCGACAAATGCCCTTAGCGCCACTGGTTTGGTACCATAAACTCATTAGTCACTTGGGACATCCAGGATTACCAAGGTCCAAGCATACAGAGCATGGTTCCCTCTTCATAAACTTGTAGGATTTTATAATGTGAGTCATGTCAACTGAGGAAACATAATCACATGTCATTTCCCAGCAACATCAATAAGTGGGCTTGTGTACATTTTGCTTGAGTCCATTATGATATTTGGGGACATAATCGGGGCACCACAAAGCTTGGTTTTAGATTTTTTTTTCTTGTTAACTTTCATCGATGATTATTCTAGAATGACTTGGTTATTTTTACTTAAAGATTGAAGTGAGTTGTTTATCATTTTGCAAGTTTTTTGTGCTAAAATTAAAACAATTTAATACTCTTTTTCATATTCTTCGATCTGACAATGCTCACGAAAATTTCTCTCAAACATTCAAACCTTTATGCCATCACACAGAATGATCCGCCAATCCTCTTGCCCCCAGACTCCTCAACAAAACAGTAGTGCTGAGAGAGAGAAATCAATGCTTGGTTGAAACTATCAATACCCTTCTCCTTCATATGCATGCCCCCATTCTATTTTTGAGATGATGTCATGCTAATCTCCCGCCATCTTATAAATTGCATGACCTCATCTGTCTTACATCACCAAGTTCCCTTCTCCATTCTTTTTTCCCCAGGATTCTCTATATTTCATAGTACTGCGCGTCTTTGTTCGCACTTGTTTTGTTCACAATATCTCTTAATCAGGATAAATTATTGTTTTGTTCACAATATGGTCTCTTAGGGTACTCTCGCAGCCAAAAGGATGTCGGTGTTATTTCTGAACTTTTCAATGAGATTTTATTTCAGTGATGTCACTTTCTTTGAAACCACGCCCTTCTTTAATAAATCATCATATATAGTTAAGTCCAGTCATTAAGTTCTTCCTGTTCCGACTCCTATTCATCTTCTCCTATACTTGATTTTGTTGATACATGTTTGCAGCCTCTTATCAAAGTCTTCGGAAGAGCATGCAACGGTGCCTATGGACATCACATTTGTTCCAATAACTCCTTTGATCGACGATTCCCATATATCTGAAATTGTACCACCACATGTTGATGATCGTTTTATCTCCATATGCAAGTCTCGCTACACTTGCACCACTACTCCACCCTATATTGCATTTTGTCTCATATGATCACATGTCTCCATGTTACCGTGCATTTGTTACCTGTCCTTTTCAGTTGCTAAACCTTCGACATTGTCCGTCGTCGTTAACCCCATAAACTAAAGTTCCTCGATAAAAAGACCATTGATGGCGAGCACTTCTAGGCAACACAATATCATTAGCAACAGGCGTAGTGGGATGGAACTCGGCGGGCCTGAACTTGTAGTGCACCTCCAACATCTTCGACCACGCCTATGGTGACTACTCTACATACTCTCTCAATGCTCATGGATTGGTGTTCCTGTGTGTCGAGTTCTATTGCAATAGTCAAGAACAATATTAGTACTATGTGATATGCGCCTATGCGTAGTTCGATCAAAATTATAACTAGAATCGAAAAAACATTGCAAAAAAGTGAACCATCGCCAGAAAAATAAACATATTGACCTTCTTAACAAAATGACAAACTCAACAAGACAAACTCAACAAGACAAACTCAGCAACAAAGAGATAAAGTTGATGGGATGGAGATTCAGCAGATGATAGAGAGCTCAACGACGCCATAAAAGGCTGACAACAAATATAGAAGATTTTTGTCTGAACCTTTTTGAGAAGAAGATTCAGCAAGAGCAATGAAAAATGCCTGGAACAGCGGGAGAAGCAACCACAGTGCAGAGAAAAGACTCAACAACAGTTGAAGTGCAAAGATACGTAAGTTTTCGATCTCACAAGCAACAATCTGCGGAGTTGGAAAAATTATTTTGAGAGAATGGGGTGGATTGCGCTTGCAATCCTTGACTGCGCTTGCAATCCTTGACCGCGCTTACGATCCTTGACCGCGCTTACGATCCTTGACCGCACTTACGATCCTTGGCCGCTCTTACGATCCTTGACGCCTCTTACGATCCTTGACGGCTCTTACGATTGTTCAAGACAGTGCAGAGGAGAACCAAATATATTACAGTTGAAATCAATGAAGATGATACAGTGAAATATGGCAGTCAAAGCAGACAGAATGAAAGAGCAATCGAGTGAGATCGAAGCAGTCGAGAAGGACATTCGAGGGCAAGAATTCAACAACCAGAGCAACTCAATGATCAAAGGCAGAAATAGAAGAATTTATCGTTAAATGCGCGTGGAGACAGAGAGGAATGTCCAGCATGTAGCGTCCGTCGAAGACAGCCGTGAGAAGTCAGGTTCACGGCTTTCAAAGATCAAATACGAATAAAACGAGTTGCATGATCTTTTCTTGATCTGGTATCAAGTTGAAAGTTGAGGAGATACATGTGTTGCTCGTTTTTGGTTCAGCTTCAGAAGGTGAGAGCTTCTAAGGGATCCCTTATTAATTGATTTTATTGGCCTTATTTAGCTTAGTCTCCCAAAGCCTTTTATATGAGAGGAAAGCAGATCTACCAAACTAAACCCCAACAATGCTAACTTTACCATTTATACAAATGTTTTGTAACATAAGTCCAAGACCATGTTAATATAAACAACATATCACAAATTCAACCACAAGTAGTAGAGAACATGTAAAAAAAAGTAGACTACTAGTCAACTTCGATGGAAGAGTCTCTACTACAGGGTATAGCAAGACTCCTGAACAATAAAATAGCACATCAAGCAATATCAACCGAATGATCTTGTCATTCTGATGCCAAGTGTTAAGTGGGCAGGATTGATCCAGACTCAAATCTAACCTGCCTGGCCAAAATAGAACACACATATAACCATGTCATGCTTTAAGGTTAGGAAATTGATTTGTGTACTATGATAATTGGAACTGGTGAGTTGGGTCACAACCTGACCCATTGGCAGGTTAAGCCCCTAGTATATATGTTTAAAATAATGCAGCTATACAATCAATCTACTTAATGTTTTAAGGTACTCGGTCATCTATATTCAGTTATACATCTATTAACAGTCAAGATTTTAAGATACTCAGTCCCATACAATCTCTAATGCAAACCAAATTGATGAAATACCATCATACACAGTAATCACTGTAGAAATTAATAAAAAAAATTTAACCTTGAACCACTTATTTAAGAAAAAGAACTGTTTGTAGTCTTAAACATCTTGTTTGCAAAACGAATTAAACCAAAAGAAATTATACATTACCATTATAGGGCACGTATATTTATGCAAAGATGTTACTTGTTAGACTTCTGTGTATACATTTTGTATAATTAGCTAGCATAGGGTACTTCTGAGACAGGAGATCCATTGTTGAAATTTACATGGAATCCACAGCTTCAGTGATCATTTTTTGCATTACTCGGAAGTGTCTTTGAAGAAGGAAGATAAGACCATGCAATGGCCGCCGATCCGAGGGTCACGGCAAATCCGATAGAACCCCAAACCCATTTTTGTCTCTTGTTCCGCCGATGACGTTGTTGTCGTGCCTTCTCTGTAGTCAGAAACAAACATTATAATATAAATAATAAAAATGAGGCCCATTTTCGGGTGTAGATTATAGAAGTCAAGTTTCAGAGACTGATGAAAAATTGTTTTATTCATTCATTAGGTTTGATATAATTAAAGAAAGGGGTTCTGATTCAAAATTAAACAAATTGAAAATGTAATTATTATTTTCATAATGACCAAGTCAAAGATGACATCATATTGTTTGAAACAATTCCTTTTAACTATAAGAAACAAATACATATGGGCAAACCAAAGGGCACAAGTACATATTGCATAAAATTAATTTTAACTAACTATTTTATTTAA
Source organism: Dactylorhiza incarnata (assembly GCA_033032865.1). Lineage (NCBI taxonomy): Eukaryota > Viridiplantae > Streptophyta > Magnoliopsida > Asparagales > Orchidaceae > Dactylorhiza > Dactylorhiza incarnata. The sequence continues at coordinate 690,836 of JAWHQI010000170.1, forward strand.
ATCCGATAATTTTTTTAATTAATGGTAAAATCAGGTCAAACTTTATTCCTGAAATCAAGCAGCAATCTCTTAATTGGTTCTTACATGATCTGAAGTCATTTTTGGGTAAGAGTTTTCTCTGTAAATAGGAGTAATTTATGTGGACAAATCCATCCATAAAGTGATTAAATGCACGTTCAGTCACTTCATGTGCTCTGAGCATGGGCTTTCTTGTTTTCTCTTGGAATTAAACTTTGATTGGCTCGCTTGATACTTGATCTTGATTTGTATAAAGGAGAGCCTCCTCGATCATGAATTCCCTTTGAGCTCCTTGATGGGTTATCATCTATTATGTGGAGAAATCCGGGCTGCGATTAGCCAGAAACCCAACTCCTCCACTAAGATAATGAGGTCATGGGTGAGAAGGTGGGTTTGACCAAGAGAAAGTCAAACCCAGTATCTCCGCAACAAATCGCGCACACCCTCACAGAACCGCGCGCATAATCGCCGCGAGATCAGTGAGCACGCGGTTCTACACATGCAACCGTGCGCGGCATGCACTCAACCGCGCACAGTACCCCGCGCACAACCAAGCGCAGGTACCCCGCGCGCAACCGCAAGCGTCTGTACGCCAGCGTTCGCGCACGGTGCGCGGTGTCGGTCGCTCCCCCTCGCCGCGCGACACGTCCGCCGCACCTTTGCGCCGACCTCTCCCGGCTCCGATCGTGCTTTTACAATGCTCCCGCTCGATGCTCGACGCGCACTTGGCACCGCTAAGTTCGTAACGTGCATTTGACCGGCGCGCACTTGAACATTGCAAAGTTCATAGTGCGCGCAGCTGCTAACTCCACTTTCCTTCTTGAGACTGCATGATTCGCACATTGCTATCAGAATCGTCAACGAAGCTGTCCGAACTACTCGAAGTGCCCGAACTGACCAGGGGGCGAAATCGTCATATTCAGAAAGTGGCGATCCGTGTGCTCTCGATCAACGGTCGAGATCGACCCGTCAGGTGGTTACGGTGGTTGCGATGGCGAAATTACCAGGCCGCCCCCGGCCAAATCTATAAAAGGGACCCTGAATCCTCATTTGAAGGGATTTGACATTCTACACTCGAGAGAGCTTTCTGAAGAATTCCTTCAGAGATCTCCTTCGCGACTCGGAGATCTCCTTCAGTGTTCGAAGATCTCCTTCAAAGTTCGAAGATCTCCTTCGCGACTCGAAGATCTCCTTCGTCGCTTGAAGATCTCCTTCAGACCACTTGACGGCGTTTTCTCGTCCCACTTGACGGCGGCAGCGGCCAGAAAGATCTCTCCAAAGCTCCGGCAAGTCTCAACGATTGCGAACGTACCCTTAAAGAGTGTTTCCGTGGCGATAATCATTCTTCTCCCCGAATCGGAACCATCTCTTGTTGCTGCAAATCTCGATCCGACCTCCTGGATCCGTGAAAACCGCACACCAATCCTTAACAATCTCCAAAGAAAGTTGCGAGCCATGCTCCCGGAAAAATACGATCAGCCCCATAATCCTCGTCATACCGGCTGGTGTAAACTGCGAGCTAGGCACCCCGCAGAATCTAAAAATCTCGATCGCCTCCTCAGACGGGGGAAAGCGGAACCCCGATTTTAAACAACTCTCAGAGACAGTAATAAAGTCGGTCAGCGGATTTTGGGCGCGTTCCTCCGGAAACGGTATCTTCACCTCTATAGACGCTGGAAGTCTGAATCGCTTTCGCCAAGTCTCAACACGCTCAATATTAAGCGTGAAACGCAACCGCATCGACTTCGATCGTGCGACGTTTCTCGACGTCTGAAAAACAAAGAGAAAAAACAGAGCACAAAATAAATCTCAAATCCACACAAATCCTCTCTACGCAGTATTGTAATTATTACAAAAAATTGTGTAATAAGAGTAGCATGATGAGAGAGACATGTTACAAAAAATACCTCTGCCATAGCTCCGCCGTAGCGCCCGGATCACACCGAAAGATGGCAAAATCCTCGCACTTCTTTAAGCAATAGGAACGAACTCCGAGGATTTGGGGGGCAATTGATGGGTTCGCATCTATTATGTAGAGAAATTCGGGCTGCGATTAGCCAGAAACCCCACTCCTCCACTAAGATAATGGGGTCATGGGTGAGGTAGTGAGTTTGACCAAGAGCAAGTCAAACTCACTATCTCCGCAACAAATCGCGCACACCCTCACAGAGCCGCGCGCAATCGCGTGCGTAATCACCGCAAGAGCACGCGGCTCTGCACATGCAACCGCGAGCAGCCGCGCGCAACCGCGCGCGGTACTGCGCGCAGTACCCCGCGCACAATCACGCGCGGCACGCGCGGTACTTCACGCGCAACCGCATGCGTCCGCACGCCAGCGTTCGCATACGTGCGCGGTGTCGGTCGCTCCCCCTCGCCGCGCGGCACGTCCGCCGCACCTTTGCGTCGTCCTCGCCCGACTCTGATCGTGCTTTTACAACGCTCCCTCTCGATGCTCGACGCGCACTTGGCACCGCTAAGTTCGTAACGTGCATTTGACCCGCGCGCACTTGAACATTGCAAAGTTCATAGTGCACGCAGCTGCTAACTCCACTTTCCTTCTTGAGATTGTAGGATTCACACATTACTATCAGAATCGTCAACGAAGCTGCCCGAACTACTCGAAGTGCCCGAACTGACCAGAGGGCGAAATCGTCATATTCAGTAAGTGGCGATCCGTGTGCTCTCGATCAACGGTCGAGATCGACCCGTCAGGTGGTTACGGTGGTTGCGACGGCGAAATTACCGGGCCTCCCCCAGCCAAATCTATAAAAGGGACCCTGAATCCTCATTTGAAGGGATCTGACATTCTGCACTCGAGAGAGCTTTCTGAAGAATTCCTTCAGAGATCTCCTTCGCGACTCGGAGATTTCCTTCAGTGTTCGAAGATCTCCTTCGAAGTTCGAAGATCTCCTTCGAAGTTCGAAGATCTCCTTTGCAACTCGAAGATCTCCTTCGTCGCTTGAAGATCTCCTTCGTCGCTTGAAGATCTCCTTCGTCGCTTGAAGATCTCCTTCGGACCTCGAAGACCTCCTGTTTCAAGAAAATACTTAGTTTTTCTGAGAGGTAGTCTGTCACCCTCAGAGACTTTTCTTCAACTGCAATTGTAACAAGAAACGATCTGTCGCTCTCGATTCTCGCAACTTTACTTGTAACACTCCAACATCTAGTGAAATTTGGCTGGCACAGACCCGGTCACGTGGTTTTTCACCTTTTCTGGGTTTTCCACGTTAAAAAACGTTCTCTTGCCATCTGTTTGTTCTCTCTGTGACTGTTTGCACGCTCGGCTCACTCTCGGGCTAAGACGGTTCAATTCGCCCGGTCTGAAAGAACGTCGAGCGACCCGCAACACTCCTATTTGCACCAATGGATTCAACAATCAAGTTCTTATAGCTACTGACATCAAGGATGATGGATAATTGTTGGATCTGCATATTCATTTGGAACAACTCCTCACCCTATTTAATCCTGGACTAAAAATCCATCAGAATCAATGTGGGGTGATCAGCTTGCTGCAGTTCATCAGTCTTCATGATATCATCTGTGAGAGTAGTAGTAGCTTGCTTTCTTTTATATGCATCATGCTTAATACAGAGTTGTAGGTGCACTTTCCAACAATTTTGATCCCTATGTCATTTGAATTTACAATGAAAATAATATAGCTTTTATCATGTTTAAGACTTCATTCCTTTTCCTTTAATGTTTTTTCTTCATTCTAATCTTTTGAGCCAAATTTAGGTTTAAAAACATTCAATCAATTGCAATGGTCTTTGCACGGGCCTCTGCAATTGTGCCTGGAGAAAGAGTTTTAACTCTTTGAATCCTTGTAAACCTACCAGATATTTCATGAAAATAGATTTTCCTTAAAAGGGGAGACATAAGGGACAAAGCTTGCCTTCTGAACTCTGTGGTATAATTAATTAATTATGTACAAATTATTCTTGCTTTTATCTTGTGTGTTGTCATCTGACCAACTTGTGACTTGTCTTCTTCATTGTCAACATTATTCCATAAAGTGTTGTCATTGCCATTTTAGACATCATTATTTTGATAATCCGAGTTCAACCTCATTAAAGTAAAAGAGAGCATCTTTAGTCGACTAAAAGAGATGAAAATTACATCTAAAATTTAAATCCAATTACTATTATTTCAGTAGCTACAGACCCATCAAAAGTATATAGTTTCAGCTTGGCATCCACCTTGAAGGGAGATTGGTGAAAAAGGCGTTGTGTATCACTTTCTCCTCTTCTTCGCTCCACGTGTTGCCATCTTCACCAGAAAGGGATCAGTAGAGAGGAGGTTCTTAGGCTTATTCGTAGTGGTGTTTCCCCACCCAAGTAATCCAAGTCTAGATGGAATTAAGACTCAGGTCCTAACATAAGATCATGGAAATATGTACTAAGGGAATAACCAAAAGAATTATTATCTCCTCAGTAGCTTTGGGTTCAAGTCTTCAAGTCTATCCAATGAGTATGACTTCAGCCAAATATTGAAGGGCTGTAGGTGTGAGGTGATCTTTGTTAATGCAAGAAAGCAACTAGGATTAAATAAAAGAAAGTTAATGGAAGTTAGCCAATACAAGTGTCAAGTTACTGCACTGCATAATCCTTGAACTAGTGTGTATCAGCCAATGCTTTTTTGGGCTCCTCCTTTATGCTTCTCCATTCTCTAGTTGCTGATGTGCACGTGAGGAAGAGGGCTTAAAGGGAGATAGCCCCTTTCTTTAGAGTGGAAAAGACGGTAGAGAGAAAGATGGGGCGCTTTTGGTAGAATAGAAAATTGAGAGGAAGAGAAAGAATGGACGGTCATGAGAACGACTTTTGTTGCTTTTCAACATTAAAATACAACAATAAGAACACCTTATTCATAGAAAATATGTGGCTTCAACAATAAATTAAAGAAACATTTTTTCAAAAACAGACTTGTCACCTTCAGAGAAGGGGAGCCGTGGCACACCGATTAAGGTGTTTCCATGTGACCTTGAGGTCACGGGTTCGAGTCCTGGAACTCTTGCAAAAATGCAAGGTAAGGCTTGCCTACATTTCATCCTTGTGGTGGAACCCTTCCCCGGACCCTCGCAGCGTGGGGATGCTTTGTGCACCGGGCAGCCCTTAGACTTGTCACCTTTAGAAAATATGGCTACAATTTATTTAAACACATAACTAAACTCTTTAAATTGGAATTAAAGCAAAACTAGATGTACTAGCTGGTGGTGGGTCACACTTTACCATGGTCCAACAATGATCGTGTGTCACTTCTTTAAATAGGATATATGAAGCCATGTGATGAAAATATCTGTGGACCATGTCTTGGTCGTGTGCCCTCCTCTTGCATGGATTGGTAAACTTTAAAGATATCCACAAAATATCCTCATTTTTTTCTCTTGGGTCTCCATCCTTGTGCCCTGAATGTGACTAGTAGTGAAACTCATTGATTGGAGCATTCAAGATCAGCCTGTGAATGAGCTTCTAGCTTGTGCTCTTCTCTTGGATTAATTGTGATTGGTTTGGAACTTGGTCTTGCCTTGTATGTGGGAGAGTGATGGGGGGTCGCAACACATAGGTGTACAACCCTCATATTTTCCGAGCCGGTGTGACCCGACGCAGATGAGGTCGTGGTAGGGAGAGTGACCGCGACGCGCCAAACCAAACCGGAGGTTAAGGTGACCGAGATGAGCAGGTCGACCTCTCGGAAGCGACCAAGACCAAGTAAGGCTAGGGAATGACCCGAGGGAGGGAGAAAAGGCTTGGCAAGGCAAGTGGGGGCAGCCCCCCACTTGGCCATTCCCCCTCTTTGGGGGGCGAGTGGGGCAGCCCCCCACTCGGCCATTCCCCCTCTTTGGGGGGGGGCGAGTGGGGGCAGCCCCCCCACTTGCCCATCCCCCCTCTTTGAGGAGCGAGTGGGGGCAGCCCCCCACTCGCCCGATCCCATGAGTGGGGCGAGTGGGGGCAGCACCCCACTCGCCCGACCCCTCTCAAGGGGGCGAGTGGGGGCAGCCCCCCCACTCACCCCCTCAATCGCCAGACCTCCCTTGAGGGGGCGAGTGGGGGCAGCCCCCCACTCGCCCGACCTCCCTTGAGGGGGGCGAGTGGGGGCAGCTCCCCACTCGCCCGACCTCTCTTGAGGGGGCGAGTGGGGGCAGCCCCCCACTCGCCCGACCTCTCTTGAGGGGGCGAGTAGGGGCAGCACCCCACTCGCCCGCCTCCCTTTGGGGGGATCCTGGCTATTCGCAGTCCGATTTTGGCTATTCGCAGTCCATTTTTGGGAAAGTCTATAAATAGACCCCCATGGGCACCTTGGGAAGGGTTGGTCTCTACCCCCTCCCTCGCGTGGTCTTGTGAGCAAGCACCCCCCCTTGTCATCGAAGGTTGACGGTGAGGTGGTTCTTAGTGCTCTCCAGGGTGCCCAGGCTCAGCATTGGCTTTGGAGGGGAAGCGCTCTAAGATCTTCTGGGTATGTGGTGGGACCTCCACGCTGCAGCTTAAGGGGTCCATTTGTGGACTTAGGTGTTCTCCAAGGGCAAGGTTCTTCGATTCTTAGTGACTGGTCAAGGGTCTCGCTCAGGTCAAGTAAGGGTTAGCTGCATCCCCCTTGCGAACGTCGAAACTGGGTTACTGGTTTCAACATTATGGTGCAGTGAGCGTGGAAGCAGCTAGTTCGGAAAGCTCTGGGCAAGTCTCATGGCTGGAAGCGATGAGCTGGGGGACTCACCCCTGCCGGGGAGTGCATGAAGAAAGGTGACTTCGAGGAGTTCAGGAAGTCAATCCGGAAAGTCTTGCGGTTTGCACTCCCCCCTCAGGGCGAGTACACGGCATCGCCAACACCTGTGCTCGCCTCGCCGTCTTTGATGGAGATAGAGCAAGCGTGTTGGCAAGGGAAGGGGTCAGCCTCGGAGGAAGGCTTGAGCCTTCAAGCGCAAGCGCTCTTCAACAGCTCTCCTGGGGCCAGCTGCCCCGAGTGAGGGGGCAGGGAGGATGCCTCCGTCTCACCAGGAAGGGGGCGTAGTCCCTGTTCCTGATTCAACAAAAGCACGGGGAGACGCAAGGAAGCTACGTAGATCGGTTCCAGAGGCAAGTCTCCCACCTGCAGGTTGACCAGGGAAGCAGGAAGGACCAGGAGAAAGGAAAGGAATGAGAAGACAGAGAAAGTGGAGGAGATGATGAAAGAGATGGTCAAGGTGCATGTGACCAAGTAGGCCCAGAGGGGCACGTTGTAATAAGCAGGTAGCTCCTCGACGATGAATGAAGAGGTTTCAGGTAACACCTTGACTAAGTGGTTTGGGGTAGGTATTGAGTTCCTCTGCCTCCAGGTGAAGGTAAGCACCTAGGACGTGGATGAGTACTCCGCTCCCATTTGGTAGTATCCCCGACTAGAGACCATTCTCCGGGCTCAGTCATGCCGGCAGATGGGAGGCTCATCGGGTCGACTCGCTACTTGGTAGCTGGACTGGGAAGGCGTTGAGTTCCTCTGCCTCCGGGTGAAGGTAAGCACCTAGGATGCGGATGGGTACTTCCACCTCCAGTCAGATCGGGAAGGCGTTGAGTTCCTCTGCCTCCAGGTGAAGGTAAGCACCTAGTACGCAGACGAGTACTTCCACCTCCGATCGGTAAGATCCCCGACTAGAGACCATTCTCCGGGCTCAGTCATGCCGGCAGATGGGAGGCTCATCGGGTCGACTCGCTACTTGGTAGCTGGACTGGGAAGGCGTTGAGTTCCTCCACCCCCGATTGAGCTAAGACTCCCAGGACGTGGATGGGTACTTCCACCTCCAGTCAGATTGGGAAGGCGTTGAGTTCCTCCACCCCCGGTTGAGCTAAGACTCTCAGGACGTGGATGGGTACTTCCACCTCCAGTCAGATTGGGAAGGCGTTGAGTTCCTCCACCCCCGGTTGAGCTAAGACTCCCAGGACGTGGATGGGTACTTCCACCTCCAGTCAGATTGGGAAGTCGTTGAGTTCCTCCACCCCCGGTTGAGCTAAGACTCCCAGGACGTGGATGGGTACTTCCACCTCCAGTCAGATTGGGAAGGCGTTGAGTTCCTCCACCCCCGGTTGAGCTAAGACTCTCAGGACGTGGATGGGTACTTCCACCTCCAGTCAGATTGGGAAGGCGTTGAGTTCCTCCACCCCCGGTTGAGCTAAGACTCCCAGGACGTGGATGGGTACTTCCACCTAAAGTCAGATTGAGAAGGCGTTGAGTTCCTCCACCCCCGGTTGAGCTAAGACTCCCAGGACGTGGATGGGTACTTCCACCTCCAGTCGGATTTGGAAGGCGTTGAGTTCCTCTACCTCCAGGTAGGCTAAAGTACCTAGGACGCGGACGGGTGCTTCCGCCTCCAATCGATAAGATCCCTGACTATAGACCATTCTCCGGGCTCAGTCATGCCGGCAGATGGGAGGCTCATCGGGTCGACTCGCTACTTGGTAGCTGGACTGGGAAGGCGTTGAGTTCCTCCACCCCCGGTTGAGCTAAGACTCCCAGGACGTGGATGGGTACTTACACCTCCAGTCAGATTGGGAAGGCGTTGAGTTCCTCCACCCCCGGTTGAGCTAAGACTCCCAGGACGTGGATGGGTACTTCCACCTCCAGTCAGATTGGGAAGGCGTTGAGTTCCTCCACCCCCGGTTGAGCTAAGACTCCCAGGACGTGGATGGGTACTTCCACCTCCAGTCAGATTGGGAAGGCGTTGAGTTCCTCCACCCCCGGTTGAGTTAAGACTCCCAGGACGTGGATGGGTACTTCCACCTCCAGTCAGATTGGGAAGGCGTTGAGTTCCTCCACCCCCGGTTGAGCTAAGACTCCCAGGACGTGGATGAGTACTTCCACCTCCAGTCAGATTGGGAAGGCGTTGAGTTCCTCCACCCCCGGTTGAGCTAAAACTCCCAGGACGTGGATGGGTACTTCCACCTCCAGTCAGATTGGGAAGGCGTTGAGTTCCTCCACCCCCGGTTGAGCTAAGACTCCCAGGACGTGGATGGGTACTTCCACCTCCAGTCAGATTGGGAAGGCGTTGAGTTCCTCCACCCCCGGTTGAGCTAAGACTCCCAGGAAGTGGATGGGTACTTCCACCTCCAGTCGGATTTGGAAGGCGTTGAGTTCCTCTACCTCCAGGTAGGCTAAAGTACCTAGGACGCGGACGGGTGCTTCCGCCTCCAATCGATAAGATCCCTGACTATAGACCATCCTCCAGGCTCAGTCATGCCGACAGATGGGAGGTTCATCGGGTTGACTCGCGGCAGGTAAGATTTCAAGAAGGACGATCGGTTTGGTAAGATGGTTGAATCCCTCCGCTCCTCGGTGAAGGTAAGCACCTGGGACGTGAACTGGTTCTCCGCCCCCGGTAGTTCGGGAAAGTGTTGATTTCCCTCCCCCTCCAGGCGAGCTCGGCTCCCTGGTAGGTGTGGAGTTCCCTCCCCCTCCAGGTGAGCTCGGCTCCCTGGTGGGTGTGGAGTTTCCTCCCCCTCCGGTTGAGCTCGGCTCCCTGGTAGGTGTGGAGTCCCCTCCCCCTCCAGGCGAGCTCGGCTCCCTGGTAGGTGTGGAGTTCCCTCCACCTCCAGGTGAGCTCGGCTCCCTGTTACGTGTGGAGTTTCCTCCACCTCCAGGTGAGCTCGGCTCCCTGTTAGGTGTTGAGTTCTTCCACCTCCAGGTGAGCTCGGCTCCATGTTAGGTGTGGAGTTTCCTCCACCTCCAGGTGAGCTCGGCTCCCTGTTAGGTGTTGAGTTCTTCCACCTCCAGGTGAGCTCGGCTCCCTGTTAGGTGTGGAGTTTCCTCCACCTCCAGGTGAGCTCGGCTCCCTGTTAGGTGTTGAGTTCTTCCACATCCAGGTGAGCTCGGCTCCCTGTTAGGTGTGGAGTTTCCTCCGCCTCCAGGTGAACTCGGCTCCCTGTTAGGTGTTGAGTTCTTCCACCTCCAGGTGAGCTCGGCTCCCTGTTAGGTGTGGAGTTTCCTCCACCTCCAGGTGAGCTCGGCTCCCTGTTAGGTGTTGAGTTCTTCCACCTCCAGGTGATCTCGGCTCCCTGTTAGGTGTGGAGTTTCCTCCACCTCCAGGTGAGCTCGGCTCCCTGTTAGGTGTTGAGTTCTTCCACCTCCAGGTGAACTCGGCTCCCTGTTAGGTGTGGAGTTTCCTCCACCTCCAGGTGAACTCGGCTTCATGTTAGGTGTTAAGTTCTTCCACCTCCAGGTGAGCTCGGCTCCCTGTTAGGTGTGGAGTTTCCTCCACCTCCAGGTGAGCTCGGCTCCCAGTTAGGTGTTGAGTTTCTTCCACCTCCAGGTGAGCTCGGCTCCCTGTTAGGTGTGGAGTTTCCTCCACCTCCAGGTGAGCTCGGCTCCCTGTTAGGTGTTGAGTTCTTCCACCTCCAGGTGAGCTCGGCTCCCTGTTAGGTGTGGAGTTTCCTCCACCTCCAGGTGAGCTCGGCTCCCTGTTAGGTGTGGAGTTTCCTCCACCTCCAGGTGAGCTCGGCTCCCTATTAGGTGTTGAGTTCTTCCACCTCCAGGTGAGCTCGGCTCCCTGTTAGGTGTGGAGTTTCCTCCACCTCCAGGTGAGCTCCACTCCCTGTTAGGTGTTGAGTTCTTCCACCTCCAGGTGAGCTCGGCTCCCTGTTAGGTGTGGAGTTTCCTCCACCTCCAGGTGAGCTCAGCTCCCTATTAGGTGTTGAGTTCTTCCACCTCCAGGTGAGCTCGGCTCCCTGTTAGGTGTGGAGTTTCCTCCACCTCCAGGTGAGCTCGGCTCCCTGTTAGGTGTTGAGTTCTTCCACCTCTAGGTGAGCTCGGCTCCCTGTTAGGTGTGGAGTTTCCTCCACCTCCAGGTGAGCTCCGCTCCCTGTTAGGTGTTGAGTTCTTCCACCTCCAGGTGAGCTCGGCTCCCTGTTAGGTGTGGAGTTTCCTCCACCTCCAGTTGAGCTCTTCTCACAGGAGGGGTGTCTAGTGGAGAAAGGTCTGCCTTCCGCCTCAAGTCGAGCTCGGCTCAACTAGTGGTGTTGAGTTTTTCTTCCACCTCAGGTCAAGTTCCATTCGACCTAAGGTGTTGAGCTTTCTCCACCTCCTGTTGCGCTCGACTCACAGGAGGGGTGTCTAGTGGAGAAAGGTCTGCCTTCCACCTCCTGTTGCGCTCGGCTCACAGGAAGGGTGTCCAGTGGAGAAAGGTCCGTTCCGCCTCAAGTCAGGTTCAGCCGAAGGACTCGGCAGGGGTATCCCGTTGGCAGGTCCCTTCGTGGATTCCCCTCAGGTCCCACCTGCTCGTCAAATAGGTGGGTTGGACTTTCTTTCCGAGCTTGAGGCAAGCTCGAAAAGAGCGGGGATTGTGTACAACCCTCATATTTTCCGAGCCGGTGTGACCCGACGCAGATGAGGTCGTGGTAGAGAGAGTGACCGCGACGCGCCAAACCAAACCGGAGGTTAAGGTGACCGAGATGAGCAGGTCGACCTCTCAGAAGCGACCAAAACCAAGTAAGGCTAGGGAATGACCCGAGGGAGGGAGAAAAGGCTTGGCAAGGCAAGTGGGGGCAGCCCCCCACTTGGCCATTCCCCCTCTTTGGGGGGCGAGTGGGGGCAGCCCCCCACTCGGCCATTCCCCCTCTTTGGGGGGGCGAGTGGGGGCAGCCCCCCCACTCGCCCATCCCCCCTCTTTGAGGGGCGAGTGGGGGCAGCCCCCCACTCGCCCGATCCCATGAGTGGGGCGAGTGGGGGCAGCACCCCACTCGCCCGACCCCTCTCAAGGGGGCGAGTGGGGGCAGCACCCCCACTCGCCCGATCCCTTGAGGGGGCGAGTGGGGGCAGCCCCCCACTCGCCCGATCCCTTGAGGGGGCGAGTGGGGGCAGCCCCCCCACTCGCCAGACCTCCCTTGAGGGGGCGAGTGGGGGCAGCCCCCCACTTGCCCGACCTCCCTTGAGGGGGGCGAGTGGGGGCAGCTCCCCACTCGCCCGACCTCTCTTGAGGGAGCGAGTGGGGGCAGCCCCCCACTCGCCCGACCTCTCTTGAGGGGGCGAGTAGGGGCAGCACCCCACTCGCCCGCCTCCCTTTGGGGGGATCCTGGCTATTCGCAGTCCGATTTTGGCTATTCGCAGTCCATTTTTGGGAAAGTCTATAAATAGACCCCCATAGGCACCTTGGGAAGGGTTGGTCTCTACCCCCTCCCTCGCGTGGTCTTGTGAGCAAGCACCCCCCCTCCCCTTGTCATCGAAGGTTGACGGTGAGGTGGTTCTTAGTGCTCTCCAGGGTGCCCAGGCTCAGCATTGGCTTTGGAGGGGAAGCGCTCTAAGATCTTCCGGGTATGTGGTGGGACCTCCACGCTGCAGCTTAAGGGGTCCGTTTGTGGACTTAGGTGTTCTCCAAGGGCAAGGTTCTTCGGTTCTTAGTGACTGGTCAAGGGTCTCGCTCAGGTCAAGTAAGGGTTAGCTGCATCCCCCTTGCGAACGTCGAAACTGGGTTACTGGTTTCAACAATAGAGCTACAGGACAATCAGAGCCGTCTGTTTTGTGCAGATCGACGATCCGTGAATTTTAGTTATCTTTGTGTATTTTTCTGATTTTTTATTTTTAAGTATTTGAGGGTCATCATGATCGGAAAATCATAACCGACCATGGTGGACTCTTAGTCTATATATAGAGGTATGAAGTTCATTTAGAAGCATTGAAATTTAGAGCAAAACGAAGCCTTCTTTTGATCACCAGGTGCCAAAACCGGAATCCTAGCGGGAAGCCTTCTTTTGTATTTTTTTATTTTTTATTTTTAAGTATTTGAGGGTCATCGTGATCGGAAAATCATAACCGACCATGGTGGACTCTTAGTCTATATATAGAGGTAGGAAGTTCATTTAGAAGCATTGAAATTTAGAGCAAAACAAAGCCTTCTTTTGATCACCAGGTGCCAAAACCGGAATCCTAGCGCGAAGCTTATAATTATCCTCTTTCCTCCCCCTCCCCCCCCCCCCCCTTCTCCACCTCCTTTGGCCGGCTTCCCCACTCTCTCCCCACCACCAAAGAGCCTGCCACCCTTCTCCCTCCCAACCTCTGGCCACCGCCATCAAACCCCCACGACCTCCTAAAAAACTCCACCACTACCATTTAATTTCTCACCTTTTTCAAATTTTCGGAGATCGCCGGAAACCACCTTCGGCCACCACCACCATAGATCCCCTCCGGCCACCTCCGGTCAGACACCACTCTCCCACCACCATCATAACTTCCAAACCACCTTCCCACTACCCCATTATCCCTTCTTTCTAAAATTTAGGGCCACTGCCCCCTAGATTTTCTCTCCTCCTCTCATTACCCCACTCTACCGCTTACCCCTCATCTTCTCATGTGGAGCCACCCTCTCAGCCCCTATGAGAATCCCCACTCCTCCCATTCATCACCCCAACTCTCTCACATGGATCCACATTCTCAGCCCCTCCCCCCCCCCCCCCCCCCACACACACACACTTCTCTCACGTGGATCCCATCCTCAGCCCCAACCGAGCCCCTCCCATCTCCAATACAGTCGGCTGCACCTTGCCAACTACCAACCCACATCCAGTTGCCCGGTACCTGTCCTGGGTGGTCGGAAGTGTCCCCAGCTGTTGGAAATTAAACTCCAGACAACAGTTTTTCTGCTCCACAGTCCTCTATTATACCCCCCCCCCCCCATTAAGTCCTCCCAGGCCTTCCCCTCACTCATTCCTGTTTCTTGTCCAAGTCTGGACCGCAAAACTCCTTACCGGGACTCCAAGCCAGTCCCAAGAGTTACTGCCACCTGCCAGCTACCTTCCAGCACAGCCTTAGTGATTTCTGTGCAATCCAAAGCTCTACCTGTTTACTGGCGTCCGCCACCCTCTTTCCCTACAGCCCCCACTTCTTCCACCAGCAGTTGCCTGAAAATTCCAGCCCCTGAAAGTCCATTTCCAGCCGAGGAAAGTGCTGTCCAGCAGCCTGCAACACCATTGGGAGCCCAAAATTCAGTGTCCACCTTAGTCCCGACCCCGGGAAATTCCTCCAAGTCTCCTACCTTATAGTGGTATGAATTCTTAGTTGGTTGATAAGTATTCTTTGTTAAATTGGTGTTTATTACCTTGCTTGCATCATATCTTTTCTGTAACTTTGTTTCCACGCCGTTTGTGGCTAGTGTTGATAGACATTTGCTTGTTCTCTATTTTTGATGTTTTATTTTTTGTGGTTTTTCCTATGTTTGCATTTATAAATCATAAATATTACAAGTTAAAATTCATCGAAATTGTGTCTATATTTAGAAATTACCCTTAGCCTCAATAGGACCGTCCTGCGTCAGAGAGCCTCTTGGATCAATTGCGCGTGGTTGGAGATAAGTTGACAATATAGCAGGTGTTAGTTGAGTGGGACTTGAGTTTGGAGCAAGCGCATAGATATTATAGACTTACGGAAAAACAAATGAAGGGATTTTGACATTGGAAGATCGTATCCATGTACTTCTTCAAATTTAGTGGAAACAAAACGTATTTTTCCACATATCCGGCGTGAGACAACACTCACATGTGTTTAAAATGACCCCTTATGTGAGATCTTTCCATATCAGTCATCATTCCTCCTCAAATAGAAGCATTTTCTAATGATCAAATATCATAAATAATAGTGAATCAACAATATGGAGCCATGCCACTTTTGAACCTCAACAATGGTAGAAAGGCACCAAAGGCCCATGACTAGTGGAAGGACCCTCGTGCCCTTGGGAAACCGATGCTTGTTGGAGAGTCATTTCTTTGACTAATTGGGTTAGCAACGAATGGTAAATGTAGAATCAAGTGGACATCTTAAATATCAAAGAGTTTAAGAAGCAACAACTAAAGATTTTTGGTGAACAAGTGTACGACGATGCAGATTCGTAGTCGAGTGTTTTTTTAATGATGGGCCATGAAGCAAAAAAGATAATAACCAAGTACAAATATAAGAGCAACCTAAAATTAACTACTTTAAGGTGACTTACTATAAAATATTGTTATAACATGGAGGAACAAAAACAGATATTTAAACCCTGCCAAAGAAAGCATCAAAGGATGGAAACACAAAAAAGTAGTAACTTAAATCCCGCTAAAAAAAGCATCAAAAAAAGAGAGCATTCATAAGTTCAAATTTCTCACCAATAGCTTCCTGATTTATTTGAGACATCTCCCTGGTTGCAGCTTCATAATAATGAAGCCTATCCAAAAGCCTAGCAATCTCAAAGTTCTTCGCCAGAATTTCTGGCTCAATCTCCATCTCAGCTTCAGCCCTTGCACAGCCCCTTGCAACAGAAGCAGTCACTGTTCTCGCAACAACAATTTGCTGCCTCAAGTCCTCAATTGGATCGACACTGGCTTCCTCTTCCAAAGGTCTGGGAAGATTAGGAAGAACCAATCCAACGGTTGATAAATGTTGACGGAGATTTTGCCATTTCTTCTGAAAGTTCTCAACAGCTTCTTCAGCATGCTTCCTTCTCTCAATTTCCATCAGTAAGTTGAGCCTCATCTCCCGTATTTCATTTTTAACCTTTCTAAATGGTGAGCTTGAGGCACCATCGCTTGATAGTTCTACAAAATGAAAATGGTGTGAACAAGAGCAAACTTGTGATCGTTGAAATTAAAATCAATGGTCAAATATAACAGTATAAAAATAGGGAGCATAACACAAAAAAGGGAAGTATGTTGTTCAAAACAAATGCAGAAAAATAAGCCAAGCAAATACTAAAATGAAAGAGATAAGCTCTAAAGCATGGTTATCAAGCTTGCGATCCGGATCGTAGAATCGTACGATCCTACGACCCATACTTTATAAATTGATCTGGATCTTACTGGGATCGAACTTAGTGCCTCTACGGGCGGGATTGCGATCCAGATCATAGGATCGGTAGAATCGTGATCCCAATCTGATCCTACCGATTTGGATCCAATTATAGAAAACACGCTCGTCCTGTTATCTTTTCTATCCACGTCTGGTTCCGGCCCCCTTATAAACCTATCCTGCGTCCGACTGTTTGCGAATGGCGTGCCCCGATGTCTTCCCTAGTTCCCTTCCAGGCTCCGGCCAAGGCCGTCGTTTTCCATTCCAGCCTAGAAGAATAACCCGCCTGCTTCTCTTTGTGCGAGCCCCGAGCCCCTGCTTCTCTTCGTGCGAGCCCCGAGCCCCTGCTTCTCTTCGTGCGAGCCCCGATCCCCTACTTCTTTTCGTGCGAGCCCCTGCTTCTCTTCGTGTGAGTTGTCGAGCCCACGCTTCTCTTCATGCAAGCGTCGGTGCCACTGAGTCCAAGCGATCCTCCACTCCTTTTCTAGTTCGGGAGAATTCTTTAAGCAGCGACAGACTTCTTGTTTACTCTAGGTACGCAGGACGACCCCTCTTGCTTCTCTTCTCATTTTTTCTAGTCCAAGAGCATACAAGGGTCCGTGCACAAGAGCTCGTGCATTACACGCGCTTCTCTTCTCCTTTTTTCTCGTTAACCTTATCTGCGATCTGAGCCATCCGACCTGTCTATTTCTCTTCTCATTTTTTCAAGCCCTAACTAGCTGGTATGCACTTTTCTTAACTGATGTTTAGAAAAACTTTCAACTTTTGTATTCTTCCAAAATTTCAGTTAGATGAATCTACATTTAGAAGTATCTTTACACTCATACGTAATTGTGTATACAATTGCAGATATTGTCTGGAGTACACGAAGCATAGAGTGGACCCACTTAACAAAAAATTTCTTCCCGGTGAGGGAGACAGTGATAATTCTGAGTTCGTCATGAACTTCATAGATGGAAGCTTGGGAGAGAGTGGACGAAAAGGTGGATGAGGCAGATGCAGCGAGTATCTAAGAAAGAGAAAAGTCCTAGCGAAAAAAAGGCTAAATGGCGAGAGCGGAAACTCATGTCAAGATTTTGTGTTAGGAACCGAGTGGCTCTGGAAAATGTAATGCGAAGCAGAATAATTCTTTTTATTACTTTAAATATATCACTAAATACAAGAATTTGTACACATTTTATAGGATGGATGAGTGAAATCTCAACTGCAAACCAAGATGTGAGACTAATCTATATAAGAGAAAAGAGGGTCTTTATATGAGCTTATTTAGTTCTTCTACATGTGAATTTACATGTGCATCATGTATCTACGAGAAACAACATGCCTCTACATTCTCCTTTCATTGTACTAGGAGCTCTGCTCCGTTTGTTTTAGTTCATTTCGATATTTAGGGTCCTTATAAAACTGCTAATTTATCTGGATATCGTTATTTTCTTACATTTATTGATGATTATTCTCGAATGACATGATTGTATTTGTTGCGTGATCGCTTTAAATTACTATGTTTTTTCGCTCCATCGATGAAACCGTACTTAATTCTCGCGCTCAATTACAACAATTCGAATTTATAATGCGCTTGAATATACGAGCCACGAATTCCAAGAAACTTATAATTTGTTGGGTATTATCCACAAAACATCATGTGCATATACACCATAACAAAATGGTGTGGCCGAGCGAAAAAACGTCACATCCTCGAGATTGCGCATTCCCTTATGTTTAAAATATAGGTACCCAAAATCTATTGACACTTTGCAGTCTCCACTGCATGCTATTTAATTAATTGCATGTCCTCGTCCATTCTCAACATTGCGACGCCATTCTCCATCATCTTCCCTTCCACACGCTTCTTTCCCCTAACTCATCGTATCTTCGGGAGTGTTTGCTTTGTCCATCATCTTGGACTGCGATGGACAATCTGACCCCACGCGCTACCAAATGTATGTATGTTGGGTACTCTCAAACACAAAAGGGTTATGTGTGTTACTCTCCCACTGATTGGAAAAATAGTCACATCCGCTGATGTCACCTTCCTTGAGGATCAACCCTTCTACTCCTCGACTCCTCGTGATAATTTCCCACCGGCTGTTACGCTCTTTTCTTCATGTCTCTGGCTCCCAATTTAATCTTTTCTTTATTAGTCGTCTTACTCATGACCATGATTGACCCATTACCTCTTCCTCTTTTTTCTTTGTGATGAAGGATCGACGAACGCGGAATATCATTGGTAGAGGATGACTATCAAACGAGCTTTACACTTTGGACCTTCCCAGCACGACTCTCTCTTTGGTCACTTTTGTTGATTGGCATCGACGTCTTGGCCATGCTCCTCTTCCTATCCTGTGCAGGAAGCTCTTCAGCATTCGGGGTGGTGGGTCGCGATGGATGTGGAAATTGCTGCCCTTTGGGCCAATCAGATCAGGGATCTTTTACCCCTTCCTCCTAACCAATCTCGTGTGGGATGTAAATGAGTCTTTACTGTGAAGCCTCCTCCTGATGCGACAATTAAGTGCCTCTAAGCTCATCTTGTGGCTTGTGGTTTCACTCAACAATATGACCTCAACTATGAAAAGACATTCTCTTCAGTCGCTAAGTTGAATACTGTACGAATCTTGATTTCCTTGGTTGTACATCGACATTGGCAGTTTCATCAACTTGATATCAAGAATGCATTCCTTAGTGATGATTTAGCAGAGACTGTCTGCATAAAACAACCACTTGGTTATGGAACCACGAGAAATCTCTCTATGGTCTAAAGTAGTCTCCTTGGGCATGATTTGATAAGTTCAGTCAGGTCGTTCGAGATTTTAGCTTCATTCATAACTTGACTTGGTTTCTTAAGTTCAATCATAGTTTGAACTTGAGATTTCACTCCTCTGTCCTATAAAATGTGTACAAATTCTTATATTGAGTGATATATATATAAAGTAATAAAAAGAAGTATTCTGCTTCGCATTACATTTTTCTTTTTCTTTCTTTTTGAATGTGAATACAAGAGGCAGCCTTAGGGAGACACCATTCTCCATTTTCATGTGCAACCCCATGAATGTGAATAGAAGAAATATTTACAATAAACTCAATTCAAAAAGAAAGAAAAGCACGGTATGAGATTTACCGTCGTAGGCACTATAATATTCCTCAATTGGAGTTCCTGGAGTCTGCGGCGGCTCAATCCCACAGCTATCATCACCCTCTAAATTACTGGCTGAGCTCATTGAATCCAGGAACTCAAAGAAGTCCTCGGCTTCCCCATCCCTTTCAGCTTCATCGGAGTTCAACACATCCCCGCCTCTAGCAATCTCATTTCCTGAAATATTCTCTTCAAAATCAGCAGCATGCGCCTGTGTTCCCAAATTCTCATCAACATCGACAAATTTGGCATCATTATTGGAATCCGGAACCTGCTCGGCTTCTGAGGGGGATGGTGGGTTCTGGAGCCGAGGTCCGCGGCGCTTGTGGTCGACGATGTAGGGGGAAGGTGGGAAGGAGCAGGGGATATCTGGAAGAGGGGTCGCCGCCGGAGTGGCGTAGAGCGCTGGCGAGGCGAGCGGCGGTCGAGAATCCGCCGGACGTGGAGAGAGCTTCAGGGGAGGGGGTTTGAGGATGGTGGAGTTCCGGGAAGCGGGTTCCAGTAGGCGATCCAGAGCGATGGCCGTGAAGGTGGACATCGTCGCTTCGCAGCTTCGCGAAACAGGAACGCGTAATAAGAATTGTTCAGCTGTGTAAGAAAAAATACGGATTATTAGGTTTTGGAGCAGAAATCAGGGATCCGTGGGGGGTCGACGATGACCGACCGACTCCAGAAGTACGAAGGTTGGAATTTTAAAAAACCTAGCTGGTATTTTCCATGGCAGAGCAGCAGGCGAACGCGTGGCACGCACCCCGTCTCCCCGAGAGATATTTGCGTGCCGGTCAATCGAACGGCTGCCAGCTGATCCAACGGTCCGTGCATCTCAAAGTGCACGTCACAAAGTGCATTGCACTAATTCACGCAAACCGTTGGATCACTGATATTCGCAGTATCTCTAATTATATTTGTAGCCCATTCACAACTCAAACTCAATTTTTTTTAAACATCTCGCAGCCCACCGTTAAACCCGAGGCGGGAAATCGGTCGTGGTCTGTTGATAGTGATGAAGCTGGCAAACTCCAACATTAGAGCAATGTTAAACGCAGGCCGATTTTGGCTATATGCAAGCCACCATTTAAAAAATAATAATGTTAAATGCAGGCCGGTTTTGGCTATATGCAGGTCACAGTTATTAAAAAAAAGTATCATTTTTCCTTTTCAACCTGCAGACGCCGGACGAGATCGAGCTTCCTCTCTGATCTCATCTCCCTCCTCCGGCGACTCCGGTCAGTGATCCTCTCCGGACGACCACCTCCTTCCCTTCTCCGGCCGGCGAGCTCCTCTCTCTTCCTCTATAACTTATTTTTCTATTTTTGAAAAAGCTTCATTTATTCAAAATGTTGTAAATCGTGTTGTGCATCTGAATTTAATTAAAGGATAATGTTTTGTGCATAAATAAAGCTCGTTGTTTTTGTAATTTTACACGTCTTTTATTGATTGAAGCCTTGAAAGGGATGACCACAAACATATTTTTTGTGATATATAGAATCAAAATGATTATAATGTATTTTGTTGGACTATTATTGTGGATCAAATAGACTGCAAAAATAAAGTCCAATCATTTAGTGTATTTTGTGAAAATGAAGTATACAAAAATAAAGTCCGAAAATTTAATGTATTTTGTGATTAAATGATTAAATAATCAAATAGGCTGCAAAAATAAAGTTCGATCATTTTTGGAGAAAATGAAGTCCGATCGTTTAATCATTTTCACTAGACTGCATGATCATTTAATGCAAAAATAAAGTCCGATCAAAACAAATAGAATCAAAATGGTTATAATGTATTTTGTTGAACTATTTTGTATTTTGATAGCCGTATAGTTGGTGAGCCAAATAAATGCAAAAATGTAAATATGAAATTTGGCCTACATGAATGATTTTTTGGTCTGCATATATCCGTGGCCTGCATAAAGCCAAAAGCGGACTGCATATAACATTGCTCTAAAAAAATTATGTAGTTGTCTGTTGATTCAAAAAATCATGGGCAGAGCATGTGCCCCTGAGAGTAGTCGAAAGCGCAATCCCCAAGAACAACTAAATAGCAAATCACAAGAAATACGTATTTTGCACAATTTTATTAGCACAATAAAATTAATAAGTACTTAAATTAAGAGATACACGTCTGAAAATATACTGCAGAAGAACGGGCTACGAAAATCCGCAGGAATAATATAAACTTGACTGTAATCCGTAAAACAAACGTACAAGATTCGTATCAGAATGAACCTTCGTTGTCATCAGACGACCAACCACCGCCACCACCACCGAGAAGAGATTCAAGTCAGGACTTGACCTTGCCGCAAACGCGTAGCCCGCTAATGTTGCTACTTGTGCACAACCACCACGGCCTACGAGCATGCAACCACCGAGCACCGCGCACATTGCCGCAGCCCGCGAATCTGACGCCTTGTCGCTACTCGCACATTTTCTCTCTTTGTTGCCGATGCAGCCCGCAATCGGATGTCGACGTCCACCGTCGTCTTCGGGCGTACACTACCTGTAACATCCCGACTTTTATTGGGCCACTAGACCCTAGTGAGCCCAATAAAAGTAGGCCCGAGCAGTAGAAAACGATCATTTCGGGTATCGTAGCGCGCCACTACCTCATTATTATGAATAGTGGCCGTACGAACCCCGAATTAACTTCCGTCAGTTCCGTTGGACTCGTATGGACAATACGAACGCAACGGAATTCGTTGCACTCCGATCCGAGGTCGTATAGAGAAAACGACCGTTTCGAGTATCGTAGCGCGCCACTACCTCATTATTATGAATAATGGCCATACGAGCCCCGAATTGACTTCCGTCAGTTCCGTTGGACTCGTATGGACAATACGAACGCAACGGAATTCGTTGCACTTCGATCCGAGGTCGTTTGAAGAAAACGACCATTTCGGGTATCGTAGCGCGCCACCACCTCATTATTGTAAATAGTGGCCGTACGAGCCCCGAATTGACTTCCGTCAGTTCTGTTAAACTCGTATGGACAATACGAACGCAACGGAATTCGTTGCACTTCGATCCGAGGTCGTTTGAAGAAAACGACCATTTCGGGTATCGTAGCGCGCCACCACCTCATTATTGTAAATAGTGGCCGTACGAACCCCGAATTGACATCCGTCAGTTCCGTTGGACTCGTATGGACAATACAAGCGCGACAAAACTCGTTGCGTCTCGATACAAGGTCGTGTGGGGAATATACCATTTGGGGCACTATGCAGACCACCCCAATGCAACGTATAAACTACGATGTGCACGAACCCGGAGTCAAAACCCCCAAGAAGGGGGCTGCCCTATTAGGGCAAGGGGAAGAGAGAGAAAGGAGGGGGGGGGAGAAAATATCCCCCCCCCCACACTCACCCTTCCTTCCTACACGTGGAAGGGAGGGAGAGGGGGAGGTGGCCACCCCTCCTTCCTATAAAAGGAGGGGCAGCCCTCTTCTTCTCCCCCACACCACTCTCTCTCTCTCTCTCCCCCTCCTCTGCCGACAGCCCAGCCTGCAGCCCCTCCTCCTCCTCCCTTGCCGGAGCAAGCCCACGGCCGACCTCCTCCTCCTCCTCCATGGCCGGCCACCACCACCAACCCCCAACCCCTCAGGTAGAGATCTCCCCCTCCCCTTTCCTACCTCCCGGAGGAGGCGTTCAGGCCGCCGGCAGGCACGGCCGGCGGCGGCCGTGTCTTCCCCCGCCTCCCCCGTCTCCCTGCTTTCCTGTACGGGGAATAGCCCCTCCCCCGGCGGCGGCCGGCGGCTCCAGGCCGCCGGGCCACCGCCGGAGGGTTGCCCCCTCCCCGGCGCCCCGGTCAGTGGCGGCCGGGAGGGCAGCGCACGTCAGGAGCGGCGGCACAGCGGGCCTGCATGGCCCATGCAAGCCACGCCGCCGCCGCCCGCCTTTTTTTTTATCCCTTCCCCGGCGGTGGCCGGCGGTGCCAAGCCGCCGGACCACCCCCGGAGGATTCGCCGGCCCCCGGCGCACCGGCCGGGGGCACCCCCCCACCCCATCCCTCCGGTGGAGGCGGTGGCGGCAAGCCTGCAGGAGGCGTACAGGCCGCCACCGCCCCCGTGCCCTTACGGCACAAACCCCGGTGGTAGCCGGCGGCGCCAGGCCGCCGGACCACCACCGGAGTGGTCGCCGGCCCCCGGCGCACCGACCGGGGGCGGCGCCGGCCACATCCGGCGGCGGCAGCGGCCGCCTCCCGTCCAGGTTGACGGGAGCCGCCCGATCTCCCCCGGGAGATCTAGCGGCTCCCGTAACCTAGACTCCCGCCCAATTCCTCCGCTTGTGTGCCCCCCACAGCGGATCCGCTGTGGATCCGCTGTGGGGACCCAAGGAGGGCGCCCGGTGTGGCGCCCTCAGCTTTCTCCTCTCCTCTAAACGCACACCAAAAACCCCTTCCCCTTCTTCTTTTTTGAAAAAAAAATGGGGCCTTTTTAGGAAAAGTTTTCTAAACGGAAAGTGTGCCCCACCCTTGGGGGCACCCCCTGTAATTTTTTGGGATTTTTAGGAGGGGTTTTACTATTTTTAAAACCCAATATAAAGTTTATTTTAGGTATTAAAATGCCCAAATATGTTTCTAAAAATCCCCAAATATTAGGGGCACTAAATATAGGTATTTTACAAATACTATCAAAGATAGGGGTGTGGACTTGTGATTTAACCCCTCAAAAGCCTTTTCAAACAAAAAATAGACGCCCGGAAAAGAGCAAAATTCATTAAAATGAATCGGCGTCTCTTCGACGCATATTTTAAATACTTATCCAAAATTATGCGTATTAATCTAAAAAGATCGACTGAGCTCGGAGAAGCAACGCCAAAAATCGGAACGACATCGCGACGCGACGCCAAAACGTAACCCCGCCGCGACGATAATAAAAAAAAACGGAGTCATCGATCGAAGCCTCCTCTTATGGAGTGATTGGACTACTAACCATTTCTTCTTATGCAATTACATTCTGTACTTCCGTTTAGATCCAGTCTCGTACTGGTCCCCCGCATTTACATTCTGTACTTTCGTTTAAATCCAGTCTCGTACTGGTCCCCCGCATTTACATTCTGTACTTGCGTTTAAATCCAGTCTCGTACTGGTCCCCCGCATTTACATTTCTGTACTTGCGTTTAAATCCAGTCTCGTACTGGTCCTATCATTATGGCCTTTGCTTTCGGCCTACTTTCTCCTATCATTATGGCCTTTGCTTTCGGCCTACTTTCTCCTATCATTATGGCCTTTGCTTTCGGCCTACTTTCTGCTTATCATTATGGCCTTTGCTTTCGGCCTACTTTCTGCTTATCATTATGGCCTTTGCTTTCGGCCTACTTTCTGCTTATCATTATGGCCTTTGCTTTCGGCCTACTTTCTGCTTATCATTATGGCCTCTGCTTTCGGCCTACATTCTGTTTAGTATTATGGCCCCTGCTTCGGCCTAATTTACTTACTAGTGCAGAGCTGCCGTGGCAACAGATGCGGTGCTTGTCCTCCCTTCGGCGAGGCCTTAGTTGGGGAAAACCCGGAGTTGAGTCCTTCCTCCTAGGTTAGCCCCAAGCAAGGAGCCCTCATACCGCTAAGTCTCCCGGTCCGGGGTTGTGAGACCGGTGGAGTGGAAATGCCACGTGGCCTAAGGGTTTGTTTTATATAAAGCGGGTGAAGATTGATTGGAAGTGGCGGGTTGGTCACGCTCGCAGACCGTTCGTACCGGTGCGGGTGGGTTGACGACTCATGGCGACAGGGAGATATGCGCAGCAGGTTATCACCCCTGAGCATGTAGTTTTACCTCCGCTGGTCGGCCTTCAAATCGGCTCGCCGGATGTCGCTCACATCCAGTTAGTACACCAAGTTGTACAGGAGGGCCTGAAGGATACGGTACGACTACATTCAGAAGTGGCAGGACTGGCCACTGTCACCGACGGCCACATCGGTGAGGCCCGCGGGGTTAGCTCCCCTGCTTGAACTAAAGCGGTCTAAAACTGTGTCGACACAGGGTCTTTGTGTGGGTACAGGTCTTGAGAACCTGGGGTGTGTGTATACGCGCGATAGTGTTATAGATTTATTATGCTGCGCGATTGTGGTTATTCGAGCAGGAGCCCCGCTTTATATATATATATGTGTATGTATATGTTTACCTGCTGCTAACCCTTTCCTTGCTTCGGCTATTTCAATTCTGTCTTTAGCCGCCCCCTGGATACGGATCCGGGGAGGGGGATGTGTTTTCTGCTTAGCTCTGTGACTAACGGTTATTTCTTATAACCAATCACAGGAGACGGGACAGCGTGAAGCCCCCACATCACAGGTTGACCGGGAAGCCTTGGAGATGATCCGTTCGATTACCCCAGCCTCCCCTTCTATCTTCAGAGACGTGAGTACGAGTATATAAGGACGAGCCCAGGACTCCCTTTTGTCTTAGCATATGTAGTCTACGGACAATATTTTGTAAACGATAGGCTTCGGCCCCGTTAAGTTGTAAATATAAGTTGTATGTTTGGTTTGCCCATCTTTTGATTGCTTCCGCTATGCGTTCTGATGTGAGGTTATGATTCTCGTGCCTGACAAGGAGACCGCTCAGCGCTCGAGGGGGGATGGGACGTCACCACCCGGGGAGCGTAAGGGGTCATTCTTGGGCAGTAAGATTCCCCCTCCCTGAACCGGTTCAGGATTGGGGAGGGGGGGGGGGGGGTCTTACAAATGGATCAGAGCTACCACGATCCGACCACATGGGGCAGTCTTTCGATCCTCCTTTCCCCCGGTTCCGTTTCTTGGTTCGGGACGAACCATGCAGCGGAAGCCTGGTGGACCCTCTAGGTTAAGGTTAAGGACTCGAGACTGCACGATAGTACACCCACACGCTTTCCGCTTTCTTTCCTTTCAGTCCTGCAAAATGCCCTTAGTTTTGCAAGTTCTGACACCCGTTTGTTACTTCTCCAGATACCGGAGTCAAGTAATGGAAGGTCTTCCTCTCAAGACCAGTACCACCCTACCACTCCACCACCAGCTCAGACCGCTCCGGCCACAGTCCCATTCGGAGAGACAGAGCTCGGGCAGACCCTGGTAGCCCTGTTGGCCGCCTTCCAGACAGCCACTTTACGGCCACCCCAGCAGGCCACCGTACCCACTGATCTACTGATGACTTTCCGAGGGCTAAGGCCCCCCACCTTTCGGGGTACAGAGTCGGCCATCCAGGCCGAGGAGTGGGTGGAGAGGGTAGAGGAGCTTCTTGTAGGGATGATGTGCCCAGCAGTAGCCGCAGTATCCCTAGTAGTGACCATGTTGGAGGGCTATGCCCGGGACTGGTGGAGGGTAGCTAGCCGCTCCACTTTTAGAGGGCGACCCCTTAGCACCATTCTCTGGGGGGAGTTCTCGGATGCTTTCTTAAAGCATTTCATTTCAGATGCAGACCGGATGGCACTCCAGGAGCGGTTCCTACAGACCAGACAGGGAGATAGGACGGTTCCAGACTACCAGAGAGAGTTTATCCACCTGGCCCGCTTCGCCGGGACCTTAGCAGGTACAGATAGGGACAGGGCGGCCAGATTTTATCGGGGATTACGAGACGACCTCCGTCAGGCCCTGATCATGATATCCCAGGCATCCTTCCACACGATCGCCTCACATGCCACCGCTCTAGAGATGGATCAGCGGATGGTAGCCCAGCAGCGGAGGGGACACGTAGGTATTCCCCGGACTCAGGACCGAGAGAGAAGAGCAGGTCCTCGCAGGCAGGGCCGAGACGAGAGGCAGCGGCAGCGTCACCAGCCATATAGGCAGGCACCCCAGCCCCGACCAGCACCCCAGCCCCGACCAGCACCCCCAGCCCCAGCACCACAGGTCGTCCCGGCCGCACGACGAGATGTTCCCTTCGCAGGGAACTGCTACCTATGCCAGCAGCCTGGGCATATACGAGCCTTCTGCCCACAGGCTACCGGGAGACCCGGTTTAGGAGCAGTACAGAGAGCGGCGGAGAGAGGACGAGGTGGACGCAGAGGACGTCCCGCAGGCAGGAGGGAGCCGGCTAGGCAGGGCAGAGCAGCACCGCTCGAGGCATACGCGTTGGATCTCCAGCACGGTCCTGCTCCTGACGTAGTGATAGGTATCTACTTCCGATAGTACGATATCCTAGGAAATGTTTTAGCTTATATATTGAGACTTTTTGTATATGTCATCCCTACTCTTGTATATCTGTGAAAAGCTTATGATTATGATATATATACATATATATTATCAGGTTTACTTTTAGTAGAAGGTCGTCCCGCTAAAACACTGTTCGATACCGGCGCCACACACTCTTTCGTTGCACAAAATTTCATCGCCGACAAGGAGAACACGGTGCGATCATCCGGGATGTCAATCCGAATACGACTCCCGGATGGATCAGATATGACTTCCACCGAGAAGTGTTCCTTCCAGGCAATGCTAGGAGGCATAGAGTTCGAAGTCAACGCCACCATCTTAGCAATAACCGGGTTCGACATCATTCTGGGGATGGATTGGTTGGCCGAGCACAGCGCCCAAATCAATTGTTCGACTCGAGAAATCCGCCTCCAGAATCCGAATGGGCAATTTATCACGCTAGCGGGTATACCCTCCGTCACCCGCATTATCTTAACATCTGCACAAACCGTCAAGGCAGCTCGACGGAAGGACGAGATGTACCTAATCTACTTTGAGATGGAGAACACGACGCAAGTACTCGCTAAAGTACCTGTGATCAGGGACTTCCCAGATATCTTCCCAGAGTCACTCCCCGGGTTGCCCCCGCAACGGGAAGTAGACTTCCAAATCGAACTTACTCAAGGAGCCCGACCAGTGTCCCGAGCACCATACCGGATGGCCCCGAGGGAACTGGCTGAGCTCAAGATTCAGCTACAAGAGTTAGTCGACGCAGGATTCATACGTCCTAGTACCTCTCCCTGGGGAGCCCCAGTACTGTTCGTTAAAAAGAAGGATGGATCGCTGCGCCTCTGCATCGACTACAGAGGCTTGAATAAACTCACCATCCGGAATACCTATCCCCTACCCCGGATAGATGAAATGTTCGATCAACTACAAGGCGCGTCCGTCTTTTCCAAAATGGACTTAAGATCCGGCTACTATCAACTTAGAGTACGAGAAGAGGACATTCCCAAGACCGCCTTTAGCTCTCGCTACGGACTATACGAGTTCATGGTAATGCCATTTGGATTAACCAATGCCCTGTCCGCCTTCATGGCTTTGATGAATACGGTATTCAAACCCTTCCTGGATCATTTCGTAATAGTCTTCATAGATGATATTCTCATCTACTCAAAGAACAAAACCGATCACTCCAGGCACCTCCAAATGGTACTACTTAAGCTAAGAGAACACTCACTCTTCGCCAAGTTTAGCAAATGCGAGTTCTGGATGGAAGAAGTCGGCTTTCTGGGACACACCGTCAACAAGAACGGAGTAGCAGTAGATCAAGCCAAGGTGCAAGCAGTACGAGATTGGCCGCCACTTAAGACAGCGGCAGACATCCGAAGTTTCCTTGGCCTCGCCGGCTACTACCGTAAGTTCGTCGAAGGCTTCTCCAAGATCGCATTACCACTTACCACCCTCACCAAGAAGGATGTGACATTCCAATGGTCTCCTGAATGCGAGGCGGCATTCATCGAACTAAAGAACCGGCTAATATCGGCCCCAATCCTAACCCTCCCCTCCGGTACCGAGGGTTTCCAAATCTATGCTGATGCCTCTCTGAAAGGATTGGGGGCCGTGCTTATGCAACATGGCAAGGTGATTGCCTACGCCTCACGTCAGCTCAAGCCGCATGAACTAAACTACGCCACCCACGATCTGGAGCTGGGAGCGGTAGCTTTCGCCTTAAAAATCTGGAGACATTACCTCTACGGGGTACGATGCGAGATCTTCTCCGATCATAAAAGCCTCAAATACGTCTTCACCCAGAAAGAGCTAAACCTCCGACAACGCCGGTGGTTAGAATTTCTCTGTGATTATGACTTCGCCCTCCAGTACCACCCTGGCAAGGCTAATAAAGTTGCAGACGCCTTGAGTCGGCAGCCTCCGAGGACCGGGAGTTGGTTAGAAACGGTGCCAGAGGAGTTAGTCAAATCATTGGCAGAAATGGATATTATCCTCATCACCCGCAGAAATCCGATGGAATACCAAGCCCACCTCTATTGGATGGAGATACAGTGTGACATCAGGAATAGAATACGGGAAGCCCAGAAGACCGACGTTGAAGCAGCACCGATCATTCAGGCCTTGCAACACGGTGTACAAGAAGACTACAACCTGTATGATGGCATCCTGCAATACAGACACCGCATATTCATTCCCGCTGCAGAAGGGATTCGTGAGGAGATACTCCGTGAAGCTCACCAGACAAGGTACTCGATACACCCGGGAGTAGTAAAAATGTATACGGACCTGCGCAGGACCCTATACTGGCCAGGCATGAAGAAGGATGTCACCGCTTATGTAGCGCGCTGCCAAACCTGCCAAATGGTCAAAGCCGAATGTCGTAGCCCAGGAGGCCTACTACAACCCCTGCCAATTCCAGAATGGAAGTTCGAGGATATTTCCATGGATTTTGTCCATGGCTTACCCCGATCCCGTGCAGGTAACGACTCCATATGGGTAGTAGTGGACCGCCTCACCAAGGTAGCCCGATTCATCCCGAACCGGCAAGGCGATGGTGTCGACATTCTAGCCCGACTATTTATCGAGCAGGTAGTCCGATTTCATGGAATACCCAAATCAATCGTCTCGGACCGCGATGGGCGCTTTACATCGAAGGAATGGAGAAGAGTGCAAGCTTATCTGGGAACCAGATTAGCTTTTAGCACCGCCTTCCACCCCCAGACCGATGGGCAGACGGAAAGAACAAATCGGACGATGGAAGATCTTCTCCGATTATGCATAGTAGAGCATAACGAGCCATGGGAGCAGTTACTACCTCTGGTAGAGTTCTCATATAACAACAGTTTCCAGGCAAGCATCAAGATGGCACCGTACGAAGCCCTCTACGGAAGACGCTGTCGGACCCCGCTGTCTTGGGCACAGGATGAGGACCCCGAAGCCTTAGGAATCACCTACATCGACGATACCACCGCCGCAATAAGACTAATCCGGGAACGCATGCTGGAAGCACAGAGCCGGCAGGCCAAGTATTACGACGCACGTCATCGGCAAGTAGAATTCCAAGTGGGAGATATGGTGTTCTTAAAGATTAAGCCAATGCATGGGATATCACGAATCAAGAGGCAGAAAAAGCTGGACCCCCGCTATCTAGGCCCGTATCCCGTCATCGAAAGAATTGGCCCGGTGGCTTACAGGTTAGCTTTGCCAGCCGAGCTGGGGAGCCTTCACGACGTATTTCATGTCTCCTCGCTAAGACGTGTTCTGCGCCAACCAGAGCAGCACCTTCCCACCCCACCAACATCAGTACAATCCGACCGATCTGTCCGACTCGAACCTGTGAAGATAGTGGACTCCAAGATCAAAGAGCTGCGGAACAAAACGGTCACAATGGTCAAGATCTTATGGTCGAACGGTGGACGCGAAGAGTTCACTTGGGAACCCGAGACGCTCGTACGAGAGAAATACCCGGCGCTCTTCCCCCAGGTACATCATTTAAACCCCTACTTTAGCCAATTTTCGGGGACGAAAATCTCTTTATTTTTATTGGATTGTAACATCCCGACTTTTATTGGGCCACTAGACCCTAGTGAGCCCAATAAAAGTAGGCCCGAGCAGTAGAAAACGATCATTTCGGGTATCGTAGCGCGCCACTACCTCATTATTATGAATAGTGGCCGTACGAACCCCGAATTAACTTCCGTCAGTTCCGTTGGACTCGTATGGACAATACGAACGCAACGGAATTCGTTGCACTCCGATCCGAGGTCGTATAGAGAAAACGACCGTTTCGGGTATCGTAGCGCGCCACTACCTCATTATTATGAATAATGGCCATACGAGCCCCGAATTGACTTCCGTCAGTTCCGTTGGACTCGTATGGACAATACGAACGCAACGGAATTCGTTGCACTTCGATCCGAGGTCGTTTGAAGAAAACGACCATTTCGGGTATCGTAGCGCGCCACCACCTCATTATTGTAAATAGTGGCCGTACGAGCCCCGAATTGACTTCCGTCAGTTCCGTTGGACTCGTATGGACAATACGAACGCAACGGAATTCGTTGCACTTCGATCCGAGGTCGTTTGAAGAAAACGACCATTTCGGGTATCGTAGCGCGCCACCACCTCATTATTGTAAATAGTGGCCGTACGAACCCCGAATTGACATCCGTCAGTTCCGTTGGACTCGTATGGACAGTACAAGCGCGACAAAACTCGTTGCGTCTCGATACAAGGTCGTGTGGGGAATATACCATTTGGGGCACTATGCAGACCACCCCAATGCAACGTATAAACTACGATGTGCACGAACCCGGAGTCAAAACCCCCAAGAAGGGGGCTGCCCTATTAGGGCAAGGGGAAGAGAGAGAAAGGAGGGGGGGGGGAAGAAAATATCCCCCCCCCCCCCACTCACCCTTCCTTCCTACACGTGGAAGGGAGGGAGAGGGGGAGGTGGCCACCCCTCCTTCCTATAAAAGGAGGGGCAACCCTCTTCTTCTCCCCCACACCACTCTCTCTCTCTCTCTCCCCCTCCTCTGCCGACAGCCCAGCCTGCAGCCCCTCCTCCTCCTCCCTTGCCGGAGCAAGCCCACGGCCGACCTCCTCCTCCTCCTCCATGGCCGGCCACCACCACCAACCCCCAACCCCTCAGGTAGAGATCTCCCCCTCCCCTTTCCTACCTCCCGGAGGAGGCGTTCAGGCCGCCGGCAGGCACGGCCGGCGGCGGCCGTGTCTTCCCCCGCCTCCCCCGTCTCCCTGCTTTCCTGTACGGGGAATAGCCCCTCCCCCGGCGGCGGCCGGCGGCTCCAGGACGCCGGGCCACCGCCGGAGGGTTGCCCCCTCCCCGGCGCCCCGGTCAGTGGCGGCCAGGAGGGCAGCGCACGTCAGGAGCGGCGGCACAGCGGGCCTGCATGGCCCATGCAGGCCACGCCGCCGCCCGCCTTTTTTTTTATCCCTTCCCCGGCGGTGGCCGGCGGTGCCAAGCCGCCGGACCACCCCCGGAGGATTCGCCGGCCCCCGGCGCACCGGCCGGGGGCACCCCCCCACCCCATCCCTCCGGTGGAGGCGGTGGCGGCAAGCCTGCAGGAGGCGTACAGGCCGCCACCGCCCCCGTGCCCTTACGGCACAAACCCCGGTGGTAGCCGGCGGCGCCAGGCCGCCGGACCACCACCGGAGTGGTCGCCGGCCCCCGGCGCACCGACCGGGGGCGGCGCCGGCCACATCCGGCCGCTGCCGGCGGCGGCAGCGGCCGCCTCCCGTCCAGGTTGACGGGAGCCGCCCGATCTCCCCCGGGAGATCTAGCGGCTCCCGTAACCTAGACTCCCGCCCAATTCCTCCGCTTGTGTGCCCCCCACAGCGGATCCGCTGTGGATCCGCTGTGGGGACCCAAGGAGGGCGCCCGGTGTGGCGCCCTCAGCTTTCTCCTCTCCTCTAAACGCACACCAAAAACCCCTTCCCCTTCTTCTTTTTTGAAAAAAAAATGGGGCCTTTTTAGGAAAAGTTTTCTAAACGGAAAGTGTGCCCCACCCTTGGGGGCACCCCCTGTAATTTTTTGGGATTTTTAGGAGGGGTTTTACTATTTTTAAAACCCAATATAAAGTTTATTTTAGGTATTAAAATGCCCAAATATGTTTCTAAAAATCCCCAAATATTAGGGGCACTAAATATAGGTATTTTACAAATACTATCAAAGATAGGGGGTGTGGACTTGTGATTTAACCCCTCAAAAGCCTTTTCAAACAAAAAATAGACGCCCGGAAAAGAGCAAAATTCATTAAAATGAATCGGCGTCTCTTCGACGCATATTTTAAATACTTATCCAAAATTATGCGTATTAATCTAAAAAGATCGACTGAGCTCGGAGAAGCAACGCCAAAAATCGGAACGACATCGCGACGCGACGCCAAAACGTAACCCCGCCGCGACGATAATAAAAAAAAACGGAGTCATCGATCGAAGCCTCCTCTTATGGAGTGATTGGACTACTAACCATTTCTTCTTATGCAATTACATTCTGTACTTCCGTTTAGATCCAGTCTCGTACTGGTCCCCCGCATTTACATTCTGTACTTTCGTTTAAATCCAGTCTCGTACTGGTCCCCCGCATTTACATTCTGTACTTGCGTTTAAATCCAGTCTCGTACTGGTCCCCCGCATTTACATTTCTGTACTTGCGTTTAAATCCAGTCTCGTACTGGTCCTATCATTATGGCCTTTGCTTTCGGCCTACTTTCTCCTATCATTATGGCCTTTGCTTTCGGCCTACTTTCTCCTATCATTATGGCCTTTGCTTTCGGCCTACTTTCTGCTTATCATTATGGCCTTTGCTTTCGGCCTACTTTCTGCTTATCATTATGGCCTTTGCTTTCGGCCTACTTTCTGCTTATCATTATGGCCTTTGCTTTCGGCCTACTTTCTGCTTATCATTATGGCCTCTGCTTTCGGCCTACATTCTGTTTAGTATTATGGCCCCTGCTTCGGCCTAATTTACTTACTAGTGCAGAGCTGCCGTGGCAACAGATGCGGTGCTTGTCCTCCCTTCGGCGAGGCCTTAGTTGGGGAAAACCCGGAGTTGAGTCCTTCCTCCCAGGTTAGCCCCAAGCAAGGAGCCCTCATACCGCTAAGTCTCCCGGTCCGGGGTTGTGAGACCGGTGGAGTGGAAATGCCACGTGGCCTAAGGGTGTGTTTTATATAAAGCGGGTGAAGATTGATTGGAAGTGGCGGGTTGGTCACGCTCGCAGACCGTTCGTACCGGTGCGGGTGGGTTAACGACTCATGGCGACAGGGAGATATGCGCAGCAGGTTATCACCCCTGAGCATGTAGTTTTACCTCCGCTGGTCGGCCTTCAAATCGGCTCGCCGGATGTCGCTCACATCCAGTTAGTACACCAAGTTGTACAGGAGGGCCTGAATGATACGGTACGACTACATTCAGAAGTGGCAGGACTGGCCACTGTCACCGACGGCCACATCGGTGAGGCCCGCGGGGTTAGCTCCCCTGCTTGAACTAAAGCGGTCTAAAACTGTGTCGACACAGGGTCTTTGTGTGGGTACAGGTCTTGAGAACCTGAGGTGTGTGTATACGCGCGATAGTGTTATAGATTTATTATGATGCGCGATTGTGGTTATTCGAGCAGGAGCCCCGCTTTATATATATATATATGTGTATGTATATGTTTACCTGCTGCTAACCCTTTCCTTGCTTCGGCTATTTCAATTCTGTCTTTAGCCGCCCCCTGGATACGGATCCGGGGAGGGGGATGTGTTTTCTGCTTAGCTCTGTGACTAACGGTTATTTCTTATAACCAATCACAGGAGACGGGACAGCGTGAAGCCCCCACATCACAGGTTGACCGGGAAGCCTTGGAGATGATCCGTTCGATTACCCCAGCCTCCCCTTCTATCTTCAGAGACGTGAGTACGAGTATATAAGGACGAGCCCAGGACTCCCTTTTGTCTTAGCATATGTAGTCTACGGACAATATTTTGTAAACGATAGGCTTCGGCCCCGTTAAGTTGTAAATATAAGCTGTATGTTTGGTTTGCCCATCTTTTGATTGCTTCCGCTATGCGTTCTGATGTGAGGTTATTATTCTCGTGCCTGACAAGGAGACCGCTCAGCGCTCGAGGGGGGATGGGACGTCACCACCCGGGGAGCGTTAAGGGGTCATTCTTGGGCAGTAAGATTCCCCCTCCCTGAACCGGTTCAGGATTGGGGAGGGGGGGGGGGGGTCTTACACTACCACTCTTGTATAACCCGTATTCGTCGAGTGGGCCCCCCAGCCAACTGGCGAAACCTAGGTTGTCCGGATCATTCGCCGGGTCACTCGCCCAGGCTAAGGAAGGTAAAAATGCCCCCGAGTTGGTGGGGTAAGCTGTAGGAGAGAAGACGCTAGGCGAGTGGTGCCCTCACGGACCACTCGCCCAGAAGCGTGGGCATTCGCCCAGCCGGGCGGGTGCCCAGCGAATGGTGCCCTCACGGACCACTCGCCCAAATGGGTGTGAGGGGAAAATGACCATAATACCCCTGGTGGGCTGCAAATAGCCCTTCGGAACAGCGGAGTTAGGCTATTAGCAGACCAATTTAGGGTGCGGTTAGTAAAATTAAAAGGCGGATTCAGGCTATTTACAGACCAGCCTAGGAAAACTATAAATAGACCCTTAAGGGCACCTTGGAGGAGATCTGATTTTAGAGAATCCTCTCCTCTAGGCTAGTTTTGGTTGGCAGCCAGTGCCCTCCAAGGTGCCCGGTTGAGCTTTGGTTTGGGAGGGGAAGCTCTCTAAGATCTTCCGGGTGTGTAGCTGGACCTCCTCGCTTCGGCCTTGGGTCTATTCCGTTTCCAGCATCTACCATCAGGAGGGTCTAGTGAGGGAGAAATAAACATCGGCTACACCCCCAGTGGGTCCGAACTCAAGAGACCAGTTGCTGGTTTCAACATTTTTGGTGCAGTGAGCGTGGACCGTAGCCGGTGAAAGAAAATCCCAAGCTAGTTTCGATGACGGGAGATGGAGGAAATGGTTCTGACTCAGGTCACTCGCAGCCACTGGAGATGTTTGAGAAGTTCAAGCGAGAGGTCCTGCAGACAGTTCTCGCGGCAAGAAGCGAGTGCGAGACCCCGGCGGTCCCAGTGGTCCCGCCTTTGCAGATTGGCGAGAACGCACCGGGGCAGCGGCCGGGGAAGGAGGTGCCAGCAGAAGGAAGCGCGCGAGATCTCCCCGGACGGCAGCTGTTCAGCAGTCCGGCGAGTGCTGAGGTGTGTGAGTTGGTCCCGCGCGAGAGGACCACTCGCCGAGCAGGGGAAGGGAGCCCCTTTTGCGAGATGATCCTCTCGGCCCCAGTGCCAGAAGGGTTTCGTGGGCTGGAGATGTCCTACTACACAGGCAAGGAGGATCCAGTTGTGCACCTGCAGTGGTTCGAGGACATGACATCAATCCTTCCCATGTCGGATTCTTTTCAATGCCGGCTCTTCACAACCACCCTGAAGGAGAAAGCAAGGGACTGGTTCCACCAGCTTCCCACAGGTTCCATCTACGCGTTCGATGATCTGCGCCGAAGCTTCCGACTGCGTTTCTCGACGTCAAAAAAGAGGAAGAAGGATGCGGAGGCTCTCTTCAAGATCAGGCAGAGGGAGGGGGAATCCCTGGCCAAGTACGTGGACAGGTTCCAGGAGGAGATACACCTAGTACAGGAGGTGCCGGGATTCGCCCTCCAGATGGCATTCATCGTAGGGCTGCGAGAGGGGTTCTTCAAGATGGACCTGAAGAGAAGACCTCCTGTATCCTTCGAGGAGTTGATGGAGAGAGCCGCGGAGGAGATTGAAGGGGAGGCAGCCAACCCCAAATTCTACAAAAGGTTGGCAAAGATGAGCGAGCCCGAGGCGAGGCAGCCAGAGGGAAGAAGGCGAGAGGAGCCCAGGGGCCAGGGGTTCGAAAGACCACCTCGGGTTTGGAGGAACCAAGAGCCCAACAACAGGTTGGGCTGGAGGAACCAGGAAGGACCGGCGCGAGGTCAGGATGAAAGGTACCAAGGAAGGGAGGCAGGAGGAGTGAATCAGGGGTGGAGGCAGGGTCCCAGACCCCCTCACCCCCCAAGGGAGCAAGCCATGGCGGTAGGCCGAGGGAGAAGAGGTAGAGGAGCGGAAGGAGGTCGAGGGAGGCGTAGGTCTCCAAGTGACGTTGGGAGGGGTCCCCAGGAACTGCCGGTTCGTCATCGTTGACGCTCCGAGCAGCTATAACGCCATCTTCGGACGACCCCTCATCAGCGCCTTCCGGTGCGTGCCCTCATCGTACCATCAGTGCTTAAAGCTCCATAGTGGAGGAGTCCAGATCCGCGTCCGAGGAGATGCTAAGGTGGCAAGGCAGTGCTATGTGACTGCCGTCAACACTATTTCATGGATGGCGGATGGCGGATGCCGAGAAGATGGATGAAGAGATGGCGAGGCCGGAGGGGCCAGGAGAAGAAGTGGAGAAGAGAGAAGTAGGGGGAGAGGGCGATGCCCGAGAGGAGGATATGGAGGTCGCTCGAGAGGAGCAGGAGGTCGAGTTGTTGGAGGTCGCTCGAGAGGAGCAGGAGGTCGAGTTGTTGGAGGTCGCTCGGGAAGAGCAGGATGTCGAGCCGATGGAGGCGGAAGGAGCTGCAGAGGAAAAGGCCCGGGAGGGGAGGCGAGAAGCAAAAGGCCAGTGGGAAGAGCCAACCCGGCTCGAGGCGGCAGAAGAGGTGATAGAGATGGAGGTTACCACCCAGGCAGGAAGGGTGGAGAAGGTGCGGATCAGCGGGGGCCTCGGCCCGGAGGACCAGAGAAGGATGCTGGAGTGCATCCAGAAGAACGTTGTCATCTTCGCATGGAGCGCAGCGGACATGCCAGGCATCGAGGCGGACGTGGCTTGCCATCGTCTCAACCTCGATCCAGAAGCCCGCCCCATCCGGCAGAAGAGAAGGACTATAGCTGACAAGCTCGAAGGACCGATCCGCGAGAAGGTGGCGAAACTCCTCGAAGCAGGTTTTGTAACGGAAATCCAGTACCCAGGCTGGGTCTCCAACGTCGTAATGGTAAAAAAGGCCGATGGCCGCTGGCGTATGTGTGTGGACTTTTCATTGTTAAATAAGGCCTGCCCTAAGGATTGTTATCCCTTGCCTCGGATCGACGCGCTGGTTGACTCAGCCGTCGGTTTTTCTGTGATGAGTTTTTTGGATGCTTTTTCAGGTTATCACCAAATAAGAATGCACCCCCCGGATGTCAGAGATGTCTCGTTCATCACCAGGGAGGGATGCTACTGTTATAAGATGATGCCATTCGGGCTGAAAAATGCAGGAGCAACCTACCAGAAGATGATGGATCGGGTATTTAAGAAGCAAAGGGGAAGGAACCTGGAGGTCTACGTGGATGACCTTATGATAAAGAGCAAGTGTGTGAGCTCTCACATCCGGGACCTCGAAGAGACCTTCGTCACCCTACGCAAGTACAAGATGCGCCTGAACCCCCTGAAGTGTGTGTTTGGGGCCAGCAAAGGGAAGTTCTTGGGGCACCTTCTCACCCCCTGGGGGGTAGAACCTAACCCGGACAAGGTTAGGGCTATAATGGAGCTGGGGTCACCACGGAACGCCAAGGAAGTTCAACGCTTGACCGGAAGACTCGCCGGGCTGAACAGGTTTCTCTCTCGGGTCGGGGAAAGATGCTCCCCCTTCTTCAAAGCGCTACGAGGCAACCAGAAATTTGAGTGGACAAGAGAATGCGAGGAGGCCTTTCAGGCCTTGAAGAGCCAACTCACCAAGGCTCCGCTACTATAAAGTCCCAAAGAGGGGGAGGATCTACATCTATATCTCGGGGTCGGGGCGGAGGCCGTAAGCTCCGTCCTGGTTCGGGAGGAAGGCAAGAAGCAGCTGCCAGTCTACTACGTAAGCAGGGTCCTGAGGGAAGCGGAGCTCAGGTACCCAATTTTAGAGAAGTTGGCCTTTGCCCTGGTCATCGCAGCAAGGAAGCTTAGGCCATACTTCCAGGCCCATTCGATCCAAGTAGTGACGGACCATCCTCTCCGCCAGATCTTCGAAGGAGTGGAGCACTCAGGAAGACTCGCAAAATGGTCAATAGAGCTAAGTGAATTCAACATTACCTTTGTCCCTCGATTATCTATGAAGGCGCAGGTGGTGGCTGATTTCATGACAGATTTCGTGGCCGAGATGAAAGAAGACGGAGCCCCTCGTCACGTTCCATGGAAGCTGCTGGTGGACGGGGCTTCGGGCAAGAATTCTCTCAGAGGAGGGGTGGTGCTGGAGAGTCCCCACGGAGTAAAGATAGAGCAGACACTAGTGATACACTTCCCAATCACCAACAACCAGGCGGAGTATGAGGCTGTAATCGCCGGCCTGCGGTTGGCCCGGGAGCTCGGGGTCCATGACGTGGAGGTCCTCACTGACTCCATGATAATAGCTTCTCAGATAAGGGGAGAGTTCGAAACAAGGGAACCTGTGCTCATGAGGTACTTAGCAAAAGTCAAAGGTCTCGTGGGGACGTTCAAAACTTTCTCCATCCGGCACGTCCCTCGAGAGGAGAGCACCCCGGCAGATCGGTTGGCAAAACCTGGTCCTCGAGCCGGGGGAACCTTGACGGACCTATTCCGTCCTTCGATCGAAGAGGGAGAGCTCATGGAAGTAGAACAGCGGCCCTCCTGGAAGGATCCCTTCGTCACCTTCCTTGCAACGGGAAAATTTTTGGAAGAAGTTCCGGACCAGAGGCGCTTCCGGTATAAGTCTGCCTACTACGTGCTCCATGAGGGTGACTTGTATCGGAAGACCCTCTCAGGCCTCCTGGCCCGATGCATCTCGGAGGAAGAGGTCCCAAAGATCTTGGAAGAAGTTCACTCCGGCGAGTGCGGCAGCCACTCGGGGAGCAGGATGTTGGAAGCAAGGATAATAAGGCAGGGGTACTTCTGGCCAACCCTAAGTAAAGACGTGGCAGCCTTCGCCAAGAGATGCCAGAAGTGCCAAATGTTCGTCCCGCTTCAGCTCATGCCAGCTCAGCGGCTAAAGAGTATCACGGCGCCCTGGCCATTCGCCATATGGGGAATGGACCTGGTAGGACCCTTCCCCCAGGCTAGTGGACAGAGGAGATTTCTCCTAGTCATGATTGACTACTTCACAAAGTGGTTGGAGGTCAAGGCGTTGGCTAAGGTCACCTCCCAGGTAATCCGCAACTTCGTATGGGGGGAGATCATTTGTCGACACGGGCTTCCGCAGGCCATAGTCACGGATAATGGACCGCAGTTCGCAAGCGAGGAATTCATCGGCTTCTGTGGCCAGTTGGGGATAGACCTTAGGTTTGCGTCCGTTCACCATCCCAGGAGCAACGGGCAGGTGGAGGCGGCGAACAAGGTCATCGTGAACTTGCTCAAGAAGAAGGTGGAAAATCTCAAGGGCAATTAGGTGGAGCAGCTCCCCTCGGTCCTTTGGGCTTTAAGAACCACCCCCAACACCGCCACGGGAGAGACCCCTTTCAAGCTCTCTCACGGCTGCGAGGCCGTCATCCCCATAGAGTTCGAGGTTATGACACCACGGGTAAAGGTCGCCTCACATGTAGAGGAAGATTGGAGAGCCGAGAACGAGGAGGAGTTGCGGCTCTCCCTCGACCTCATCGAAGAAGCCCGGGATCGAGCAGCCATCCATCAAGAAGAGGTCAAGCGGCGGATGGCCAAGTATTTCGACAGGCACGTCAGGATCAAGCAGTTCGAGAAGGGAGATCTGGTACTCAAGAAGGTCGACGCGGCTGGGAGGTCCGCCGCGGTGGGAAAACTTAACCCCAACTGGGAAGGCCCCTATGTCGTGGAAGAGGCACTAAAGTCCGGGGGGTATCGCCTTCAGAATGTGGAGAGCCAACCCCTCAGCCACACATGGAGTGGCGACGACCTTAAACGTTTTTATCCTTAATACCATGTAGCAACAGTGATTTTTGAATAAAAACATTTTGCTTAAACTATGTGTATAAAAATGATGCTACAGCTCGCAGGAGAGATCCTAAAAGTTCAAGAGGTTGGCCCCGAGCAGACCCGCTGTCCAGGCTCTCACCTAGCTGGCAGGTCTGAAGGCTCACTCGGTGGCAGGTTCCATGTTCCAGAGGTTGGCCCCGAGCAGACCCGCTGTCTAGGCTCTCATCTAGCTGGCAGGTCCGAAGGCTCACTCGGTGGCAGGTTCCATGTTCCAGAGGTTGTCCCCGAGCAGACCCGCTGTCCAGGCTCTCATCTAGCTGGCAGGTCCGAAGGCTCACTCAGCGGCAGGTTCTATGTTCCAGAGGTTGGCCCCGAGCAGACCCGCTGTCCAGGCTCTCATCTAGCTGGCAGGTCCGAAGGCTCACTCGGTGGCAGGTTCCATGTTCCAGAGGTTGGCCCCGAGCAGACCCGCTGTCCAGGCTCTCATCTAGCTGGCAGGTCTGAAGGCTCACTCGGTGGCAGGTTCCATGTTCCAGAGGTTGGCCCCGAGCAGACCCGCTGTCCAGGCTCTCATCTAGCTGGCAGGTCCGAAGGCTCACTCGGTGGCAAGTTCCATGTTCCAGAGGTTGGCCCCGAGCAGACCCGCTGTCCAGGCTCTCTTCTAGCTGGCAGGTCCGAAGGCTCACTCGGTGGCAGGTTCCATGTTCCAGAGGTTGGCCCCGAGCAGACCCGCTGTCCAGGCTCTCATCTAGCTGGCAGGTCCGAAGGCTCACTCGGTGGCAGGTTCCATGTTCCAGAGGTTGGCCCCGAGCAGACCCGCTGTCCAGGCTCTCATCTAGCTGGCAGGTCTGAAGGCTCACTCGGTGGCAGGTTCCATGTTCCAGAGGTTGGCCCCGAGCAGACCCGCTGTCCAGGCTCTCATCTAGCTGGCAGGTCCGAAGGCTCACTCGGTGGCAAGTTCCATGTTCCAGAGGTTGGCCCCGAGCAGACCCGCTGTCCAGACTCTCATCTAGCTGGCAGGTCCGAAGGCTCACTCGGTGGCAGGTTCCATGTTCCAGAGGTTGGCCCCGAGCAGACCCGTTGTCTAGGCTCTCATCTAGCTGGCAGGTCCGAAGGCTCACTCGGTGGCAGGTTCCATGTTCCAGAGGTTGGCCCCGAGCAGACCCGCTGTCCAGGCTCTCACCTAGCTGGCAGGTCCGAAGGCTCACTCGGTGGCAGGTTCCATGTTCCAGAGGTTGGCCCCGAGCAGACCCACTGTCCAGGCTCTCATCTAGCTGGCAGGTCCGAAGGCTCACTCGGTGGCAGGTTCCATGTTCCAGAGGTTGGCCCCGAGCAGACCCGCTGTCCAGGCTCTCATCTAGCTGGCAGGTCTGAAGGCTCACTCGGTGGCAGGTTCCATGTTCCAGAGGTTGGCCCCGAGCAGACCCGCTGTCCAGGCTCTCATCTAGCTGGCAGGTCCGAAGGCTCACTCGGTGGCAGGTTCTATGTTCCAGAGGTTGGCCCCGAGCAGACCCGTTGTCCAGGCTCTCATCTAGCTGGCAGGTCCGAAGGCTCACTCGGTGGCAGGTTCCATGTTCCAGAGGTTGGCCCCGAGCAGACCCGCTGTCCAGGCTCTCATCTAGCTGGCAGGTCCGAAGGCTCACTCGGTGGCAGGTTCCATGTTCCAGAGGTTGGCCCCGAGCAGACCCGCTGTCCAGGCTCTCATCTAGCTGGCAGGTCCGAAGGCTCACTCGGTGGCAGGTTCCATGTTCCAGAGGTTGGCCCCGAGCAGACCCGCTGTCCAGGCTCTCACCAAGCTGGCAGGTCCGAAGGCTCACTCGGTGGCAGGTTCCATGTTCCAGAGGTTGGCCCCGAGCAGACCCGCTGTCCAGGCTCTCATCTAGCTGGCAGGTCTGAAGGCTCACTCGGTGGCAGGTTCCATGTTCCAGAGGTTGGCCCCGAGCAGACCCGCTGTCCAGGCTCTCATCTAGCTGGCAGGTCCGAAGGCTCACTCGGTGGCAGGTTCCATGTTCTAGAGGTTGGCCCCGAGCAGACCCGCTGTCCAGGCTCTCATCTAGCTGGCAGGTCCGAAGGCTCACTCGGTGGCAGGTTCTATGTTCCAGAGGTTGGCCCCGAGCAGACCCGATGTCCAGGCTCTCATCTAGCTGGCAGGTCCGAAGGCTCACTCGGCGGCAGGTTCTATGTTCCAGAGGTTGGCCCCGAGCAGACCCGCTGTCCAGGCTCTCATCTAGTTGGCAGGTCCGAAGGCTCACTCGGTGGCAGGTTCCATGTTCCAGAGGTTGGCCCCGAGCAGACCCGCTGTCCAGGCTCTCATCTAGCTGGCAGGTCCGAAGGCTCACTCGGTGGCAGGTTCCATGTTCCAGAGGTTGGCCCCGAGCAGACCCGCTGTCCAGGCTCTCATCTAGCTGGCAGGTCCGAAGGCTCACTCGGTGGCAGGTTCCATGTTCCAGAGGTTGGCCCCGAGCAAACCCGCTGTCCAGGCTCTCATCTAGCTGGCAGGTCCGAAGGCTCACTCGGTGGCAGGTTCCATGTTCCAGAGGTTGGCCCCGAGCAGACCCGCTGTCCAGGCTCCCATCTAGCTGGCAGGTCCGAAGGCTCACTCGGCGGCAGGTTCCATGTTCCAGAGGTTGGCCCCGAGCAAACCCGCTGTCCAGGCTCTCACCTAGCTGGCAGGTCCGAAGGCTCACTCGGTGGCAGGTTCCATGTTCCAGAGGTTGGCCCCGAGCAGACCCGCTGTCCAGGCTCTCATCTAGCTGGCAGGTCCGAAGGCTCACTCGGTGGCAGGTTCTATGTTCCAGAGGTTGGCCCCGAGCAGACCCGCTGTCCAGGCTCTCACCTAGCTGGCAGGTCCGAAGGCTCACTCGGTGGCGGGTTCCATGTTCCAGAGGTTGGCCCCGAGCTGACCCGCTGTCCAGGCTCCCATCTAGCTGGCAGGTCCGAAGGCTCACTCGGTGGCAGGTTCTATGTTCCAGAGGTTGGCCCCGAGCAGACCCGCTGTCCAGGCTCTCACCTAGCTGGCAGGTCCGAAGGCTCACTCGGTGGCAGGTTCTAAGTTCTCAAGAGATGATCTCGAGAGCATTCGCACAGACCACGCGCGGGAGAAACGACCTCACTTCACTTTCAAGATTACCTAAGCGAAACCCCAGTTTGGGCGAATGGGAAGGAAGTGCGAGTAGGGGAGGCAGCGGAAAGCGAAAGGAAGAGACACGCCCAGGTCACCCTCGAGCATTCGCTAGGTGGCCAGGCAGTTGCACTTGTCTAAACGTCCTAATGAGCCTAGCGAGACATTGCGACGAATGAGAAAGAATTAACGTCCTAGCGAGCCTAACGAGGTATAGCGGCGAATGAGAGGAAAGCTTAGAATAACACAAATTGTAGTCAATATATACATCTTTTAAATGCACTCGCCCGTTCAAGATTACAGTCAAAAGGATAAATGCAAAAAGAGAAAATACAAGAGGCCCTTCTCAAGGATCAACAGATTTCTCGCTTGAAGATCCGTCGCTCTCACCAGAGTCTGGGATGAGGGCGTCTTCTCGCGGCTCGACGTGGTCGTCCTCCGGAAAGGGGATTGGAATGTAAAGCTCGGGGACGACTTGGCGAGCGGAAAGGCGTTCGGCCTCCGCCTTCAGGTATCCCGCTCGCCGCAGCACCTGCAGCGCATGCTTGACGGCATTCTGCGCGTTCTCTTGCATCAGCTGCTCCAACTCGTGATGGGGATAAAAATGGCCCCCGCTCCCCGGGTCGAGTGCTGACGCACCAGCCTCTCGCAATCGCTGGACTTCGGCTTTGGCCAGACGGATTTCATCCTCAAGGCCGGCCACCCGAGCGCGGAGCATCTCGGCAACCGTGGTATCCTGAAAATGATAACAAAGGTAGTAAGAATAAAGTTTGTCAATCGGCAACAAGTCACTCGCGGGAAAGGAGAAGATACCTCTGCGATAGGGCGGTTGGCG
Source organism: Dactylorhiza incarnata (assembly GCA_033032865.1). Lineage (NCBI taxonomy): Eukaryota > Viridiplantae > Streptophyta > Magnoliopsida > Asparagales > Orchidaceae > Dactylorhiza > Dactylorhiza incarnata. Next base: position 735,235 of record JAWHQI010000170.1, read on the forward strand.
AGAAGAGTCTCCGCAGCCGCCAGCTTAGTCCTAAGCTCCATCGCCTCAGCAGAAGCAACGGACCGGGACTCCTCAACCTCCGCCAAGTCCCGCGCCAGTTTGATGCTCCGGCGCGAAGACATGTGCGCGAGCTCGAGCGCCCACAGCATGGCCCTGGCACTCTCATGAGCGAGAACCTGGGTCGTCTCGGCATCATAGATTTCGGCGTCTTCTCGGCCATAGAGGGCATACGCGATGGCGTAAGCCTCACCGCTGGCGAGATCGCTCTCTACCCACGACGGATGGAGGGTGGAGAGCGAGACCCGGTTAGCATTCCTGTCCCACTTGACCAGGGGAGCCCCCGAGGGGTCCCTGTACTTCTCGCCGCTGGGGAAGTTCCGATGGTCCCTGGGAAGTGGGGGCGGCGGCAACGACGGTCCCGCGCGAGGGATTGTCTCTCCTGGCGCGCTCATCCCTAGGGCTTGGATCTGAGCACCCTCCCCGAGGGTCTCGTCCAGGACTCCCTTCCCCTTGGCGGAAGGGGGGTTTTGGGGCTTCTTGGAAGTGGAAGAGGTCAGCACCGCAGGCTTGCGCTTCTTTCCGCCAGGCCTGGAGGAAGAAGGTTCCTCCCGACAGGCATCCGCGGCGGCCTGTGCGAGAGAGAGGGCGGATCCGGAGGGACGCGGCGGATGAAGGGGGAAGTGGCGCACACCTGCATAATATAACAAATGGTTCTAGCGAATGATGTAAAAATCACGAAACGAAAGCGAGTGAAGTCTCGAACACTTACCCTCGCCCTGCGGAATGGGTGGAAGCGAGTTGACGTTTCGCCGGAGATGGACGAGATCCATTCCGTGCTCCAGGATGTATTGGTGGAGTTTGGCCTCGTGCCCCCCTAGGGTCGGGGGGGGGGGGGGGGGGGGGGGGGGGGGGGGGGGGCGGAAGGTTGACTCCTCCTCCTGCACCGGCGCGAGAAGAGTGTTCCCCAGGTTCCCGCTTACGAAAATAAAGCGGCGAACCCAGTCATGGTTCTTGTTCGGGAGCCCGTAGTGCTTTAGGGGGCTCAGTCCCGAGAAGAACGAGATACCGTTGGTGCAGCGGAAGGTATAGAGCTTGCGGAAGACGGGCAGCGAGAACTCGATTCCCTCTTCTCGCAGGTAGCTCGCGTACCCGACCAACATAGCGATGGAGTTGGGGTTGAGCTGGCCGGGCACGACCCCGTAGTATCTGAAGGTCTGGCGGAGCTCCGACCAGATCGGGAGGCGAAACCCCACCTCGAAATGCTCTAGCGGGATCGCGAGAGCACAAGGCGAGATGGAGTTCAGACGCTCGTCCGGCCTGGGCTTTCGCCCCTCGAAACCCGGCGGGACGTAGTCGGCGACGGCAGACAGGTAAGCCTCCTCAGAGAGGTCGCAGGAATCAAAGACGTGGTTGGCGAATGCGCTGGCGCACTTGGCCCTGCCTTCCGCATCGCCACCCATTTTTGCGAGTGAAGAAGGAAAGGGGAGCAACAGATGAGGAAGAAGCACGAGTGCTAGCGCAAGGAAAGAGAGCGGATGGTTAGGTATTTAATACGGTGGTTGAAAGACTTATTTATAGAGGGACTAAACAGCGTTTGGGCTTTCGAGGCCACGGGTGTGACCCGACACCTCGAAGCCCGAGTCGGTCCCTCTCGCCCTTTAATGGCAAATGCCCTATGTCTATTCATTCCGCGGCTACGCAACGAGATTGGAAGAGCATCCGGCTATAAGTTATCACTCGGCAATACCCAAGCAAAGCTATGAGATACGAAAAACGAATAAAGAAGCATTCGCAAAGCATAGAGAAATTATTACAGACAAATATAACGTTCAAACATTCGCAGCATAAAGTAAGAAAAGGAAACAATAAGAGGGGTGGACGTTGGGTAGGTCAGATCTCTTCCCAGACCCACCGGCCTCGCTTGCGTGACCCAGCTTCCGGGGGGACTCGCGGGCGGTAGTACGCGAGCATACTGGTGATTTCCTGAGAAGCAAGGTGGAGTTGGTCCCGGGCTCGCGCGGCATGCCTTTCGGGAGACAACTCCCCTCCTTCACCCCCCAGCCGCTCCACCGCCGCGAGAAGATGCGAGTGACTTCGTCGAAGGTCCTTCAGCTCCCGTGTAACTCCCAGCCGCACCTCATCCACCTGACCGGCAACGTTTCGCTGGATATGGATAAGCTTCCCCAGGACCTCCGAGATCTGATCCTTCAGGGTCGCGTGATCCGAGGAATCACCCAGGAAGTCAGCGAGATCCCCAGGGGAAGGGAGAGGCGAGAGCATTCCCTCTCCCCCCTCGTAGTAGGAGTCGAAGGGGGAGGCTTCTCGGTAGCCTGCGGAATCACAACTAGGTTAGTGGTGATAAAATATGCGAGTACGATAGAGGCGGGTGAGTGAACTGACCTGGGGTGGGGTCCGGGTGACCTGAAGGACGAGACGAATGGGGGTGCGTCCCAAACAGCCAGGTGGGAGGTAAGACCTTTCCCTTTCCTGGACGGTAAGGCTGTGAGGAAGGAGCCGGAGCATCCGCACGGTCACCAGCACGGAGATGCTGATCCAGCTCTCGCTCAGGGGAGACCCTCCGTTCATTCGCGGTGACAGAGGGGTTCACCTGAGCAGGGGGACTTGGAGGAATGGAGTCCCGCAGCGGGACGTCAGGGTTGAGGGCTGCGAGAAGGTAATGGTTAGTAACCGACAACATAAAAGGAAAAAGCGAGAAGGTTCACAACTCACGGGATTGGGGTACAGTCTCCCCAGGAGGAGGCGGAGGAGCAAGATCCAGATCGGGAGGAGGTACCTCGTCCGCGGGAGGTGGCACTACCACACTGCTCAAAACGGCCCCATGGCCGTCCTCCGGCACCAAAGCCCCCTGCGAATGGCCAGAGTCAACGCAGGGTAAGGGACAGGAACTAAATGGAGACAGGAGGAATTCTCATACCGGCATCACAGGGTCCGGAAGGGCATCCGCCAGCGTGTTCGCCGGTGGAGTCTCCGCCGGAGACTCCGAGGCAGTCTCGCCTCTCTGACGATTCAGCCGAATCGTCTTGGCTCGCGCGAGACATAGGGGGCGCTCGGATCCCTTTTGGACATCAGCCAGGGAGCAAATTTGGATGCCCTGGGGGCAGTTGCAGCTTGGGCCGCAGCCAGGCGGTCGATCATCTCTCGCGAGAGGGGTTTCGCAGAAGGTTTGTGGAAAGACATTGGGAAGTGGAGAAACTCTTAGCCGAGATGAAAGAGTGGTCCAGAAAAACCTGACATGAGGATATATATATAAGGAGGCGGTGGGACCCACGGAATCTTATGGATCCGATCAGCAAGCACTCACCGAATATAGGGTTGGACTGTTCTTTACGACCGTAGGAACCGCTCGTAAAGAGCGGGGATTGTGTACAACCCGTATTCGTCGAGTGGGCCCCCCAGCCAACTGGCGAAACCTAGGTTGTCCGGATCATTCGCCGGGTCACTCGCCCAGGCTAAGGAAGGTAAAAATGCCCCCGAGTTGGTGGGGTAAGCTGTAGGAGAGAAGACGCTAGGCGAGTGGTGCCCTCACGGACCACTCGCCCAGAAGCGTGGGCATTCGCCCAGCCGGGCGGGTGCCCAGCGAATGGTGCCCTCACGGACCACTCGCCCAAATGGGTGTGAGGGGAAAATGACCATAATACCCCTGGTGGGCTGCAAATAGCCCTTCAGAACAGTGGAGTTAGGCTATTAGCAGACCAATTTGGGGTGTGGTTAGTAAAATTAAAAGGCGGATTCAGGCTATTTACAGACCAGCCTAGGAAAACTATAAATAGACCCTTAAGGGCACCTTGGAGGAGATCCGATTTTAGAGAATCCTCTCCTCTAGGCTAGTTTTGGTTGGCAGCCAGTGCCCTCCAAGGTGCCCGGTTGAGCTTTGGTTTGGGAGGGGAAGCTCTCTAAGATCTTCCGGGTGTGTGGCGGGACCTCCTCGCTTCGGCCTTGGGTCTATTCCGTTTCCAGCATCTACCATCAGGAGGGTCTAGTGAGGGAGAAATAAGCATCGGCTACACCCCCAGTGGGTCCGAACTCAAGAGACCAGTTGCTGGTTTCAACAACTCTCATATTCAAGGCTTTACCTTTCTTTGGTTTGACTTTTGGTGTATTCTTCAAGTTGTTTGCTTCCCTCTCCTTTTATAGGGTCAATTCACGTGTCTTAGCCACATTTCAAGAAGCTTCCTCATTCAAAGCACATGAGCGGCTTGAAGAAAAATTCACATTGACGGCCGGTAGGCGGGAAAGATGAAACATGTGTGTTTGATTAATCAAAGCCAACTCAACGAACCATGGTTTAAATAATTGCTAGTGAGTGGTGCGCCATGTCTATTTATTTTCCCCCGGTTAATATATATATATCGTAAACAACCTTAGAAGTTATAACAAAGTCAACCATGCCAAAGTAGGTACATCTAGCTAACATTACCTGAATCTAATTAATTTGTGCTCTCCGTCAAATATAAAATAAATGCAGAAAATAGATTTAATTAGGAAAATAAATAACAATTCATCGAATCCTTCCTAAGTAATTAGCAAAATATTGTTTATAATTTAAAAAAAACTAATATTTCCAAATTAACCATATACAAATTATTCGGATAATTTGTTTATATGAAAAACAGTTAATTATTTCTTATCTGGTTATCTGTATGTTATGTAAACATTTGTAGGAGTTGGCTTAATTATGGTATTGAGAAGATGAAAAATTCTTATTTATTAATTAATTATTATTAGTTGGGGTTGTTTAGAAGTTAGTTGTCCTAGAAATATTGGTGGGGTCCCCCAATAATTAATTTTAGCCAATACCCCCCTCTCACCAATTCATTCTCATTAGCAAAATCAGCAATACGATTAGACTTGGGATCAAGATCCTCTTCATTTGAGGACAATCGAAATGCATGCAATAATTATCCGCGTCCGCAAAATAACACCGCGTTGCTATACCGCCGTGCCAAACGGATCGAGCCTTAAGTTAATTCTAATGCCTCCATCCATGATTGATTATTCTCTAACAGCTATAGCTAATTATATACGCCTCTAAATTTCAAACATCTCTTCGATCAGCTCTTCTTCTTCTTCTTCTTCTATTCCTTCTTCTTCTTCTTCTTCTTCTTCTTCTTCTTCTTCTATTCCTTCTTCTATTCCTTCTTCTCTCCCTGCAACCTCAACTCCTCCACCACATTGACAGAGAGAAAGAGAGAGAAAGAGAGAGGAGAGAGAGGAGAGAGATGCCAGTGAGAGGGTATATTCTGATATTTGTGTTCTGGGCTCTGCTTGCAATGATCACACCAACTCTGGTGTTGTGGTCAGCATCAGCCACGAACACTAGTAGTTCCGTCGTTTCCGGAGGTTTCAAATCCATCACACTACTTGAAAACAACTCCACAAATATTTCATTAATTCTTAATTTTGGCTGCCAATTCCTGCTTCATATGCTATACTCTTATGATTCATATATATCTGACCTGCAAAAATAATTCTGGGCTTTTTTTTCTTTCTTAATTTTGACAGAGGAAGCAAGCAGGGGATTGGCGACAATTAGGAGAATGATGGCCTCGGCAGAGAGAGACCGCCTCCGCCCGCGGAATAATAATTACATGACCGAAGGGAAAGGAGGAGTACTGGGCGGCGGATCTCCGGCACCAGCTCCGGCGCCCTCCCCCGGAAATATGTAATAATTTTGAGCTGATCAGAGAGATCAGATGCTTCTCCTCAATTCCTCTTTGATTATTATATATGTGAGCGTGATCGATCAGTCACAAGTAGAAATTAATTTCATGCATGACTTCTCTCTCCCTCTCTCTCTTCCATCTGGATCGAGCAGAAATAATTAACTTTAAAATATCTTTAATTTATGTTTGTTTGTTTTATATTTGTGACATAATTATGTCTATTTCTATTATATTATGTATTTAACTAAAAAAATTTATGGAGATAACAAATCGTGGGGAATAAGCGAGTACACCCTTCCCTGCCGTATCCAGCATGTCAAGCTCCATCTTACCAGGGCTGAGGTGAGCTGACCTGGTCTAAGGCGAGCCTGCCCTTCGCGAGTAGGACTAGACCTAGACGCCTCAGCCACAGTCTCGGGGAGGGAGCGAGGCGGGTACGGATCAACCCGACTCATCAGTCCTCCCTCACTATCCACAGACCAGCAGGGGCTGCGGTTAATTAGTATATGCGAAAAGGCACGAGAAGCTGTTCGCATACCATTTTGGTCTGCATATACTAATTTGGTTAAGGCGGAGGAAGCTATCCACAGACCTTTTGGACCATCTTACCATTTGAAGAGTTTGCCTATAAATAGAACTCATTATGTCTCAGATCAGCACAGATCCACCCCCCTTTGAGAGCCCGTGCTTTCTTCCTTGTGCTATCTGAGACAGACTCAGCATCTGATTTCTAGGAGGGGAAGTCAAGTAAGACTTCTGGGTTAGTGACGAGACCTCATCGCTGCAGCCTTTGGGTCCTCTTCTAGCCATCCACCACCAATTTGTGAGGGCAGGTCCTCAGCTCAAAATACTTAGACATAGGGGTCCGACGAAGAGAGAAATAACTCAAGCTACTCCCCAAATCTCGAACACAGTTGGACCGGTATCCGGGTTCCAACAAGTATGAAATTCTAATTTACTTTAAATTAAAAGATAAATATAGGAACATGCCAATAATTACTACCGCATTCTTTTATATAAACATATAAGTAATTTTTTATGTCCATGCATCTTGTTGATTCTCTTTACATACAACGGAGAAACAACAGAGATCATTAATTTCGATTGTGCATTAATCATGACGGTATATATACATCCTAAGATTGTGCATGTGTCATGACCGCGACCAATATTTGCACCATTAATTTTGATAATCAGTTTCATGTTTGCTTGTCAAGAATCGTGAGGATTTGAATGAGGTTTATATGCCTTCAAATCCAACATGAATAGAGATCATTTTAATTCAAATGGTTTTTGTTGAATAATTTGAGTCATTTAATTAGCCCCGACGACGGCTCTCCCGACGACGGCTCTTACTGGCCGCACATAAACTCAATAGGGCGATTCATCCAAACCTAGACGAACTGGTCGAATCTTGCCTAGTACTTAGTTAATTCTTCGATTAACTCAATTGGGTCTTTTTAACCCATTTAATCAATCTAGCCTGAATTTACTAATCCATAATTCTATTAGTCTTAATAGACTAAGATGGGTATGTCTAATCGAGTTGCGTGTCTAAAAGAATATAGGTATGCTAACTAATTCACCTAGAGGGGGGTGAATAAGTTTTTTGATATTTACTTGATAATTATGGTCTGTTAAAAACTATTCTAATCAGGGAATCAAGCAACTCAGAAAGCACACAAGTATGTATAGAGGTTCCTCAAGACATGGTGTTTTGAGTAGTCCTCTTTCCCCCTTCACCTTTCTAACAATGTGTTAGACAAGGCCAACTCCTCCAAACACGGCTCAAAGAGCTTACAGCACAAGTTCCTCAGAACTTCTCAGATCAAGGATGATCCTACCTCACGACAAGAGTCCCTACAACTCAGAGCTAACACCAGCTCCTACCTCAGGCACAGCTGCCCTACAAACTCAGAGGAAAACTCCTCCTACAGCTCAGACCACCTCCTGGTCCTACCTCAGGCAACAAGCCTTACAACTCAGAGGAAAACACCTCCTACAGCTCATACCACCTCCTGGTCCTACCTCAGGCAACAAGCCTTACAACTTAGAGCTATCACCAGCTCCTACAATCTCAGGCAAACCAGCCCTACAAGCTCAGGCAAATAAACCCTACAAGCTCAGTCAAATAAACCCTACACACTCAGGCAAAAATCCTTACAGAAAAAGATGGTTTAGAAATATTCTACAGCAGAAAAACTCTCCTGTAGATCCTGCACAGTTTGTGATATCCTGTAGCTGAAGATGTTGATAACAGCTACCACTTGATCTTCCTCTTCAATAGAAGGGTGGAACATCACCTTGCCCCTTCTGGTGGAGGAGCTATCTTCTTCTCTCAGTTTCTTCTTCTCTTTCAGTGAGCAGGAAGAAAGACGAGAGCAGCAGCCGTTAATGGCGAAAGTAGATTTTGCAAGCAATCGGCCGGGGGTTAGAAAAAGCCCTAACACTTTCTTTTATACTTCTTTTATCTTCAACGGCTCTAATTTGATCTCCCAAGAAGTATGGGAGAGATCGGTGGTTCCCTATAGCTTTTCTGCAACTTGCCCTAGCCGCAGGTCCCGCCGCCCTACTTATCTGTAAAGAAGGTATGCGTTCGACGAACGCGCTTCACTCTGCGTTCGACGAACCCGCTGCATCCTGCGTTCGACGATCTTGCCAAACTCTGCGTTCGACGAACTTGCCAAACTCTGCGTTCAACGATCGGCCTTGTCTCTGCGTTCGACGATCGGCCTTGTCTCCGCGTTCGACGAACAGCACTCTGCGTTCGACGATTGGCCTTGTCTATGCGTTCAACGATCTGCCTTGTCTCTGCGTTCGACGAACGGCACTCTGCGTTCGACGAACAGCCTTGTCTCTGTGTTCAACGATCTGCCTTGTCTCTGCGTTCGACGAACGACACTCTGCGTTCGACGAACAAGCTATTATCAGTTGTTTCTTCTATCTCGTCTCAGCGGTCGACGAACTTTGTTCTGCGTTCAACGAACGGCTCTCTGCGTTCGACGAACGGCTCTCTGCGTTCGACAAATCTTATCAGCTGAGACAATTTCTTCTGTCTACTTAGGAGAAGATTTCTCCTAACTTTAGGTCTTGATTAACCCTTCCTCTTGAGTCACCTAAGCCTGTTTAACTTACAAAAACAAATCTTTATCAAATACAATATGTACTTAGTATTGGAAGTGATGCCTCTTCAAATCAAGGGAACATTGAGGGCAATATTCCCAACAATCTCCCCCTATTTGAGGAAGGCTGAACATCCCCAATGCTAAGGTACATACCATAAACAAAAACATATCATGATATCACTTAAAGGACATATTATGTAACTGATCTATAAGATAATCATGATAACATAGCTAACAACTTCATGATACAGCATTGTTTAAGCTAACAACTTCATGACAGATTATATAAAGTTTTGACTAGCATAGAGGGCATCTCCCCCTTTCTAATTCAGATTGAATAGCATATCATGATAACAAATTTAGAGGGCTAACACTTCTTTGGTCTTAGAAACTAGTATTCCATCTCCTATTTGCATCTAGCAAGACCAAATTTGGTCTTAGCATTGGCCATCTCCCCTTTTCTGGATTATTCAACCTTTTTCCCATTAGGGAATAAGATACTTCAGCCTCTACTCTTTTCAGGATAACCTACATCCTTTCTGACCTACTGAGCATTAGCTATATCCCCCTTAACTTATAGCCAACTCCCCCTCAATTTGAGCAGGAGCTTGCTCCCCCTTAATTGGAGCACCTGTATTTACCCAGACATTTCCCTGCTGATTAACAGAAAAAAAAAAAGAAAAAAAAACTGGAATTTCAGCTGATCCAGATGTTTCTGATCCAGCTGATCACTTTAATCTATTCTACAATTAACAACTTAGGGAGATTGTCTACCCTATCAGTGGATTATGCCTATTGAGGGAAGATCAAGTCAGATATTAATGTATCATAACATTACATTTTAAGATGAGTTGAACAGATAACATCATAAGCAGTTTAACACAGATTATATATATATTCAGAAAAGAACTCATTCCAAATTCAACATACTTGATTGTCTGTAGGGACATATTCAAGTTTGATATTTTCACACTCTACATGCTTTCTAATAAAATGATACCTAATTTCTATGTGCTTGGTCTTGCTATGGGAAACAAGATTTTTAGCAATAGAAATTGCACTGGATGAGTCACACAGCAGGAGTGATTGTCTTACCTTGATGTTGTAATCTTCCAACTGATGTTGGATCCACAGAATTTGAGCACAACAGCTACCTGCTGCAATGTATTCTGACTCAGCTGTGGACATTGCCACACTGGTTTGCTTTTTGCTGCTCCATGAGACCAGCCTCCTCCCTAGGAATTGACAGGTGCCACTTGTGATTTTTCAGTCCTCTTTGCATCCTGCAAAATCTGCATATGAGTAGCCTATTAGTTCAAAATCATTGTTCCTAGGGTACAAAAGGCCAAGATTTAGGCTGCCCTTGAGATATCTCAAAATCCTCTTGACAGAGGTGTAGTGAGATTCCTTAGGACAAGCCTGATACCTAGCACAAACACATGTAGAATACATAATGTCTGGTCTACTGGCAGTCAAATACAACAATGATCCAATGATACATCTGTACATGGATTCATCAAAGGCCTTCCCCTTTTCATCTTTGTCTAATGATACATTAGATAACATGGGTGTTCTCATGGTGGAGGCAGACTCCATCCCAAATTTTTTGATGAGCTCCTTAGTGTACTTGGTCTGAGAGATGAAAATTCCATCATCAGACTATTTCACCTGAAGCCCAAGGAAATAATTGAGCTCACCCATACTGCTCATCTCAAACTCCCCCTGCATCAGATTAGCAAATCTCTTGCAGAGGTTGTCATCAGTAGACCCAAAAATTATGTCATCAACATAAATTTGGACTAAGAGACACTTGCCCCTTGTTTCCCTAAGAAACAATGTGCTATCAATCTTTCCCCTCATGAACTTATTCTTGAGGAGAAAGCTGGACAAAGTCTCATACCAAGCTCTTGGAGCTTGCTTGAGACCGTAAAGAGCTTTTCTAAGAAAATAGACATGAGATTTAAGAGTAGGATGAACAAAACCTGATGGTTGCTCTACATATACTTCCTCTTTTAGATTTTCATTCAGGAATGCTGATTTCACATCCATCTGGTAGATTTTGAAGCCCTTGTGAGCAGCATATGCTAGGAATAGTCTTATGACCTCCAACCTTGCAACTGGTGCAAAGGTTTGGTCAAAGTCCATTCCTTCCTCTTGCATATATCCTTTTGCAACCAGCCTTGCTTTGTTTTGATGATTGTCTCATTCTCATCTAACTTATTTCTGAATATCCATTTGGTGCCAATGATGTTGTGTCCTTCTGGTCTTGGCACCAACTTCCATACTTTGCATCTTTTGAATTGCAAAAGCTCTTCCTGCATGGCCTGAATCCAGAATGGATCCAAGTTGGCCTCTTCAAACCTTTTAGGCTCTACTTATGACAGAAAACTGAGGAACAAGGCCTCATTGTGAGCCCTGCTCCTTGTTGTCACACCTTGCTGAGCATTCCCTATTAACTGCTCTATGGGATGATCCCTTAAATGACTGGTAGCTGCAGTCATTCTGTTCTCAGCTTGCTGTGCTGTTTCTACAGGTTCAGCAGCTTCTTCATCAAGGTTGACTTCTTCCTCTTCAGGGATGGCAGCATCAAAAATAGTTTTGCTGCAGCTGGGAGTGTCTTGTATAGACATCCGTTCCAATTCCTGTTCTTTTCCTGTCAAAACAGAAGATCTAGACCAGCCTTTATATATTAGGCTGGTCTCATCAAAAACAATATGCATAGACTCCTCTACAACATGAGTTTTCTTGTTATATACTCTATAAGCTCTACTATGTGAGTTATAGCCAACAAGAACACCTACATTGCATTTCTCTGCAAACTTTGTTAATTGGGATTTTCCATTATTTAGAATGTAGCATTTGGAGCCAAAGATTCTAAAATATGAAATTGTAGGTTGTTTGCCTTTCAGAATTTCATAGGGGGTTATCCCATGAACCTTATTGATAGAAGCTCTATTGAGAACATAACAAGCTGTATTGACTGCCTCAGCCCAGAAATATTCTGGGAGTGAGGAGTCACTAAGCAGTGTTCTCCCAGCTTCTATCAAGGTTCTATTCCTCCTCTCAGCCACACCATTTTGTTGTGGAGTCCTTGGGGAGAAAAACTCTTGGGTGATATCAAATTCTTGACAAAATCTTGTCATTGCATCAGATTGAAATTTTGTGTCATGGTCAGTCCTAGTCCTGACCACAGCACATTGTAGATCATTCTGAATTGCATTGACATGATTGATAAAGATATTTAAAGTTTCAGATTTCTTCTTAAGGAAGAATACCCATATATATTTTGAGTGATCATCAACAATCACCAAAGTATACAACTTCTCACCTAGGCTCTGAATTGGCAAAGGACCAAACAAGTCCATATACAAGAGATAAAGACATCTTTCAGTGTCTTTGGAGCCAATACTTTTAAAGGTGGCCCTAGTTTGCTTACCCATTTGGCATGCATGACAGGGACCATCTTTAATACATTTTAAGTTTTGACTATTCCTAACAAGATTTTTAGAGAAAAGTCTATACATTGTCTTGTAGTTAATATGAGCAAGTCTCTTGTGTCATTGAACACAAAGAGACTCATTCTCATTAGCTACAAGACACACAGAAGTAAAAGAATTACTGCAAATGAAATCTAAGCAATAAAGATTTCCACTCGTAGTGCCTGAGAGAATAGTCTCTAAGTCATTTGACTTTTTGATCAAGCACTTGTCAATGTGGAATTCAATGACATAGCCTAAGTCATATAGTTGACTTATGCTTACTAGGTTGTGTTGCAACCCTTCAACATAAGCTACCCTTGTGATTGTAACTATGCCATTGGAGATCATGCCATAGCCTTTGGTGACTCCTGTTTCACCTCCCCCAAATATAACTTTAGGTCCATTCTTCACCGGCTTGTAATCCTGTAGAAGACTCCTAGTTCCTATCATGTGCCTTGAGCATCGACTGTCTAAGTACCATATTTGGTTGAGACTGGTACTTGAACTACCCTGCAAAGAAAGATTTAGTTATCCTTAGGATCCCAAAAAGCTTTGGGTCCTAGGTGCCTGTTAGTTTGATGCGATACTCTCACACTAGCTACACTCCTAGCAGGAAAGCTCTTCTTTGCATTAGGTACATTGGGGTTGTACTAACAATCTATGGCAAAGTGTTCCACCTTGTCACAGCACCAACAATCATGAATATTGTATCTCCTTTTCTGGACATTTTTCTGAATTGGTACAGCTGTTGGGTATTGTAGCTACAATTACCTTGATTTGAAGAAGTGTTCCTGTGAACTAAGTTGAATTGAGATGTATTTGATGTTGTTCTCTAGTTATGTGTTTGCAGGTCTTAATGCTAAGTGCACACCAAAGTCAGGTTGCAATGGATCACCAAACACAGTTCTAAACAGTGTAATCCCTCATTGTGTAGAACAAAGTGTTGGTCCATGTGTAATCTCTCTTTGGGGGTGTACTTTATATACTCATAACTGAAGGTTTTCAAGCTTGAGGAGTGGAGCAGGTTTTCAGGAAAAGAAAAGAAATTTTTGCTAAGTCAATTCGTCGAGATGTCACGTGAACTCCCGACGAATCTCGACGAATCCAGACAGAAGTCAAATTTCCAGTCTGAAGAAGAAATTTCTGTGGCTAAGTCAATTCGTCGAGATGTCACGTGAACTCCCGACGAATCTCGACGAATCCAGACAGAAGTCAAATTTCCAGTCTGAAGAAGAAATTTCTGTGGCTAAGTCAATTCGTCGAGATGTCACGTGAACTCCCGACGAATCTCGACGAATCCAGACAGAAGTCAAAAAGACAGTCTTGTGAAGAAAAATCTGCAGCTAAGTCCATTCGTCGAATGTTCTCGTGAACTCCCGACGAATCCCGACGAATGAAAACAGAAGGTGTTTTCACGGGTTGTTCAGTGTTTTTCTGTGGCTAAGTCAATTCGTCGAATGTTCACGTGAAGTCTCGACGAATGACGGGCAGACGGATTTCAAATTTCAGTTTCGTTTTCCAAAATTAGGGTTGGCCGACATGTACAGTACACGTGGCGACCCCTCCTTGTCTGTCGCCCGAGCCGTTGGAGATTTCCCTATAAATAGTCTTTTATTTTAGGGCAAATAGAAGATATCTCTCGATTGTTAAAAGAAAAAGAAGAAGCCAGTCGTCTTCTTCCTCGCGTGCTGGAGAAGTTTTCTGAGATCTAACTTCTGCGCCTCTCAAGTTTCGTTCTTCAGTGGTGCTAAAGATTTCTTAGATAAGAAGGCCTTTGAACAAGTTGCTGCTCTCAATATTGAAGATCTTTTCGATTTAATCAAAGGGCCTACTCAGATCAGGTTTGCCGATTCTTCATTCTTCCTAATCCTTGAAGATCCAAGCTTCCACTCTAAAGGAAGAAGAAGATTCAGTCTCTCCAGATCTGAAGTTAATCTCTATTGAGATTCAAGAGAAGTTTCATTTTAAACTTTATTTAATTTCTGTAGGAGTTGTTTACTCCGAGTTATTTCTGTAGGAGTTGTTTACTCCGAGTTATTTTGTAGGAGTTGTTTACTCCGAGTTGTAGGAGTTGTTTACTCCGAGTTGTAGGAAGTTTATCTTCCGAGTTGTAGGAGTGTTGTCTCCGAGCTTGTAGGAGCCGTTGTCTCCGAGTGTAGGATTTGTTGATAAATCCGAGTTTTGGTGAAGTTGCCGACGCTAGCCCGAAGTGCTAGATAGGCGGAGCGGGAGAGAGGACTACCCACATCGGGGAACCTCTATAAAATCCTTGTGTCTGTGTTGTGCTTTATTGTGTTCATTTCTGTGTTATATTTTAATTCCGCGTAAAGACATAAAATCCACCTATTCACCCCCCTCTAGGTGATTTAGGCCGCAACTAGATACTTTCAATTGGTATCAAAGCTAGGTTGTTCGTTAAAAGGTTAACACCTTGAACAAGATCTTTAAATCTAGTTGCAAGAGCAAGTTTATCTGAAATGGAAAAATCCAAGGATTCTCTCAAGATGCTCGTCTGTTCTAAGGAGAACTTCCCTATGTGGAAGGAAAGAATGAAGTTCTACATGGAAGCCACCGACCCAAGAATTTTTCAGATAGTAGAGGAAGGTCCCCATGTTCCTATGAAGCCATCGTCAATAAATTCAGCTATTATGATTCCCAAGAAAATGTTGGAGCTAGACAAAGATGAGATTGCCCTCGTCATCTTGGACAAGAAGGCAAAGAACATTATTGCTGGTGCAGTGGACGATTCAATGCTACAAAATCCTATACACTGCAAGTCTGCCAAGGAAATGTGGGACTCCATAGTTGTTCTTATGGAAGGTACTGAAGAAGTGAGGGATGACCGAAGATCGTTGCTGAACCAAGAATACGAAGCATTCAAGCAAGATCCAAGAGGCTCCATTTCTGATACTTATGAGAAGTTCTTTAAGATCGTCAACGGTCTTAAGAACTATGATCGGGAATTCACCGTTGGAGAACTAAATGACAAGTTCTTGAGATCCCTAACGAAAGAATGGGATACCAAGGCTATTGCTATCCGGGAATTCGGAAAGTTGGCTACGATGGAGCCACAAATATTGTTTGGCAAGCTTCTCTCACATGAACTAAAGCTGAGTATTAGAAAAGCTGAAGAAGAAGGATGCTCCACTTCTGGAAGGGAGAACTCTGTGGCACTGAAGGCCAAAGAGTCAAGAAGAGGTAAAGCTAGATCATTTGAAAAGACACAGCCGTTAGATGAAGACGATGAGTCTGTGGATTGTTCGTCAAGCTCAGACATGTCCGATGGAGAGTTCTCTTCACTCGCCAAGAAATTCAAGAAATTGCTCAGAAAAAGGAGCCAAAGAAGGTCAAGGCGTGATGATGAACATCACAAGAAAGAACACAGCAACGACAGGTATAAAACCAAACCGAATAAACATGTTTCGACTGATATTGTCTGTTATTGTTGTAATAAGCCAGGGCATATAAGTACGGAATGTCCATACAAAAAGAAGAAAGAGAAGAAATCCTTCAAGGGGAAAAGGAAAGAAGAAAAGAGCTTCTTAGCAAAGAAGACCAAGACTCTTAGTGACAGTGACTCAGGGAAGTCAAGCTCAGATGAAGAAGCCTATTTTGGTCTTATGGCACATTCAGATGAGGAAGGAAGTGTCTCCTCATACAAAGGGAAGGTAAACTCGCACACTCCTCTTTCTGCATCTGAAACTGACTCCAATGCAAATGAAGGCTATTCTTCAGAGGTAGATTCAGATTTAATGACTCAGTACAAAGCCGTTTTGGAAGGATTTGACAAATGCCGCAAGGTAGTCAAATCTCAAGCAAAAGAGATTAAATCTCTCAAGACGATGGAATCAGATTTGAGGGAGGAAATTGAAATATTAACTCCTCTCAAAGATGAAGTCCAAATCTTGAAAGATGAACTTCAAAGCTCTACTGAATTATTAAATCTTAAGGAGAAGTTTATAAATGAATTAGAAGAAAAGTTAGTGGTGGAAAGGAAGATAGTTGAAAGCTTCTCCAAACCAAAAACTATTCTTCCAATCATTGAAAGATTTTCTGCTCCTGCGAAGGTTAGTGGCCTTGGTCATAAGGCTGAAAGTAGTAAGGTTGCTAAGAAAAGAGCTGTTAAAGGTAAGGGCAAGGTTGACCAAAATAAAACCCGTCCCCGATGCTTCGAAACAACTGCTTTCAAGGCACCTTATGAAAAAGTAATCCCCAAGGATTATGGTTCATTTGTACATGGATCAGTTATTAAGAAAGCACCAAAGATTAAATCAATTGTTGCTAAATCTCATGAAGAGAAGAAGGAGTCATGTGTGTGTTGCAACCACGAGGCTTCTACTTCTAAGAATATTGCTCCTGCTAAACTCCCCGTTCAAAAGTTAAAACAGGATAACAAGAGAAGATACAATCGATTTGATTGTTGGTGTTGTGGCAAGATTGGTCACTTCGCCATAGATTGTTGGTTTAACCCCAGGAACGTCAAGACTCCACGGGTTAACAATGTAAGAATGACCCCTTGCAATGTTAACACTCCGGGTGGTGTTGATCTAACCAGAAACCTAGGACCCAAATCCTTTTAGGCTCCTAAGGGGTATTAATCTGTGTTTGCAGGTATGTCCAAAGGCCAACCAAAACTCTGATCAGGCATTTGGACAAGTGGATGTTCATGGTACATGACCAGAACATAGAAGAAATATAGTATGGTTGTTGAAAAGCTTAGGAAATCAGTCTAGACACTGAAACTCTAAGAGGGAGATAAGACTAAGGGGGAGAAAAGATTGAGGGGGAGCTGATTCTACATATACTACTCCTATGCAGTTGCTGAGGGGGAGCTCTGATCTCTCATGCTTTTTCTTCCCTATCTGAAGTAGTCAGAAAGGGGGAGAGAAGTTGAATTTGCAAGAGAATTTGAAGTTGGGAGGAATTGGCATAGTTAGAATTGGCAAAGTTAGAATTGGCAAAGTTGAAAGAGAAAGTTGAAAGCGAGAGAAAGTTGAAAAAGTTAAGTTTTTAACTCTCCTTATCTATTTGATATATATTTATTTAAGTGCAATTCAACTCAGTACATAGGTTCTGACTTCTTCAAATAGGGGGAGATTGTTGGGTATTGTAGCTACAATTACCTTGATTTGAAGAAGTGTTCCTGTGAACTAAGTTGAATTGAGATGTATTTGATGTTGTTCTCTAGTTATGTGTTTGCAGGTCTTAATGCTAAGTGCACACCAAAGTCAGGTTGCAATGGATCACCAAACACAGTTCTAAACAGTGTAATCCCTCATTGTGTAGAACAAAGTGTTGGTCCATGTGTAATCTCTCTTTGGGGGTGTACTTCATATACTCATAACTGAAGGTTTTCAAGCTTGAGGAGTGGAGCAGGTTTTCAGGAAAAGAAAAGAAATTTTTGCTAAGTCAATTCGTCGAGATGTCACGTGAACTCCCGACGAATCTCGACGAATCCAGACAGAAGTCAAATTTCCAGTCTGAAGAAGAAATTTCTGTGGCTAAGTCAATTCGTCGAGATGTCACGTGAACTCCCGACGAATCTCGACGAATCCAGACAGAAGTCAAATTTCCAGTCTGAAGAAGAAATTTCTGTGGCTAAGTCAATTCGTCGAGATGTCACGTGAACTCCCGACAAATCTCGACGAATCCAGACAGAAGTCAAAAAGACAGTCTTGTGAAGAAAAATCTGTAGCTAAGTCCATTCGTCGAATGTTCTCGTGAACTCCCGACGAATCCCGACGAATGAAAACAGAAGGTGTTTTCACGGGTTGTTCAGTGTTTTTCTGTGGCTAAGTCAATTCGTCGAATGTTCACGTGAAGTCTCGACGAATGACGGACAGACGGATTTCAAATTTCAGTTTCGTTTTCCAAAATTAGGGTTGGCCGACATGTACAGTACACGTGGCGACCCCTCCTTGTCTGTCGCCCGAGCCGTTGGAGATTTCCCTATAAATAGTCTTTTATTTTAGGGCAAATAGAAGATATCTCTCGATTGTTAAAAGAAAAAGAAGAAGCCAGCCGTCTTCTTCCTCGCGTGCTGGAGAAGTTTTCTGAGATCTAACTTCTGCGCCTCTCAAGTTTCGTTCTTCAGTGGTGCTAAAGATTTCTCAGATAAGAAGGTCTTTGAACAAGTTGCTGCTCTCAATATTGAAGATCTTTTCGATTTAATCAAAGGGCCTACTCAGATCAGGTTTGCCGATTCTTCATTCTTCCTAATCCTTGAAGATCCAAGCTTCCACTCTAAAGGAAGAAGAAGATTCAGTCTCTCCAGATCTGAAGTTAATCTCTATTGAGATTCAAGAGAAGTTTCATTTTAAACTTTATTTAATTTCTGTAGGAGTTGTTTACTCCGAGTTATTTCTGTAGGAGTTGTTTACTCCGAGTTATTTTGTAGGAGTTGTTTACTCCGAGTTGTAGGAGTTGTTTACTCCGAGTTGTAGGAAGTTTATCTTCCGAGTTGTAGGAGTGTTGTCTCCGAGCTTGTAGGAGCCGTTGTCTCCGAGTGTAGGATTTGTTGATAAATCCGAGTTTTGGTGAAGTTGCCGACGCTAGCCCGAAGTGCTAGATAGGCGGAGCGGGAGAGAGGACTACCCACATCGGGGAACCTCTATAAAATCCTTGTGTCTGTGTTGTGCTTTATTGTGTTCATTTCTGTGTTATATTTTAATTCCGCGTAAAGACATAGAATCCACCTATTCACCCCCCTCTAGGTGATTTAGGCCGCAACTAGATACTTTCAATTGGTATCAAAGCTAGGTTGTTCGTTAAAAGGTTAACACCTTGAACAAGATCTTTAAATCTAGTTGCAAGAGCAAGTTTGTCTGAAATGGAAAAATCCAAGGATTCTCTCAAGATGCTCGTCTGTTCTAAGGAGAACTTCCCTATGTGAAAGGAAAGAATGAAGTTCTATATGGAAGCCACCGGCCCAAGAATTTTTCAGATAGTAGAGGAAGGTCCCCATGTTCCTATGAAGCCATCGTCAATAAATTCAGCTATTATGATTCCCAAGAAAATGTTGGAGCTAGACAAAGATGAGATTGCCCTCGTCATCTTGGACAAGAAGGCAAAGAACATTATTGCTGGTGCAGTGGACGATTCAATGCTACAAAATCTTATACACTGCAAGTCTGCCAAGGAAATGTGGGACTCCATAGTTGTTCTTATGGAAGGTACTGAAGAAGTGAGGGATGACCGAAGATCGTTGCTGAACCAAGAATACGAAGCATTCAAGCAAGATCCAAGAGACTCCATTTCTGATACTTATGAGAAGTTCTTTAAGATCGTCAACGGTCTTAAGAACTATGATCGGGAATTCACCGTTGGAGAACTAAATGACAAGTTCTTGAGATCCCTAACGAAAGAATGGGATACCAAGGCTATTGCTATCCGGGAATTCGGAAAGTTGGCTACGATGGAGCCACAAATATTGTTTGACAAGCTTCTCTCACATGAACTAAAGCTGAGTATTAGAAAAGCTGAAGAAGAAGGATGCTCCACTTCTGGAAGGGAGAACTCTGTGGCACTGAAGGCCAAAGAGTCAAGAAGAGGTAAAGCTAGATCATTTGAAAAGACACAGCCGTCAGATGAAGACGATGAGTCTGTGGATTGTTCGTCAAGCTCAGACATGTCCGATGGAGAGTTCTCTTCACTCGCCAAGAAATTCAAGAAATTGCTCAGAAAAAGGAGCCAAAGAAGGTCAAGGCGTGATGATGAACATCACAAGAAAGAACACAGCAACGACAGGTATAAAACCAAACCGAATAAATATGTTTCGACTGATATTGTCTGTTATTGTTGTAATAAGCCAGGACATATAAGTACGGAATGTCCATACAAAAAGAAGAAAGAGAAGAAATCCTTCAAGGGGAAAAGGAAAGAAGAAAAGAGCTTCTTAGCAAAGAAGACCAAGACTCTTAGTGACAGTGACTCAGGGAAGTCAAGCTCAGATGAAGAAGCCTATTTTGGGCTTATGGCACATTCAGATGAGGAAGAAAGTGTCTCCTCATACAAAGGGAAGGTAAACTCGCACACTCCTCTTTCTGCATCTGAAACTGACTCCAATGCAAATGAAGGCTATTCTTCAGAGGTAGATTCAGATTTAATGACTCAGTACAAAGCCGTTTTGGAAGGATTTGACAAATGTCGCAAGGTAGTCAAATCTCAAGCAAAAGAGATTAAATCTCTCAAGACGATGGAATCAGATTTGAGGGAGGAAATTGAAATATTAACTCCTCTCAAAGATGAAGTCCAAATCTTGAAAGATGAACTTCAAAGCTCTACTGAATTATTAAATCTTAAGGAGAAGTTTATAAATGAATTAGAAGAAAAGTTAGTGGTGGAAAGGAAGATAGTTGAAAGCTTCTCCAAACCAAAAACTATTCTTCCAATCATTGAAAGATTTTCTGCTCCTGCGAAGGTTAGTGGCCTTGGTCATAAGGCTGAAAGTAGTAAGGCTGCTAAGAAAAGAGCTGTTAAAGGTAAGGGCAAGGTTGACCAAAATAAAACCCGTCCCCGATGCTTCGAAACAACTGCTTTCAAGGCACCTTATGAAAAAGTAATCCCCAAGGATTATGGTTCATTTGTACATGGATCAGTTATTAAGAAAGCACCAAAGATTAAATCAATTGTTGCTAAATCTCATGAAGAGAAGAAGGAGTCATGTGTGTGTTGCAACCACGAGGCTTCTACTTCTAAGAATATTGCTCCTGCTAAACTCCCCGTTCAAAAGTTAAAACAGGATAACAAGAGAAGATACAATCGATTTGATTGTTGGTGTTGTGGCAAGATTGGTCACTTCGCCATAGATTGTTGGTTTAACCCCAAGAACGTCAAGACTCCACGGGTTAACAATGTAAGAATGACCTCTTGCAATGTTAACACTCTGGGTGGTGTTGATCTAACCAGAAACCTAGGACCCAAATCCTTTTGGGCTCCTAAGGGGTATTAATCTGTGTTTGCAGGTATGTCCAAAGGCCAACCAAAACTCTGATCAGGCATTTGGACAAGTGGATGCTCATGGTACATGACCAGAACATAGAAGAAATATAGTATGATTGCTGAAAAGCTTAGGAAATCAGTCCAGGCACTGAAACTCTAAGGGGGAGATAAGACTAAGGGGGAGAAAAGATTGAGGGGGAGCTGATTCTACATATACTACTCCTATGCAGTTGCTGAGGGGGAGCTCTGATCTCTCATGCTTTTTCTTCCCTATCTGAAGTAGTCAGAAAGGGGGAGAGAAGTTGAATTTGCAAGAGAATTTGAAGTTGGGAGGAATTGGCAAAGTTAGAATTGGCAAAGTTGAAAGAGAAAGTTGAAAGGGAGAGAAAGTTGAAAAAGTTAAGTTTTTAACTCTCCTTATCTATTTGATATATATTTATTTAAGTGCAATTCAACTCAGTACATAGGTTCTGACTTCTTCAAATAGGGGGAGATTGTTGGGTATTGTAGCTACAATTACCTTGATTTGAAGAAGTGTTCCTGTGAACTAAGTTGAATTGAGATGTATTTGATGTTGTTCTCTAGTTATGTGTTTGCAGGTCTTAATGCTAAGTGCACACCAAAGTCAGGTTGCAATGGATCACCAAACACAGTTCTAAACAGTGTAATCCCTCATTGTGTAGAACAAAGTGTTGGTCCATGTGTAATCTCTCTTTGGGGGTGTACTTCATATACTCATAACTGAAGGTTTTCAAGCTTGAGGAGTGGAGCAGGTTTTCAGGAAAAGAAAAGAAATTTTTGCTAAGTCAATTCGTCGAGATGTCACGTGAACTCCCGACGAATCTCGACGAATCCAGACAGAAGTCAAATTTCCAGTCTGAAGAAGAAATTTCTGTGGCTAAGTCAATTCGTCGAGATGTCACGTGAACTCCCGACGAATCTCGACGAATCCAGACAGAAGTCAAATTTCCAGTCTGAAGAAGAAATTTATGTGGCTAAGTCAATTCGTCGAGATGTCACGTGAACTCCCGACGAATCTCGACGAATCCAGACAGAAGTCAAAAAGACAGTCTTGTGAAGAAAAATCTGCAGCTAAGTCCATTCGTCGAATGTTCTCGTGAACTCCCGACGAATCCCGACGAATGAAAACAGAAGGTGTTTTCACGGGTTGTTCAGTGTTTTTCTGTGGCTAAGTCAATTCGTCGAATGTTCACGTGAAGTCTCGACGAATGACGGACAGACGGATTTCAAATTTCAGTTTCGTTTTCCAAAATTAGGGTTGGCCGACATTTACAGTACACGTGGCGACCCCTCCTTGTCTGTCGCCCGAGCCGTTGGAGATTTCCCTATAAATAGTCTTTTATTTTAGGGCAAATAGAAGATATCTCTCGATTGTTAAAAGAAAAAGAAGAAGCCAGCCGTCTTCTTCCTCGCGTGCTGGAGAAGTTTTCTGAGATCTAACTTCTGCGCCTCTCAAGTTTCGTTCTTCAGTGGTGCTAAAGATTTCTCAGATAAGAAGGCCTTTGAACAAGTTGCTGCTCTCAATATTGAAGATCTTTTCGATTTAATCAAAGGGCCTACTCAGATCAGGTTTGCCGATTCTTCATTCTTCCTAATCCTTGAAGATCCAAGCTTCCACTCTAAAGGAAGAAGAAGATTCAGTCTCTCCAGATCTGAAGTTAATCTTTATTGAGATTCAAGAGAAGTTTCATTTTAAACTTTATTTAATTTCTGTAGGAGTTGTTTACTCCGAGTTATTTCTGTAGGAGTTGTTTACTCCGAGTTATTTTGTAGGAGTTGTTTACTCCGAGTTGTAGGAGTTGTTTACTCCGAGTTGTAGGAAGTTTATCTTCCGAGTTGTAGGAGTGTTGTCTCCGAGCTTGTAGGAGACGTTGTCTCCGAGTGTAGGATTTGTTGATAAATTCGAGTTTTGGTGAAGTTGCCGACGCTAGCCCGAAGTGCTAGATAGGCGGAGCGGGAGAGAGGACTACCCACATCGGGCAACCTCTATAAAATCCTTGTGTCTGTGTTGTGCTTTATTGTGTTCATTTCTGTGTTATATTTTAATTCCGCGTAAAGACATAGAATCCACCTATTCACCCCCTCTAGGTGATTTAGGCCGCAACTAGATACTTTCAACAGCACTGTGCACATGTTCAGCAGAGAAGACTGCAGCATTCTTCCTGTCCCTTTCAGCAATAATCTGACTGAAGGATAATATGTGGACAGTCTTGCTGCTCTTTGTCCTGATAGCCTCAGCTTGCTCTGGCTTGGCAGACATACAAGATCTGATGGAATCAGACACTGGGTAGCAGACCTTGTCAACAGATTTGACAGCAGTCTTGCTTTTTGCTGAACCTGATTTGGAAGTGCTTGCATCCTTGTTCTTGACTGAAGGTGCTGAGACACCAAACACAAATGGTCCAGATTGGGCCATTTGTATTTCCTCATGGGGAGCTTTCATTGCACTCAATCCCATGCCCTTTCTTTCACTATGGGAAGGAGTATTTTCCTTCCTATAGGACCTTCCATTCTTCCAGTGACCATAAATGCTTTCATGGTCATACATGTTGGAAGGAAGTAGCACCTTTTGAAAGGTGGTTTGAGGCTTAGCCTTCTCCTTGCTCTTTACTCCACTCCCTTCTCCTACTTCCATCTTATTGAATCCAAGTACTCTCCTATTAGTTTGAGAGGAGAAGGTGTCAATAAGGGGAAGCACAGATTTGGGCTTGGAGAATTGAGCCACCAGGCTCTTCTCTTTCACCAGCTTCTCCTCAAGGTCCTTGATGACCTTGTTCTTCAGGGAAATATTGCTCAATTGAACACTTGTCATACCCTTTAATTGACTTATTTGTCTACTCATCTGGGCCTCCAGGGAGGTAGGTCCAGTGTAGTCACCTTCAGTCTTCTTAAGGGAGGCAATTTCCTGGGCTTGCCTCTTGGTAAGCTTCTTGCTCTCTTTCAGAGCAATAACCAAGGCATCATATTTGTCAATCAATTGATTGACATCTACCTCAGCTTCTGAAACACTTCCATCATGTGATGGCTGTGCTTCAGATTCTTGACATACATCATGATCAGAAATAGAAGTGGAATAGATTGAAACCTGATCATTGTCAGACATATTCTGACTCCCTTCCTCATCAGTGAGGGCCATAAGGCCTAGCAGAACACAGTCTTCTTCATCCTCCTCTTCATCACTATCTGAGTGTGATAGAGGGGCCCTGATTCCTGTCCTAGCAGCAGGATAGTCTTCATCCTCCTGAGCAGCAAACAGCCTTATGTAGGCTTTCTCTTCTTCATCTGAATCTAAAGATGAAGATTCAGATTCACTCCAGCTCTTGCTTTTCTTGGCTAGAAAGGATTTTTCTCCCTTCCTCTCCTTCTTGTGATGAGGCTTCTTTTCACCTCTTTCTTTCCTTTTGACTGGGCAGTCAGCAATGACATGCCCAGGTTTGCTGCAGCAATAACAAACAATATTATCTGAAGCATGTTTACTAATTTTGGAATCATACCTGTCCCCTTTGGGGTGCTGCCTTTCAGATCTGAAGTGTTCCTTCTTGGAGTGTGATGAGGAGGAAGGCTTGCTCTTCCATTGATTCCTCCTCATCATCTTCTTGAACTGCCTAGAGAAGGCATCAAACTCTTCATCTGAAGAAGAGCAGTCTGGAGAGCAGCTCTCAGACTTCTCAGATTCAGCAATCCTTCTTGGAGGTGACTGCAACCTGCTCTTGCTCTTCTTTGAGCTATCAGCTTTGAGAGCAATAGTTCTCTCATTTGTGTGAGCCTTGGAGGAAGTATCCTCCTCCTTTCTTGCAGTCAGTTGCATCTCATATGAGAGCAGTTTCCCAAACAGTGTATGGGTAGGGGTTTCTCCAAGCCTTGCTCCTTCCCTGATTGCACAGATTTTAGTGTCCCAATCTCTAGTTAGAGATCTGAGGAACTTGTCATTTAGCTCATAATCAGAGAACACCCTCTCATAGGTTCTTAGTTCATTTACTATCCTAAAGAACCTTTCATAGCACAAGGAGATGTTCTCCTGACTCTGCTGTCTGAAGGCTTCATATTCCTGATTGAGGAGTGACTTTCAATCATCCCTCACTTCAGCAGTTCCTTCCATATAAACAACCAATGTGTCCCACATTTCCTAGGCAGTTGAGCAGTGTACCAAGTTCTGAAATGTAGTGTCATCAATTGCATTAACAATTATGTTCTGGGCCCTTTTGTCCATTGTGTACAGTGCAATTTCATCATTTGTCAGCTCAGAAAATACCTTGAGTACTTTTGTAGTAGGGTCAATAGTAGAGGCCTTATCAAAGGTATAAGGACCATTTTTTATTGTTACATAGATCCTTGGGTCTGAGGCTTCCATGAACAGCCTCACCCTTTGCTTCCATATGCCAAAGTTTTCTTTGGAGCATATGGGCAACTTCATTGACCCCAACTCTTGCTTCATTCCACTGGAGGCCATCTGATTTTGAATCACCAATACCTAATTGGGAACTGGTCAGACTGTTAAGTCCTTCTTGACCAACCTCCCTCTGATACCACCTGAAAGAATATAGGTATGCTAACTAATTCACCTAGAGGGGGGGTGAATAGGTCTTTTGATATTTACTTGTTAAT
Source organism: Dactylorhiza incarnata (assembly GCA_033032865.1). Classification (NCBI taxonomy): domain Eukaryota; kingdom Viridiplantae; phylum Streptophyta; class Magnoliopsida; order Asparagales; family Orchidaceae; genus Dactylorhiza; species Dactylorhiza incarnata. Next base: position 761,089 of record JAWHQI010000170.1, read on the forward strand.
TATGGTCTGTTAAAAACTATTCTAATCAGAGAATTAAGCAACTCAGAAAGCACACAAGTATGTATAGAGGTTCCCCAAGACAGGGTGTCTTGAGTAGTCCTCTTTCCCCCTTCACCTTTCTAACAATGTGTTAGACAAGGCCAACTCCTCCAAACACGGCTCAAAGAGCTTACAGCACAAGTTCCTCAGAACTTCTCAGATCAAGGATGATCCTACCTCAGGACAAGAGTCCCTACAACTCAGAGCTAACACCAGCTCCTACCACAGGCACAGCTGCCCTACAAACTCAGAGAAAAACTCCTCCTACAGCTCAGACCACCTCCTGGTCCTGCCTCAGGCAACAAGCCTTACAACTCAGAGGAAAACACCTCCTACAGCTCAGACCACCTCCTGGTCCTACCTCAGGCAACAAGCCTTACAACTCAGAGCTATCACCACCTCCTACAATCTCAGGCAAACCAGCCCTACAAGCTCAGGCAAATAAACCCTATACACTCAGACAAAAATCCTTACAGAAAAAGATGGTTTAGAAATATTCTACAGCAGAAAAACTCTCTTGTAGATCCTGCACAGTTTGTGCTATCCTGTAGCTGAAGATGTTGATAACAGCTACCACTTGATCTTCCTCTTCAATAGAAGGGTGGAAGATCACCTTGCCCCTTCTGGTGGAGGAGCTATCTTCTTCTCTCAGTTTCTTCTCTTTCAGTGAGCAGGAAGAAAGACGAGAGCAGCAGCCGTTAATGGCGAAAGTAGATTTTGCAAGCAATCGGCCCGGGGTTAGAAAAAGCCCTAACACTTTCTTTTATACTTCTTTTATCTTCAACGGCTCTAATTTGATCTCCCAAGAAGTATGGGAGAGATCGGTGGTCCCCTGTAGCTTTTCTGCAACTTGCCCTAGCCGCAGGTCCCGCCGCCCTACTTATCTGTAGAGAAGGTCTGCGTTCGACGAACGCGCTTCACTCTGCGTTCGACGAACCCGCTGCATCCTGCGTTCGACAATCTTACCAAACTCTGCGTTCGACGAACTTGCCAAACTCTGCGTTCAACTATCGGCCTTGTCTCTGCGTTCGACGATCTGCCTTTTCTCTGCGTTCGACGAACGGCACTCTGCGTTCGACGATTGGCCTTGTCTCTGCGTTCAACGATCTGCCTTGTCTCTGCGTTCGACGAACGGCACTCTGCGTTCGACGAACAGCCTTGTCTCGGTGTTCAACGTTCTGTCTTGTCTCTGCGTTCGACGAACGGCACTCTGTGTTCGACGAACGGGCTATTATTAGTTGTTTCTTCTATCTCGTCTCAGCGGTCGACGAACTTTGTTCTGCGTTCGACGAATCTTATCAGCTGAGATAATTTCTTCTGTCTACTTAGGAGGAGATTTCTCCTAACTTTAGGTCTTGATTAACCCTTCCTCTTGAGTCACTTAAGCATGTTTAACTTACAAAAACAAAGCTTTATCAAATACAATATGTACTTAGTATTGAAAGTGATGTCTCTTCAAATCAAGGGAACATTGAGGGCAATATTCCCAACAGTGTCGACCTAGGGCTTGGTCCCTACGCTGGAGATATTATATAAGGTCATTTCAAACTAGATGGACTCATGTAGAATATCTTGAGCAAAACCCTAGCCTCTACAATAATCACATAGCTAGCAATGATCCTATATAATGAACACATGCCCTTCTCATATCGATCAATTCAGTCAATTTGGGCCGACGTGCAGCTCCCTTAGCTCCTTCTCCCCGCCTCCCCGCTCTGAATGCATGCAATGAAGCACGTCGAAAACGCTGGACCATCGAGGTCAACCAATGGCACGAGGAGCATATATATATATATATATATATATATATATATATATATATATATGTTATCAGAACCTTGATGAAACTTCAAAATTCATCAGTAGCAATGGAGGGTAATTAATCAGAGAAGTAGATTTGGGTAATTAATCAAGTTAACTGTAATTAAAAGTCCAGCAGAAGAGTTGATTACTAGTTGCTCAGCCGGGATCATATATATTAATTAGGAGCTACTAATAACAGTAATCACACATGCAATTAATATCATATTAACAACTTTTTGAATACAACAGCTAGCGCAATATATTATGATTACTTCCAACAAGGATGCATTATTAATTAATTGATACAGAGAGAGAGAGAGACAGCATCAAGCTTAAGCATTCTTAATTAATTACATGGCAGCATGCTTACATATATAATATCAGCAATACCAGCTGGCGGAGGAGATGGAAGAGCTACTAGAGATCGATCGACGATCCAACATTTCAACTCGATCCGCTGTTTATATATTCAGATGATGATGATACGGCTGAGGTATTCATCAACTGTGGTGTATTTGACATCCGGATAAAGCTCGGTAGCCTCGAAGCCGAAAGACGGGTCGATCTCAAAACTGAGAGTGTCTCCCTTCACGAACACGACATAGTTGATCCCCAATATGATGTTGAAGGGAACCGGTGCTTCTGCAACATATTATTATTACATAATTAATGGTGCTTCACTTCCCATCTCTAATTAATTAATGGCTACTCCTTAAGTGCATTAAATTTGCACTACAAGAGTACAAGTACTTGGCTGATTAATATAATTTGATCATGAATGATGCTTGCCTTCTATTTTCTTAAGAACTTGTTCACCCGACAGGTAAATCCTCTCCAGGGTTTTGCCGGTCTTCTTCTCCCAGAGCGAGGCGAGCTCATTGTGCGAGTAGATGCATCCGGGGGGCCTAACGTACACGATCTTATTTAGGGTTCTTGGATCATCGGCCGCCTTAATCGTATACGTGCCGACATCCTCCTCATCAACAAAAACACCTGAAATCAACCCGACATCAATATACATTCTAATACATGCTATTCGATCGACGAATCAAACGACAATAAACACTCGATCGCTAGCTGTGAATCGATAAGATATAAACAAATTAGCATGTTAATATTAATGTAGTGTTATTATTGTATATTCTGTTTAGTCTCACACCGCCTGTGGTGTTTCCGGACTCTCCCCACTCCTCTATATGTATGTATGACCCCAAGGGTCCCCTTTTATACTTAATAAAAGATATTACTTGATTGCCTCTCAAGTTTATCATGGAATCAGAGTTAGATTCTGCTTAATTTTTTTAGCTCGCACTCTTGCTCGCTCCACCCTGCTCTGCCCGCTGCCCGCTGCCCGAATTCTGCCCGCTGCCCGCTGCCCGCCCCTGCTTGCTCGCTCCAGTCCGCCAGCTCGCCGTTTGCCCGCCCGCCAGCTTGCCGAACTCCAGCGACCTCTGCTCTGCCCGATCTGCCCTGTCCGGCAGCCTCTTGCCGACCTGCCCGCGCGAGCTGCTAACGCGCCTGTCTGCCACCCTCCTCGCGCGATCTGACCTCCTCGTGCGATCTGCCCTGCGATCTGCCGCCCACTCGCGCGGTCGGTCTGCCGCCCTGTCGCCAACCCGCCCCTGCTCGTGCGATCTGTCACCTGCTCGCGCGATCTGCCGACACCCGCCCTGCTGCCAGCCCGCCTGCTGTCAGCGATCTGCCGCTCCCGACCTACCGCAAGACCGCTTGCTCGCGCGATCTGCCGCCAGCCCGCCTGCTCGCACGATCTGCCGCCAGCCCGCCAGCTCGCAAGTGACCGCTCCCGACCTACCAAGTGACTGCTTGCTCGCGCGATCTGCCGCCAGACCGCTCCCGACCTATCGCAAGACCGCTTGTTCGCGCGATCTGCCGCCAGCCCGCCAGCTCGCAAGTGACCGCCAGCCCGATTTGATCCTGTGTCCTGACCGCCAGTCCACCACTCGCAAGCCTGCCCAGCTCCATGGCCGCCCCATTGATCACGCCATCTCTGAAGGCCACCTCCTTTCAACTCGCCGCTGCCAGCGACTGGTCCGACTGGGCTCTCACTGTCGAAGCCGCTCTCTCCTCACGTGATCTCTGTGATCACATCACTGGTGCTCCTACCACCGCTGCGACCTCTACCTCCACTGACAAGACCACCGTACCTACTACCACTCCAGATGACGGCACTCTTTGGCGGCGTCGCGATCAAGCCATTCGGGCTTACATCCTGAAGTTTGTTGCTCGTCCGCTTCTCACCTCCATCGGCCGTCTGCCCTCAGCCCGCGCCATGTGGGAATATCTACGGGATCGGTTTGTTCCCCGCGGTGGCGCTCGGCGTCATCGTCTCATCTGCGACTCTCAGTCCGCTCGACAGGAAGGACGATCCATTCAGGACTTTTTCACCATGATGAGCACTCTCTGGCACGACTTGGACTCCATGATCCCCCTACCCTGCGGTTGTCCTCGTTCCTTAGAGTTTCAGCGTCACCTCTCTGAGGGTCATCTCTATCAGTTCCTTGCTGCTCTGCGTCCCGAGTTTGCTCCTCTTGCCGCCCAGCTCCTTCATCGGGCCCCCCTTCCCAGCTTAGATGAAGCCTTGATTGCCCTGCTTGATGAGGAGACCCGTCTTCGTCCTCTCGTGGTCCTCCCACCTGCTCCTGGGATCGATACTGCTCTGGCTATCCGACCACGCGACGGCTCTGTTACCTGCCACTACTGTAAGAAGGCGTGGCACATGAAGTTCGACTGTCCTACTCGTCCCCCTCGTCCCCCTCGTCCCGATGAGCACAGGCAGCGTGACAACCGCCGTGACGGTCGTGGTCGGGGACGTGGTCGTAGCCCCGGATCACCAGCCATGCCTCCTCATCCTACAGCTGCTGCTGCTGCAGATCGACTTCAGCGACTCGAAGAACTTCTCCTTCACTCTCCTCTGCTTCAGCCCACCGCTCCCACCAGCTCTCCTGACGCCACTAACCTGTCAGCCGCCTATGGTACCACTGTTGTTCGGGTTTCACCAACTGCGCCTTGGTATTTTGACTCAGGGGCCTCCTGCCATCTAACCTCCGACTCCAGCAACCTCACCAACTGTACCTCCACCCCACTCACCTTCAGGTCACCACTGCCGATGGGAGTTCTGTCCCTATTGTGCAGTCCGGCTCAATCACCCCGGCATCTGGCCCTCCTGGTCACCTTACCCTCTCAAACATTCACCATGCACCTCGCCTACACATGAACCTTATTTCTGTAAGTTCTCTTTGTGACCTTGGCCTGACTGTTTCATTCTCTTCCTCTGCTTGTGTTGTGCAGGATTCACGGACGGCTCAGAGGATTGGACAGGGCCGTAGGACTGGTGGTCTGTATCAGATGGAGTACCTTCACGTTCCACCCTCTTCATCTTTGTCAGCTTCTGCTCTTTCCGTTACCTCTGATGCCGACTTGTGGCACAGACGCTTAGGTCATTTGTCTAATGACCGACTCCGAAGTGTTATCCATTCAGGAGCTTTGGGTCGTGTCTCCTCTTCCACCCTCTCTGTTTGTACGGGATGTCGTTTGGCAAAACACCTTGCTCTACCATTTTCAAGCAGTGTTTCTCAAACGACAGCCCCCTTCGACTTAGTTCATTCTGATATTTGAGGTCCGGCCCCAATTGCTTCTCATTCTGGATATTTATATTATGTAAGTTTTATTGATGATTTCTCCCGATGCTCTTGGGTTTATCTTCTCCGACAACGGTCGGAAATACCAACTGGTTATCGCACGTTCACGACAATGCTTCACACTCAGTTCGGGCATCGAATTAAGATTCTCCGTTCCGATTGTGCTCAGGAGTTTCTCTCCTCCACCATGCGCGACCTCACTCACTCTCATGGCACAATTCATCAGCAGTCTTGCCCGCATACCCACGAACAAAATGGGGTCGCTGAACGAAAACATCGTCACATAATCGAAACTGCTCGTGCTCTTCTCATATCTGCCTCTGCTCCCCACTCCTTCTGGGCCGAAGCTGTTCTCACCACTGTTCACCTTATCAACATCACTCCCTCCTCGGCCCTCTCTGGAGTGACTCTGTATGAACGGCTATACTCCCGACCTACGACCTACGCCTCTCTCTGCACGTTTGGGTGCACATGCTTTGTCCTACTCCCGGTTACTGAACGCACCAAACTCTCTGCTCGCTCGGTTCGATGCGTTCACTTGGGCCTCAGTGCTTACCACAAAGGATATCGTTGTTATGACCCAGTGACTCGCCGCATCCGCATCTCTCGCCATGTTTCCTTCCTTGAACATGAGATGTTTTTCTCCTCCACGCCAACTCCTCCAACATTTCCCGCCCATACCTCCTCTACTCCACCGCTCTCCCTTCCGCTCCTTCCCCCTATCCCCACTCGTCCCCGCACCCAAATTACCCCTCCTATCCCGCTACCAGCTCATCCTCCGACCGAGGATTCTCCGTCCGCTTCCGTTACTCCTCCGTCCACCGTACCCCCTTCCACTACAGATGACCCCCCACTCCAGCTCCCTCTGATACGGTCTTGTCTTACGCTCCTCCGTCCGCCTCTCCGCACGTGGATCCCGCACCTCCTCGGCGCAATCCTGCTCGCCCTCGCCACCCGCCTGCTCGCTACGATCACAGTCCTGACATGTATAAATCTTCTGCCCTCACCACAGCTATCTCCTACTCCCCTGCCTTTCAGGCCTTCCTCACCGCTCTACACTTCCACCGGGAGCCCCAGTCATACCGTGAAGCAGTTGCTCATCCTGAATGACAGGAAGCTATGACCGCTGAACTTCAGGCCTTCCATCGAACTCATACATGGGACCTCGTCCCCTGCCCTCCTGGCGTCACTCCTATCAGTTGCAAGTGGATATTCAAGATCAAGACTCGCCCAGATGGGACTATTGACTGCCACAAAGCCCGTTTAGTTGCCCGTGGGTTCCTGCAGGAGCACGGGATCGACTATGATGAGACCTTTGTACCAGTTGCTCGTATGACATCCGTGCGCACCTTACTTGCAGTTGCTGCTGCCCGCAATTGGCCTCTCCATCAGATGGACGTTACAAATGCTTTTCTTCATGGTGATCTTACAGAGGTCGTATATATGACTCCTCCCCCGGGTCTCACCGTTCCCACCGGCCACGTCTGTCATCTCCGTCGGGCTCTCTATGGTCTCAAACAGGCCTCTCGTGCCTGGTTTGAGCGCTTTCGTACTGCTATTCTCAAGGCCGGCTTTATTGAACGCCAGACTGATCATGCATTGTTCAGTCGCACTTCTGGTCAGGGATGTGACATCCTTCTTCTCTATGTAGATGATATGATTATCACTGGCGATGACCATGCAACCATTGCCTCTCTTCAACAACACCTCCGCAGCCAGTTCGAGATGAAGGATTGGGACCCCTTCGATACTTCCTTGGGTTGGAAATCTCTCGATCCAAACGTGGCATCCTTGTCTCTCAACAGAAGTATATCTCTGACATCCTCTCTGTTGCCGCTCTCACCGACACCCGGACAGTTGATACTCCCATCGAGCTCAATCTAAAACTTCTCCCAACTGACGGTGAACCTCTCCCGGATGTCTCCCGCTATCGGCGCCTTGTCGGAATGCTGGTCTATCTTACTATGACTCGGCCGTCAGTTTTGTCAGTCAATTTGTCCAAGCTCCTCGCTCGGCTCATTACGCCGTTGTTCTCCAGATTCTCCGCTATCTCCGCACATCCGTCAACCGCTCACTGTTTCTCTCTGCTACTTCTCCACTCACCCCCCGAGCATTCTCCGATGCTGACTGGGCGGGGGATGCTGCTACTTGTCGCTCTACCACTGGCTTCTGTATCTTTCTGGGTGACTCTCCTATCTCCTGGCGTAGCAAGAAACAGGAATCCATTGCGCGCTCCAGCACTGAAGCCGAGTATCGTGTCATGGCTTCCACCACAGCTGAGATAGTTTGGCTTCGCCGACTACTCCGTGATCTTGGTGTGTCGGTATCTGGACCCACTCCCTTATTCTGTGATAATCGAAGTGCTATACAAATTGCCTCTAATCCAGTATTTCATGAACGGACAAAACACATCGAGATTGATTGTCATTTCACCAGCCAGGAGTTCCTCGCCAACACTCTCTCTACCGCTCATTGCTTCTGAAGAACAAGTTGCGGACTTCCTCACGAAGCCCCTCACTTCTGCAAGATTTCGATATCTTATTAGCAAACTCTCGGTTCATGATCCACCGTGAGTTTGAGGGAAGGTGTTAATATTAATGTAGTGTTATTATTGTATATTCTGTTTAGTCCCACACCGCCTGTGGTGTTTCCAGACTCTCCCCCCCCCCCCCCTCCTCTATATGTATGACCCCAAGGTCCCCTTTATACTTAATAAAAGATATTACTTGATTGACTCTCAAGTTTATCATAGCAAGTAAGAAAATTAGATGTACCGTACCTTTGGTGTTTCCATCGCCAAAGATGATGAGTTTGTCCGTCGGAGGGCTGTCCTGAGCCAAGGTTGGAAGGGCGTAGCCGGCGAAGTAGTTGTTCGAGACGATGGTGTAGGGGATGCCTTCCACCCTGATCGCTCGCCGGATCTCAATCTTAGGAGCCAGCGCCGATGCCACTGGCTCTATCTTCGACACTCGCTCGGCATCCAACCCAAATTCTGACGGCAAAAATCTCTGCAAGTTTTAAATTCGTTTCATCAACAAGTTCTCGAGTCGTCGCAATGTCCTGCTGTATGCATATCACAGAGAGGGGGAGGGAGGGAGGGAGACCTTGATGTTTCCTGCCTCTTTAATGGCGGCAATGATCTTGACCTGATCTGCCAATTGAAGGCCTCCGACGGTAGAAATGACAATATCCACCTGCTTGATCGCTCTCACAAGGCTCTCATGATCATTCAAATCCCCCTGATCATCGTCATCATTTAAAATACGAAAAAAAAAGATCGCATAGAACTTTTATTAGTTAGTACCCAAATATAACGCTTGATTCTGTACTATATACGAAGGAAATTAATAATCGGAATATCACTTTAGGGAAGTGATTTACATGAAGAATAGTGACTTCACCGCCGGCTATACCCTGGAGAAAAGCAGTCTTCGCCGGGTCGGCGGCGGAGGTCGGCCGGATGAGGACGAAGGTGGGGTGGCCCAACTTGGCGCTCGCCGACACGATGTACTTTCCGATGTAGCCCGTGCCGCCGATGATGAGGATCTTGCTTTTCTCGGAAGCCATGGATGTGAGTCGAGAAGGGGAAGACGATAAGACGAGATCAGATACTGAGAGCTCACTCACTTGTTGGTTGGGGAATGGAAAGTGGAAACCAACCCGATTTTATAGATCTCCGATGGCGGGAGGGTGTTGGTGTCCGGTCACCCATCAGAGTCTGGTCACCGCCTTGGGTATTTTTTTTCTCCTTCTACTCGGTTCGGCTGTCCAATACCAATTAGAGAGGTAATTAGCTTAACCGCCGAGGATTAGTACCCATTAGAGTAATTAATTATAGATATTGTTAATGCACATACTGGAAAGGATTATAAATATGGATATAACATGTGATCTACACAGAGTTAGAAAAAAACAGCAGATATTCAGGGCTCCTCCATAAGACAAGACAAACAAAATTCGGCAAATTAAAATAGAATCACGCTCTGACACTTTTTTTTTCCAAATATTGTTGGACGAAAAGAGTTTGAGCTCAATTGTTTAGACCGATTCGTGATGCATGAATGGATGGCGAGGAATTGGAGAGTCGCCGTGCTTTAGCTGGTCTCTTCAACTGTATATAAGAAGGAATGAAGAAGGGTTGATGGTGAGGATGGAGAGAGCTTCGCTCTGCTAAAAGCCTAAAATGTAACATTTTTGTTTCTTAAAGGGTGTAAATTGGCGTCGATGCTTTCTGGCTTTACTAGCCAATGCACGAATAACCCAGAAGGTGTGATCCAATAGGTTCAACAAAGAGCCTAGGATGATCTCAGCACAACTTAAAAGTGAACACTATAAACCCTAAACACTACACCAATACCATTGTTATACACCTATAATAACGAAATAACTAAAACAATACTTGTAATAAAGTCGCTTGAACATGAACAGCACAACTATGAAGAAAAAAAAGCACTATATAAGATACACATTAAAACACGCTCATCAAACAATGCCATCAGCACACACCAAATTAATACAACTGCATTTTAGTTGATGACAAGCAAAGAAGAAAATACAAGAGCACAAACGCAACACCATTCAAACTCTTGAGATCCGCATTTGCGTTATGCAGATCGTTTATTTGAGCGATGAAATTATTTAAGTGAAACCGAAGAAAGCCTACAATAGCCTGTCCAGGTACTCATCCACAGTGGTGTATTTCACATCCGGATAGAGCTCGGTCGCCTCCACTCCGGTTTCCGGGTCGATCTCAAAGTTCGTGTGGTCTCCCTTCACAAATGCTGTGTGATGGATAGACAGCGGGAGTTTCCGATGCTTGGGGGCCTCTGCAAGCATCAACACAAACACTATATCAAATCAAACCAACTACTCAAATTCTGAAACAAAAAAAAATGTCCGACTATATTTATCAATGTAGGCGAGCAGTAATTGGCTCTTCAATACCTTCGATTTGTTTCAGGACTTCAGGCTCGGGAACATAGATTCTCTCAAGTTTCTTGCCCGTCTTCTTCTCCCAAAGGGAGATGAGCTCATTTTGCGAGTAGATGTTTTCGGCGGGTCTGATGTAAAGAGTCTTGTTCAGGGTCCTTGGATCATCAATTGCCTTCATCGTGAAGGTGCCGATGTCTTCTTCATAATTGAAGATCACTGGAACAAATCATGCATAGCAATAGCATGTCAGATGATAAAATAAACTAGAGTTATCTTAATGAGTTATCTACTCCTACAAGTTGAGCCAGACATTATTACTTCTCTGCATTTTGATATTAGCAAAATAATGTCTATGATAACTGATAAATGCTAAGGTTGTAGTTGATAAATACAAAATTTTGGTGAAAAATTAAAATGTAATTAGAATACTCTAGATGCATCATTGTGTGATTGTTTCCAATAATACTCTTTTTTGGATTTTTAACATTTCCTACCATACAATGTTGATATTGACAATAAAGTCCAAATAGTAGTAGTAATAATAATAATAATAATGACATGGTGAAAATTATGTACATACTTGATGATAAATTTAAATGTACTTGTAATAGAAAGAATCATGTTCGTATCCCATTTTTACACTTGTGCTTCATATTTATTATGTATATATTAAGAGAATAGTTATAGTTTATTGTTGTCGAATATTGTACACGAGGAGACGCGTGCCCCCCCCCCCCCCCCCCCCCCTCAACTTTAACGAGCTAAAAATCTGAGGAAGCTGAATTATGAAATTACCTTTTGCATTGCCATCACCCATGATGATGACCTTCTCAATTGGGGGGCTCCAGGGGCCTGCCTCCCCTATGGAGGGGAGGAAATAGCCTGCTGTGAAGTTGGCGACGACATACATGTGTGGGATATTCTCCGCCTCAATGGTTCGACGAATTTGGACCTTCGTATCAAATATTTCTTTTGCTGCGTCGACGGCATGGACATTATCCACATCGTTGCCAAACTCTGCCGGGAGGAACCTCTGTAAAAGATACGATTGGCAGAAGACATTATGAACGCATCCAAAAGTAAATACTGAATGTTGATATTGTTAACATCTTACATATGATTGTAATATCAGAATTACAATTAAAAGGCACTGAATAATTACATCTGAATGAATTTGTGAATGGTATGTCAACAAACAAAGTTACTGTCATGCATCAAATGAAAGATACTACTACATACATGACCATGCAGAAGGAAATGCTCCAATCATCAAATCAGGACTGATGATCATATTGTTACGGGCTCGCCGTATAACATTGGTAGGGCTGCCGTAGGATGGACGGAGGCAAGGGATACTGTGGAACCAGGACCGCGGCTACCTAGGCGGGGAGTATGCTCGGGAGGAAAGAACTACTACAATCTCATCAAGGGGAAAGGAATAGACTAAACTTCTTGCATACCATTCCACTAGCTTTAAATAGATTTACAAAAGAGCCATAAACATAAATAAGCGACATAAGCTCTAACACGTGGACTTGCTTAAAATGTGACATTGTTAAAAAGTAAGAAAATATAAGGAAATACTTGGTTCCGTTTTATTCTTCCACAATGGGGGTAATATATAGGATTACAACAAGACGCATAACTCCGATAGCCGGTGTGGGACTAAACACAGACACTAATAAAGACTTACTTCAACACTCCCCCTCAAGCTGGAGGTGAAACTTTTCAGCTTGGATATCATAATAACGGCAATGGAGGTAGGCGATGTGTGGGTCTTACTTCAACACTAATAAAGACTTACTTCAACAGATATAAAAGACAATAATAAAAGGATAACAAGAACTAGGCCCGAGGCCCATAGAACTCCACCTCTTCTTGAAGCGAGCTTGCCATCAAGCTCAAGTGTGGCCCGGTTGGTGCGATCTTCGGGTTACTTAACTTCGCGCCAAAACAATTCCTGGTAGCGGAAGGGTGGAGCAGATGTGCATCGGGATGAGAGCTCCTGTCGTGCTCACAGATGTCATGCAGATGACACTTGTCAGAGGGGGGCCGAGAAGCAGCCAGCTTGGTAGCCGCAGAATAATGCATGTCTGGTGGATGTGGACGCGCGAGGCAGACCACTGATCTGGTGGAACGTGGACTACTACGGACTACGGTCATGCGTAGTGGAGCCAGTAGAGTGGTACTCGCAAATGGAGCGGGACTTGAAGTCGCCAAAGGCTATGAAGGAAGCAAAGAGTGTTGAATGGAGGTGGCTGGAAGAATAACTAAATGGGGCTCAAATCCAATGAGATCCGCAGCAAGGGAAGAACAAAGTTGTGTCTGGAGGAGACTCGCAGGAGTCGACGACAGAATGGGGTGCGGCGGTACAACCATCGTGCTGGGTGGTTGCGCATAGTCGGATGACGAGAGATCGGATTCACAAAAGTTGATGGGTTGGTGAGTTCGGCAAGGGCGGCCTAGTGTCGGACTTGCACTTCTTGGCGTCGAACTTCAGCAGCGGCATAGGCCATCATAAGAAGGCGCATCTGATCCTGAAGTTTAATCAGTTTGACGGAGAAATCACCCATGTCGAAGAATGAATAATTAATCAAGCAATTAATTGATTGATCAATTAATGATTTCTGGATGTAGGAAGCTAAAGGCACAGGGCTTGAAACGGGACACACACGGTAAAAAGGAAGGGCGTAGGTCTACGACGGCTCGACACGAGAGAGCAGGCGGGGGAACAGTGCACAGGGCTCGAGAGAAGATGCTTTGGTAGAATTGATAGCAGCGGGGCTCGAAACGAGGCTCTGCAGCTCTGCAACTGGCAGGCCACGACACAAGGCTCTTCGTCATGATGTCACTGAGATAAACACTAGAATTGAAATCCTAGAGAACCAGAAGGACACTCCGACACAGTAGGATGATCCTCCCGAGGGGGATCCTGACATGCCCCCTCGTCCTAACCTTCGTCCTATATGTGTTCCTCCTCTCCTTGATCGACACCACAGAGATGCTCCATGTTGAGTCCCCACTCCTCCCGTTATGTGATACCCCAAACACACGTGTGAACAACAGTAGGGCCCTACCTATGTTAGCTATCCGCCTCCCACAATTGTCGCCGACCGCCGCCGCATGGCCAGAGAGATTGAGGACCCCCACCTGGTCGCTGCGACTATGATCGTGAGAACCTTTATGACCACAGCCGTAGAGAGTATGTTCCCCCGCCTGCTTGGGACGACTACGACCGTGAGGGCTATTTTGAGGATTATCAAGAGCCCCAAAGTGCAACTACTCGAGAGGCTCACTCGTCGCATTTGCATCGACGCTCCATCCTTCAACGGTCTCCTAGACCTGAAGGTCTTCAGTGATTGGATAAATACAATCTTGTCTCATATAGAGATCAACTCCTCGATCAGACATATGGCCTCCGCCAGGAGACGCTTACTATTGTCGAGTATATGTCGCGCTTTGACGAGCTAGTGGTTAGGAGTGACATTATGGAGGAGCCTATTGTAATCTCGTCCCATTTTTGGGACGTCCTACGTTTCGATACTCATAAAGATCTTATCCCATATCGCCTCAAGAGCGTTGAACAAATTTTTTAACTCACCTTAGTGTATGAGCAGTACCTTTGTTCTTCAAGGCTGAGACAGATTCCCTCTCGACCTGAAAGCTTGATCTTCAGGAGGCCTACCCCACCTCAGGCCGCGCCTACTGCACATCCTCGTGATCCAGTGGATACGAAAGGCAAAGCAATCGTCCCTAGAGTTCCCAAGCCTGAAGGCATCCAGTTCTATAGATGTTCTGGCAGAGGACATGTAGCCGCCCAGTGCCCTACATGGAATTTGCTTATTGAGGGAAAGCATATCTTAGAGACAGAGGAAACGGTGGACGAGGAGATTGTAGCCACCATCGAGGATGGTTGGGGGAGTGATGTTGAGAGATCTCTAGATATGGGTGTGGTTAGACGCTCTTGCATACCCCCGTGCAAATGAGGACTGTAGCGATACATGTATTTCCCTAGAGTAGGCAGACCCTGCAAATTGACCATATAGATAGTGGGAGTTGCGTGAACATCGTGGCTCAGAAGGGTCATGTGCAGAAGCAGGTGAAGGTTGAGCCTTACCCCTACCCCTATCGTGTTATCTGGGTCGACAAGATTGCGATTGATGCATCCTTCATCGCATTGGAAGACAAATGACAACATCATGTGTTGGGTCTAGCGTTCCTTCACTTGACCTGTAGCGCCCTTTCCTACTTCCTTGAAGAAAAAGTATCGCCCTTCCCATCAGTCCGAGTTTTTGGGACAGTTGGTTGCGCTTGATACTACAAGTGGTATCAGAGGGAGGTTGCGGGTTCGAGACCGGAGGGGCGCTGATAAAATCCCGAAATTTCTCTACCTGTGTTGGGTCCCGGCGGGTCAGGCGGCCGCGTCCATGTGAAAAAACACCTCTGAGCCATGTGGTGCGCCACCTCTGAGCCATGTGGAGCACCTCTGAGTTTGCAGTTCGTGTTGGACGCTGGGGGGGGGGGGATTGTGTTACGATCTTACTAGAGGAAGGGGGGAAACTAGAGGAAATTAGAGGAAACTAGGGCTGGAGGCTAGGGTTTGAGGAAGAAGAGAGGGGAAAATACCTGAATAATAATCTTCATCCCCAACTAAGGAGGAGGGGTTGGGTATTTATGCCCACCCAACCCCTAGGGCCGGCCGGCCCCCATAGGGGCTGAACCAGTGCGGTTCAGCCCCGGTGCTCCTTATATTAATATTGGCGGGCTGAACCAGATGGTTCAGCCCGGTCTTCCTCTGCCTTCTCCTTTGGTCGACGTGCCCAATAGCCGAATAACCTGGTAATGACGTCGGGCGTAACATTCCCTCGCCCATCAAGGACCAGCTTGTCCTCAAGCTGGAGGCGGGGAGTGTGAGGCTCCTGGAACAAGCCGGCTCTGGCGTGCATCTGAGACGAGACCTCTGTTGGAGACGCAGGCGCTGCTCCACTCATCGTACTAACCGGTGCCACGCTGCGGAGGGAGATATCCTTGACCTGAGACGATTGGAGGCCTTCCAAGCAGTACCCCTTCCCGTGCTGGCTGAACTCCATAGTCATCTGGACCCAATCGAAGGTCACCCGCTTAAGTTGCTGCAGCCACGGTGCGCCCAACACCATGTCAGAACCCCGGATTGGCAATAAGTAAACATCAATATGCTCGGTGTATCCCTGTATCTGGAGCTCCACCCCTTTCATTACCCCCTCGCATTGCAGTGTACGTCCATCCGCCACCCTGACGTGGAACGCTGCGCTGCGATCTATGACACCCCCCGTCTTCCGGGCCACACCGGGTTGGATGAAGTTGTGAGTGCTCCCGTTGTCCATCAAGATCGTCACCGTCTCCCTGCCGACCCTCCCAGTCAAGTGTAAGGTCGGAGATGGGGTACCCCCCTTCAGGGCCTGGAGGGATACGACAAAGTCGTCAAAAACCAACTCTCCCTCCGCTGCAGTGTGAATAACATCTTCCGCTTCCTCCTGTAGCATGAATACCTGGACCTTCTGGCAAGCGTGCCCGCGGGTATACTTCTCATCGCAGTTGAAGCATAACCCTTTGTCCTTTCTGGCCTGAAGCTCCTGCCACGTCAATCTCGTCACCGTAGGGCGGCCCCCGGTAGGTGGTTCTTGCTTGGGTACATCTGCACCCGTAGGTGCCCGACCTGTCGTCCGAGTCCTCTGCCGATTGTATCGCTCCTCCTGTATCCTGGCCAGGCTGATGGCATGACTCAAACTGCGTGGCATGTAGGCGTGGACCTCGTCTCTCAGGTGATCCTTCAATCCTGATACAAAGCAGCTCAGCATCGTTTTTTCCTCCCAATTGACCCGATTGGCCAACCGTTCAAACTCTGTCCGGTACTCCGTGACGGTCCCGCTTTGCCGCAATTTCTGCAACATGGCTTCAACATCTTCGTACTCCAAAAGACCGAAGCGAGCAGAGAAGGACTCCACAAACTCCTCCCAGGGTGCATAGTCGCATCCCCTCAGAAACCATTTTGTCCACTGATAGGCGTCCTCTTCCAGGTGGAAAGATGCCAACTGAACCCACTGCCCCGCCGGAATCTCTTGGTATTTGAAAAAAAGTTCAGCTTTCTGGATCCACTCAAGGGCGTCACCTCCTTTGAACTCAGGGAAGTTCATTCGTGTCAATTTGGGCTGCATATATGGGCGGTGTTCTGCCGGTGCTGGATGGTATGGTGGTGCTGGAGCCACTGCAGGCCCGGGCCGTCCCCGGTCCAGACCGTAGCCTCCTTGTTGCCCTCCACCCCATGGGTTGCCATTTCCATAGTCCGCCGGTCCTCCATATGGCGGTGGCATCGGTAGGATGCCCGCCACACCCCCGAGTGGGATCGCATTCGCTCCAGTAGGCCGAAAAGGGGCTGCTCCCTGCCCTGGACCCCGCCACGAGGAACCCGGCTGCATTCCCGGTCCGTTCCAAGCGTACTGAGCGCCGAGCGGCCCATTCGGTGCCGCCGATCCCGATACGTGGATGCCGCCTCCCGTAGACCCGGATCCGGCACCTTGTTGCGTTCCACTTCCGATTCCTGTGTCGTTCTGCGTCGGGGGATGGTAGGATACTTCGGTTTCGGATCCCTCCGCCACGTGGGGTTTTCCTTTCAGATTTTGCACGAGTAAGTTCTTGATCTCCTCCATGCGCGCGTCCAAGCGATCCTCTAGATTTGTATGGGAGGATTTCACTTGTTCTTCGAGTGCCGCCACCGTGTCTGACAACACTACGTAGTTCTCTTCGATGGTGGCCAAGCGTGCATTCTCGGCTTCGGTGCGTGTCACCATGGCAGCGGAACCAGACGCCGGAAGCGCTGGAGCAACAGAAGCCTGAGGAGCAGGCAGGAGGCAGGCGGCGGCAGCGGCGGTGGCCCCGGAGCAGCAGGCGGCGGCCGCTGGAGTAGCAGGCGGCGGCCTCTGGAGCAGCAGGCGCTTGAGTCGATGGAGAAGCGCTGGAGTCGTCGGATCGGGAAGGAGTCGGCGCTGGAATCCCTGGATACGGAAAAAAACTGGAACGCAGGCGCTGGAGTCGTCGATATCGGACGAAGGCGCTGGAGTCATCGATGTCGGACGCAGGCGCTGGAGTCGTCGATGTCGGACGCAGGCGCTGGAGTCGTCGATGTCGGAGGCGCTGGAATTTGGATCCGAAAAAAAAACTGGACGCGATGTCGAGGGCTGGTGTCGATGTCGATGTCGGCGCTGGAGTCGATCGGAAACAGAGCGCTGAAAACAGTCGATCGAGTTCAAGCGAAAAACAGTCGATCGGCGGAAGCGCTGGAAACAGTCGCTGGAAGGAGGCGCGGGAATCTGAAAAAAATCGGGGAGGACGAAGCCTCTGATACCAAATGTTACGATCTTACTAGAGGAGGGGGGGGGGGGGGGGGGGGGGGGGGGGACTAGAGGAAATTAGAGGAAACTAGGGCTGGAGGCTAGGGTTTGAGGAAGAAGAGAGGGGAAAATACCTGAATAATAATCTTCATCCCCAACTAAGGAGGAGGGGTTGGGTATTTATGCCCACCCAACCCCTAGGGCCGGCCGGCCCCCATAGGGGCTGAACCGGTGCGGTTCAGCCCCGATGCTCCTTATATTAATATTGGCGGGCTGAACCAGATGGTTCAGCCGGGTCTTCCTCTGCCTTCTCCTTTGGTCGACGTGCTCAATAGCCGAATAACCTGGTAATGACGTCGGGCGTAACAAATTGTTGGGTTCAACGTTCCTTCACTTGACCCGTAGCGCCCTTTCCTACTTCCTTAATGAAAAAGTAGCGCCCTTCCCATCAATTCGGGCTTTTGGGACAGTTGGTTGCGTTTGATCCTACATCATGCATCAAATATCTTTTTTTTTTTTTTTTATGCTATGTTTTCCTTTGGGGACTATATGGGTTCTGTTGTTGTGATGCTATGTTTTTCTTTTTCGACGCACCCGTTTTTATTTGAAATATTCGACTCATCGGTTTGACCGCCCAGCGCCCGATGAGACCATAAATAAATGGTCCGACAATTTTAGTAGTTATGACGCAAAAGACAGGTTTAATTTATTTAAGGACGCATAAATTTAGACCGGAGAAAAATCGAACTCAAAAGAATACTAAAAAAATCAAAATAGAATGTTAATATTTGAATAGATTGGAAAACGTGTTAAAAAATATATTCTTTGGGGAAAAGCTTGTAATCGAAGCCCAACAATAAGGTTAGAAATCTTCCATTAGAAAGATAAGCTTGGAAAGATGTAATAAATTGGCAAATGAATTAAATGATAAAAGGTATAGCTGCCCTTACATTAAAGGCCGATCAGGAAGAGAAAAGGGGACCGGACAAAATTGAGGAAACGATTCCAGAAATCGTTTCCTCGATAATCCGGGAGGTCCACTGCTCCAGTCACAATTTCTCATGTAGATCGCCATCCCGAAAGAATAAGTGTTGTTGCGACTTCCTCTCGACCAGTCATCTCTCGCCTGAAGATCATCTACGGCGAACGACGAAGTTGTCGCTCACGACGGCGATCTCTGCCAGCGACAAGATTCGCCGTTCCAGCACCCTCCGGAGGACCTGACCGCCTACCTCACGCCAACCAGCAAGGGCCAGCGTCGACCACTCCCTTTCCGTCGACCCCCTTACTCTGACGCCTTCTTCCACCGACGATTGACGTCGATATCGGCACTTTTCCTCTGTCATTCGTTCGTTGGCGCCCACCCTCGTACCACTGTGTTTGAAATGGCCACTCCTAGCCGTAGCTTGCGACATACTTAGGTAAACTCCGCCTCTTCTTACTTGCTCTAACACATTAGCCTAGTTTTATGCAATCCAATTAAATATTAAAAGCTTGCCTTGAACGTTCTACCTATTTTAATTGTCGTTATTTCATAAATTTTACTTGTGATTTTTGTTTGTGGTTGTACAGATCTCGCCAAGATTCAACTAGGAAAGACGCTCGAGGAATCTTACTCTAACAAAATTAACGATTTTATTAAAGTTCCCTACGACGAGTGTTAAAATTTGATTTGACCTACTCGCACGCAAAATTTGATTTGACCTACTCGGCTTACTTTTCAAAATTAAAATCGGTCGCATAAAATATCGTATTTTCAAAACCCTAATCTGGGTCTACATCAGTTTGGTACCAGAGCATGTTCGATTCGCTCCTATCACGAATCGATCGATCTGTGTTTCAAAAAAAAAGATTTAAAATTAATTTAAAAAATTTAGTTAAGATCTTCATTAAAAAATATATTTTTTTGTTGAGTTAAAAAAAATTCTTTTATCTCTCATTATAAAAATATATATTTAAGTTAAAAAAATTTAATTATCTCAAATTAATATTTTAAACATCACCTCACATTAAAATAGTCAACTATTTTAAATATTAAAAAACAAAAATATTTAGAAAAATAGAAATGTGTTTGAATTAAGATAAAAAAACTATTTTAAAAATCTTTAAGTCTAAAATAAAAATTTATTTTAAAATGGGGAATCACGTGGAGAATAGCGTATGTGATTTTGATGAACGTCTTTAAATTTGAATGAAAAACGTTGAGGTGCTCTCAACTAATATAAAACATGACGTGAACGAGTTGTGGACATATATAAAACGACTTGACGCAAAAGTACACAAGCACTCTGTTTTACCTAACTACCTCCCAACTCCATATCATAGGGTGGAATCCGAGCTTAGTTCTACTGGTAGTCCTCTTTCTAGGCTCGTCATTTTCCCCAAAAGCACCTTGGCCTCACTTATCCCCACCATGACACTACCTTCAATCGAAGAGTTTTATCGTGCGCCTCGGCTCCAGGAAGAAGAGCTTCTTCCTCCTATTTCTGTCATCCCGACTAAAGTTGTGACCCCATTGGTCTCCATTACATCACAACCCTTAGCCATCGAGTTTATTCCTGAGTCTCTGCCACAGGAAAAAGAACTTACTAGCGACGTGTCACTCACCTTGGATGACACAGTTTCGATCTCAATTTTCCCGGAGACAGAATTGGCTAGCGATAAGTCACTTATCTTAAATGACATAGACTCGATCTCCATATGTCATGATTCTCCTATCCCACTGCAACCAAAAACTCTTGAGGCCACAGATCTGGTCTCGGTATTTCTAGTGTCTCCTAGTCTACTACAAATACCTACCCCTGAGCCAGCAGACATTCTGCTTGATGATCACTTGTCACTCACGCTAGAGTTACCACCTGGCATTGACTTTGTATTTGGTGATCACACTCTTAGTCCACTTCACAATCCTCTGAGTGAAGGCTTGCACACATAAATTTATCGTCACATTAACTATATGTTTAAGAAGATTCATATTAGGAGGTTACTCAAATTTCCGCTCCTTGTAGAGACACGCACCTTAAAGGATTCATCTGGAAAACTTTAAATGATAAATTTGGGATTAATTTTAAATTTTTATTATTAAGTTGGATATAAGTGGACTTGTTAAGTTGCATCAAGATTCAAGATATTAAATATTTTAAGGAATGTTTTTGGAACACACTAATCACTATGTGGTCGAATGAGAACCAAATTCGAGTTTAGTAGCGCTTATTTCTCTCCGACTAATGTACAAATTGGGGTCGTTAATAAAAGTTTGGGGAACCTTCTTAAACGTTTAACTGGGGTGAATCCAACACAATAGGATCTTGTATCTCCACAAGCAAAGTTCACATTTAATAATTCTAAGCATTGTTCCCCTAATAAATCTCCTTTCGAGATTATATGTGTTAGGAATGAACGATAAAATTATTGCTAATAATTTGCGAGCAACTTTTGAAAAATATAAATTCATGGTCGGTCGTTATCGCCGTGAGTTGTACTTTTCAAAGGGAGATTGAGTGTTTGCTTATTGCAGGAAGAAAATATCTACTCCGGAGACATCGCAAACTACCGCAAAGGAGATTTGGTCCATTTCAAATTCGGAAGCACATAAAGCCACTTGTCGAGGCCCCAAACATACCACCCGACTTAGCACCAATGATGATGCCCGATCTCTCCGTTGCCAGTCGTTGCGAAGTTTCGTTGGGGTCGAGCTCTATCAACTCCGGGGGAATTGATGCATCCTTCGTCGCATTGGAAGACACATGACACCATCATGCGTCAAATATCTTTGTTATTTTTTTATTTTATGTTATGTATTTCTTTTTCTACGCACTAATTTTTATTTGAACTATTCGGCTTATCGGTTTGGCCGCCAATGAGACCAGAAATAAATGGTCCGACAATTTTAGTAGTTAGGACGCAAAAGGCAAGCTTAATTTATTTAAGAACACATAAATTTAGATCTGAGAAAAATCAAACTCAAAAGAATACTCAAAAAAATCAAAATAGAAAGTTAATATTTGAACATATGGGAAAACGTATTAGGAAATTTATTATTTGGGTGAAAGATTGTAATCGAAGTCCAATAATAAGGTCAGAAATCTTCCTTTGGAAAAATAAGTTTGGAAAGATGTTATAATTTGGTAAATTAATTAAATGATAAAAGGTATAACTGCACTTATATTTAAGGCCGATCAGGAAGAGAAAAGAGGACCAGACAAAAATTGAGGAAACGATTCCAAAAATTGGTTCCCCGAAAATCCGGGTGGTTCACTGCTCCAATCACGATTTTCTCCTGTAGATCGCCATCCCGAACGAAGAAGTGTTGATGTGGCTTCCTCCCGATCAGTCATCTCTCGCCTGAAGATCATCACCCCGAACGACGAAGCTGTCGCTCACGACGCCGATCTCTGCCAGCGAAAAGATTCGTCGTTCTAGCACCCACCGGAGGACCTGACCGCCTACCTCACGCTAACTAGCAAGGGCCGGCGTCGACCACTCCCTTTATGTCGACCCCCTTACTCTGACGCCTTCTTCCACCGACGATTGACGTCGACAGCAGTACTTTTCCTCTATCATTCGTCCGTTGGATCCCACCCTCGTGCGACTGCATTTGAATTGGCCACTCCTAGACATATTTGGGTAAACTCCGCTCTTCTTAGTTGCTCCAACACATTAGCCTAGTTTTATGCAATCCAATTAAATATTGAAAAAGCTTGTCTTGAATGTTCTACCTATTTTAATTGTCGTTATTTCATAAATTTTACTTGTGATTTTTGTTTGTGGTTGTACGGATCTCGCCAAGATTCAACTCGGAAAAACGCTCGAGAAATCTTACTCTAACAAAATTAACGATTTTATTAAAGTTCATTACGACGAGGGCGTTTTTGCGCGCAAAATTCAATTTGTCCTACTTGGACTACTTTTCAAAATTAAAATTGGTCCTACACCAAAATTCATTACGACGAGGGTGTCTTCTCGGATAGCCTTAACTACAACTAAAATCATCGAATCTCGAATCCTACACCAACGACCCCTTACTTGGTGAGACCACATTTATTTTCATGTCTTTTACATTTGTATGGATACACTTACATTGCTAGTGTTATCATGTTTAATTAGTTTGACATTTTTATTTCTCGTAAGTTTGTGTTCTCATTGCCCCACACTAAATCTTAGTCATTTCAATTAGTCACAATTGTTACTTGTTAGCCTAATTAAAACTTCTGCAATTAATTTTGATGAAGTGCGTGAGATTTAAATTTTCTTGGTTAATTAACTATGCGTTGGAAATAATTGCATAATTGAAGAGTTGCATGCATTAGGGTTTATGTTCCACAATCATTAGTCCAATGGATTGTGTGTCTGCATTCTCCTGCATCTTCATTTTAGGGTTTATTATAAATTCATTGCATTCATCGCGTGCTTGCTTGCATTACATTTAGGGTTATGGTATTGCACGTCTATCACCTGTAGATACGGCATGCGTCACATTGTGGGTATGTTTGTTGTTTTCTTGTGCACCTTATGTGGCTTCTAAACGGCGGATGGAGTTATTTCCCCTCACTCTTGACCGTTGGTTATTGTTTTGGCCAATCCCGAGTTAAATTTGGTATCTTCTTATGATGGTCTCTTTGTGGTTACTTTGTACTTTCAACATATTTGTATGACCCATACTCAACGAGATCAACAAAGAGCATCCCAACAAGGGATAATTACCGAGATACCCCTACAAGGGCGAGTGCGCAGTCAACTCGCAGACACCTCGCCGGGAATCATCATCGTCTCATAAAATAGAATCAACATGATGTCCTACTTGACCTACTTTTCAAAATTAAAATCGATCGCATAAAATATCGTATTTTCAAAACCCTAATTTTGGTCTACATCAGCGATCCAAGTCACCTAACGGTGCCATGTTCCAATCAGTCTTTCCACATTTGAGGATGTGTGTGGTGCGATGTCATACATATGGACATTATGTTGGAACATAGACCTTGTATGTATGATCGCGATGTCAGGTGTTTTGGTCGGTTGAACAAGTGCCTTTTATGATAATGGTCGGAAGATTACGTTGTCCCCCACCCAACCTAAGGAGAAATCCTAGGGTTGAGTCGAGCCTTCGAATGGTACAAGCTCCTCGAGACCCCCTGCATATCTTGAGACATAGGGATTCTTTGAGGGATAGCGCTGATTCGAGCATCGTCTATATAATGGAAGCCATCATGGCATCTGAGTGCCCTACAATTGCTCCCGAGCCTCAACCCGACGTTATTTGTGAAATGTTGATTGGCAGGGTGATGGAGTTCTCCGGGATCTAGTAGGATGCCTGCGAGGAGGGAAGTTGTTACATCGTTGTTGGTCAGCTCTCAGCTGACCCACATTTTCCTCTCAGTTGTTTTTTGTTGTAGTGCATATTGCACAAAGCTAACTGTGGGGGATCAAAGGAAGCAAAAGTTCATAAAGTGTTTTTAATATATTTTGTTTTTACTGTATCGGGCCAACGTGCTCTGGATTTTACTATTTCATGGTTGAGTATTGCACTGGTTGTAGTGCCTTTTTTCAGCCAATGTTTTGTTTCGCTATAATTTTATAGTTCATGGACTCTCTTTAGTTTGACGATTCTGCAATACTCTTAAGTACTCCGTGACTAGTTGTATCTTGAGATTATATTGTTTATCACTTTATAACAATTCATTTGTTTTCATATGCTATGAGGCTCGGACGAAACTGTGTTATATGACATATACATATTGACTGTTACAAGAAGGACCCCAAATTTCAGCGAATATTCTATGAGGAATCTTGGTTAATAGAGGCGCATTTGCCAAAATCCGTGAGGTCGTCGCTAAAACCTGCATCAAGTTCTTCTTTAATGGCCTTTAAGTGAATCAACGGTTCAACACATCATGAGGGGAGAAGTCACAACAACAGTCTCGACACCCTTAAGTCGCGATGATATAGACTCGTCAAGCCTAGCCAACATCTCGGTCACCGACTCCGCTACTCCTCCGGAGCGTATAGGTGCATTTCCATCTTTGCAGATCCAACACTCTGCTACTCCAGCATGAGAAGTCGTAATTGTGTGTCCACCTCATTAGATAACACACCTTGTTATTGAGCGCAGCCGTAGATCAAAACACTCCGTCACAGCTTTCAAAATTCTTCCACGGCCAAGGGTCAATCTCACCATTAAGTGGAAGAGGAGGAAGACTGCAACAACTTGGGGAGGACGAGGGTTGGTGATGCTTGTAAAAACAACAGCAAAATTTGATTGAGAAGGAGATTCCATATTCGTCGAAGGTTGGCGTAACAGATTGCGTACCGCACCCTAGCTTTCATTTTTTGGTAGTCATCTCATGGGCAGAGAGTTGCATCTTCCCTTAAGAACAGCCTTCTCGTCTCACCTTTTTTTGTCTCGGATACGCTTACCCTCAGCCTCCAGGAGATGTCGGTTTTCTATTATCAAGGCAGACAAATGACGCTTGATGAACCGGGAAGAGTGACTTGGAGAGATAGATCCATCCAAAAAAGATGATTAAAAAGGTCACCGAAGTAGCTAAGAAGCAGAAGCATGGAATAAAGATTCCAATGGGTGGGTCTAGAGAGGAGGGTCACCTACCTTTGGATATGACATTATTTTCCCAAAGTTTTTTCATCACTTCGGAAAATGTTGGATTACATACACCTAAATATCAACGACCCAAGACAGGCCAGAAAGTCAAATATGTCTCACTAAGAAGGTAACAATTAGCTTCAATTGCTTAGGAGTGATGACAATTCCGACCTCACTCGTAGGGTTTGTGCTCTTTGGACGAGATATCGTCAGAAGGACCGTTACAACAAGATGAAGTGTTCGATAAAATCGCATTTGTAGTTCCAGTAAAAGTGGCAATAGCTACAAAAGTCGCATATAAGCATGAGATATACGCATCATGTTTTATTTTCATTTAACCAACCATTTGTAAATGTCAAGGTGCATAAGTCATCATGTGTATATGTCTATATCTTTTTTAGATGGCTTGAGAGTTAGATTGCTCGAGCTTATAAATAAGGCCGTCCACTTAGAAGAAAAGGAATTTTTGGGAGTTCTCTCCAAGCTTTTATTCCTCTAGCGAAATTGATAATCTTAGTTCTCCAAGTGAGACATTTTCATATTTCTTGGTTAGTGGAGGAACCTCCTAACACAAACTTCTTTATTTCATTCTTTCCCTTCTCTCATGTTTCCGATTTGCGGTCAAGTAATCTCAAGGTTGACCAGTTCTTCTATGTTACTACAAAGTAGATGGATTTTGCTTAAACTATTGAATCATTAAAACAATAGCTATGGGATTTAACAGTAAATATTCTATGCTAACAAACTACAAATTGCATGCTCATAAACCAGAATTCAACTGGCGTGTCCAAAAAATGCCTTTTGATCTTTGACATGCATATAGAAAACTATGGGAACTCCTAGTTGTATAACTTATTATTTTGAAATTTATACAAGTTTCATGCCCATAACCTATTGTTAACGTATTTTAAATAATATGTCCGCGTGTCCGACCGACGCGATAAGCCTTAACAGGTTGCGTGTCGACCTAGGGCTCCGCCCCTAAGCTGAAGATACTATATATACCTCATTCCAAACTTGATGAAGAATGTAGAATATCTTGAGCGCCTCTAACCCTAACATTCTCAAGATAACTCCCTCCCGTCTAGGGTTTCCGCCGCCCGTTTTTCTGCCGCTCGCTCCCGTCGCCAAAATCATGGCGCTGCTTTCGTTTTTGGCGTGAATCGGTGCTCCTCCTCTGTTTTTCGTCGATCGCACATCATCCCGTCGCAGATCGAAGCAAAGAAGTCGCCCCTCTCACATCTCGCCGATCTAAGAGAAGTAATCGCGGATCTTGTCGCTCGTTCAAAATAGCGATCTCGCCTTTCTCTACAGCGACATGAGGGAGGAAGTCTCCAGATCCGTGCCGCCTCCAGATCCGGAAGGTACCCGTAGTCGTCCCTATCGGTGAGGGAGAGGCTCGCTGCTTCTCCCCGATCTCCAGATCCAGATCTCTCCCTTGCTGCATCTCTGAGCCGCTGAAAGACTTTCGCCGCTGTCGATCTGAAGGAGGATTGTGAGATCCATCTCTC
Source organism: Dactylorhiza incarnata (assembly GCA_033032865.1). Classification (NCBI taxonomy): domain Eukaryota; kingdom Viridiplantae; phylum Streptophyta; class Magnoliopsida; order Asparagales; family Orchidaceae; genus Dactylorhiza; species Dactylorhiza incarnata. Next base: position 788,000 of record JAWHQI010000170.1, read on the forward strand.
TTGGATTCCTTTTATGCTGATCCAGAAACCAAAGATCGAGGAGAAGGAAGGTTTTCTTTGCTCTGGTTTTTTCTGCTGCCGAGTGAGAAGGAAAGATTTTTTTTCTTTTGGCGATCCTGTAGATCCAAATGTGGCGATCATCCAGTGGTGTACGAGTATTGTCGCGGAATCTTGCGCTTTAGACGAGCTTTGTCGTGGAATCTCTTGCATCTATCGAGCTTTGCTGTGTTTGCTGGATTGGATCCGAAGTGCCCGACGCGTCTTCTACCGGATCAGGTGACAACTTTCTGGTTTATTTTTATTTTTCCTGTGTGGAAAATGTCGAAGCGTAGCTCCTACGACATCGTGAAGTTGAAGTCCTTCGACGCTACGGATTTCCACGTTTGGAAAATCCATGTCCAATTGGGCACGAAAGAGCGCGAAATTTTCTACACCGTCCTCAGTGATTTCGCTACGACGCGTGGAGACGTGGACGAGTACCAGTGGAGCAAGGACGAGGATTTCTGCAGGGATTATCTCCTGAATTCTCTGAACTCTCGCCTCGCGATGACCTACAGTGCATACAAGACTGCGAAAGAAATCTGGGATCGCCTGAACGCACAATTCCAGAAAGAAGAGGACTGTCGAAGACTCTCCTTGGCGAGAAATTTTTCAACTTCAAATTTAATGCAAACTCGTCAGTCACCTCTCAACTGATTGATCTGGAGAATCTGCGTCTCAAGCTGGAGGACGAACAGTCCGACATGTCCGATAACCTGTTCGTGAGTCTGATCCTGAGCAAACTACCTCCAGAATGGAATACCTTCAAGACTGAAATGCACAGACTGAAAGAGAGGATCGCATTGGATGAACTCAAAAGGTTCATCCACATTGAAGATCAAAACGCTGCTGGTAAAAGCCTGGAGCAAGCTGGTCAACCCTCACAGGTTGCCAACTTCGTTTCTCGACCCAGCAAGCCTCCTCGGAAGGTCGCAGCTCCTAAAAGTGAAGCCTCTGCACAGGTACAGGCCAAAAAGCCCTCTCTGAAAAGGAAAAGATGCAAGTATCATAACTGCGGCAAGTGAGATTACTGGGCAGCTGAATGCAAAGGACCGAAGAAGGAGGAAGCCCCACAGAATGCAACAAATATGTTGGTCGACATCTCCGGTCCTACGTCGTTCGTGGCCATGATTGGGAGCAGTCACCACAGTTCGTCTTCAGAGTAATGGCTGGACAGTGGTGCAACCTGTCATGTGACGAATGACAGAGCTTTTCTCACTGATGTAACTGAGGTCAGAGACAAGGTAGAAAACTGCAATGGAGGAGAGACTGAAGTCAAGCATGCTGGACAGCACAGCTGGTCCTCTCTTCAAGTAAAACTTTAACTTTATTACATGTTAGAGTAGTTTCTAGTTTAACTAAAAACTTAATTTCTATGAGTTTGTTAGATAAAACAGAAATGTCCTTCACAACCTTTAGCGATAGAATAATTTTAACAATTAATTCTCATTACTATGGTTGTGCGTATCTGATCAACGGAATGTATAGACTTTGCCTTAATAATGATAGCATAAACCAAGTGAGTTCAAACTTAATAGATCATAAATTGTTACATAACAGACTAGGATATGTGAACTACAGGAAAATGCAAGATCTAGCTAAGAGTCATAACATCCCCTTAGATCTTTCTATTCGATTTGATAAGTGTGAGGTGTGTGCACAAACCAAGATCACTAGAAAACCGTTTAAGTCTGTTTCTAGGAGTACACAACTTCTTGATTTGATACATTCAGACCTCTGTGATTTTAAGAGTCATGTCACTAGAGGGGAAAGAAAGTATCTCATCATGTTCATCGACGATTATTCCAGATATTGTCATGTCTATCTATTGAAATCGAAAGATGAAACTTTCGAGATCTTCAAGATCTTTAAATCTCGGGTTGAAAATCAGTTAAACCTGAAGATTAAGCGTTTTAGAAGTGATAGAGGAGGAGAGTAAACTGCAACAGGGTTTCAAGACGTTTGTGCCTCTGCGAGTATAATTCTAGAAACCACTGCTCCTTACTCACTCCAGTCAAATGGTATTGCTGAGCGAAAGAATAGAATATTAACAGAAATGTTGAATTCTATGCTCCTTACTGTTGGCATGCCTAATTCCTTTTGGGGAGAAGCAGTCTGAACTGCTAATGACGTTCTGAATAGATTGTTTCATGTTAAGCTCACTTCCACTCCGTATGAGTTGTGGCATGGCCATCCTTGTAGATTTGACACTTTAAAGACTTTGGGTTGTATTGTCTATGTTAGAATACAAGATCTTAAGAGACCTAAGATGGGACCTAGAACAACAACTTGTGTATATCTAGGTAGTGCAGCAGATAGGTTTCTAGATCTATCCACCAATACTGTGATAGAGTTTAGAGATGTTATTTTCTTTGAGAATAAGTTTATCAAAGATCATGATTTAACCGTCTCCGGGTCTACTGAGATGATTTCTGAATCTCCTGTAGCACCTGATGCTGGCCCCTCTGGCACTGCTTCCCAACCTGTAAAGGATAGTTTTATCCCAGTTCGAGCATCTACAGGAGATTGAGTCCCTAAGAATTTTGGTGAAAATTTTGTCACCTACCACTTAGAGGATAATCCATTTTCCTACCAGGAAGCAATGCGATCTAGAGATTCGTTAATGTGGGCAGAAGTCATAGATGATGAAATGGACTCGCTGCTACGAAATAACACCTGACATCTAGTGGACCTCCCTAAAGGAGTCAAAGTCCTTGGATGCAAGTCGGTGCTGAAGAAGAAATTGCACAGTGATGGGTCTATAGCTAGATATAAAACACGTCTAGTCGCTAAAGGCTATAAGCAACAGGGGGAATTGACTACTTTGACGTCTATTCACCAGTGTGTCACCTATCCACTATTAGAATTCTTCTTGCCTTTGCATCTATCGAGAACTTCATAGTTCATCAGATGGATGTCAAGACAGTCTTCTTAAATGGAGAGCTTGATGAAGAGATCTACATGACACAACCAGAATGTATGTCCATCCAGATCTAAAAGACAAAGTATGCAAATTAGACAAATCCATCTATGGGCTTAAACAAGCGTCTAAGATGTGACACATGAAATTTGACCAAGTGGTAAAGAGTTTTGGCTTTCAGTCCAGTCTTTCTGGCAAATGGCTTTACCACCGCTCTATGACAAATCAAACTGTCATCATATGTCTATATGTGGATGACATGTTGATTATGGGGTCAGATCTTGTTGCAGTAAAGAATATCAAATCCACACTCGCAAAAGAATTTGATATGAAGGACCTCGGTCCAGTTGATACTCTGTTAGGTATGAAGGTTAGAGTTGATAAGGGTAGAGTTACTTTTAGTCAGGCTCATTATATTGAGCAACTTCTTTCAACCTGATGATACAAAAACTGTAGGCCTATAGAAATATTTTTCGATCATAATGTAAAATTGAGCCCAAATGTTAGGACAAACATTGATTAAGTAAAATATTCCAAAATAATTGGTAGTCTCATGTACGCCACAAGCTGTACTCGATCAGACATTGCCTTCTCTGTCAGGATGCTGAGTCACTTTACCAGTAGTCCGAGCAAAGAGCATTGGGATGCTCTCGACAGGCTGATGAAATACCTGTCAGGTACTAAAAATCACGCCTTGTGCTACACTGGTTACCCACCTACTGTGGATGGATATTCTGATGCCTCGTGGTGTTCAAAAGTCAGTAACAACAAATCTATCAGTGGATACATATTCACTCTGGGTGGAGCTGCTATTACTTGGAAATCCAAAAGACAGACCTATATAGCATTGTCTTCTATGGAAGCCGAGTTGTTTGTCTTAGCTTCGGCTGGTGAAGAGGCAGACTGGACCAGGAATCTGATACTAGATATTCCTCTGTCTAGGTTACAAGTCAACTCACTGAACTTGTATTGCGATAACCAAGCAGCAGCCCAAGTCATTAAAAATGCTCTCTACAATACTAAGAGAAGACATGTACGACTGAGACATGCTCTGCTAAACTATCTGAAAGAACAAGGAATTATCTCTTTGGTTGACGTGCGATCAAAAGATAATCTAGTTGATCCACTGACGAAAGGAATGCCCAAAGACCGGTTGATCAAAACAGTGGGGGAAATGAGACTACATGCGATTTAGATCACCTTAGTCTACATCGATGTTTTGATTTTCCTTGATTTCCTTTGTCAAAGCAAGCATGTTATGCTCCGTTGATGTTTTGGTTGCTTAGTGCGAATCTGGTGAGTTATTTCATTTCAAATCTGATGTTAATAATTTTACCTGGATTCGTCTTCTCTTACCTTGGAGCCGTGGAGGAGAGTGTTATTCCAAATTTGATAACACAATCTGACTGGGTTTGACTCTTCTTCTGTTAAGGGGTCTTCATTCCAAACTTGATGATCTTCACTTAGCTTTAGAAGAACAGTAACCTGGACATTCCGTATTGGAACACAGATATAGCTACGGTGTCCAGAAGTCTATAAATCGTCTCGTTGGAAACCGATAATAGATTCTGAGGTTGAACCTATAATACTCTAAGTACTCCTTCAAGCTTAATTAAAAAGTACTACGTTCCTTTTGTAGAACTAGATACTTGTACATTTTCAAAATATAAATTCATTTCTAATGACATTCTATGTTGAAAATTATAGGAGTTGTTGTTGATAGAGGAGCACTGGCAGGATGGGATCTTGAGCAGGATGATTTGCTGGACGTCTGAGACCGACAACAGTTAGAGTATTGTTTGCTTTCTCTGTTTTATCTCTGCTTAGAGCACTGTTTAGCTCTTTTTTGATACACTTGTTATTTAGACTATTGCTCTTTTGTTGATTCTAGTTACTATGTTTGTTGGACTTGTGTTATGATCGTACTTTAGATGTTTCTGTGGTGCAGCTGAGATTTACTGTTTATCTACAATTTTCTTTGAGTCTAATCAGTCTTTGCAGGTGTTGGACACGGTTGTGTACTTTTCACGACTTGGTTGAACTTACACAGACCACTCTAATCGTCGTCGGGTTTACCGCGGATATATGAGAAGATTGTTAACATATTTTAAATAATATGTTCGCGTATCCGAACCGACACGATAAGCCTTAACGGGTTGCGTGTCGACCTAGGGCTCCGCCCCTAAGTTGAAGATACTATATATACCTCATTCCAAACTTGATGAGGAGTGTAGAATATCTTGAGCATCTCTAACCCTAACACCTATAACTTAATTAATCGATTACTAATTAGAGAAAAACAAAGAAAAGACATTTCTAGAACTCAACTAGCATACTATATTTACTCTGTTTTGAGCATAAGCATAGCGAAGTTGTAGAACTAGTAAAGCCTGCTAAACAAAACCATTTAGCACAAATCAATTTGTCTTATGATTAATCACAATAAGATTGATCAAAGTTAAAGTGTCATAGACCCATGCCAAAGATATTACTTAACAAAATCAATGCTTCCATACAACACCCATACAGGTTATACAATTGGAGAAGATCAAAAAAGGTGAAATCAATTAAGAAGCTAAATCAGGGTTCAGATCTAGGTAACCTTGACGTTTCCAGCCTCCTTAATGGCAGCGATAATCTTGGGTTGATCGACGAGCTGATCGTGACCTACCGTCGATATCACCACATCCACATCCTTGATCGCTTTCACGAGACCCTCGTGGTCGTTATAGTCCCCCTATATAGATCCAAAGAAAACAAAATAAGAAATGAAACAAACCCATACCGAAATCTAGAGCTAGGTTTCGTACGTAGACGAGCTTGACGCCGGCTTCCTTGAACTCTTCGAGGACCTTGGCTTTGGCCGGATCGGAGGAGGCGGAGGCCTCCCTAACGAGGGCGAATGTGGGATGGCCGGCGCGCGCACTCGCCTTCACGATGAACTGGCCGACGAACCCCGTGCCTCCGATGATCAGGATCCGGCTCTTCTCCGACGCCATTTTCGCGAACTGTGGTATCTCAGCGCTGCTGCTTCTTCTTCTTCCTCGTCTTCTTCTTTCAGGCCCGGTGACCATAAAACGAGAGGAATGGAGTCCAATCACTAGCGGTGAAAGCAGAACAGTCGGACCCGAAGTCACGGGTCATGTTACACGTGCTAAATATTAAATTATATATTATCTGTCAATTAAATAATAACGGATAATTTTTGCATAATGCACATTTTGATGATGAAAGTATTTCTAGCCGGAGCTACTCGATTATAGCACATCTTAACATTTTGATGTTTTAAATTAAAATAATAATAACAACAATAAATTAATGGAATAATAAAACAGAATCCTCCGAAGCTCTGTTTGGCGAGTAATTATTAGGTACAAGTAGCGTGCACAGAGTTGTGCATGCTACTTAACAATTACAGCGTAATTATGTAAAATACAGTCGTATTTTACATAATTACGGCTGTAATTGTTAAGTAGCGTGCACAACTCTGTGTACGCTACTTGTACCTAAAAATTACTCATGTTTGGCACGGTGTACTCGTGTAGGTATATTAGCTTGATGTGATCCACAGTTAAGAAATGAATTTAGGGAGACAATGGCTAATAAAAATAATAATAAATGTGTTGTTGCGTGTTCTTTTTTGCTCCGGTGCGTTTGTACAAAAATGTCACAATTATAGAATATATGTTTGACATGACAATGATTATATTATAATCGACACCAAGAAAAAAAACAAGTTTTGAACATAAAAATTAATGAAATATCTTTGTTACGGTCCACGAAGGGTTTCATTTTTTAACAGACTTGCAGGTTGTACACCTCAACCCATCTCCACACATAGAGCACGGTCCATGTGCAGCGAGTTGTTGATGTAGGGTCTTGAACTCGTGCTCTCTCAGATAGAGGGGCTTAGCGCTGACCTCCATCGCCAACAGAATTGCAGGGTTTTTGTTGCGTACCCATAAAGGCATTGGGGTGCGTCTGGAGAAAAACCCCGCTAAAGAGAGGAGGGGGGACCAGTCGAACCCCGGATCGCGGAAGAGGAGGACCCGCCGCGCAAGTACGACGCGCTAGAAACGGTGTCAGGTAAGCACAAAGCCGCACCCCACTACCGGGGTGCGGTTAGCCCGCACCCCACTAAGTGGGGGGCGGTTAGCCCGCGCCCCACCCACATGGGGTGCGGCCGGGTCGGCCAAGCCGCACCCTCCCCCCATAGGGGGGTGCGGCCAAGCCGCACCCCACCATGGGGGGAGCGGCCCAACCGCACCCCCCCCCCCCATGGGGGGTGCGGCCTAACCGCACCCCCCCCCCCCATAAGGGGAGCGGCCAAACCGCACCCCCCCATAGGGGGGTGCGGCCAAACCGCACCCCCCATAGGGGTGTGCGGCCATAGGAGGGTGCGGCCAAACTGCACCCTCCCATGTGAGGGGCGGCCGAGTCCCCCTCCGCGGAGGATGCAGCCGAAACCACATCCCCGCGCCGGGAAAGGTTGTAATCCACTTTTCCTGGCCTCGCTCACTTTTCTGCCTCGCCTCGCTCACTTTTACGCCTCGCCCCGCTCACATTTCAGCCTCGCTCACTTTTCCGCCTCGGCTCGCTCACTTTTTATCTTTTCAGTTTCTCACTTTTCAGGAACGACTTGTCGCCTTTCCTCAAAGGGCAAGATGGTCATTTACGAAAAATGGTGATCCGAGTGCCCCAAATCGGGAAATATGATTTGTCCGCCAAGGTGGTTATGGTTACGACGGCAAAATTACCGGGCTACCCCCGGCCAAAGCTATAAAAAGGCCCCCAAGGCTTCATTATCCCGCCTTCACGACTAGAGAGAGCTCCTTGAAGATTTCCACGGAATTCTCCTTCGGTGCTTGAAGATCTTCTTCGTGGACTTAGAGATTTCCTTCTTCGCAAAAGCGGACAAGGCTGTCTCACTTTCGTCCTCAGGAAAGCGGACAAGGCTGTCTCACTTTCGTCCTCAGGAAAGCGGACAAGGCTGTTGCACTTTCGTCCTCAGGAAAGCGGACAAGGCTGTCCCACTTTCGTTCTCAGGAAAGCGGACAAGGCTGTCCCACTTTCGTTCTCAAGAAAGCGGACAAGGCAGTCTCACTTCCGTCTTCTCAAAAGCAGACAGGGCGGTCTCACCTCTGTCCTCTGGAAAGCGGACAAGGCCTTCTCACTTTCGTTCACTGCTGTACTCATAGGAAAAGTACTTAGTTTTTCCGAGAGGTGGTCTGTCACCCTCGGAGTGCTCTCTCTCTCTCTCTCTCTCTCTCTCTCTATTGTAACGAGCAGCGGCCTGTCGCGCTCGATCTCTTAGCATCTAATTGTAACCTCTCTGGAGATAGTGAAATTTGGTCGGCACAGCTCCGGCCACGTGGTTTTTCACCCTTTCCGGGTTTTCCACGCTAAAAAGTCTCTGTGTATTCAGCAGATCTCAATTTGACTGTTTGCGCGCATAGATCGCTCACGAGCTAAGGCGGTTCAATAACCGGTCTACCAAGAGCCATAAGCGACCCGCAACAGTTTCATTTTTGAACATGTTTGCACGCCGTACACCCCAACTCACATTCATCCCTCTATCTAAGAGGTCGCGGATTCAAAACTCCATCTCAACAACTCACTGCACATGAATCATGCTCTGTATGCGAAGATGAGAACAGTTCAATATTATGTTATAATTAAATCGCAGAACCTTAATCTTATTTTTTAATTCCACGGAGACAAGCGGGCATGGAGGAACTAATAAATACAGTTTATCTTTATTTATAGTGTTCCATACGGTGTCAGTGAATGTGGAGTGCTGGGATTCGGCCGAGTTAAACCGGTCTAAAGAGCACTGGTTTGGTCTAAGCAATTCGACACGTAGCTAGACCGATTTGCTACGTGGAATAAAGGTGACGGAATCGAATGCCTGTGTAAAGTGGAGTGGCTCACCGCTCACCGGTTGGTCCGCAGCTTCAGTGGATGGAGCATTATAATATTAAACAAATGACATTAATGCCCAGAGCCCAGTGAAGAGTTGAAGTTGGTGGGAGGAGCATAGTCGGTCCAAGAACCCGGTCAATTTTTCTTCCCTTGACCCGGTGTCTGTGGAGAAATATTTGGGTGAAAATATACGATCATGTTTGTGTAATACGTGATTTCAAAGTTATAGATTATTTGCGAAAATATACGGTCATATTTGTGTAATACGATCGTATTGAAAATTGATGGTATTTTAGATCAATCATGCGCGCACAACAATTCGTGTTGGCGAAAATATACGACGTGATCAGATATCGTGTGCGCACCAAAAAAATTTAGTGTGTAAATATTATTGGAGACTAAAGTAGGCTAGACTCGCTAGAGGTCTTTTTCTCAAACTTTTACTACGTGAATTTTCTAAAGTAGGCTAGGCTCGATAGCTTTCTCTCGTTTTGGGCTTCCATGTAAAAAATTGTAGTGAGCAATACTATTTTGGATGTGCGCGTTCGACTGATTCATGGTCTAGAAGAACCTAATTTATGGAATCTATTGAGAGTTAATTGATTCACCACACACACACAAATACTACATTAAATGTAGTTCTTTCAAAGAGTTGATGATCCTAATAAGTGTTGAATTTTTGAGTTTGTTATCAATCAAGTGTACCAACGATGAACAAAGAAGGCTATAATCCAACTAGGCAACCAAATTACAAATAAACACGGCTGAATACAAGTTGCATCCAACTTGAATCACAACAGCCAATAGAAGGTAAGACAAGGTCACGGACAAGGTCCGCTTCTTCTCCCGAGCACACCAGGCTGGTGATACTCGCTCCTCGTTGTCGCCGGGGCGATATCGGCTGTCGCCGGGCGATATCTCTGATCCTCGCAAGCTCGCTGCTCGCACTCCAGATACTCGCAAGCTCGCTGCTCGCACTCCAGGATACTCGCACGCTCGTCGCGCACGCTTCCTCGCTTTCTCGCTGTCGTCGGGCGATATCACTGTCGTCGGGCGATATCTCCACTACTCGCTACTCGCTCAAGGGAGCTCGCCGAACTCACTCCAAGTCCGATGCTCGCCAGGTAGCACTCTGGTATCTCTAACTCGCTCCGAGTTGAGGATACTCGCCACTTCTGATGGCTATACTCGTCACTCTCAGAGTATATACTCGTCACTGTCAGAAGGTGTATTCTTTAGGGGGGGGGGGGGGGGTACCCCTCTATTTATAGGCAAACTCAAGGGGGGGCGAGTAGGAGCAATCGCCGGGCGAGATCGCCGATACTCGCACGCTGTCCGATACTCGCACGCTATCGCCGATACTCGCACGCTGTCGCCGGCGATAGCCACTGTCGCCGGGCGACAGCTCACTTCAAAAAACTAACACTCCCCCTTGAAGTGAGCTCCGGGAACAACTCCAAGCAACGAGCAAAGCCTCCGGAACGGCCCCGCAGATAGGGGCTTTGTGAATATGTCTGCAAGGTTGTCTTCGCTCCGCACATGCTCCACAGTGATCAAGCCACCCAGCACATTCTCTCTGATGAAGTGATGATCGATCTCAATGTGCTTGGTTCTTGCATGACACACTGGATTGGTTACCAGTTTCAATGCACTCTCATTGTCCCCACGAAGCACAGTAGGTCCGCTGACCTCCTCATCCACATCCTCCACTAGTCTCCTTAGCCAGACACACTCCTGAGCTGCTAAGGACGACGCCTTGTACTCGGCCTCCGTGGTAGAAAGGAAAATGGAGTCCTGCTTCTTGCTACACCACGAGATAGCAGCTGCTCCACACAAGAACACATACCCTGATGTCGATTTGCGATCATCAGCGTCACCTCCATAGTTTGCATCCGTGTATCCGTGCAGCTTGAAGTTAGACTTCGCCTAATAGGACAACCCCATCTCAAGGGTGCCCTTCACATACTTCAGAATCCCCTTGGCTGCCTCTAGATGAGGCTTCCGCGGCTCCTGCATACACCGACTAACTCGGCCGACAGCAAAGGCGATGTCCGGCCTTGTGATAGTCAAGTATATAAGACTCCCTACCAGAGCCCGAAAGATCTTCGGATCAGGAAGAATCCTCCCTTCTTCCTTCCGAAGCTTCAGCCCCGCCTCTAGAGGCACGGAACTGCTCTTCCCCTCCTTCATGCCGAATCTTTCGACGATCCTCTCGGCATACGCCCTCTGGGAAACATCCAGTCCGCCTCTTCTCTTCTCTACTTGGAGGCCAAGAAAATGGTGCAGTTCACCAAGATCCTTCATCTCGAAGCGTATGGAAAGCTGCTCTCTCAGCGTCGCGACCTCCTCAGGGTTGTTCCCTGTCGCGATCATGTCGTCGACGTATAGCAGCACCAGCACGTGAAGACCTCCATCCTTCTTCACGAACATGCTGGAGTCTGAATCCGAGGCATCGTAGCCGCAGAACTGCAGGTACTCCGCAATCTTTCCATACCAGGCTCTCGGCGCCTGTTTCAAACCATAGAGGGCCTTCTTCAGCTTGCAGACGTGACGCGGCTGGGACTTGGACACGTATCCAGGTGGTTGCACCATGAATATGTCTTTGTCGATCTCTCTGTATAGGAACGCGTTCTTCACGTCCAGCTGTCATAGCTTCCAACCTCGGCACGCTGCCAAAGCGATGATCGTCCTCACAGACGTCATCTTCGCTACAGGACTGAAGGTCTCCTCGTAGTCCTCTCCGTAGGTCTGTGAGAAGCCTCGAGCGACAAGCCTCGCCTTGTACCGCTCCACTTCTCCATCAGCCCTCTTATTCACCTTGTACACCCACTTGCAGGTGACAGGTTTGATGCCCTCCACCATGGGAACCAGGTCCCATGTCTTGTTCTTCTTTAGGGCCTCCATCTCCTCGATCATGGCCTCATCCCACTCCTTGATGCCAGCTGCATCCTCAAAACAGGCAGGTTCCCTCTCATCGAGTGGTCCTGCGAAAAAGCAGGAAACCAGATTCACAAAGTTCCCCTCCTTATAGCGAGCAGGCGGGACGATCGTCCTCTTCGACCTCCTCAAGGCTTGGCCACTATCTACCACTCCGGTAGACTCCTCTGCTTGAGCTCCTCTCTGAACTCCTCCTGAAGCGGTGCTTTCCCTGCATCTTGAGTTCGTAGCTCCCCCTGAGCCAGAAGCTCCTCCTGAGCCAGATGGCGATGGGGCACTTGGATATAACTCCAACTCCACAGTAGGGTCCTCAGTGACCCACTCCTCTTCCCTGCTAGCTTCTCCACTCTCCGGCAGCTCCACAAAAGAGACTCCCTGGTATGAGACCAGTTCGTCAAACACAACGTCGCGCGAGACGACGAACCTGTGAGTCTGCGGATCCATGCACTTCCACCCCTTCTTCCGCTCATCGTAGCCGATGAAGACACTTCCTCGCCTTCGGCTCCAACTTGGTTCTCTGAGCGTCCGGACGTGCACGAAGCAGGTAGAACTGAACACTTTCATGTGACCCACATTTGGCTTCTCCCCGAACATGAGCTGGTGTGGAGACACCATCCTGTTAGGACTCAGAGGTAGCCTGTTGATCACATGAGTAGCACATGCCATTCCCTCCGCCCATAAGGCCTTGGAAATGCTCTTGACATGTAGCCAACTCCTGGTAGTCACCACCAGATGGCGGATCTTCCTCTCTGCCACCCCATTCTGTTGAGGGGTGTGAGCGCAAGAGAGCTCCCGCCGAATGCCGAACCTCCTGCAGAAAGAAGCAAACTCATTGGAGGTAAACTCCCCTCCATTGTCGCTCCTCAGCTTCTTGACTTTGCGGTTCAGCCTCCCCTCCACAAGTTCCTTCCACTCGAGGAACTTGTTGAAGACTTCTGATTTCTCTCTCAGAAAGTATACCCACGTATAGCGGGTGAAGTCATCCACCAGAACCAGCGCATACTTATTGCCTCCATAAGTAAGGGTGGCGCACGGCCCCATAACATCAACATGTACGCACTCAAGAGGTGCCCTACACCTGGTCTCCGACTTGTCAAATGGAAGTCGATGTGACTTTCCAAACTGACAACCTTCGCACACATGGTCGTCGCCGCAAGAAGAGAGATGAGGCAGGTCATTCACTAGGCCCTTTGCTGCCATCATCTTCAGCTTGTCCATCCCCACATGACCCAGACTCTCATGCCAGATCACAACGCTGTCGTTCATCTTCAGCTTTTCCACTTAGGCACTTGCAGACAGAACAAACAAGTCCTTCACCCTTCTCCCGGTGAGCGTGACATCAGCATCGACAGACGATAGGTTCTTCAGGAACTTCACCTCTTTCGGTCCGAACAGCACGTGGTAACAAGCATCCACTGCGTTGGCAACCGAGAAGAGGTTCTTCTTCATGACAGGCACATGATAGACACTCATCAGTGTCACTGGCTTCTCTCTACTCCCAAGGGACACCTTCCCTTCTCGCTCCACTGGATGGATCGTATCATCCGCAGTGATGATAGCATCCGATCCTTCATATGCTGCCAAGGAGGCGAACTTCGACATATCTCCAGTGAGATGATGCCCGCAACCGAAATCCACTATCCAGTCGTCCTCGAGGTTGATGGAGGCTAAGACATCGACTGACGTTGCCGTCATCTCTGCCAGGAAACAATTGTCTCCCCTCTCACCGCCCTGGTGACCTCCACCTCTTCCTCCACCTCTCTGGTGATCTCCCTCCTTGTTAGCAGCATGACCGGCCCTCATATTGGACCGACAATCCTTTGCCATGTGCCCGTACTTCTTACAGGCAAAGCAAAGGTATCTCCCCTTCTCGTCGCGGGCAGGAAGGAACTTACCCCCATCTCCCTGAGAGGACGTTGAAGGTCCATCTCCGGAGTTCTTCTTTCTCTTGTCCCAGGATCTCTTCTTTCCTGAGAACAACGTCTCGACATCTTCTCCTGAGATGGATACTCCCGCCATCTGCTTCGCCAAGCTCTCCTGTGACGATAGCAGGTTCTCTAGCTCTAGAAGGGAGGGATGAATAGCCCATCCTTGCACGGAAGTAACGAAGGGGACATACTCCTTCCTCAAGCCTCGGAGTATGTGCCGCTTCAACTTCGCCTCTGAGATTGGCTCTTCAGGATCCAAGGCCGAGATCTCCTCGCATAGGCTCTTCACCTTCAGGAAGAAGGTGGATATCGCCATCTCGCCTTGAGTCGACTTCGCCAATTCATTCTCCAGGAATTGTAGCCGCGCCACATTCTTCTTGTTGAATAACCCATCGAGGGCTATCCAGATCGCAGACGCTGACTTGCAACCTATGATGTGGTCGAACAAGTCAGGTGATATGGCTCTCTTCAAGGTGAACTCTGCCTTGGCGTTGGTCTTCCTCCAAGCTCTCACAGCTGGACCATTATCGCCGGCAGCTACAACTTCCTCTTGCTCCCCACCACCAACAACCTCCCAGAGATCCTCTCCAAGAAGGTAGCTCTCCATACAAGACATCCACTTCTTGTAGTTGGTTTGAGTAAGCAGCTCGATTTCTAGTCCTCTCGCATAACCTCCTCCGTCGTCCATCTTGGAAGACAACCTTGAACTTCGATAGCACGCGCTGCTTCAGCAACCTGCCTATGATATCATGTTGAATTTTTGAGTTTGCTACCAATCAAGTGTACCAACGATGAACAAAGAAGGCTATAATCCAACTAGGCAACCAAATTACAAATAAACACGGCTGAATACAAGTTGCATCCAACTTGAATCACAACAGCCAATAGAAGGTAAGACAAGGTCACAGACAAGGTCCGCTTCTTCTCCCGAGTACACCAGGCTGGTGATACTCGCTCCTCGCTGTCGTCGGGGCGATATCGGCTGTCGCCGGGCGATATCTCTGATCCTCGCAAGCTCGCTGCTCGCACTCCAGATACTTGCAAGCTCGCTGCTCGCACTCCAGATACTTGCAAGCTCGCTGCTCGCACTCCAGGATACTCGCACGCTCGTCGCGCACGCTTCCTCGCTTTCTCGCTGTCGTCGGGCGATATCACTGTCGCCGGGCGATATCACTGTCGCCGGGCGATATCTCCACTACTCGCTACTCGCTCAAGGGAGCTCGCCGAACTCACTCCAAGTCCGATGCTCGCCAGGTAGCACTCTGGTATCTCTAACTTGCTCCGAGTTGAGGATACTCGCCACTTCTGATGGCTATAGTCGCTACTCGCTCAAGGGAGCTCGCCGAACTCACTCCAAGTTCGATGCTCGCCAGGTGGCACTCTGGTATCTCTAACTCGCTCCGAGTTGAGGATACTCGCCACTTCTGATGGCTATACTCGTCACTCTCAGAGTATATACTCGTCACTGTCAGAAGGTGTATTCTTTAGGGGGGGGGGGGTACCCCTCTATTTATAGGCAAACTCAAGGGGGGGCGAGTAGGAGCAATCGCCGGGCGAGATCGCCGATACTCGCACGCTGTCCGATACTCGCACGCTGTCGCCGATACTCGCACGCTGTCGCCGGCGATAGCCACTGTCGCCGGGCGACAGCTCACTTCAAAAAACTAGCAAGATCATCAAAAGTATGAGTCATCTACATTGCCTGAGAGAGAGAGAGAGAGAGAGAGAGAGAGAGAGAGAGAGAGAGGTGGCGAGAGAATAAAAGTTATTCATAGACCTCTTAAACCAACTCAAATAGTAATTAGGGCCTATGGGCCGGGAAAGGGGGGATCAAGTCAGAGAGTGCGACCTCGGTCCATGTTGCTGATGTGGGGTGGAGTGGGGGTGGGGGGAGGTTGGTTGCGTGCATGAGGGTAAGTGTTCGAAGGGGAGTCATCGACATCAAGGGAGCCCATGAAGGGTAGTGAGCAAGATTGAAACCCTAAAACCATTTCGCGAAACAAGCGGGCTCAGGGAGAGCTGGAGGTGTGAGTCGTATAATGGGTTTGCATATAGAGCTTCTAATACACATGTTAAGACTTCTTAATCAAGTAAAATGAATCTTTTGTCGACATATAATGAGTTTCGAACTGCACATAACAATCACTTCATTTTACCATATCACAAAACACATAATATACATGCAATAAACTTCTAAGAGACTGATATATTATCCACCATTGTCAAAACAAAAACATTTTAATTTATCTTACATCTCTTTCAAACACAACATAAAACAAAAAAAGTTACTTGGACATATGATCAATTATCTTTAACAAATCAACCCGCTATAATCAAGTAAGAAGCAAAATATTTATATCTACCCCAAAACTCAAACTTCAAAGGGACCACACTCATCCAAATAAAATAAATCAAGAGTGCGTTTTTTTAGATTGTTAAGGCACGTGCGAGTATTGTTTTAATCTCATATTAGATAAGTGAAAAGATATTTTGGTAATTACATCAGGTGGTCGGCTGACCCTCACTAATTGGTATCATGATTATCTCAATTTGAGTCCAAATTCATAGTATCCATTTCACGGTCCATATTAATTCGTGGCTGATCTGACGAGTTCACTAATCCTATCCTTTTATATATTTTTCTTTAATAAAAAAATTATGTATCTTTAGATAAAAGTGAGAATCAATCATCATTATGAAATGAACCTCCATTTGTGGTCTCAAAATGAGAGGATCCTGATCCCACTCATTGGCTAAAAATGTTGAGGTGAATATAAATTTAACTACTTTGTATATAACCTAACTTTGTCGCTCCTTTTCTTCTCTCCCTAACAAGTAAGTGATATGAGAGTCGATAGTTCATCTTATATCAAGTATGCTCAAACATTTTGTTGCTCTCTCTAGTTGTTGTGTCTTTGAATATGATTGAGCAGTGTTCAAGAGCGAGTGAGTCGTGCATCAGACCCAAAGCAGTGTTAATAAAAATATTTTTTGGTTAGGCTGAGTGATAGTAGATGTGAAAAACTCACACGTGAGGCAGAGATGGTTAAGATCCATGAGTTATTGATTTAGTCCCGCAACGAATATTTGAAGAATAAGTTGAAGTATAATTAAATACCAAAACAATTTATTATCACCTACGAGCTTAAGTTCTTTGATTGAACACGAGTCTATCCATTAATATATCTAGCTCAACTCCATTTCTCCTTTGATTTCCGCTCATTAAAGAAAACTAATTAACACGCAGTACTATTAAAACTCGCTTTCAAAAAATACGATTCAATAAGTTTGAAATACTTATGCCAAACAATCTTTAACGGTTGGGAAGCCAAAAAAGAGAGTTAATTATCCTTCCTTTGCCACGATTTGTCAATTTCATATTTGCATTTTAGTAGAGGTGCTTAAGAAGAGTTTATAAGAGCTTAATTAATACAATTCATGTAATATTTGTTGCTTAAAATAACAATAAAACCAACAACTTTTACCGTAGCCATTAATGGAGGCCTCAAATTCCTTTATCGAGCAGTCCCAGCATTAACTCCTCACAAGCTCCACAATAAATTCATCAGAAATGTCAAATTTATGAATTAATGTTCAGAGTCATCTATTCAGTATGGTTGTTGTTAAATAAATTTACCGTTGGATTCAAACCACCAAACAGTAGTATGCATTCAAACATTATATTATTGTATGTTATTTTTAATACAAATAATGGTATTAATCACAGTCGTTCAAATGGTAATGAACGGCCTAGAGATGATATGTACCATGGCAAACATTCTACATGTTTGGAGTAATATTTTTGCTTTGGCGACTTCCGTCAAAAGCTCATGTCATTTTACACTAATTTGACATGTGTGCCGCAAATACATTTATGGATTGTTTAGGTTAGGGGTGTAACTCGGATCGGTTCGGTTCTGTTCCATCTAAAACTAAGAAACGACTCATATTGACCCGGTTCCAAAATTTTAGAAGCGAAATCGACCCACGGTCGACCTAAAGTATATAACCGGATCTGAACCGTTCACTTCATTTCTCGGTTATGCTCATGTCTCAAAATAATTAAAAGAAATCACCATTTTAACTATTGATTCTTTGCCATACAACTATCAATGTCTCAAAATAATTAACTAATGACTCTCTGTAACATTAAAATCATACAACTACAGGAGCTCAAAAACTATTTTATTTAATTATACGGCTATCTTCTCAGTCATTTTCACGTAATAAGTCATACTATATCCATTATCTCAAAAAAAATTTATTTAGCATTGATTTTTGATTCTCGGGTCGATTTTGGGTACCCGACCTGTGGAATCAAGAACTGAACAAAATTGTCGGTTCTAATATTATAGGAATAAAATCGAATCAAACCAAACCGAACATATTTGAAACCGACATAAAAATGTTCGATTTGATTTGATTCCGGTATGATTCTCGGTTATTTGATTATTTTTGCACACCCTTTATTTAGGTGGGTGATTATTGTTAAAAATAAAATACTATTCTTAAACGAATCAGAGAGTTCAATGGTTCAAAAGGGGAAAATCAAATATAAAAAAAAAGTATTTTTTTTTTAAATTGCAAGAAAAAAAAAACCCTTAAATGACATCACTGTCACTTTTGATTTTGCAGAAACGGACATCGGTGCCAACTATATATATGAAGACGGTAAATGGAACGTGGCTGTAGAGCGGCAATGTCTGCCTCTGCCCGCCTTCTCAGTCCCCGAGTCCTCGACTGTCGTCTTCGTATTTTCAACAAGCCTGCTCCCCGATCTCTTTCTCCCGGAAGCCCTAACCACAGTCTTACACCCAGAAATGGCACGTCCTCGGCTCGGGTCAGATCCGCAGCTATTCGTTCCTGCGATGGCGGCAGCTGGCGACCGGGGCGTTACCTTCCCTCCGGGGAACCGCAGTTTCTCTCGATATCCTACTCCGATCTATCGAAGGAACACATCGAAAGATCCGCACAGGATCCAGGGAAGGGGTTTCAGCTGTGCGATTCAGTCGGCGAGCTCGCCGTCAGGGACGGCGGCGAAGCGAAGGGGGCGATATCGATGGTGGTGCTCCTTGGTTGGCTGGGGGCGGAGGAGAAGCATTTGAATAGGTATGCGAATATCTACACCGCGTGTGGGCTTCCATCGGTTCGGTTCGTGGTGTCGCCGTGGGAACTGCTGGGGCTGGATTTTGGGCGGAAGTTGGAGGCTAAGATTGCAAGATTGGCGGAGGAACTCACTGAATGGTGCTTGGAGAGTGAGAAGGATGGGAGGAAGCTGCATTTGCTCTTCCACACATTCAGCAATACTGGTTGGCTAGTGTAACTTTTCTGCTTCGCTCCTTACTTCAGTTTTCTGCATATTTGACGGTGTCTACTGCTATTTTAGATATTATTATATAGTTATTGTAGATAACTTGGACCTAGCTCAGTTGTTTTTGAACTGAAATTGAATTCTAACAACATCGTGCGTGTGTAAACTAACCATATGCATCATTCTTATTGTTAGCTATGTTTTTTTTTTGTGATCTCATTTGCCGATGTAGATTAAGATTTATGAGACTTACTGAATTGATATTGGTTTAATATGAAATTCCTTGTAGGAGAGACATATGTTATGCTATTCAAAAATTTCAGGTGTTTGGTTTTTGCTTATATCTTCGAGTAACATTCTGTCCTTTCGCAATATGTTTTAATATCGTAAGAACAGTTACACTCTAATAACACCCACCAACTTCTTTAGGTATAATAATGCGAAAGTGAGCATACAACCTAATAAGATCAACATCCTTAATAATAAAGATATAGTAAATATAGTAAAAGTAATTTCCAAGGCATTCAAAGTAATAAAAATATAGTAAATAATATTTTGGTCCTTATGATTGAGTCTCCGTTTGGCATGATTATAGCGGTTGTGAACGCAGTGGTTATGAACTATTGTTTGTGAACGCCCGACCTCACCCAAGGAACTTCATTCACTTTTGTGTTCAAAACTAGTTTTTTTTCTTGGTGATGGTTGATGCGCGCCCATCAATTTGTAGAGATTTAGGGGTGTGCCTAGTAAATGAATCCACTAGTGGGAAGTATAGGAAATTGAAATCAGCCCATTACATCATCAAGCCGCCTAATGCTTTGTTATCATCACTCATCCATAAATACGCCAACTTAATGTAACCACTTGTTTTAATTGTATCTGCTTTATAACCGCCTTTTATTGCTGTGTGTAGAATGTTCCCATTGAGGCTTATTTAAGCCCTTGTAATCGTTGTTGAAGAAGTAAAGTAAAACTTACCTTTCTTAATTCCCACCTCTTGCTCTTGCTAAAACCTGTTGATACCAAAATCAGTCTTATGTAAAAGTACAGTGGTATCAGAGCCATTGGTCCTGCCCGTTAAAATTTTTCATCTCTTATTTTCTCCATGGCCTCATCATCTACCAATCAAATCCCTCAAATCCCTCAATATCCCCATTCCACCATCCCCATAATCAATGGCGATCATTTCGACTTTTGGAGTGATCAGATGGAGACCCTGCTGCGATCCCAGGGCCTCTGAGATGTGTTAACTGATGGTCGTCAACCATAAGGCACCACTGAAGATGGTAAGGAACCAACCTACAGCAAAGAAGAAGATCAGCGTGATGCCCTTGCTTTGCACTTCATCAAACAAGAGATAACAATCACCATCTACCCCAGGATCATTGGTTCAAAAACCTCCCAAGAGGCATGACAGAGACTTGAAACTGCATTCAGGGGATCCAAGAAGGTAATAAAGATCAAACTTTACTCACTACGCCACAATTTTGATTCTACCCTCATGAGAGAAGATGAAACCACTCAAGAATTCTTTGCCAAAATCACTAGCTTCGTTAATCAAATCAGAAGCCTAGGAGGGGTGGTTGAAGAACAACAAATTGTAGAAAAAATATTAAGATCCCTGCCAAAAACACACAAGCATATTGTATCAGCCATACTTGAGGCTCATGATTTAGAAACCCTAACAGTCACTGACCTCATGACATCACTTCAAACACATGAGGATCTCCTCAATGTTGATCAACCAGTTATTGAAAAAGCATTTCAAACCAAGCTGAACCTTGAAAAGAAAACAAGAAAACCAGAACAACAAAGAAAGCCTTGGACAGAGAATACCCCTCATTCTCAACCACCTCACAAATCCAATAAAACAGCATCTGAGAGAAGTAATGGGAAATGTATAATATGCAAAACACAGAATCATGAGTCAAGAGATTGCTTTTTTAGGTGCAGAAAATGTAGAGTCCCTAACCATTCAAAACAAAACTGCTGGCACAAACAAAAGGAACCCGACACACAAGCTGAGGAAGATCAGTTCCTTCTCACGGTTAAGGCACCTTGCAATCAGACATTTACCTCATTATGGGTCATAAACAGTGGTTGCTCCAACCATATGGTAAATGACAAGTCCTACTTCACTTCCATTGATGATGATTGGAAATCTGAAGTAATATTAGGAGACGGGAATAAGAAGATAGTAGAGGGAAAAGGCACTATTGCAATAATCACCGTCAAAGGGACAACAAAACTTGTTTCAGAAGTGCAGTTTGTCCCCACCATGGCACATAATTTATTGAGTGTTGGTCAGCTAATGAGGAAGGGATTTAATAGAAATGTGATATAATAGAAAATGTGATATAATAGAAATCAAATCCAAATGTTGGTCAGCTAGTGTTGGTCAGCTAATGTGAAGAGACAAAATGTGATATAATAGAAATCAAATCCAACCACTGTGTCATATCTGCACTCATGAACAACAACAATCTATGCACTCTAAAACTAAAGCCTACCGATAACACCAGTCTGAACTGCAATATGGCCATTGGCCAGAGAAGGAGCATCCTCCTCCATCTGGCACCACCGCTTGGGACATATTTGTTATCCCATTATCCATAAAATGCAACATGAAGAGTTAGTAGAAGGGTTACCTGTAACACAAATCAAACAACTGGATTGTGTCACTTGTGCCCAAGCAAAGTCTCACCGACAGCCTTTCTCCAATGCTGCTCATAGAGGGCAAAAGGTCCTCTTGATCTCCTCCACATCGACCTCTGGGGACCAGCTAGTGTGAACTCCCTAGGTGGCAAAAGATATTATTTTCTTATTGTTGATAACTTTAGTCGATACATGTGGATATCACATCTTTCCCAAAAATCTGAAGCCTTGGGTTACTTTATTACTTTCAAAAAACAGATAGAAAAACAGTTAGAAAGAAAAATTAAGGCAATAAGAAGTGATAGGGGAGGGGAATTTGTATCCACTGCTTTCAATAGAATGTGTCAGGAGGCTGGAATAAGCATAGAACTCACAGCACCCTACTCACCTCAACAAAATGGAGTCGTGGAAAGACGAAACCGCACAGTCATGAAAATGGCAAGGGCCATGATGTTTTACACTTCCTGTCCTAAGACATTCTGGGGAGAAGCCACAGGTCCACAGCCACAGCTGTGTACATACTCAACCGAACTCCTACTAAGGCAGTATTAAAAATCCACACCATATGAAACCATTTACAATGAGAAACCCTCACTCTCCCACCTAAGAGTTTTTGGTTGCATTGCTTTTTCTCATAAGAATGGTCCTGGAAGAGATAAGTTAGAACCCACTGGACAGAAATGTATCTTTCTAGGCTATAACCATGAGACTAAAGGGTATAGACTGTTTGATCCAATTACCTCCAATGTAATCACATCAAGAGATGTTACATTCCATGAAAGAAGTAAATGGGATTGGGCACCAGTTTCAAGTGGGTCACCCTTATCATTGTCGGTTGAGCTTATGAGCCCCCTCCAATGCAATCGGGATTCAACACCCTTACCTCAGGCGGACCCAAATCATGATTCATCACAGCCCATTCCAGTCACAATAGAAGAGTCTGTTTCAAGCGCCATCCAAGACCCTATCATTTCTTCATCATCTGAGGAGCAATCCTCCCCAGATTCATCACCACCCGCAAAAGTAATGTCCCTCCAAGACCTATACCAAGCTACTGAATGTGCCCTTATCACCTCAATACCCAACAACTACACTGAAGCAGCAGCTGAAAAAGAATGGAAAATGCTACGACAGAAGAACCGGAAGCTATCAACAATAATAACACCTGGTCACTTGTTGACAAACCACCCAACAAGACCATAATTGGACTCAAATGGATTTTCAAGATAAAACAGAATGGAGATGGAAGCTTGTGCAAATACAAAGCCAGACTTTTGGCTAACGGTTTCACCTAGAACCCGGGGAAGACTACAATGAAACATTCGCGCCAGTTGCAAGAACGACTACGATTCGATTCCTGCTAGCCATTGCCGCACTGAACAACTTTCCAATTTTTCAACTGGACGTCAAATTTGCATTCCTGAACGGTGATTTAAATGAAGAAGTGTTTGTTTATCAACCTTCTGGGTACGAAATAAAAGGGAAAGAAGATAAAGTATACCGTCTACATAAAGCTCTCTATGGGCTTCCCGTCAATGACACCGTCACATACACCTTTTTCATCTCAGAAGGATTCAATCGAAGCCCCAGTAAACCAACACTCTACCTAAAAATTGAAGGTGGAGAATCCATCTTTGTAAGCCTGTACGTTGATGATCTAATCATCACAGGAACAAGCTCTGAGTTAATTGAAGACTTCAAAGACAGGATGAAGAAGAAGTACAAAATGACGGACCTAGGCGTTCTAAAGTTCTTCCTTGGACTCCAAATCAAACACTTAAAAGGCGGCATTTTCATCTCTCAGGAGTTATACATTCATCAAATGCTGAAGAAATTTCAGATGGAAGATTACAATCCTACTCACATCCCAATGTCAGTTAATGAGAAATTCGCATAAAAAACGAAAGAAGAAGAACCAGCAGATCCAGAAGTATATAGGAGCTTAATCGGCCCCCTCATCTATCTCACGAATACCAGACCCGACATTGAAAACTCCGTCAACATCCTCGCCAGGTTCGTGAGTGATCCTTCTAAAACACATTACTTAGCCGCAAAAAGAATTCTTCGTTACTTGCAGGGAACTCGCTCATATGGACTACTATTCAAGCAAGAAGGAAAGGCCAATCTGACAGGTTATACAGTCTCAGACTGGGCCGGTAATCCTGATGACAGGAAAAGCACTGGAGGGTATGTGTTCTTCCTCGGCTCATGCCCCGTGTCCTGGAGTTCCAGAAAGCAGTAGGATGTCGCTCTCTCCACCACAGAAGCAGAGTTTATGGCCCTTAACGCAACAACATGTGAAGCCATCTGGCTTCAAAGATTGAAGAAAGAAATATGGGGACACAGAGAAGAGGAAGACGAAGGAGATGCACCAGAAATTTTCTGCGACAACTCCTCGGCCATAGCTCTGGCCAAAAACCCAATCTTTCACACAAAAAGCAAACACATCGACTTACGCTTCAACTTCGTGACAGAAGCTCTAGAGAAGAAGATGATCAAGCTCTCATTCTGCCCATCGAAGGAACAGGCGGCCGACATTATGACCAAGCCGATCCCTAGGGCACGTTTCACAGAAATACGGGAAATGCTCCGTGTTAGAGAAATGACTAATTTAAAGGGGGTATAGGAAATTGAAATCAGCCCATTACATCATCAAGCCGCCTAATGCTTTGTTATCACCACTCAGCCATAATTACGCCAACTTAATGTAACCACTTGTTTTAATTGTATCTGCTTTATAATCGCCTTTTATTGCTGTGTGTAGAATGTTCCCATTGAGGCTTATTTAAGCCCTTGTAATCGTTGTTGAAGAAGTAAAGTAAAACTTACCTTTCTTAATTCCCACCTCTTGCTCTTGCTAAAACCTGTTAATACCAAAATCAGTCTTAAGTAAAACTACAAGAAGTTCTAGTATTGGAGGAGGTGGGGGTCAAAGTCAACCCCACTATGGAGGAAGTGGA
Source organism: Dactylorhiza incarnata (assembly GCA_033032865.1). Lineage (NCBI taxonomy): Eukaryota > Viridiplantae > Streptophyta > Magnoliopsida > Asparagales > Orchidaceae > Dactylorhiza > Dactylorhiza incarnata. Next base: position 812,672 of record JAWHQI010000170.1, read on the forward strand.
AAAATCAGAATGGAACCCCATCCGGTAACAGTGGCGAAATCGCCGCACGACAGCCATCCCGCGGCATCCCCGCGCCGATCGGGACGCACCAACATGGTGCGGCCAGGGACGCACTCCCTCCATGGTGTGCGGCCAGGGCTGCACCCCCTTTAGAGTGCGGCCTAAGCCGCACCCTCCTTGGGTTGTGTCCAAGGCCGCACCCCTCTAATTAGGTGCGGCCGAGGCCGCACCCCTCTTTGGGAACGGCCAAAGCCACACTCTGCCTCTCTCTCTTTAGGTGTGACCATTATGGTCGCGACCGCAGCACCCCTTCGGGGTACGGCGGGGCCACACCTCCCCGACATCGCTTGGCTACGCCTTCCAGAGTTCACGTTCGTAGCACACACCGAACGCCCCCAAATGCACGATGCGCGCCGAATGCTCCCAAATACGCGACGCACGCCAAACATCTCCGAGTTCGCGACACTCTCAGAACGCCTCTACCTGTATGGCGCGCGCTGAACATTTCCGAGTTCGTAGCGCGCGCAGCAGTTAACCGTCTTAATTTCTCAGATTGCAGCTTTTGTTCGTTGTTGTCATTGCCATCAACGAAGCTGCCCGAACTGCCCGGGGGGCAAGGCGGGCATATCCAAAAAATGACATTCAGTGTTCTCCAAATCGACGAACATGATTTGCCCTTCAGGTGGTTACGATGGTTACAATGACAAAATTACGAGGCTGCCCCTGACAAAAAATATAAAAAGAGCTCAGAGCTCTCATTTAAAAAGACCCCTTGCCTTCAGCGCCCGATAGAACTTTTTCGAAGATTTTTCAGAGTTCTCCTTCGACGTTCGACGAACCCTTCAAAGATCTCCTTCAGCCTTCGAAGATCTCCTTCGAAGGTGACTTGAAGATCTTCCCTAGTCTTTTGAAGATCCCCTTCATCCTTAGAGATTCTCCTTTTTCTCACCCTTCTCTGCATCCCCTGCAACGAGCGGTGACCTGTCACCTTCTTGCATTCTACAACTTGTAACACCAAAGGATATAGTGAAATTTAGTTGGCACCGATCCGGCTCCGTGGTTTTTTACCCTTTCCGGGTTTTCCACGTAAAAAGTCTTTTTGTCAGCCGTCTCTTTTTACTTTGACTGATTGCGCGCTCGGCTCGCTCTACAACTGAGATGGTTCAACTTGACCGGTCTACCAGAGCGTCGAGCGACGCTCAACAATGGTCATAACCGTTCTCATGCCAAATAGACATTCTATGACGATGTCATTTTTGTCCAAACTCACCGGAGCAAAAACGTTGTGCCAAACGGAGCCTGAGGATTTGTTTGGCTTGGTTTTTTTGGTGCAACAGACTGCAGTTTTTCAGAAATCGAAGTTGAAAATGTTATTTGACTAAGCAGTGGAAATTTAGTTTTTCTAAGAAAATAGTAGCATGCAACCATTTTCCCACCGTGGAATGAACCCATGATGGCCTGCAACAACTATTTCCTACAACTCGTTTTGCTCAGAATACAACCTGCAGCAGCTTTTTAAATAAAGTTTATAAAGTTAATGCTAATAAAATCAGTAATATTATTAATAATTAATAACAATATGTATATTTATTTAATTTTTAGTATTTACGATTATTAATTTTAATAATTGTATGTTAATAATTATTATAGTACAATACATTAAATACGTTATAATATTAATGCATTGTGTTACTGTTTTTTACGCCCAAAAAATTATAATAGTTTTATCAATTTTCCACCACTTTGCCCAAGAACTTGTTCTCCCACCACATTGTCATACCACAGATTCCCCAGCATTGTATTTGAGTCAAACAAAGCCATAGAAGTATTCCTTCTTAGACACTTTGTGATTTTTTTTATGCTCAATCACTTTATTACATGGGTTAACTAGGTTTGTACCCCTTACATCCTCAACCTCCTCATTGGATTGGTTAATTGGATCATATGCATTTCTCACTTAATCTACTACATAATGTTTCCAATTGAAGTTTGTTCAAGATGTCCTTGGTAGTATATGTTTAAGATCCGAGTCCAAGTAGTTGGGAACCTGGGATAAGCTATTGATGATGAAGAAGATGATTATAGGACTGCCATCTAATAAATATGTTTGCAAGTAAATTGTTATGTTTTATTTTCTATCCTATGCTGCATATTGAAGTCCATAAATCCATTATCAACAGTTTAATGCCATTATTGTCGCATACCTTATATTCGTAGTTCGCTCTTAATTTAACTTACATAACTAAAATGTCAATAAAAAGTTATTTTTTCTTGCTATCGTGCAATTAAAACTAAGTGATTAGAGCTAAAATGCATGTATGCATTTGTGCATGAAATATACTTTGTATTAGCTAAAATAATTATTCTTTGGATGAATGCTATAATTCTTATGTAGTAGCATTCTTGTTTGAACCTTGGAACTGATTGTCGACCTTTGAACAACTAGTGGAAACAACTCAACCTCGAGTGCATGAGTCGATTACATACAAATCTACTTAGACACTAGGTCTCCTTGGTCTTAAGCGCCCGCTCGTCTACAAGATATCTAGGGCTCATATCCCACCTCAACTCAAGCATCCTCTTAGCCAATAACTCGGATGCTAATGGGATTGTAAACCCTCCAGTACTCTCTATGCTCCTTCTGCTCTTCTCTTAAATAAATACAAGTACTTATGCCTAGAACCATTATTAACTAAGTGATCTGCCGATTTCAAGTTGTCGAGTAACTATTTACCGAATTCTTTCTGCAAATTACAACTTGTCAAGTACTTCTGCTGAACACCCATGTCTAGTACCAATCATCCGACTTTTGCAATTAATAATTTTATGTCAAATATAATACAAATACCTTCTATAAATCTGTTATATGAACTATATAATACAAAGGCTCATTTGGTTGTAAAGAACAGGAGAAAATCTCCTTGAAACATTGTTTATGGCTCTTCCTAAACCCCATGTTTATTGGAGGTTCTCACTTAACTAAAAAAGAAATATGTCGGACGGTCCATCATGAACCACAAAAAAAGGCATGCCAAGATATTAGTCATACACCGCCTACCCAGACGGTCCACTCGTGCTTATAATATGACCCGCCTCTCCTATCTTTGACCCGTGTTTTGGAATGGAAAATGGGTGCGGTGGTTTAACATGGTATCAGAGGCAGGTTCACGCTGAGGGGGCTTGTTGGACGGTCCATCATGAACCACAAAAAAGGCATGCCAAGATTAGTCCCACACCACTTACCCAGACGGTCCACTCGTGCTTATAATAGGCCCCGCCTCTCCTATCTTTGACCCGGGTTTTGGAATGGAAAATGGGTGCGGTGGTTTAACAAAATCATATCATGACATACACACACTATAAAAAGATGGGAAAATGCACTCGTGCAGCTCACCAAATTGGCCGTCTCCTGCTCCACCACCCTCTTTTTCCCTCTTTGCACCATGATATCCCGCGAACAAAAGTTTGACCAGCTTTGCCTCACCCTATCTTCATAAGGACGACAACACTGGAATCCCAAGCATGCCCCATCCGCTCAGAGATTTCAAGTAACGATTAAAACCACACCCCTCGACTAGATCTTCAAAACCAATCGTCATTTTCTTGTTATAGCATTCCCGATAAACAATGATTCACCATCGCATTCTTCTACATGTGCATATCTATTTTGGGCTAGTTCCAATGTATGCACAATAATTGATGTTTTTCTTCTATGGATGCATTCATGTGTTACAAACACTTTGGCTCCTTCGCTTATGTCGTCTATCAAGACATATTTTCTAAGTTAATATATTTCTCTTAGTGTTTCCTTTCTTCTAAGTCGTTTTTTTTATATTATGTCCTAACCTCTGCCAAGAACTCTAAGAGTTCCATTTGACTTCCCTTGTCACGTGTCTCTCTAAATTCCAAAAAGAATGTTTCAAGCTCCTCCACTATACTTTTTGCCCACCCAACAAACACCCCTCGATTACTCGCCGCACCCTTTACCTCCATTACACTCCCTCAACCAACAACCTTCTCTGCTCTTCTCTTCTTTTGGCTTCCACCTTGCTTCCTGGCTCTTCCTTCTCTTCTTCTGCTGTCAGCTTGGCCAACTTGGCCACGAATCCCTGGCTTGTCGCCTCACTCTCTATGTGCCGCCCGGCTCGGTCGATCAACTCCTCAAAGAACATGTGGTGGGGGGATCTGAGCCGACTATATCTTGAAGAACCCCTCTTGCAAGTCCAAAGTAAAGGCGAGCACGAGGGTATGCCCCGACACCTCCTGAACCACGAAAATCTCTTCCTGAAAGCGATCGACGTACGACAACAGTAGCTCTCGAGGTCCTTGCTTGATGAGGAAGAGGGCTTCCGACTCCTTCTTTCTATTCTTCAAGGTGGAAAAGCGGAGCAGAAACCCCCTGCGAAGATCCTGAAGCAGTAAATTGAGCTGATCGGTAGTTGATGAAACCAATCACTTGTCTTGCCCTTGAATGAGATGGCGAATAATCGACAATTGAAAGCGTCCGTCATCTGCGTGATAGAAACCACGTCTTCGAACCACTGCAAATGTTGGACGGGGTCGTCCTTCCTGGTGTAGTAATTCATTGCAGGCTTCGTAAATCCCGCGGGAACGGGGGCAGACAACACCAACTCACAGAAGGGACTCGCGGGCGTGACTGGGGGAGTCGGGCAAGCACGCTCGAACTCGCTCTCCGAGTAACGAGTTGCTGGAGTGCTCGTAAAGAGGACTCGCGGATGCAGCGCTTGGTCCTCTTCTTCCTGGACCACCTCCTTGCCAGGTCGCTGTCTGTGACCCGCCTCACCGGGCGAGGCGACGACTGGTGGTGTTGTGATGAGATAAATTCACGCTGCGCAAAATTAAAATATTATCCACGTATAATTCGATAAGGCAAGCGTACCTATCGCTTTATAGTATAGGATTTTAGAAAATCAAGTGTCGTATTTTTCCGGGCTTGCTGAGTACTTCTACTCACAAAGAAGAGCTATTATTTTATCGAACGAAAGTTGGGTTTGTTTTTGGAAAAACGATTTGGAGAAAATTAACTACGAAAAAAATAATGATTAAAAGGATTAGCACTTGGTCTTGAATCCCTTTGGAATAAAATATAATTTTATAAAAGATGAAACCGCAAACTCTTATTGAAATATCCTCGACCGTGGAGGTTCCCAAAATATGGTAGAGCCTCTCTCGAGAGAACTACCACCTAACCTTAGGTTGATCGATTAAGACCCCTCGGCCAGTCGAAACCCCCTAAGCTTGCTTTAAGCGGTGAACCCCACTATTGGATTTGACTCCAATCCGAAAGATTTGTGTCACCTTCTCTCGAGGAATGCATACAACTCTTTTTATCTTTGAGTGATCTCCTCGTTCGCATGGATCTCTCGATCACTAGCAAACGAATCATAGATTGAAAGTCATATTCCGGACATATGAAATCAAAACAAAACAATTCAAAGATAAATCGAAGATAAACAAAACTAGAGTTTGCTAATTAGAAAAAGATCAAAACATATTTTATTTCATTCCAAAGTTCATCATAACCAAGTGCTAAAGGAAGTTTAGCTACTCATTATAGTGATGGAAACACAAGTAGAAAAGGGAAAATACATGATTAAAAACTAGAATACTTGAATTGAAATTGCAATAATAAAAACTTACAACTTGAAGAAAAATTAGCTAGAACAACAAAAATAATAGACTAAAGCTGTAAGTAAACTCCAAAATCCCCCTCTTTGACTTCTGGAGATTGCTGCCTTTTATAGTTGAAAAATCGGGGAGTCACGCCCTTGGTCACGCCCGTGACCAAGGGCGTGTAAGCTGCGTAATTACTGTCATGAAAGCCCGGGACGTTGGGGAAGAGGAACCGCCAAAAATCAATTGCACGGCGGGTCACGGCCTCGGTCACGCCCGTGACCAAGGGCGTGTCTTGAACGGGTCTGGAAACGGCGGGAAACGCCGCGATCTGGAGTTAATCTGGCGGTTGCAGAAAAGTCACGGCCTCGGTAACGCCCGTGACCGAGGGCGTGTAAGCTAGAAACGGCGGGAGTTGATTGCTGGCTGAAATGAATGCAATCCGGGCGAGTCACGCCCGTGACTTTAAGGTCACGCCCTCAGTCACGCCCGTGACAGAGGGCGTGTAATTTTAATCTGACGTGGCGGCTGACTCCTACAACTGGAATACGCGGGCTGGTTCACAGCCGTGACAAAATGTCACGCCCTAGGTCACGCCCGTGACCGAGGGCGTGTACTTTGCGATTTCGGCAGAAATACTCCAAATATTCTCCTGATTAGTCTTATGAACTTGAAATTGCTATTGGCAGCCCAAATTACCTGAAAATACAAAAAGAAGATAAATTAGTGATAAATTAACTAAAACTAAATTAAATTAAATTAATTATTAATAAAATATTATGTGAAAATAACTATAAATATAGCATTATCAAATACCCCCATACTTATTCGTTTGCTAGTCCCGAGCAAACAACTTTCCATAGGAGTAGAAAAATTTAAATACAAGGAAAGAATTTTGAACCTAAAGAGTAAAAATGCGAAGTCTTGCGCCTAAGCGTGTAGAAATTCTAGTAGAAAAACCTATTCAGCATAAAGATTAGCTTATAATTTTTAAAAGTGCGTTATAACATATTGTTATTACTTTTAAATTGAAAATCCGGTAAATCCTAAAATGATATTTAAGGAGCGGGTAGCGTGTTTACTAAGATCAATATTACACAAAATCAAAGTTCGGGATAGCCTCCAAAGAAATCCATCAATGACGATGGCCATAGGCTTGCCCTTTCACACTCTCGCCACGGCACTAGTTTAACTCATAAGCACGAATCAATAGGACTTAATTAGGTTGAAATGTGGCTTAGGTTCAAGGTGCGGATATCAAAAGATAAACGTGAAGGGTTAAGGCACACTTAAAACAAAAAGAAGAGCTTTGCAAAAACTTGTATGCTAATTAATTTTTACACCCCAAATAATTTTGAAATATAAAGGTAGGGGTCAAAAATACACTCTGCAAATTTTTTTCTCAATATTTTTTTCTCATTTTTTTCTTCTTTTGCAGCAAAATGATAACAAAATTAAAATCACCATTTTCACAAATAAGAAACACAAGCTAGCAACAAATAAAGCTCTAAATTTCAAGCGTGCACCATAGGTAGGCTATTTGGCTTTGGTGAACATGAGTGGGGCTTACAAAAGAAACGGTAAAAAGCACAAAATGGCTAGCAACGGTTAAGATTTTATGACTTGGAATGCAAAGGCTCAAACGAATCAAGAGATGACCTAAATCATTTTCATGCTCATGAATCTAACTTATGCAAATGTCTTGAGAGTCGCTAGAGGCAAGTTCTAGACATCGAGAAAGAATACCCTTCCGTTCAAATTGGGTAATATTTCTCCAGTAAACTTCTACATACTCACTTAAAGTATTTTTGGATTCTACCGGTTTCAAATTAAAAGTAAAACAAAAATATTCTACGCAGTTAAAAAAAACATAAATCCAATTTTATGCTGAATAGTTAATTCGACATGAGATCCTACTAACGCGTGCGCGTAACTAGAACACTGCACGAGTCAACAATTTTACTCCAAAATTCAAAATCTAATGAAGTATATAAAATTTTCTACAACACTATGTAAAAGTAAATCTACTAAGAATTTTGCAAACAAGTAAATATAGAAATATTAAGAAAACTATATAGTTTTTTTGTAGATTTTTTTAATTTTAAAGTTTTTTTTTTTTTGATAAAAATTTTGGGTGTTGCTTTGCAATAAAACCGACGTGAAATACCCTCCCCCATACTTAAAATAAAACAGTGTCCCCAATGTTTTAGAAAGAAGTGCGAGTAAAGGAGAGGAAACTTCCCTGATGAAGAGCAAATCAATACCCAAGCCATCCTGAAGAAAAACAGGAAGTAAAACATTTTTTTTATATTTTGAATATTTTGACAGGAATAAAAGAGAAAGAAAACAAAAATAAAGGTGCGGGACAGAAAATAAAAGATACAGACGACCAAAAAAAAAAAAAAACTCTAAGCATCATCGTCGTCGTCCTCCTGCTGATAATAAGCACGCAGATCAGCAAATTCCCGCTGCAGATGCTCCATAGAAGAAGCATGGCGCTGCTCGAGGGTATCAAAACGTGTGTCAAAATGAGTGCGCATAGACAGCTGCTCTGTCTGAATCTGATCCAAACGAGTGTGGACCCGCCCAAACTGCTGATCGAAATAAGTGGATGAGTCGGGCGCAGGGGAAAAATGCTGCTGTGGCGGCTGTGGAAACTGCGGAGCTGGAGCAACGCCACCGGAATCAGCTTCGAAATCAAGATCGATCGGGTCGCCACCCACTTCGCCAGGAACGACCTCGTACTCGCGGCCACGCCGACGCATCAAACCAAGGGCTCAGAGGTTTTGGAATGTGATAGGCGCAGGCGTTTGGAGTGGAGACATGGGAGGAAGTGCATCCCAGAGCTCCAAACGCTTGGCCAAATAAGTAACAAACGAACCGCCATGAAGCGCACTAAGCCTCCGATTTTCGGCCTGATGCCGAAAAAACATCGCTAGCGCCGAACCAAGATTGAGGGGGACTCGTTCGTGCATGCTATATAAATATAACAGGTCCGCGCGGGTCACCACTCCATGGCTATCGCCGCGAGCGGAAAGTGTGAAAGTGAGGAGGTAGTGGAGATAGCGTAAGGCGGGGGAGAGGAGATGACTACCCTTGGATTTTTTAGGCGAATATGGATTGGGGTCGTTACTGATTTCCGCCCAAAATCCGGGAAGGTTATACTCACGAGGGAAATCAAGGGGGAGAGCGGTGTAGGCCTCCGTAAGGGTGAAGGCCTCGTCGCAGAAGCCCATGAGAACGTTGAACTGACGCAAATGAAGAGTTTGCGAAAGCCCGCCCATTCGGAATTCAAGCACGTTGTCGGCCCCGGCCCAGTGGAAATCAAACGAAGAGAAAAACTCCACCGTCAGCTCGTAGTACGCCGGCTCCGAAATGGAGAAGAAAGGAGCCCACCCCGGAGTAGTGAGTAGATCTCGCACCGCGTTCGCCTGCCCGAGGGTGGTGAGAACGTTCCAATCGATGACGCGGAAAACTCCAAATTCTTTCCCACGGAGGCGGGTACTTCGGTCTTGATGAGTGGGATGGAAAAAATTGAGCATAGCCTCCGCATCAAAAGTTTCATCGGGGAGTGAAGAGGAGGACTCGCCAATGGCGTGATTGCGGCGGCGGCCGGCCATTTGGAAGGAAGAAATGAAGTAATCGGCCAAAGATGAGAGAAAAGAAGGGAGAGATGGTGGACAAGGTGTGGAGAAAAGAGAGGGGGAAGGGGCACTTAAATAGGGAAAAATTCGTGTGTCACGCCCTCGCGGTAAGGGGCGACACGTGAAATCTGGCGTGAGGGAGAAATCCGAGGTTTGACCGGTCAAAAAGCAAAATTTTAGCATGTCACGCCCTTGGTCACGCCCGTGACCTAGGGCGTGTAACTGGAAAAGCAGGACCGGCCAGAGAATCCAATGCTGGCCGGTCAAAAAGCGGTCCCCGAGGTGTCATCGGGCAGGGTCACGCCCGTGACCATGGGCGTGACTTGACTGTCACGGGCGTGACAGTCAAAGGGAATCTTTGACCAGGCGCGGTGGGGTGATATGCCAGCTGGATGAGTCACGGCCGTGACCTTCAAATGTCACGGGCGTGACTCGTGTTGTCACGGGCGTGACATGTCATGTTGAGCCCGTGAGTGAGGTGATGGGCGAAAATGTTCTTCCGCTAATGTCACGCCCGTGACCAAGGTTGGTCACGCCCGTGACTTTTACGGAAGGCGGAATGGGATGTAACTCATCGAGAGACTCGCCAGGAAAACGAATCGTAACGCGCCACGCCCTAGTCACGGCCGTGACCGAGACATTTTTTTTTCAGAAACATATTTTTTGTTTTTTGTTTTTTTTATGGTTTGGTTTTGTAATTTTTTTTAACTTTTTTTTTTAACAAAAAACAAAATAAAAACAAAAACAAGGTAATAAAATAAAAAGAAAAATACTAAAAATAAAGTACCGACTTAGAGAGCGGGGTTTCATGCGTATGTGCGAGTGACCGTTATCTCGTAAATCTCCTCCAAACCTGCAAACACCTCAAACAAGAATAATAACATTTTTTTAGTTGTTTTTTTTTGTTTGTTTTTTGTTTGTTTGTTTTTTTTTTCATTTTTTTATATTTTTTTTTAAAACAAGAAAAAAAAAACTTAGAATTTTTTAAACGGAAAATAAAATAAAATAAAACATGGGTTGCCTCCCATGAGTGCTTTGGTTACGGTCGTTGAGCTCAACCATGGTGGCACGCCGATTTAGGTGTTCGGAAGGAGAATTTCCTCCCGGTGCTCATGAAAATTATCGCCGGTGAAAAATAATTTCAACCGGTGCCCATTCACTTTAAATTCACCTTTTTCAGGATGTGTTATTGAAACGGTCCCGTAGGGCCAAACCTCTTTAACGATAAAGGGGCCGGACCAACGGGACTTAAGTTTTCCCGGAAAAAGTCGTAAGCGCGAGTTATAGAGGAGAACTTGGTCTCCCGGTCGAAAAGTTTTAGGATTCCTAAGTTTCTTATCATGATAAAATTTAGTGCGCTCTTTGTATAATTTATTACTTTCATAAGCAAGGGAGCGCCACTCATCGAGCTCGTTAAGTTGGAACTTGCGGAGCTCGGAAGCAATATTGTTATCTAGATTAAGAAATTTAAGCGCCCAAAAGGCGCGATGCTCAAGCTCGACCGGTAAATGACATGCTTTCTCATAGACCAATCGATACGGCGTACAACCGATAGCGGTCTTGTACGCGGTCCGATAGGCCCATAAAGCATCATCGAGTTAATGCGACCAATCTTTCCTATTGGTGGAAACCGTTTTTTCTAAAATTCGTTTCAATTCACGGTTAACCACTTCTACTTGGCCACTTGTTTGAGGGTGATATGGGGTGGCCATCCTATGTGTAACGCCATATTTAGATAAAACTTTAGTAAATTGGGCGTTACAAAAATGAGTTCCTCTATCGCTAATTATCGCCCGCGGTGCTCCAAATCGCGAAAAGAGTTTTTTTATAAATTGGGTTACGACTCGGGCATCATTGGTGGGAAGGGCTTGCGCTTCCGCCCACCTAGACACGTAATCGACCGCTACCAAAATATATCGATTTCCAAAAGAAACTGGTAGCGGGCCGACAAAATCGATCCCCCATAAATCAAAAACCTCAATTTCTAAAATAGATTTTAAGGGCATTTCATCAAGATGGGAGATATTACCTGAGCGTTGGCATTGTTCACAACGACTTACATGTGCGTGAGCGTCTTTGAAGATGCTCAGCCAATAGAAGCCCGCTTCAAGTACCTTCCGTGCCGTCCGATTTGCTTTATAATGCCCGCCGGCGGGTCCCTCGTGGCAATGCTTTAAAATTTGAGCGCCCTCCTCATGAGATACACACCTCCGCACCACTTGGTCCGCACAAACTCGAAAAAGGAACGGATCCTCCCAAAAATAATTTTTCAAATCGGAAAAAAATTTCTTCTTTTCTTGATAGGAAAAATCTTTTGGGAGAAATCTCGCAACAAGGTAGTTTGCGAAATCGGCGAACCAAGGGGTGGGGAGATCTATTACCTTATGAATAACGAGGAGGCGTTCCTCAGGAAAAGTATCATTAATTTCTTCCTCTATGAGCTCCTCCGAATTGGGATTCTCCAACCGAGAAAGATGATCCGCCGCCAAATTTTCCGCTCCCCTTTTGTCCCGGATCTCCAAATCAAATTCTTGTAAGAGTAAGATCCACCTAATCAACCTTGGCTTGGCATCAGTTTTTGTTAGCAAATAACGTAAAGCCGAGTGATCAGTAAAAACAATTACTTTAGATAAAGTAAGATAAGAGCGAAATTTATCAAAAGCAAAAATCACGGCTAAAAGCTCTTTCTCAGTTGTTGTGTAATTCTCTTGTGCGTCGGTAAGTGTCTTGCTCGCATAATAAATAGGATGAAAATTTTTATTTATGCGCTGTCCTAGGACTGCACCAACGGCAAAACTACTAGCGTCGCACATAATCTCAAAAGGAAGATCCCAATTGGGAGCTATCATAATAGGAGCGTTTATTAATTTTTCTTTAATAATAGAAAAAGAATGCAAACAATTTTCATCAAAAATAAACGGTGCATCTTTTTCTAACAAGTGAGTGAGGGGCTTGGTTATTTTAGAAAAGTCTTTTATAAACCGGCGATAGAAACCGTCATGCCCAAGAAAACTACGTACGGCCTTAACATTTGAAGGGGGAGGTAATTTTTCTATAGTTTCAATTTTAGCTTTATCTACCTCTATACCCTTACTAGAAATTTTGTGGCCTAAAACTAAACCTTCCCGTACCATAAAATGGCACTTCTCCCAATTTAACACTAAATTTGTCTCCTCACATCTTTGGAGAACGCGGGAAAGGTTAGTCAAACATAAATCAAATGAATCTCCGAAAACGGAGAAATCATCCATAAAAACTTCCATAATATCCTCCACTAGCTCGTCAAAAATTGCCAGCATACATCTTTGGAATGTAGCCGGCGCATTGCATAACCCAAATGGCATCCTACGATAGGCGAAGGTGCCAAACGGATAAGTGAAGGTTGTTTTCTCTTGGTCCTCGGGTGCAATTGGGATTTGAAAATACCCCGAGAGACCGTCAAGAAAACAATAAAACGAGTGTCCGGATAATCGTTCAAGGATTTGGTCGATAAACGGTAAAGGAAAATGATCCTTACGGGTCGCATCATTTAATTTACGATAATCAATACAAACCCACCATCCGGTAACGGTTCTAGTTGGGATTAATTCATTTTTTTCGTTTGGCACTACCGTTAATCCTCCTTTCTTTGGCACCACTTGGACCGGACTAACCCAAGAGCTATCCGAAATTGGATAGATGATGCCCGCATCTAATAATTTAATTACCTCCGCCTTAACCACCTCCTTCATATTAGGATTGAGGCGGCGTTGAGGTTGAATAGATTTACGTGAATTTTCTTCTAATAAAATTTTATGCGTACAAAAGGAGGGATTAATCCCTTTTAAATCCGTAATTTTCCACGCAATTGCGCGGCGATGAAGTTTTAAAACATTTAATAATTTTAATTTTTCTTCATCGGACAGAAACGCCGACACGATTACGGGAAGCTTAGAATCCTCCGCTAGAAATAAATATTCTAAATGATTAGGCAATTGTTTTAATTCTACTACGGGAGGTTCCTCATAAGAAGTTTTCAATCGATCACTACCTAATTCTAAAATTTCAAAAATAGGTTCGTGAGTGATCGTGCCGTCAATAATTTCATGAGAAATAAGATCGAGATTTTCAAATTCTTCATCATAGAAAGATGACGGTGAAATATATTCAGAAAATAAAATTGAGTCTTCATCAGGTGAAGCCTCCAAGAAAAAACAAGAGTCGTCATTTGAGAGCGTATTTTTCATAGAAGAATTTATAGTAAAGGTAACTCCTCATCTCCGACTCTAAGGAGAAGTTTACCGTTACTAACATCAATTATTGCGCGCGAGGTGGCAAGAAAAGGGCGACCGAGAATGAGTGGTACCTCGGCGTCCTCATCTATGTCAAGGATGACAAAATCTACCGGAAAGATAAATTTATCAACCTTGACAAGCACATCCTCGATAATACCCATTGGGTATTTTATGGAACGATCCGCCAATTGGATGCTCATTCTCGTGGGATTAGGTTCTCCTAAACCCAATTTTTGGAAAAGAGAATAAGGCATCAAATTTATAGAGGCGCCTAGATCGGCCAACGCATGTTTTACTAAGAAATCGCCAAATAAACATGGAATTGAGAAACTACCCGGATCGGTTAATTTCTTAGGCAATTTATTAAGTAAAACTGCTGAGCATTCCTCGTTCAATTGAACGGTAGAAATATCCTCAAGTTTCTTTTTATTAGACAAAAGATCCTTGAGGTATTTAGCATACTTCGGCATTTGCGCGATAGCTTCGCAAAATGGTAGATTAATTTGAATTTGTGTAAACATATCTAAAAATTTACCGTAATGCTCATCATTTCGATCCTTTTTTAATTTAGACGGATAGGGAAGTGGTGGTTGAAATTCCTTAATTTTATTTTGCGTTGAAACTTGAGGAGGAGGAGAAGATGAAGAAATTGTTACCTCTGGTTCAACCAATTGTGAATGGGTAGTTACCTCCTTCCCGCTTCGTAGCGTGATAGCCTTTGCTTGCTCCTTTGGGTTGGGCTCCGTATTGCCTGGAAGTGCTCCCTGCTGGCGATCGGAGAGCATCTTCGCGATTTGCCCAATTTGATTCTCCAAATTGCGAACAGATCCGGTAAGATTCCGAATATTTGCATCGTTATTTGCTGCATGTTTGGTGAAAACCTCCTCAAGGGAGGGAGATTTTGGAGCTTGTGGTGGAGGAAAACCAGGTGGAATTGTGTTTGGGGGTTGTGCCGCATTCCCTGGATTACTCCAAGAGAAATTTGGGTGGTTACGGAAACCCGGGTGATATGTGTTACCATAATGAGTGTTACCCGAATTAAAGTTTGGCCGATTCGGATTACCCATGTAATCCACATGTTCGGCAATGGTGGAGGGGGATCCCCAGGTAGGTGTAGAAGAGGAAGCAGTCATCTCTTCTATTTTTCTATTTAAAAGCTCAACCTGGACAGATAAATTTGAAATTGCATCAACTTCATACAACCCGGTCGGTTTATTTGAGCGCGACCGAGGTGTACTCCATTGATACGTATTCATGGCCATACTCTCTAAAAGCTCTTGCGCTCCTGCCGGTGTTTTGTTATTCAAGGTACCACCGGCGGCGACATCAATCATTTGACGCGTTTGAGAATTTAGGCCGTTATAGAATGTCTGAATTTGCAACCAATCGGGGATTGCATGATGGGGGCATCGGCGCAAATATTCCTTAAATCGCTCCCAAGTATCATAAAGTGTTTCCGTTTCAACTTGGGAGAAAGAAATGATATCCTTACGCAATTGAGCCGATTTAGCGGGCGGAAAATATTTCGTGAGAAATTGTTCCGTCATTTGGGCCCATGTGGTGATAGATCCTCTTGGAAGAGAACTGAGCCACTGTTTAGCTTTATTGCGCAAGGAGAAAGGAAAAAGCCGAAGCCTTATTGCGTCATCGGATACCCCGTTAATTTTGAAAGTATCGCATATTTCTAGAAAACTAAAAATATGCGCGTTGGGATCCTCATCTTGAAGCCCATCAAATTGTACATATTGTTATACCATTTGAATGATGCACGACTTTAATTCAAAATTATTGTTCGCTATAGCAGGTCGAACAATACTAGAAGTGGTATCCTCCAGATTAGGCCGGGCATAATAGGACATAGTCCGTTGCGCGACCTCATCCGGATTTGGATCACCCATATTAGAAGAGGTAGAACAGGAGGGGGAAGAAGAAGAAGATAAAGAAGAAAGAGTATTCGGAAAGGAAATGTCACCTACGGATTCCTCAATCGGATCTTGAGAACTTGGTCGTTGGAATCTTAAGCGTCGCCGAATGGTTTGCTCGATTTCCGGATCCAATTCAAGAATATCGGACGGATTCCTTCGGGTCATACACCAAAAAGAAAAACGTAGAAAAGAGAGAAGAAAGAAAAAAAAATGATAAAATTAATAGAACTAAGCTTTCAAAATATCAACAATTCTTCCCCGGCAACGGCGCCAAAAACTTGATGAGATAAATTCACGCTGCGCAAAATTAAAATATTATCCACGTATAATTCGATAAGGCAAGTGTACCTATCGCTTTATAGTATAGGATTTTAGAAAATCAAGTGTCGTATTTTTCCGGGCTTGCTGAGTACTTCTACTCACAAAGAAGAGCTATTATTTTATCGAACGAAAGTTGGGTTTGTTTTTGGAAAAACGATTTGGAGAAAATTAACTACGAAAAAAATAATGATTAAAAGGATTAGCACTTGGTCTTGAATCCCTTTGGAATAAAATATAATTTTATAAAAGATGAAACCGTAAACTCTTATTGAAATATCCTCGACCGTGGAGGTTCCCAAAATATGGTAGAGCCTCTCTCGAGAGAACTACCACCTAACCTTAGGTTGATCGATTAAGACCCCTCGGCCAGTCGAAACCCCCTAAGCTTGCTTTAAGCGGTGAACCCCACTATTGGATTTGACTCCAATCCGAAAGATTTGTGTCACCTTCTCTCGAGGAATGCATACAACTCTTTTTATCTTTGAGTGATCTCCTCGTTCGCATGGATCTCTCGATCACTAGCAAACGAATCATAGATTGAAAGTCATATTCCGGACATATGAAATCAAAACAAAACAATTCAAAGATAAATCGAAGATAAACAAAACTAGAGTTTGCTAATTAGAAAAAGATCAAAACATGTTTTATTTCATTCCAAAGTTCATCATAACCAAGTGCTAAAGGAAGTTTAGCTACTCATTATAGTGATGGAAACACAAGTAGAAAAGGGAAAATACATGATTAAAAACTAGAATACTTGAATTGAAATTGCAATAATAAAAACTTACAACTTGAAGAAAAATTAGCTGGAACAACAAAAATAATAGACTAAAGCTGTAAGTAAACTCCAAAATCCCCCTCTTTGACTTCTGGAGATTGCTGCCTTTTATAGTTGAAAAATCGGGGAGTCACGCCCTTGGTCACGCCCGTGACCAAGGGCGTGTAAGCTACGTAATTACTGTCATGAAAGCCCGGGACGTTGGGGAAGAGGAACCGCCAAAAATCAATTGCACGGCGGGTCACGACCTCGGTCACGCCCGTGACCAAGGGCGTGTCTTGAACGGGTCTGGAAACGGCGGGAAACGCCGCGATCTGGAGTTAATCTGGCGGTTGCAGAAAAGTCACGGCCTCGGTCACGCCCGTGACCGAGGGCGTGTAAGCTAGAAACGGCGGGAGTTGATTGCTGGCTGAAATGAATGCAATCCGGGCGAGTCACGCCCGTGACTTTAAGGTCACGCCCTCAGTCACGCCCGTGACAGAGGGCGTGTAATTTTAATCTGACGTGGCGGCTGACTCCTACAACTGGAATACGCGGGCTGGTTCACAGCCGTGACAAAATGTCACGCCCTAGGTCACGCCCGTGACCGAGGGCGCGTACTTTGCGATTTCGGCAGAAATACTCCAAATATTCTCCTGATTAGTCTTATGAACTTGAAATTGCTATTGGCAGCCCAAATTACCTGAAAATACAAAAAGAAGATAAATTAGTGATAAATTAACTAAAACTAAATTAAATTAAATTAATTATTAATAAAATATTATGTGAAAATAACTATAAATATAGCATTATCATGCTGGCTCCGCGACTTCGCCGCGCCGTGTGGGGCGAGTAGCGCCCGCAACGTTTCCTCCATCGATCTTCTGAAATTCGCAAAATTGCTTCGCGTGACGAACTTGCTGGACGGGTGCGAGTTGCCTCGATCGTCTCCTTGCTCTCCATGTCCAGTCATGGCGTTGTCGGGTGAGTTTTTCCTCACAAGCTACCAGTCCACGCTCAACGCACCGAAAATGTTGAAACCCGAAAACTGGTTCAACGGAGATCAGACTAAGATGGGGCAGCTTGTGTTACTTGACTCGCCATTAGATGCTTCAAACTTGGATATTCTGAGCCTAGAGATGACCCTCACTAGTAGATTGATTTGCCTACACACAGACCCACGAGCTGCAGCAAGGAGGTCCCGCCACACACCCGAAAATTCTACTCAGAACTTCCCCTCCCAAAGACAAAACTGAGCTCGGCACCTCGGACGACACAGAGAAGGAACTCGAAAAGGGCGAGCTCTAGGAGGCTGGGTCTGCCTTCTCCGAGGTGCAAGGGGGTCTATTTATAGGCAAATCTTACCAAGGGCAAAACGGTCTTTTAATGGCCTGCGGACAGGGGCCTTCGCCTTTTTGTTAATGTTATTAGCCGCCCAAATTGACCTGCGGACAGCGGCTTCCGCATTTTGAGAATGCTATTACCAGGCCCGGCCTGATGGTCTGGTGATAGCCAGATTGAAAACAATATGCCTACTAACCTGGGCGAGTCCAAGGGTTGGGGAGGTATGGACTAGCCTCGGCTGCCTGGAGGCGAACACGCCGTGCCCGCCTCGCCTACTCGCGGGCGAGTAGGCCCTGCTGCCTAACTCACCTATGGTTAGCATTCGCCCTGCCGACCCGACGGCGAGTAAGCCGGTGGTTGTACTCGCCCCTTCTGGACCCCGGTTTAGCTGATTGATCATTTGAGGACGGTTTGGACCCGGCTCCCTAAATATGGGTTGTACACTCTTCACACATTCCCCGCACCGCTTAAAACTTACTTTCCAACGGACTCTATTACAACTAAGTTGGGAGGTCATTCACTAGTTCTCCACATGTTCGCCCGCATATGCCAACTTTTTTTTGGAAGGGACTCTTACAACCTTTATCATTTCAGACCAAGTTTAAGAAGACATCTTAATGAATTTTATCACAAACCTCCCCCAACTCACTTGACAAAACCTCTTATCTTCTTTATCATTGCCTGCCTCTCCAAATCCTCTTACTTTATACCCTCTCATTTCACATCCTCTATAATTAACATGTTTTTTCTGTTGGTCGTCAAACTGCATGACATGCCCTGCCGAGGAGCATCATCCGTTACAATTATCCTATTTTTCTAAGCTCTTTTTTTCAGACATTGTTTAAACTCCATGGCAACATACTCAAGACAAGCTCAACATATCACCCTTGAATTGCCTGAGAAACTAAAAATCATCAATTGCTACCTTGAGCAATTCCCCATTGTTTTTGTATGGATAAACTCAGGCAACGGTGCTTCTCTCTCTGTTGGTTATAAGTTAGTGACAAAAGCTGGTATAACACCACGGAGCATTTTGCAACTGACATGATCCTGTTTAAGGCATTATACGATCGAGAACCTCATAGTGTATACCGGATTATGTTGTGGTCTTCCTTCGTATACTGGACTCTCGCAGATCCCGACCCCCTTCTTGCGCACCTAAAAACAAACTGTCAAGGTGCTCAAAACTGAATGAAGACTCAAGTTGATACTCATCATACACGTCGCATCTTCGCTAAGGAGAACTTAAGCTCTGTTTGGCGCGGCGTTTTTGCTCCGATGAGTTTGTACAAGAACTCCACCGTCATAGAATGTATGTTTGGCATGACAATGGTTATGCCCGCCACCAGGAAAAGAAAACTAGTTTTGAACATAAAAGTGGATGAAGTTCCTTAGGTGAGGTTGGGCGTTCCCGAACGACGGTTCATAACCACCGTGTTCACGACCTCCACCGCCGTGCCAAAAGGAGCCTTAGTCTTTGTGTACCTTCAACCTACTAGCATCAATCCATCTTTTGTCGGTCCTCGATAAATTAAGCCCGCTACTATGTTTCTTCTCTCGTGTCATCTTGAGCTCTTACAAACTACAACTTCCATTTGACTCCTGCATCAAACCATTCCAATGTCACTTTCCGTTACCTCCTCAGTAGTCCTTCACTCATGAGCTTGCAATGAACCCATTAGTTGGTTCAAGTCACGGGTTTCCTCTGTTGTAGCAGCTATGTAATTTGTACTTTGCGAATACTACTTAAAACGTTTTCTGCTACTTTTTGGTCAAGCAATATTTCACTAAGTATGTATTCCCATTTGATTAACATTAATGTTCCCATTTGAAGCTTTACTATTATCACTCTGGCAGACCCTTGAAATACATTCTTCTGTATCTCCTATACTTCCTTGGCCTTCGTAGCTGCTGCAATCATCGGAAAAATAGTTCCATGAGTTGTTCAAGATGACTCATCTGCCTCCGTATATCTCATTTCATGTAGAGATCATAATTCTTGAGATGCAAATAAAGAGAAGAGAGCTGTGACAGAAAAATGCTTCATCCATTTCATTAACCAAGTGACGCAGGACGAATCAATAGACGGCGGATAAACCGTGATCTAACCCTACATGTTATGCAAAGCCCGACTGATAAGCCACAGTTAGATAATAATTAAAATATCATCCCACACAGATAATTCAAGACAAGACAGAATATTTATTAGGGCGAAAACAAGCTTAGACTTTCCTCCGCGTGGAGGGCCAAAGCACAAGCGCGCGACGAATAAACCCTGCAAATCACAATAATAATCTAACAAACAACTACCATGCAAGATATTCAAAACAGGTACAAGATCCAATCCAATATAAATATGCTGAAAATAATAATCCAATACAAATAAAACTCACAAAGTAGTGGGCTGACCAAGGCAATGAAGAATCCGGGTCCGGGTATGTAGATCGGCGATCGAAGGTGGGACCGGAGGCGCGACGGAGTGGCGGTGGCTTTCCTTGGCGGAGAAAGGTGAGATCGGACCGGAAATGGATAGATCCGGCCACTAGGAAATAGATCCGGGTAGGGGTGGATAGATCCGACGATTTAGGAGCGGATCCGGGCTGGATTTGTCCAGATCTGGACCGATTTGGACGAGAGGGTGGAGGTGGTTCCACGTCGAGGAGAGGGGTGGTGGTTGCTGGGAACAAAGCGCGGAAGGGGGCTGCTGTAGGCTGGCGGAAGGGAGGGAGGGGGCTGCTTCTGTAGGCTGGCGGCAGGGGGAAAGGGGGGCTACTGTAGGCTGGCGGAAGGGAGGATTGAGGGCTGCTGTAGGAGGATTTAAACTATAGGAAATGAATAGTAAATATCATTTTTGAATAGTACAATTGAATAGGGAAAAAAGGATTCTGGACAGCCAAAAGGTGGCTGTTTGGGGGCTGTGGGAGGGAGTTTGGAAGGGGGAAAAGAGGGCTAGGGCTAGGGGGTACCTTGGGGAAGGAGATACAAGCCTAGGAGTCATCACCTAGGGTTCCACGGAGTCGGCACCGTGGGATGATCGCGGGAATCCGGGAATAGCTTTCTCCAAATTCTGCAATGCCTCCAATCAGCCCACTACTCTCTTATTTATAATAAAAACAAAGCTAGGGCATCCCAATCAACGGCTATGATTGGCCGGGGGAAAATCCACCTAAATACAACAATAATAAACCAAAATATATAAAGTAATATATGAAATTGACTCGCAACACGAATCCGAACGCCATCCACGGAGTCGGATCGTCGATCCGGGCACGCATATATGGTAAGTCGCCAAATCAGCCCCGAATGGGCCCAAAGCTCATCCTCGCCTCTGCTCAGCATCACCAAGCTTCCATTTAAATGGACAAATGGGGCTAGAAGTTACAATCCACGTTGTTAACAATGGCAGAGAAAAAGGGGAGTGGTGATGCGTGGTACTGTTCAAACAAGAAATGAAAACTATTAAATACTGCTACCATGATCTAGTAATGAAAAGCAGCTACCTACGACTTGATCTAAACGGTATACACAAACAAATTAAATAAATAAATAGCTTAAAAACATGAAACCCCTGTTAAATGTGCATCATTCTTTCACATGTTCATTATCCTCTTGTGATGCACGCTTGACTTATTTCTCATTGGATTAGAGGCCGAGGAATCTGGTCTGTGTTGAAAATATTACTGGAACTATCTCTTGATACGTCTGCTTATAGATTTTTTCCCCATTTAATTAGAAAATGTTCATTATGTTTTGTAATAATTTTGAAGTTCAGTATCTTAGTTAAAGAAACTGCGCGTCTCTCTGTAGCTATGGGTCACTACTGAAGAATCTGCAGTCAAGGAGTGACGTCATCGACAGGATTAAAGGATGTATAGTTGACTCTGGACCTGCCCCTGAGATAAGCCCTAAGGTATCCATTATCTTCCTTTTTGGCCCTGAAAGAAGAATCACCTTCCTGCTTTTGCAGCTTAATCAACACTTCTCTTATAATTCATATGCAATTTTCATATTATAGTGTTATGTCTTAGAATAATGAGGACATAACTTACAATGGTGAACGTCAGGTGATTAGAACGAAGATGTGACACCATTATTTTACATTATGTGAGCTTAAATGTCATTTTTTTGATTCGCAATTAAGTCGGTGATGTACCTTAAACCTCCAAGGTATCCTTTTTTATCGCAAAAAGCAGTTTCGAGGCACTTCTTCATTTTAATCATCCAACCGATGATGTTATATGTATTTGAATGTTGGGCATGCATAACTTTCAGTAGAAAATGAGGTTTGATAACGCGGCCCCAAATATTCGAGATAATTCTAATGATCATGCCCATCACCTTCCGTCACACCATGTCTGATGAATCAATCTTACACAAGGGTCTGTGCCACGGTTCATTCTTCTCCCTCTGAATTATGCTAATATTATTTTCTTTTTGGTATGTGTGTGTTCTGATGATTTCGAAGACGTGTGATTTCAGGTCTGGGCTGCAGGCTATTGTGCGGCTTTGATGAAGAGGCGCACCTCTGCTGCCAACCCCGGAGACAACTCTGAAGGCAATGCTGATAGACCTAACAATAAGGATTGCAAACCACAAGCGCTCGAAATCATTGTCACCTTCATTTTAGAGAAATTTTTCAGCATCATCTTGCTTCTGCCAGATGTTAACCAGTAAGCATCCATTTCGCCCCACAGAGACTTTTGTCTATTGTTTCAGTGTAACAATTCTCAAACTGAACGACAGGAGACTGTCTACGATCATATCCGTTCTGTCAAAGAATCAGCCTCCCTGCCCGCAGCTCTACCTCTATAGCTCCGCCGATCTGGTGATTCCGGCGAGTTCGGTGGAATCCTTCATTCAGGAGCAGAGGGCTTTGGGGAGAAACGTCTATTCTCATAATTTCGCTGCTTCTCCTCATGTGGACCATTTCAGGAGCTTTCCTCGTATATATTCTGCCAAAGTCAGCGAATTTGTCACGGAGTGCTGCTCCGAGATTGTTTGCCGAGCTTGTTGGTCAGATCCGTTCTTCTAAGTATTCTTTAATGAGAGCATTCTTTACTGTTAGCTGCCTTTTTGCAGTATTTGTCACTGGATCGTGATAAATATATTACGCAGAACATGAGCTCTCGTGTGTTTGAAAAACTGCACTGGAATTGGAGGGTTCAATTCTAATTCTAATTTCATTGAACAAAATAAAGGAAGAAATTAAACATCATACCATAAAATCCTTCATTTTATAGTAATCTCAATTCCTTCCTGCCTACATCGGAATTGGGCGGGCACTAATTTTAACATCCAATTCCACTTTCGTCCAAAGGAACAGGGCCTTAGGATCATGATTAATATATAATGCAGAAAATGCGTGCTTGCCCTACTTTATAGGGGATTTTTTAGGATCGTTTATTTCTGTATGGTCTAGTCCTGCTATATTAATATTTAATGTTATGAGGTTTAGCTTCTCTCTCAAGATGCGGGTTTAGCATCTCTCTCAAGATGCGTTCTTAGTAGCATGTACGGTTGCTGGCAGACTAAATAGCTCTTGAATAATTTGGGAATCCTAATTCAAATAATATTATTATTTCTACCGACAAGATTCACTGATAATTTCTGAATAATAACGTTTTCTATGTTATATATAAAGATGATCATAGCCGTCCGATCAAAGTCGATTTGGTTTTTCATTTAAAATGATTTGAGCCCAATTGCTGAGAGAAAAACATTCATTCAATCCTCTTCTTATGGCAGGTGGATCATTTGTTATGGAGCTTCTACATATTTCCAATACTAACTAGGAAGAGATGGAAAAATAACTCTCTCGCAGTCTTCTCATCAAATCACAAAGTTAATTTCAAATATCTTATACTAATAAATGTATGAGAATTTAACAAATACATTATTTATACATCACTTTTCTTACCTATATAGATCATGAAAGTAATGATACAGGTAACAAATACATTATTTAGTTTATATATTGACCTAATTTTTAACAGCAATAAGAAGGAAAAAAAAAAGATAGGTATAAGTAATAAAGCAGGTATTTCAAAGAGATGCTAAAATCTCAATACTTGGAATTCCATGAATAAATGTTTTATCATCTCAGCATAAAATTAGCATCGTAGTAACATCATTCTCTACAAAACCCAGTCTCTCTTCAAACCTCTGAACCGAACCGTCGATAACTCGGTTCGGTCTAGTTCGGTCTGGTTCGGTTTGACAGCATTCCGCACTGTCACTCAGGCAAGTGGGCAACTCTAGGCGCAGATCCCGCCGCCGTCAACATGGATGGGGAATACATCAACCGCCGTCTATTTAGATCTCTCCTCCTCTTGCTCTCCCGCTCTCCCCCATGCAATCAGCCGGCGTCGCCTGGTTCCGATTGCTCTCCGGCGTTCCGAGCTCCAAATACGAGACACCCACGGAAAGAGCAATCTCGACCCCTAAAATGGAGCTCCGCATCACTAAACCCGACGACTGGCATCTCCATCTTCGCGACGGAGACCTCCTCGAAGCCGTTCTGCCCCACTCGTAAGCCCCTTCTCCGCCTTCCTCCTCGCCGGCCTTCTCTGGTTTGGAGGCTCACAAGGCATGCGTCCCAAACTTTTTTGCTGCAGGGCTAGGCATTTTGGTAGGGCGATCGTAATGCCCAATCTCAAGCCTCCCATTACTACGACGGCGGCGGCGTTGGCTTACAGGGAGTCGATTTTGAAGGCGCTGCCTCCTGATTGTAGTTTCGATCCGCTGATGACTCTTTATTTGACTGACGATACCAACCCCGAGGAGATCAAGCTTGCCAGTGAGTTTCTGATCCGTTTGTTTGAATGCCTTTTTAATGCATTTTTGTAATGATTGAGATTGAATGTTGAGCTTTGAAGCTTCACTGTGTTGTTTTTGTTGGATTTTTTTGGTTCATTTTCCAGTTTTGAATCCGGAATTTATTGTTTTTGAGGTTGTGGATCTAAGAGAGGGTATAGAAGGGGTGCTTAATCTGCTCATTGCAGGTATTAAATGAATGAGGAAGAAATCTTCATCCACTCATCGTGATCTAAACCAGCATGTTGCTTTCTGATTGTTTAAGTTCATCTTGATGAGCTTGAAAAGCTTTCATTTAAAGGACTGTGATTCTAAATGCAAAGAAATGCCTCTTGCTAGTAGTTACCGTTATACATTGACTTCAACAACTTTTGAATTGATTGTCATTCATTCATTTCGCTATTTGGCTCAACTAACATTGCTCTGTTTTCTATACCTTAAAGTAAACCAATTTGCTAGTGTTGCTCATTTGGCTACTTATCCTTCAGTAGAAAATGGAGTTTTCTCAATAATTTTTTCATGAGTTTGAAAATATTGTTGTTTTATTGGATTGCAAATTGATATTGTTCAGGGAGGAGCGGAGTGGTTTATGCTGTGAAACTTTATCCTGCTGGAGCAACTACCAACTCACAAGATGGAGTAACAGATATTTTCGGAAAATGCTTTCCTGTTCTTGAGCAGATGGTCGAACAAAACATGCCTTTACTGGTATTGCAGCTCGACTTTACATCAATTAATATGGCAGTTTCAAATAAAATGTGGCCTACTTACTAATGGCAGATTACAATGCACATTCATGATGGAGAAAATTCATTATAAATAAGCCACACTGGTTAGTTTCAGCCGAGAAAGGGATGGGGGAAGAGACAATATGAAAAAAAAAAATAGTATGAAAAGAGGAGATCTAGAGGAGAAGGAGAAGATAAAGATGGATTGTAGAGACAGTGAAATATTTGTAAGAAGACAAATTAGCGCCACGTCAGCTGACCGCATTTAACTCTCCAACTCTCATCTATTACCTGTAATCTTAATTATGTTCCAGAAACCTCTATTACCTGTATTTATACGGGTATATTATCTTCAATGAAATGAAATGCATCAATTCCTCTTCCTTCTCTTAGTTTCTTCTTAAAAACCAGAAACACATAGCACCCTTGAAGGATTAACTCTAAAAGTGGTATCAGAGGGAGTTAGAGGACTTCATATTTTCTATCCTCCATGGCCTCAGCCTCATCATCTACTGTAGAAAAATGGGGGTGCCGAGAAGAGAGATTCGAATGGAAAAACGAAGACAAAAACACAGAGAACACACAAATTTAAGAGGTTCACCCAAAACCGGGCTACGTCCCCTATCCCGCCTCCGCTTCACCTTCTTGTATTCACCAAAAAGATTACAAAACACACAGGGTTACAAGGATCAAAACCGATCCTACCTCGCACCCCTCTCTTTGGACAAGAAACGGAGGAACCACCGCCGGAAACGCCTCACCACGAAACTCCTCGTAGACGCCTCCAAACTATCAGCTGAAAACCGCTGAAAATCAACCTTAACCCTAGAACCGGGTTACACGCCTTTAAATAGGCCACGGAACCGAAACCCGGATATCCGCACACCCGGATATTACAATCCAAAATTTGGCTCGGGGACCGCCGCCGGGGGCTCGCCGCCCCCGGACCCCCGCGTTCGCTGGTACTTCAGTCATCGAAAGTGTTCCCCAACTCCAACAATCTCCCACTTGGTGGACATCTTCCGCAGATGAGAGCAGCTCCTCCAATCTTCCTCTTCAAACCCACGGCTGTTGCACACCACTCGAACTTAGTAACAGGAACCGCCTTGGTAAGAAAATCAGAACTGTTCTCCGCCGTGTCGACTTTCTCAAGTTGGACCACCTCTTTTTCCACCTTCTCCCGAATGAAGTGGTATTGGATGTCGATGTGCTTGGTCCTTGCATGGAAAGCTGGATTCTTGGCTAACTGTATAGCCCCTTGGCTGTCACACCACAACTTCACTGGACCCTGCTCAAATCCTAGCTCCAAGCATAACCTGCGTAGCCATATGGCCTCCTTGCTGGCATGAGTAAGAGCCATGTACTCCGCTTCCGTCGACGAGAGTGCCACCACGCATTGCCGCCGACTCATCCAACTGATAGCACCTCCAAACAGTGTGAACACATACCCACTGGTAGATCTCCTGCTATCCAAATCACCAACCTAATCTGAGTCCACGTGCCCAACCACGTCTAGGACTCCTCTATCACCAGCACCTTCAAAGCAGATAGAAAAATTTGAGGTGCCGCGCCTGAATACACGCTTCACAGCATTCCAATGCTCCTTCCCGGGCTTAGCCATATACCGGCTCAACACTTCCACAACTTGAGCAATGTCTGGGCGGGTACAAACCATGGCGTACATCAAGCTCCCAACAGCACTAGCATATGGAACATTCGTCATGTCCTCGATCTCTTCACGTGTCTTCGGGCTCATCTCAGCAGACAACTTGCTCCCAACAGGCATAGGGGCTCCCACTGGTTTGCAGTCAGCCATGTTGAATTTCTTCAACACCTCTTCGACGTACCTCTGCTGCCCTAACCAAAGCTTCCTTTTGCTCCGGTCTCTGGAAATCTGCATTCCCAAGATCACATTTGCCGGACCCAAATCCTTCATCTCGAATTTGGCCGAGAGCAACTTCTTCACCTGTTGGATCATCCTGACACTATTTCCCACCAGTAACATGTCATCAACATAAAGTGTCAAGAAAGTAAAATGCTCTCCCTTCCTCTGGAAGTACACGCAGTGGTCCGAATTCGACCTTTCAAAACCCAACTCCAGCATGTAGGTGTCGAATTTCTGGTACCACATCCTCGGAGATTGCTTAAGTCCATAAAGAGACTTCTTCAGCCTGCACATCAGATCTTCTTTGCCCTTGACCTCGAACCCCTCTGGTTGCCTCATGTATATCTCCTCCTCCAGATCCCCGTGAAGAAACGCCGTCTTCACATCCATTTGCTCAATCTCCAAATCATGCGCCGTCGCAATAGAGAGAACCAATCTGATCGACGTCAGCTTTGCTACCGGCGAGAAGATCTCGTCATAATCCACACCTTCAACTTGGGAGAAACCCTTTGCAACCAACCTTGCCTTGTACTTCTCCACGGTGCCATCAACCTTCACCTTCCGCTTGAAGATCCATTTGCATCCAATGGCCTTCCTCCCCTTGGTAGCTTGCACAGACTCCAAGTTTGATTCTTCCGCAGGGAATCCATTTCATCCACCATAGTAAGCTCCCACTGATTCGAATCAACCCTTGATCTAGCATCCCTGACAGAAATGGGATCTTCACCAAGCATGTTAAGGCAGTAATGTGCCCCAATGACACTAAGAGAATACCGGAGTGGTGCCCTTCTCTCCCTCGCCGAGCGCCTCAAAAGTGGAACATCATCAACATCATCTTCTGACCCAACATCAATGTCCACGGTCTCTTGATCGTCTGATTCGGAATCAGATTCAGCACCAACAGTAGTAGCCCCTTGAGCATCAATCTGAGAGTCAACTTCTATGCTCATACCCACTGTCTCCTCGTCTGTAGCCTTTGTCTTCCCAACTTGTGTACAAACCCGTGGACTGACTTCATGAAATACCACATCTCTGCTGAACGTCACAGTCCTGGTCACCGCGCTCCAAAGCTTGTACCCCTTGACGTCTTCTTTGTAGCCCACAAAGATGCACTTCTCAGATTTCATATCATGCTTCCCCCTCTTCTCTTTTGGGATGTGAACATAGGCATCACACCCAAACACACGAGCGTACTACAGATTTGGCCTCTTCTTGAAAATGGCTTCAAAGGGGGTACACCCCTCCACTGCAGAAGTAGGGGACCTGTTATTCAGATGGTTAGCAGTAGCCACCGCTTCAGCCTAGAACTCCGTCCCCAAACCAGCCCAACTGAGCATGCACCTGGCCTTCTCCATCAATGTCCTGTTCAGCCTCTCCGACACTCCATTCTGCTCTGGAGTGTAAGGTGTAGTTTTCTGCCGTGCAATACCCTGCTCAGTACAGTGCCGCTCAAAAGCATCAGAACAGTACTCACCTCCGTTATCAGAACGAAGGACTTTCACTTTTCTCTCTAACTGGTTCTCCACCAGGCTCTTGAAATCCTTGAACCTGTCTAGGACCTCTGTCTTGGACCTGAGAAAATAGATCCAGGAATATCGTGAAAGATCATCAGTGAAAGATACATAGTACCTGGCGCCGCCAAGAGATGGAGCTGGAGTCGGCCCAAACACATCGCTATGTATCAAATCCAGCAATCCAGTTGCCCTCGTGCCTGTTCCATAAAAGCTAACCCGGTTCTGTTTGCCAAGTAGGCAATGCTCACAGAACCCAAAGCTCGTGGTGCACTTCGACACAACATCCACCATCTGACTCGATGCCACGATCGACATCGCCTTCTCACTGATATGCCCAAGCTGATGATGCCATAGCTTGGACTGCTCCTCCTGGTCATTCTTCTGGCCTTCGGAGATAAGTGCCCCGCTTGGAACCACTGTATCAACAAGTAGTTTATACAGTGTCCCATGCCTAACTCCGTTGGCAATTACCATTGCCCCTCTAGTCATCTTGCATGAGTGCTTGTCACAACTGAAAAACACCCCTGCATCCGCCATAGATCCCACCGAGACCAAATTTCTGCTCATCTCCGGAATGTGCATCACGTTCGGAAGAGTCTTTATGATCCCATTTGACAACTTCAGCATCACTTTGCCACGCCCAACAATCTGCACAACAGTATCATCACCTAGCATGACGTCACCACCATCAAACCTCTCATACTCACAGAACCAGTGTTTATGAGGGGTCATGTGATATGAGGATCCCGTGTCAACATACCACAGATCTGTGTCTCTCTGAGCAACACATGCAGCAGCGATGTACATGTCACCGCCATCGGTCTCCTTCTTTGTACCTGAAGTTGACGCTGTCTCCTTTTTCTGAGTGGCCTTGTTTGGACACTGAGACTTAACGTGTCCATCCTCATTACACTTCCAGCACCGAATAGGCTTCTTCTCCTTCTCCCTGCTCTTGGATCTACCCCGAGACTTATCTCGAGAACCACCTTGTTTGCTATCCCTTCGTTGAGGGCGGGATCTGGATACACTCAATGCGCCCTTGCTAGCCTTCTCAGAGCCTCCTTTCCTGGTCTCCTCAGATAGAAGAGTAGCACACACCGACTCACTTGAGAGCCCCTTCTCTCCATTGCCCCCGATGGCAACAATCACATTGTCCCAAGAATCCGGCAATGAGCATAGTAGTGTAATGGCTCTATCCTCATCCGTGATTTTCTCACCAATAAAGATTAACTGACCCACAACAGTGTTGAAATTGGTCAGATGTTCTGAGAATGAATCGCCTTCCTGCATCTTCAAATTGTACCACTTCTTTCACAGTAATAATTTATTTACCAGAGACTTACTCTGGTAGAGAGACTCCAACTTCCGCCATAGACCTTTGGCCGAAGTTTCCTCCATTACATTTGTTAAGATGGAATCTGCAAGGAATAACCGAATCAAGCCCTTGGCTTTCCGATCGGCTTTCGTCCAGGCCGTAGCCGCCTCTGAAGTTGATTTGTCGGTCGGTGGTGAATCCGTTATTGCCCCCCACAAATCACGATCAACCAATAGATCTTCCATCTTCATCTTCCACGGGTCAAATCGACTTCCATCAAACTTCTCTATCTCGATCCGCACTCCACCAGAACATTTACCCACACATCATGGGATCTCAAACAGGAGGCATGTGATAGATTATAAAATGAATACAAAGGCTCCAAAAAGGTAATTAAGATCAAACTTCATTCCCTACAATGCCAATTTGATGCAATACAAATGAAAGAAGGAGAAAAATCCAAAGAGATTTTTGCTAAAATCTCTGGGTTGATCAATCAAATCAGGACCCTTAGAGGAATCTTGGAAGACCAACAAGTTGTTGATAAGCTTCTACGATCCCTCCCAAGGTCCTACAAACACATTGTCTCCTCCATACTGGAAGCACACGACATAGACACCCTGTTTGTGACTGAGCTAATGGGCTCCTTACAGTCCCATGAAGATCTTCTTGCTCAGGATGAGGCACCTTTGGATAAAGTTTTCCACACCAAGATGAACTTTAAAAATGGAGAAAAGAAAATGCAGAAAAATGGGAAGCATACCCTAAACAAAAACAAACATGTGAAGGAAGAAAAACCCAAGACGAAGAACAAGAACTCTGAGTCTTCACCCTCCTACTTATGCACTATATGTAAAAAACAAAATCATGAGAATAAGAATTGCTTTTTCAAATGCAAAAGATGCAAAACCCCGAGTCATTCAGACCAAAGGTGCTGGTATAAAAATAAAGAAGAGACAAAATTTTCAGAAACATAAGGAGACAACTATCTGTATACCTGCAATGCCAGTGTCGTGAACTCCTCTTCTCTCTGGTTCATCGACAGTGGCTGCTCTAATCACTTGGTGAACGACCAAGCCTATTTCATTAACCTTGATGAAACTTTTAAGTTTGAAGTAATCTTAGGCGACGGGAAGAAGAAAATAATTGAAGGAATGGGGACAATCTTTGTTGAAGTTGAAGAGGGAGAGCACAAGTTAATTTCAAATGTGCAATTTGTGCCAACTCTTACCCAAAATCTGCTAAGTGTTGGACAACTACTTAGAAGAGGATATAATGTCATATTCAATCAGCACAACTGCTAGATTGTGAAGACAAGCACAAACTAAGTTGTTGCCTCAGCAAAGCTAAATAACAACAACATATTTACCTTAAGAATGAAACCAACAAAACAGAATGCCCTCTCCTGCAAGCAGGTTTGCAGTCTGTCTCCGGCCAAGCTCTGACATCATAGGCTTGGTTACGTGAATTTCCCTTCTCTATCTCTGCTACAAGGAATGGTAAAGGGAGTACCTCAAACCAAATTTACCCCCCAGGTATGTGATACTTGCGCTTTGGGAAAATCCCATCGTCTTCCCATCCCTCAGTCGGCGTTTCGCAGAGCCCTGCATCCTCTCGACATTCTGCATATTGACACTTGGGGCCCTGTTAGTGTTACTTCATTGGGAGGAAAGCGCTACTACCTTCTAATCGTGGATGACTACAGCCGTTTCATGTGGCTATATCTCCTGGAGCACAAATCTGACGTTTTTCAAAACTTTCAAACATTCAAAATGATAGGCTTGGTTACGTGAATTTCCCTTCTCTATCTCTGCTACAAGGAATGGTAAAGGGAGTACCTCAAACCAAATTTACCCCCCAGGTATGTGATACTTGCGCTTTGGGAAAATCCCATCGTCTTCCCATCCCTCAGTCGGCGTTTCGCAGAGCCCTGCATCCTCTCGGCATTCTGCATATTGACACTTGGGGCCCTGTTAGTGTTACTTCATTGGAAGGAAAACGCTACTACCTTCTAATCGTGGATGACTACAGCCGTTTCATGTGGCTATATCTCCTGGAGCACAAATCTGATGTTTTTCAAAACTTTCAAACATTCAAAAACATTGTAGAAAAGCAGTTAGAGAGAAGTATTAAAACACTAAGGAGTGATAGGGGAGGAGAGTTTTTGTCTACTCATTTTATTACTTTTTGTAACACAACAGGAATCCGCCGGGAGCTCACAACTCCAGGATCTCCCCAGCAAAATGGAGTCGTGGAGCGACGCAATCGAACAATGGTGGAGATGGCCAGGGCAATGTTGCTGCATAAAGCCTGCCCAAAGGAACTATGGGGAGAAGTAGTTACCACTGTTGTATACATACTAAATAAATGCCTAACAAAATCTCTGCCTGGCCGCACTCCTTATGAAGCCCTGATGAAGGACAAGCGAAATCTATCTCACCTGAAAATCTTTGTCTCTATTGCCTACGTCCACAAAACCAGAGAAAAGGCGGACAAGCTTACCGAAATGAGCATTAAGTGCATTTTAATTGGCTACAGTAATGAAAGTGTTGGGTATTGTAGCTACAATTACCTTGATTTGAAGAAGTGTTCCTGTGAACTAAGTTGAATTGAGATGTATTTGATGTTGTTCTCTAGTTATGTGTTTGCAGGTCTTAATGCTAAGTGCACACCAAAGTCAGGTTGCAATGGATCACCAAACACAGTTCTAAACAGTGTAATCCCTCATTGTGTAGAACAAAGTGTTGGTCCATGTGTAATCTCTCTTTTGGGGTGTACTTCATATACTCATAACTGAAGGTTTTCAAGCTTGAGGAGTGGAGCAGGTTTTCAGGAAAAGAAAAGAAATTTTTGCTGAGTCAATTCGTCGAGATGTCACGTGAACTCCCGACGAATCTCGACGAATCCAGACAGAAGCCAAATTTCCAGTCTGAAGAAGAAATTTCTGTGGCTAAGTCAATTCGTCGAGATGCCACGTGAACTCCCGACGAATCTCGACGAATCCAGACAGAAGTCAAAAAGACAGTCTTGTGAAGAAAAATCTGCAGCTAAGTCCATTCGTTGAATGTTCTCGTGAACTCCCGACGAATCCCGACGAATGAAAACAGAAGGTGTTTTTCACGGGTTGTTCAGTGTTTTTCTGTGGCTAAGTCAATTTGTCGAATGTTCACGTGAAGTCTCGACGAATGACGGACAGACGGATTTCAAATTTCAGTTTCGTTTTCCAAAATTAGGGTTGGCCGACATGTACAGTACACGTGGCGACCCCTCCTTGTCTGTCGCCCGAGCCGTTGGAGATTTCCCTATAAATAGTCTTTTATTTTAGGGCAAATAGAAGATCTCTCGATTGTTAAAAGAAAAAGAAGAAGCCAATCGTCTTC
This sequence comes from Dactylorhiza incarnata, assembly GCA_033032865.1. NCBI lineage: Eukaryota > Viridiplantae > Streptophyta > Magnoliopsida > Asparagales > Orchidaceae > Dactylorhiza > Dactylorhiza incarnata. Next base: position 846,206 of record JAWHQI010000170.1, read on the forward strand.
TTCCTCGCGTGCTGGAGAAGTTTTCTGAGATCTAACTTCTGCGCCTCTCAAGTTTCGTTCTTCAGTGGTGCTAAAGATTTCTCAGATAAGAAGGCCTTTGATCAAGTTGCTGCTCTCAATATTGAAGATCTTTTCGATTTAATCAAAGGGCCTACTCAGATCAGGTTTGCCGATTCTTCATTCTTCCTAATCCTTGAAGATCCAAGCTTCCACTCTAAAGGAAGAAGAAGATTCAGTCTCTCCAAATCTGAAGTTAATCTCTATTGAGATTCAAGAGAAGTTTCATTTTAAACTTTATTTAATTTCTGTAGGAGTTGTTTACTCCGAGTTATTTCTGTAGGAGTTGTTTACTCCGAGTTATTTTGTAGGAGTTGTTTACTCCGAGTTGTAAGAGTTGTTTACTCCGAGTTGTAGGAAGTTTATCTTCCGAGTTGTAGGAGTGTTGTCTCCGAGCTTGTAGGAGCCGTTATCTCCGAGTGTAGGATTTGTTGATAAATCCGAGTTTTGGTGAAGTTGCCGACGCTAGCCCGAAGTGCTAGATAGGCGGAGCGGGAGAGAGGACTACCCACATCGGGGAACCTCTATAAAATCCTTGTGTCTGTGCTGTGCTTTATTGTGTTCATTTATGTGTTATATTTTAATTCCGCGTAAAGACATAGAATCCACCTATTCACCCCCTCTAGGTGATTTAGGCCGCAACTAGATACTTTCAATTGGTATCAGAGAGAGGTTGTTCGTTAAAAGGTTAACACCTTGAACAAGATCTTTAAATCTAGTTGCAAGAGCAAGTTTGTCTGAAATGGAAAAATCCAAGGATTCTCTCAAGATGCTCGTCTGTTCTAAGGAGAACTTCCCTATGTGGAAGGAAAGAATGAAGTTCTACATGGAAGCCACCGACCCAAGAATTTTTCAGATAGTAGAGGAAGGTCCCCATGTTCCTATGAAGCCATCGTCAATAAATTCAGCTATTATGATTCCCAAGAAAATGTTGGAGCTAGACAAAGATGAGATTGCCCTCGTCATCTTGGACAAGAAGGCAAAGAACATTATTGCTGGTACAATGGACGATTCAATGCTACAAAATCTTATACACTGCAAGTCTGCCAAGGAAATGTGGGACTCCATAGTTGTTCTTCTGGAAGGTACTGAAGAAGTGAGGGATGACCGAAGATCGTTGCTGAACCAAGAATACGAAGCATTCAAGCAAGATCCAAGAGACTCCATTTCTGATACTTATGAGAAGTTCTTTAAGATCGTCAACGGTCTTAAGAACTATGATCGGGAATTCACCGTTGGAGAACTAAATGACAAGTTCTTGAGATCCCTAACGAAAGAATGGGATACCAAGGCTATTGCTATCCGGGAATTCGGAAAGTTGGCTACGATGGAGCCACAAATATTGTTTGGCAAGCTTCTCTCACATGAACTAAAACTGAGTATTAGAAAAGCTGAAGAAGAAGGATGCTCCACTTCTGGAAGGGAGAACTCTGTGGCACTGAAGGCCAAAGAGTCAAGAAGAGGTAAAGCTAGATCATTTGAAAAGACACAGCCGTCAGATGAAGACGATGAGTCTGTGGATTGTTCATCAAGCTCAGACATGTCTGATGGGGAGTTCTCTTCACTCGCCAAGAAATTCAAGAAATTGCTCAGAAAAAGGAGCCAAAGAAGGTCAAGGCGTGATGATGAACATCACAAGAAAGAACACAGCAACGACAGGTATAAAACCAAACCGAATAAACATGTTTCGACTGATATTGTTTGTTATTGTTGTAATAAGCCAGGACATATAAGTACGGAATGTCCATACAAAAAGAAGAAAGAGAAGAAATCCTTCAAGGGGAAAAGGAAAGAAGAAAAGAGCTTCTTAGCAAAGAAGACCAAGACTCTTAGTGACAGTGACTCAGGGAAGTCAAGCTCAGATGAAGAAGCCTATTTTGGGCTTATGACACATTCAGATGAGGAAGGAAGTGTCTCCTCATACAAAGGGAAGGTAAACTCGCACACTCCTCTTTCTGCATCTGAGACTGACTCCAATGCAAATGAAGGCTATTCTTCAGAGGTAGATTCAGATTTAATGACTCAGTACAAAGCCGTTTTGGAAGGATTTGACAAATGCCGCAAGGTAGTCAAATCTCAAGCAAAAGAGATTAAATCTCTCAAGACGATGGAATCAGATTTGAGGGAGGAAATTGAAATATTAACTCCTCTCAAAGATGAAGTCCAAATCTTGAAAGATGAACTTCAAAGCTCTACTGAATTATTAAATCTTAAGGAGAAGTTTATAAATGAATTAGAAGAAAAGTTAGTGGTGGAAAGGAAGATAGTTGAAAGCTTCTCCAAACCAAAAACTATTCTTCCAATCATTGAAAGATTTTCTGCTCCTGCGAAGGTTAGTGGCCTTGGTCATAAGGCTGAAAGTAGTAAGGTTGCTAAGAAAAGAGCTGTTAAAGGTAAGGGCAAGGTTGACCAAAATAAAACCCGTCCCCGATGCTTCGAAACAACTGCTTTCAAGGCACCTTATGAAAAAGTAATCCCCAAGGATTATGGTTCATTTGTACATGGATCAGTTATTAAGAAAGCACCAAAGATTAAATCAATTGTTGCTAAATCTCATGAAGAGAAGAAGGAGTCATGTGTGTGTTGCAACCACGAGGCTTCTACTTCTAAGAATATTGCTCCTGCTAAACTCCCCGTTCAAAAGTTAAAACAGGATAACAAGAGAAGATACAATCGATTTGATTGTTGGTGTTGTGGCAAGATTGGTCACTTCGCCATAGATTGTTGGTTTAACCCCAGGAACGTCAAGACTCCACGGGTTAACAATGTAAGAATGACCCCTTGCAATGTTAACACTCCGGGTGGTGTTGATCTAACCAGAAACCTAGGACCCAAATCCTTTTGGGCTCCTAAGGGGTATTAATCTGTGTTTGCAGGTATGTCCAAAGGCCAACCAAAACTCTGATCAGGCATTTGGACAAGTGGATGTTCATGGTACATGACCAGAACATAGAAGAAATATAGTATGGTTGTTGAAAAGCTTAGGAAATCAGTCTAGACACTGAAACTCTAAGAGGGAGATAAGACTAAGGGGGAGAAAAGATTGAGGGGGAGCTGATTCTACATATACTACTCCTATGCAGTTGCTGAGGGGGAGCTCTGATCTCTCATGCTTTTTCTTCCCTATCTGAAGTAGTCAGAAAGGGGGAGAGAAGTTGAATTTGCAAGAGAATTTGAAGTTGGGAGGAATTGGCATAGTTAGAATTGGCAAAGTTAGAATTGGCAAAGTTGAAAGAGAAAGTTGAAAGCGAGAGAAAGTTGAAAAAGTTAAGTTTTTAACTCTCCTTATCTATTTGATATATATTTATTTAAGTGCAATTCAACTCAGTACATAGGTTCTGACTTCTTCAAATAGGGGGAGATTGTTGGGTATTGTAGCTACAATTACCTTGATTTGAAGAAGTGTTCCTGTGAACTAAGTTGAATTGAGATGTATTTGATGTTGTTCTCTAGTTATGTGTTTGCAGGTCTTAATGCTAAGTGCACACCAAAGTCAGGTTGCAATGGATCACCAAACACAGTTCTAAACAGTGTAATCCCTCATTGTGTAGAACAAAGTGTTGGTCCATGTGTAATCTCTCTTTGGGGGTGTACTTCATATACTCATAACTGAAGGTTTTCAAGCTTGAGGAGTGGAGCAGGTTTTCAGGAAAAGAAAAGAAATTTTTGCTAAGTCAATTCGTCGAGATGTCACGTGAACTCCCGACGAATCTCGACGAATCCAGACAGAAGTCAAATTTCCAGTCTGAAGAAGAAATTTCTGTGGCTAAGTCAATTCGTCGAGATGTCACGTGAACTCCCGACGAATCTCGACGAATCCAGACAGAAGTCAAATTTCCAGTCTGAAGAAGAAATTTCTGTGGCTAAGTCAATTCGTCGAGATGTCACGTGAACTCCCGACAAATCTCGACGAATCCAGACAGAAGTCAAAAAGACAGTCTTGTGAAGAAAAATCTGTAGCTAAATCCATTCGTCGAATGTTCTCGTGAACTCCCGACGAATCCCGACGAATGAAAACAGAAGGTGTTTTCACGGGTTGTTCAGTGTTTTTCTGTGGCTAAGTCAATTCGTCGAATGTTCACGTGAAGTCTCGACGAATGACGGACAGACGGATTTCAAATTTCAGTTTCGTTTTCCAAAATTAGGGTTGGCCGACATGTACAGTACACGTGGCGACCCCTCCTTGTCTGTCGCCCGAGCCGTTGGAGATTTCCCTATAAATAGTCTTTTATTTTAGGGCAAATAGAAGATATCTCTCGATTGTTAAAAGAAAAAGAAGAAGCCAGCCGTCTTCTTCCTCGCGTGCTGGAGAAGTTTTCTGAGATCTAACTTCTGCGCCTCTCAAGTTTCGTTCTTCAGTGGTGCTAAAGATTTCTCAGATAAGAAGGTCTTTGAACAAGTTGCTGCTCTCAATATTGAAGATCTTTTCGATTTAATCAAAGGGCCTACTCAGATCAGGTTTGCCGATTCTTCATTCTTCCTAATCCTTGAAGATCCAAGCTTCCACTCTAAAGGAAGAAGAAGATTCAGTCTCTCCAGATCTGAAGTTAATCTCTATTGAGATTCAAGAGAAGTTTCATTTTAAACTTTATTTAATTTCTGTAGGAGTTGTTTACTCCGAGTTATTTCTGTAGGAGTTGTTTACTCCGAGTTATTTTGTAGGAGTTGTTTACTCCGAGTTGTAGGAGTTGTTTACTCCGAGTTGTAGGAAGTTTATCTTCCGAGTTGTAAGAGTGTTGTCTCCGAGCTTGTAGGAGCCGTTGTCTCCGAGTGTAGGATTTATTGATAAATCCGAGTTTTGGTGAAGTTGCCGACGCTAGCCCGAAGTGCTAGATAGGCGGAGCGGGAGAGAGGACTACCCACATCGGGGAACCTCTATAAAATCCTTGTGTCTGTGCTGTGCTTTATTGTGTTCATTTATGTGTTATATTTTAATTCCGCGTAAAGACATAGAATCCACCTATTCACCCCCCTCTAGGTGATTTAGGCCGCAACTAGATACTTTCAGAAAGCAAGGGGTACAAATTGTTGGAGCCCTCACTAATAAACTCTTCATTTCAAGGGATGTAACCTTCGATGAAGACAATAAATGGAATTGGGCCTCAGATCCTATCTCGGCACACCCGTTGGAGCTGCTGGTTGAGCTGGAATTACCTACCAACTCCCTCCTTGCAGACCCCATTTCTCCTCAGCAAGATATCGAGCCCGATTTGGATTCATCACCGCCCCAGAAAACAAAGACATTGGAAGAAATATATAGAATAGCAGAACATGTTCTATTCACTTCTGCTCCAACCACATACGATGAAGCTGTGAAAATAAAAGACTGGAGGGATGCAATGAGAGATGAGATCGAAGCAATTGAAGCCAATAAAACCTGGACTCTGGTCTCTAGGCCAACTGACAAAACTGTCATTGGACTAAAATGGGTATACAAATTGAAGCAAAATGAAGACGGCTTCATTCTCAAGCACAAAGCCCGTCTCGTTGCTAAGGGGTACACCCAGGTACCTGGAGAAGACTATGGAGAAACGTTTGCTCCAGTGGCAAGGATGACCACCGTTTGCTTGATGCTTGCGCTTGCAACCCAATTCCAATACCCCTTATACCAACTAGATGTAAGATCAGCCTTTCTTAACGGCAAACTGTCTGAAGAAGTATACGTACCAACCAGAGGGATTCAAGAGAAGAGGAGAAGAAGACAGTGTATGAACTCTATAAGACGCTCTATGGGCTCAAGCAAGCCCCTCGTGCTTGGCACGAGAATATTACCAAGTTCTTCATGAATGAAGGCTTCTCCGGGAGTCCCAATGAACCTACATTGTTCATAAAACAAGAATGAAATACAAAGATAGTGGCATGCTTATATGTGGACGATCTCATTGTTACCGGAAACAATCAATCCGGGATTCTGGAATTCAAAAGAAAAATGAATCAACAATATCAAATGACTGATTTGGGCCCTCTGAAATTTTTTAGGACTCTAAATCAAACACCTTGCCGGCGGCATTTTCATCACTCAAGAACTATACCTCTCTAACCTTCTGAAGAAACACAGATTGGAAAACAACAATCCAACAGTCACTCCAATGGCTACCAAAGAAAAATTAACAGCAAAATAGGAGGAAGAAGAAGGGGCAGATGAAGAGGAATATCAGAGCATTGTCGGCTCCTTGATCTATCTCACGAATACCCGACCTGATATTGAGAATTCTGTCAATATCGTCGCGCGGTTTGTGAGTAAGCCAGGGAAAACTCATCAAGCAGCCGCCAAACGCATCCTCCGGTACCTGCAAGGAACAAAGCACTTTGGCTTGTTCTATCAAAGAGATAAAATTGCAGACATAATAGGATTTGTTGACTCGGACTGGGCCGGAGACATCAACGACAGAAAAAGCACTGTCGGCTACCTCTTTCTGCTGGGATCAAAACCTATATCATGGAGCTCAAGGAAACAACATTCAGTAGCCCTCTCAACCACGAAAGCGGAGTACATGACACTTAACGCTACTGCCTGTGAGGCCATATGGCTAAAACGGGTCCTATGTGAAATCTGCTAAAAAAAAGGAAGAAGTGATCACTTTTCACTGTGATAACATGTCAGCCATCGCGCTATCCAAGAATCCGGTATATCACAGTCGGAGCAAATATATTGAAATATGCTTCCATTTCATCTGCGAATTGATCGAAGAACTTTTCCCTAGCCAGGAACAGCTCGCCGACATCCTCAAAAAACCATTGCCGAGGGAGCACTTCGTCGAACTGAGGAAAAGGATTGGAGTAATCGACGACACAAATTTAGAGGGGATGTAAGAAGACAAATTAGTTTCACGTCAGCTGACCGCATTTAACTCTCCAACTCTCATCTATTACCTGTAATCTTAAATATGTTCCAGAAACCTCTATTACTTGCATTTATACGGGTATTATCTTCAATGAAATGAAATGCATCAATTCCTCTTCCTTCTCTTAGTTTCTTCTTAAAAACCTGAAACACATAACACCCTTGAAGGATTAACTCCAACAATATTATGTTGAAGAGGAATTAGAAGTGTGAATAAGAAGAAACTGCAAGCGAGAATATAGGGGAGAAGAATGAATGCATTTAGTCGCTTTGTAGTTTCCTAGAAATCTACATCACTTGAGACTTATTACATGAATTACATGAAATCTCATTCATCATGCCCCTTTATGGAAAGATTTGATCATATCTGCCAGCTTTATCTTGATTGCGTGTGTTGGAATGTAACGCCTCTTACATGAGCCTGAACCGGGCGGTTCAGGGCTTACTCGGTTTTCCCAAACCCTCATCGGCTAGGGTTATACATAAAAAGGGTCATCCAGAGTATCGCATTGCAGTCGGCTATACCAAAATCGCAAAGTGTGAGTGTTCCTTGTTCGTTCTTTAGAGGGTTCCACGATAGAGGCCTTCGGCTAGGGTTCTCGGAGAGGGATTGAGTCGATCGCCTCTAAAGGATCAAGGCGACTCTGACTGGATCGGAGCAGTGAAGGTGCGACTTCTTCTGGTGAAGGCTCTCCGGCTAGTTTGACTGGATCGGAGCAGTGAAGGTGCGACTTCTTCTGGTGAAAGCTCTCCGACTACTTCGAGGAGCAAGAGGGAGTCAAATCACTCACATATCCGTTGTTATGTCGAGAAGGGTGGAGATCGGTGTTGGGTTGATCGCCGACGATTTTGAAACTTGTTTGTTGAGACAAACCTTGGTGCTCCAGGTTTCTTTATTTTGTTTCAACCTCCATGTGCTCTAAATATCTCTGATTATAATGGATCCTTCTCCGGTGCTCTCCCCGTAGATGTAGGAGTTTGACTCCAAACCACGTTTATCTCTGTGTCGCTTATTTTCTGCATTGATTTCTATTTATTATTTCCGGTTAATTACTTCGCTGTGCACTCCGCGGCGTTGAGAGGAATCACTCCAAAAGAATAACAAATTGGTATCAGAGGCAGGTTCCGGTTCTAGAAATCTCTAAGCAAAGAGAATGGCGGGAAAATTCGAGATTCCCAAGTACGACGACAATATCGATTTCGGTCTATGGCAGAAACGGATCAAGGCGGTTCTCGTTCAGCAAAATCTCCATAAGACACTTCTTGGCAAGGAGAAGTCCGAGAAAGATGGAGATGAATGAGACGAATTAGATCTGAAGGCCATTAGCACAATTCAGTTGTGCTTAGCAGACGAAGTGATGTACAATGTAGTCGACGCTGAGACTACGTCAGACTTGTGGAAGAAATTGGAGGAGTTCTATATGTCAAAGTCGCTCACGAACAAACTCCACGTCAAGAAGCAGTTATACAGTCTAAGGATGTCCGAAAGTACCCTGTTGCTGGAGCATATGAATGTGTTTAACAAACTTATCTCTCAGTTGCGCAGTATGGACGTGAAGGTTGAAGAAGAAGATCATGCTCTTCTTCTGCTATCTTCGTTGCCTAAGTCTTTTGATCACTTAGTCACCACGATCCTTTATGAGAAGGATACTCTGAAGATGGAAGAAGTGATGAGTACACTGATATCGAATGAAACAAGAAGCAAGTCAGGTTCAAGCATCGGTGAGGGTCTACTGGTGAAGAGCAACGAACCGATCAGAGACAGATCTAAGGACAGAGGCAAGAAGGGAAACAGGTTCAGGTCTAAGTCCAAAGGCCGTAACAACAGATGTCACTACTGCAAAGAAGAGGGTCACTGGAAAGCTAATTGTCCGAAGAAGAAGCAAAAGGAGAAACAACACGAACCACAACAGGCGGCAGTGGCATCCGATAGTGAGCCAGATGCTGATGTGCTGCATATGTATTCTACCGTTGACACTACAGATGCATGGATTCTGGATACCGGGTGTTCCTATCACATGTGTCCAAATAAAGAGTGGTTTCACAGCTTCAGGTCATGTGATGGTGGTTGTGTTCTGATGGTGAACAATTCAGAGTGCAGAACTTTAGGGATTGGAAATATCAGGATTAAGATGTTTGACGGAACAGTCAGAACATGTGTTCCTATCACATGTGTCCAAATAGAGAGTGGTTTCACAACTTCAGGTCATGTGAGGTGGTCGTGTTCTGATGGAGAACAATTCAGAGTGCAGAACTTTGGAGATTGGAAATATCAGGATTAAGATGTTTGACGGAACAGTCAGAACATACAGATGTCAGATATGTGCATGATTTGAGAAATAGTCTGATTTCTCTAGGCACTTTGGAGGCGTCTGGATACTCCTATATTGGTGACAGTGGCTATCTGAAAGTCAAGAAGGGCGCTTTAGTGGTGATGAAAGGAGAGCGTTCAGGCACCCTCTACAGATTGATTCACACTACAATAACAGGTTATACAATAGTTTCTATTTCTACAGATGAGGATTCCTCTCTGATATGGCATGCTAGGCTTGGCCACATGAGTGAAAGAGGATTGCTAGAGTTACACAAGAAAAGTCTGCTGAAAGGGGTGAAAACGTGCAAGCTTGAATTTTGTGAGACGTGCATTCTCGGGAAACAGAGCAAAGTGAAGTTTGCAACATCCAGCAAAAGAAGCAAGCAGATTCTGGAGTACATACACTCAAATGTTTGGGGTCAAGCCCCAGAGCCATCACTTCGAGGTGCCAGGTATTTTGTGACCTTCATCGACGATTTCTCAAGGAAGGTCTGGATCTACTTTTTTAAGCACAAATCCGAAGTGTTTGAGAAGTTCAAGATCTGGAAGACCACAGTAGAGAAACAAATTGGGCAGAAAGTTAAATATCTCAGATCTTACAATGACGGTGAATATACCTCAAGTGAGTTTTCTGCAACCAAGAGGGCATCACTCGACATCTCACCATCCCAGGTACACCGCAACAGAATGGAGTTGCAGAAAGAATGAACATAACACTACTAGAAAGAGCTCGATGCATGCGACTGTTTTCTGATCTACCGAAGTCTTTCTGGGCTGAATCTATAAATACTGTCTGTTATCTAGTGAATCGTTCTCCATCCATGTCACTAGATCTGAAGTCCCCACAGGAAGTATGGTTAAGTAAACCAGTTGATTACTCTAACATTCATATTTTTGGATGCCCTGTTTTTTGCACTGTTGCAGGATTCAGAGAGGACAAAGCTGGATGCTAAGTCCAAGAAATGCATTTATCTGGGCAAGAAGGTGGGCACCAAAGGATTCAAGATATGGAATCCTGAAACCAAGAAAGTCGAGCTGAAGCATAATGTTGTCTTTGATGAGGCTTCTATGCTGAAGAAGTCTCAGTCACAAGCCAAAGAGGTAGAGAAGTCTCAAGACTCACCAGTGGAGTTGGAGTTGGATGGAAGTGACAACGCAGACGACCATGATGGTGACTCTTCTGACTCTGATGGGACATACGCCGTTCAACCTGCTGGAGCGGAGCCGTACTCGATTGCTAGAGGAAAGGCTAGGAGAGAAGTCAGGCTTCCTCTCAGGCTACAGGACACTGTACCATATGCCTTTCAGGTGATTTCTTCAGATCCATGTTCATTTCAAGAAGCTATGGAGAGCAGAGACAGTTCTCAGTGGAAAGATGCGATGGTGGAAGAGATGGAGTCTCTTCAGAAGAACAAGACATGAGATTTGGTTACTTTACCAAAAGGAGCCAAAGCAATCAGTTCAAAGTGGGTGTTCAAAAGAAAGGAGTCCAGATCAGTGGAGATACAAAGCCAGATTCGTAGTCAAGGGGTTCGCGCAGAAAAAAAGAGTTGATTTCGATGAAATCTTCTCACCTGTGGTGAAGCACTGTTCGATTTGGGTGATACTTACTATGGTAGCCAACTAGCCATGTGAGATATGGAGCTGGAGCAGATGAACGTGAAGACTGCTTTTCTTCACGGCAGCCTAGAGGAGGAGATCTATATACTGCAGCCTGAAGGGTTCATTCGAGCTTGTGACGAGAAAAAGGTGTTCAAGCTAAAAATGTCTCTTTATGGTCTGAAGCAGGCTCCGAGGATGTGGTACAAAAGGTTTGACACCTTTATGATATCACATGGCTACATCAGGAGCCAGTACGACAGTTGTGTCTACTACAGATTTCTTGCAGACGGTACTATTCTGATTCTGATGTTTTATGTTGATGATATGCTAATTGCTTGCAAGTCAGCCAGAGAGATTCAGAAACTCAAGCAGAAGCTACATGCTGAATTTGGGATGAAAGATCTCGGTCACGCTCAGAAGATCCTTGGGATGGAGATCAAGTGAGACAAAAAGAAAGGTATGTTATGGCTATCGCAGACCGGATACATTCAGAAGATACTAGAAAAGTTCAGCATGATGGAATCTAAAGTTGTCACTACTCCGTTGGGACAACGATTCAGATTATCATCACTTCAGTGTCCGTCCACATAAGAGGAACGTCAGAAGATGCTCAGAGTGTCGTATGCTAGTGCGGTAGGATGCTTGATGTACGCGATGATATGTACGAGACCAGATCTCGCTCAGGCAGCGAACGTTGTTAGCAGATACATGACAAATCCAGGACGACAACACTGGGATGCAGTCAAGTGGATTCTACGATACATAAAGGGTACGCCAGACGTCAGTTTACTTTTCAAAAGGAGCGAGCGTGGTGGAGCTCCAGAGGGATTTGTGAATTCTGACTACGCTGGAGACCTTGACAGAAGGAGATCCACTTCTGGGTACATCTTCCTTCTAGGTGGAGGTCCCATCAGTTGGAAAGCCACTCTTCAAGATATAGTAGCTCTGTCCACGACTGGGGTAGAGTATATCGCCGCGGTGGAGGCTGCAAAAGAAGCCATCTGGCTCAGAGGTCTCACTCAGGAGCTCCGGATTTCTCATGAGTCGGTGAAGCTGCATTGCGACAGTCAAAGTGCAATTTGTCTTGCAAAGGATCCGGTCTATCATGCAAGGACAAAACACATTGATGTGCGCTATCACAAGCTCAGGGAGTTCAGTGGAGGAGGCCAAATTCAGTTGCTGAAAGTGTCCACAGAGGATAATGTTGCAGATATGTTGACAAAGCCCCTAACAAGAGTTAAGTTCAAGCACTGTCTTGACTTGGCTCACATCTGCATCTGCTGATCGTGGTGACCCCAGGGAGAGGGGGTGCTTCCGGGAAAAGATCCAAGCTGGAGGTGAAGCATACTATGAAAAGAGCGTCAATGTGGAGATTGTTGGAATGTGCCGCCTCTTACATGAGCCTGAACCGGGCGGTTCAGGGCTTACTCGGTTTGCCCAAATCCTCATCGGCTGGGGTTATATACATAAAAGGGGTCATCCAATGTATCGCATTGCAGTCGGCTATACCAAAATCGCAAAGTGCGAGTGTTCCTTGTTCGTTCTTTAGAGGGTTCCACGAGAGAGGCCTTCGACTAGTGTTCTCAGAGAGGGATTGAGTCGATCGCCTCTAAAGGATCATGGCGACTCTTGACTGTATCGGAGCAGTGAAGGTGCGACTTCTTCTGGTGAAGGCTCTCCGACTAGTCTGACTGGATCGGAGCAGTGAAGGTGCCGCTTCTTCTGGTGAAGCCTCTCCGGCTACTTCGAGCAAGAGGGAGTCGAATCACTCACAGATCCATTGTTGTGTCGAGAAGGGTGGAGATTGGTGTTGGGTTGATCGCCGACGATTCTGAAACTTGTTTGTTTAGACAAACCTTGGTGCTCCAGGTTTCTTTATTTTGTTTCAACCTCCATGTACTCTAAATATCTCTGATTATAGTGGATCCTTCTCCGGCGCTCTCCCCGTGGATGTAGGAGTTTGACTCCGAAACACCTATATCTCTATGTCGCTTATTTTCTACATTGATTTCTATTTATTATTTCCGGTTAATTACTTCGTTGTGCGCTCCGTGGCGTTGAGAGGAATCGCTCCAAAAGAATAACATGTGTGCTCATGATTATGGTCCTGAGGGTCATTTTATGGCAGGCAATTGACTATTAGAGCAAATCTGTCAATATTGCTACACAATGGATGAAGAATTTGTACATGCAATTTGGAAATTGAAAATTTTCATCATAGAACTTGATTTTTTTCAAACACCAACTCCATAGAATGGGCATACCATGAAATTATTATATTAAAGCTTCTTTCTTTCCAATGCTTTCATAGGTCCATGGAGAAGTTGCAGATCCAAATGTTGACATTTTTGACCGCGAAAAAGTGTTTATTGAGAGAATTTTAGAACCATTGGTTCAAAAGCTTCCCCATCTTAAAGTAGTGATGGAGCATATAACCACCATGGATGCCGTAAAGTTTATCATGTCGAGCAGAGAAGGTGTGTTAATTTCAACATTCCTTCTTTCCGCCCTTCTTAGTTTTCCTTTCTCTCTGTGAAATTTGCTTTTATAAAGCATGTCTATAACTTTCACTGCGAGTAAAACTTTCAAAGTTTTGCAGGTTACATCGCGGCAACGGTGACACCGCAGCATCTTGTGCTTAATCGAAATGCTTTGTTTCAAGGTGGTTTACAGCCTCACAGTTACTGTCTTCCTGTGTTGAAGAGAGAAGTTCACAGTATGTTCTCATTATTCTTTAGCTGATCAAGATAATTCATTTTTTTTTTGTAAACTTGATCTTTCATGTTCCTTACTTCAAGCCTCTCTAAGAACACTATTGCTGGGATTTAAAAACAAACAAGGAATTAAAATGGAAGGCAAGGTCAATTGCTGACCAGTGCATCCATTTGTGGTCCATAATTTTGTCACAAATGGCTAATATATTGTGGCGAAAAGCCATTCTTATACTTTGATGACAGGGAGAGCCATTGCATCAGCTGTAACCAGCGGGAGCAGGAGGTTCTTCCTGGGGACTGATAGCGCTCCCCATGAGAGGAATCGTAAAGAATGTTCGGCCGGATGTGCCGGCATTTTCAATGCTTCCACCGCGTTATCACTCTACGCTCGTGTTTTCGAAGAGGTGAATCAAATCAAACTTCAATGTAATTTCTTCACCTGCATCCGTGTCATTCTTTCATTCATTCATTTGCATCATCTCTGCATCCAGGCCGGCGCGCTCGACAAGCTGGAGGCATTCACGAGCTTCAACGGGCCAGATTTTTATGGCCTGGAGCGAAATTCCTCAAAGATCTTGCTGGAGAAAACCCCATGGAGGGTGCCAGGATCATACGTGTTTGCATCAGGAGAACTAATACCCATGTGTGCTGGTCAAATGCTCGATTGGCTCCCATCTCTTTTCTGATGGAAAATTTGTGTTCCTGTTGAATTTCAGTTGCTCTAATTTCTCTTCCTTTCAAAATTTTAACTATACCCTGCACCATCTTTTGATCTAATTCTTCCTGTGATATGCGTTTGTTTTTCTAAACATGCGTAGGAAAGCTTGAATAAAGGCCGAAAATTGTCCACAAATTAATGCTTAAAAAGACCATTTTCATCTTGTTTTTTGTTACTTTGCGTTGTGGAGACCAGAGTAGAATGGTCGAACAGACAAAAAATTAAAATACAGAAGACATATTTACGTGGTTCACCTCAAGATGACCCACTACGTCCACGGACAGTAGATCAAGAAGATAGGTGGTTACAGAAAAGTGGGTGAATTTCAGATTTCTGAATACCGTAACACTTTGATTAATAGCAGAACGAAACACGTTTCAACTACGCATGTCATTTATCGATTGCACGTCGTCCTCACTAACCTCAAGGGCATCGATCTTGTTGACATGACCACCATGAACGTAAAGAAGTCGACAAAGATGAGCTCATGCGATTGGCCTCTCGATCTCGTCCCTGGGTAATTACAACTAGAGTGTAAGTTACAATATTAGTCTTGGTTGCCTGAGTTTGTTGTATTGAGCGGGTAGAGCCAGCTAACATTCTCATTGTTTTATATATACCCCCATGAGACATTAGAATAAGTGATTATCCGACGTCAAATTGAATGATCGACCCCTTCTCATATTGGAAATATCCGCAAAGGGGTTATCAAAATATGATCGGTGTAGATCGACTACCAACATAGATGATTGTAACTCTCAGTATTTATTGTTCAGCGAGTCCATCCAATAGTTTTGGTGTATGTGTTATATACACTATTTTTGTATATAACACTATTTTTTTGTATATAACACTATTTTTGAATGATCGACCCCTTCTTATATTTTAAATTAAATTATTTTCATAAAACAATTATAATAAATATTTTGACAAAAATATCTGCAAACAACAAAATTAATTCCTTTAGAACTGCGAATAATAAAAAATTACTAATAAACGAATTCTATCTGCGAATAACCGCTTATTGTATGTATATAGTCAGATTACCCCCATTCTTATCCCAAAATATCATTCCAAAAAAACGCAATTTCTTATCCCACCTATAAAATCCTCTTCCGTCCACAAATCCACCATCCATCCATCCCCCAAAATCCTTCCGCTCTCGTCTTCCGATCGAGCCGATTCGGCGGCGATCGTCGAGATGGAGACGGTAGAGGAAGAGGCGGAGGAGTACGGCTGGAGGGAGGTCATGCTTCCTCGTCTGATACCAGTGCCTCATCGGCCGGAGCTGGAGCGGGAACCGGCCGGGGAGCGGCGGCGCGGACGCGACATTCTTGTCGCCATCGATCACGGACCCAATAGCCTGCATGCTTTTCATTGGGCGCTCGCTAATCTCTGCCGCCTCGCCGATACCGTCCATCTCCTTCTCGCCGTCTCCAGTACAACCATCTTCTTCGTCCCCCTCCCCCAGATTCTTCTATGAAATGAAATGCTCTTTACTCTTTATATATATATATATAATATATATATATGTAATTAATCGTATTTTAATTTTACCTGTGAGTTTGAGGATCTGCTTGATATATAATCTGGCAAATTAATGAATTAGAGTAGAATTTTATCAGCTTTCTCATATCAATGCAGCTAATAAGGCCGAGATTTTTATTTGTATTTCAATCATGTCAGAAACCAATAAGTAGATTGTTCAACGTAACCTTCTATAAATAATAAACGAGACATTTGTTGTTGTTTTTTCCCTCTTTATAATATAATTATTGTGTGGCTAAAATCTAAAATGACTAAAGAGCTTTCAGGTCAATATGTGATGATTTTGTAGATATTAGATTATGGAGTGCTGTATAAATAGTTGTGGTTGTTGTTGTTGTATATTTGATATAAAAGTATGATGGAACACATGCAGGTGTGCATAATGAGGTGGTGTATGAGAAGAGCCAGGAGCTTATGGAGAAGCTGGCTTCCGTGGCTTTGCAGACTATCATGGTGAGATTTATTATTAATCCTTCCAAGAATGCATGGTTCTTCTACTCAACAAGAGAAGCAAAGCATAGCCAAGTATTCATCACAGGTGAGGACAGTTGCTCGAATTGTGGAGGGCGACCCCGGGAAGGTGATATGTCGGGAGGCAGACAGGCTGAAGCCAGTCGCAGTCGTCATGGGCACAAGAGGGAGGGGCATCATTCAGAGGTATATATATTAAACAATTTTTTACCATTTTCATTTCCCTGCCTAAATTATATGACTATTTTCGTGCTCCCCTTGTTTGGCTCGCAGCGTCTTGCAAGGCAGCGTCGGTCAATACTGCCTCCACAACTGCAAGTCTGCGCCCATCATCATCGTCCCCGGCAAAGGTATGTATGCACACCACCACCACCCCCCCTTTTAATGACTTCACTAGATCATATAATGAGCCAGCATATATAACTATAATTACCTATCAGGTTCATATCTGTGCCCGGATTGCCCACCGGAATGCGAATACTCATATTTCAACGCAGACGCTGGCGAGGCGTCGGAAAGTTGAGGCGTCCACATCGGAACTCCTGCAGCATTTTCATTTGCATGTATTCAAATCCTATGCAATTCTATGCATTTTTATTTGCTGCACTGCTCTTAAGCCACAACAAAACTTATGCATGGTCTGAATAAATAAATACATGAGCTCTTCTAACCTCTCTTCGTCCTCTCTACCGTCCACCCTTCTTGGCTGCTATCTTCGCTCCCTGATCACGCCGGGGGATCGACTGAGCCGCCGCAATCCTCACCCTGAGGGATTCCGAAGGCGCGAAGCCTTGTGCCTGCATGGCATCGAGCATCCTCTTCGCGTCACTCAGCAACCCACCTAACACAAGTCCATTAACGATCCGCTCGAACTGATTCCCGTCCAGCAGGCTCTTCCTCTCCTCGAGAATCTTCAGCGAAAGGCGAGCTTTCTGCTCATCCCTCGCTCTTGAATACATGTCGCAGAGACTCGCGTGAACCTCCAACGGAAGTTCCCCGCCCTCTTTCATCCCGCGCAGGAGCAGCTCGACCTCTTCCACCAGCTGCAATCTTCCCATCCAGTCGACCAACACGGAATTCGTCATGATCCCTGGCACAAACCCTTCCTTCTCCAGCTTCAGCAGCAGTTCCAAAGCCTTATCCAAGAGGTTTTTCTTCGCGTACCCCCCGACCACGCTGGCGACGCACGAATCATCCGGGCTCAGACCGGCTCTCGTCATGCTGTCAAAGTGTCCTCGAGCCTGCTCGGGCTCGCCGGCAAGGGAATAAGCTTCGATGAGCAGTCTGTACGACTCCAGGTCGGGTTGGACTCCGGCGAACTGCATGGCGTGGACGATCTTTTGTGCGCCGTCGACTTGGCCGCTCTTGGAAAAGGCTCGGAGCACCTGCATGTACATGTCTCTCGTGGGTTTGACATCCCGCTCCTCCATCTCTCGGATCAGCGCCACCCCTTGTTTCGGGATGCCGGCGTTCACGTAGGCTGTGATGAGCGAGTTGTAGGCTCGTAGATCCGGCTGGAAGCCTTCTCTTCTCAGTTTGTCGAATGCCTCCTTGGCTCCGATATGATTGCCGACTTTGCTGTACATGTGGACGAGAACGACGGATGTGAGCACATCAGGCTCGATGCCTTTCTCCAGCATCTTATTTAGAATTCGCTCAGCATCTTTGACGCGGCCGGCGTTCGAGTGAGCGTCCATAAGCTTCGAGTAGTCGCGGATGTTCGGGTCGAAAGTTTGTGCGTCCAGGAGGAGTTCGGCTGCCTGTACTCCACGCAGATTCAATTATATCAAACCTCAGCAAGTAGAAAGTAATTGTAAAATTTATAAGGCATATATATCACAATCTCAAAGCATGCAGCTAACAGAAAGTTAGTCTCTCAGATATAAAAGCTAGAGGAAAGAGATAGGATGGTTACTTGCAAGAATAACGCATAAATATGTGTGTGTTTAGGGATTAAGGGAGAAATGAAATAAGGGAAAAATTTGCAATCTGCTTTGCTCAAAGTAAAATTTGCCGTCAAACTTACCCGCAGGATCACAGCAAGTCAATGCTTCGCTCTGCTGATGAGAAATAGAAACAGAGCTCTAACTCCAATAGAGATCATATATAATAGGAGGGTGCAACATGTAATTATGCTAACTCCCAGGGAAGATTTGGGTAACAGAGCTCTAACCGGGATAAAAGTAAGAGCTGAAACTGAAAATTGTGGAGTGGTGAATCAGGCATTAAAACAAATGGATATAAATCCATTAATACAACTTCACAGAGCTCGGTCCAGGACAGACCAGAAGTAAATGGAAATAAGATAAAAGGAGGAAATAAAATGGATCCAGAACCAGAACCAGAAAACGAGCTTAAGAGAAAAAAACCGATAAGCTCCGGCAGCTCAAAATCCCAGTCAAAGGCGGACGACCTAGGCTCCATTTGGCGCGACGTTTTTGCTCCGGTGAGTTTGGACGAAAAACGCCACCGTCATAGAATGTTTGTTTGGCATGACAACAGTTATGACCGCCACTAAGAAAAGAACACTAGTTTTGAACATAAAAGTGGATGAAAAGGCTTGTGCCTTAAAACCTTGGCCTTTTTTGTGTCTTTAGAGTATAAAAAACGCGCTTAGGTGGGGTTTTTGTTGTAAAGCTATGCTTTCAAAAGAAATAATGTAATAGCTTAACAACATTTGAATGATATAGTTTTTGTTATGTATAATTGAGTGCTAAAGACTTTGATATTATGCAGGCGATCGCATTAATATAATTTCTTAAAAGATATAAATGATATTAATGAATGATTGATGGATAGAATTGATGAAGAATCTAATCGAGAAGACGAACTGATGTTTGATGATGACTATTTAAGATGAGATGCAGTTGGGTCTTGCCTTTATCAGGCATGCGTCTGCGTCTTGCGCCTAGGCTCCAGGATCTCTTTGTGCCTTGATGTGTCTTGAGCCTTTAACAACTATGTCTATTCTTTAATTTGACCCAAAGCCACTACAACCAATCCTAATTCTTGAACCCCATTATCATTGTCCCCTTCAAAGGTCAACCCTTCCATCCCCTTTCACCAACTTCCATCAAGCCCAACAACATAGAACATTGTATCAATGATCAGAATCACATCATCAGTGCATCATTGTGAATGTAAATTTGGTATCATAGCATTACCATTCCATTCTTGGGTCTGCCCTCTCTGATGTCTTTGGCTTTGATTTGAGGGCATGATTCCGCAGCAAACGCGACGGTATAGGGGGCCACTATTTCAGTGGTACTCTGTGAGCAGCCACTTTGTGCATTTATTGTCAAAGGTTAGGTCTTTCTCCTCTGAGAGAAGCCACTTTGTGCATAGTGCCAAAGGTTAGGTCTGTTTCCAATCTTCCCCCGCCCATACCCCCAATGATTGGGGACTATATGGGTTATGTTGTTGTTGTTGTTGTATAGCATTATCATTCCACTGTCTGTCCTACATCAACTAAAAAGAGTGGTGGTCTAGGCAGGCATCTTTGTGATCAAAACCACTAGCTATGCATACTCATTGATGTGGGGTAAGTTCCATATATCTGATAGAGTTGGGTAGTATCAACATAAATGACAATGTGTGTGGTGTCTATATACCTAATGAAATGGTCTGGTATCCAAACGCTCATGGAGTAGGCTCCATATAACCAACAAAGTTCAGTACCCATACATTTAGTGGAGTTGGGTAGTCCACAAAAAATAGAATAGTCTTAACCAGCTGACAATGCTAATGCTTGGTAAGCTTCTATACACATGTTTGGAGTGTACTAAAAATAGATGATTTTTAATCCAACTTGTAACATGAAAGCCAAATTGGAGCTTGTTACGCCTGGCGTCATTACCAGATTCTCCGAAGATTACTGTGCACGTCGACCAAAGGAGAAGGCGGAGGAAGACCGGGCTGAACCATCCGGTTCAGCCCGCCAATATTAAATAAGGAGCAGTGGGGCTGAACCGCACCGGTTCAGCCCCTATGGGGGCCGGCCGGCCCCCATGGGTCTGGTGCTATATAATACCGGACCCTCTTTGGAGAAGACATCACATGAAGTATTATTCATGTTTCCTTCTTCCTTGTAACCCTAGCTTACTTTTGCCCTAGTTCTCCTCTAGTTCCCCTCTTCTTCCCTAGCTAGTTCATAACATTTGGTATCAGAGGATCTTTCCTCCAACCACGGTGACACGTACCGAAGCCGAGAATGCGCGCTTGGCCACCATCGAAGAAAACTATGTAGGGTTGGCGGATTCGGTGGCGGCAATCGAGGAACAAGTGAAATCCTCCCAAAAAAATCTGGAGGAACGCTTGGACGCTCGCATGGAGGAGATCAAAGCCCTTCTCGTTCAAAATCTGAAAGGGAAAACCACCATGGGGGACGGGTCCGAGGCCGACGCCTCTTATCAACCGTCGATGCAACCCCACGGTACGGGATCGGGAGGCTGGACGCAGCAGGGCGCCGGATCGGGATCGATCGGCGGAGTCGGGCTCGATGCCGCATGAATTTTCCTAAATTTCGGGGCGGAGATGCACTGGAATGAGTGCAAAAGGCGGAACTGTTTTTTACTTATCAAGAAATTCCCGAAGATCAGTGGGTACAACTCGCGGCCTTCCATCTGGAAGACGACGCATACCAGTGGACACAGTGGTTCATACGGGAATATGGATATGCTCCATGGGCATATTTTGTGGAGGGATTCTCGGCCCGTTTTGGACTCTTGGAGTACGAGGATGTGGAGGCGACGTTACAAAAACTCCGTCAGAAAGGCACCGTGATGGAGTACCGTACAGAGTTCGAGAAGCTGGCCAATCGGGTCAGTTGGGAGGAAAAGACCCTCCTCAGTTGCTTCATATCAGGGTTGCGGGATGAGTTGCGGGATGATGTCCACGCCTATATGCCACGAAGTCTGAGCCATGCCATCAGTTTGGCAAGGATACAGGAGGAGAGATTCAACCGGCAGAGAACTCGTACAGCGGTGAGAGCTCCTACGGTTGTACGCCCTCCTCGGGAGGCTCCCCCGACCGAGGGCCGGCCGACAGTGACAAAACTGACGTGGCAGGAACTTCTCAACTGTGATGAGAAGTACACCTGAGGGCACGCATGCCAGAAGGTCCAGGTATTCATGCTGCAGGAGGAAGCGGAAGATGTTCCTCGCACTGAAGAGGAGGGAGAGTTGGCTATTGAAGACTTTTGAGTATCCATCCAGGCCCTGGAGGGGGGGTACCCCATCTCCGACCTTACGCCTAGCCGGGAGGGTCGGCAGGGAGACGGTGACGATCTTGATGGACAGCGGGAGCACTCACAACTTCATCCAACCCGATGTGGCCCAGAAGACGGGGTGTGACATAGATCGCGGCGCAGCTTTCCACGCCAGGGTAGCGGATGGACGTACACTGCAGTGCGAGGGAGTGATGAAGGGGGTGGAGCTCCGGATACAGGGTTACACTGGACATATTGATGTTTACTTATTGCCAATCCGGGGTTCTGACATGGTGTTGGGCGTACCGTGGCTGCGGCGACTTCGGCGGGTGACTTTCGATTGGGACCACCAGATGGCTATGGAGTTCAGCCAGCACGGGAAGGGGTATTGCTTGGAAGGCCTCAAGTCGTCTCAGGTAAAGGAGATCTCACTCCGCAGCGTGGAACGACTAGGGGCACCAGATAGTACGATGACCATCGTTACGACGAGTAGAGCAGAGCCTACGGCTCCAACAGAGGTCTCGTCTCAGATGCAAGCCAGAGCCGACTTGTTTCAAGAGCCGCACGCTCTCCGCCTCCAGCTTGAGGACAAGCTGGCCCTTGATGGGGGAGGGAATGTTACGCCTGGCGTCATTACCAGATTCTCCGAAGATTACTGTGCACGTCGATCAAAGGAGAAGGCGGAGGAAGACCGGGCTGAACCATCCGGTTCAGCCCACCAATATTAAATAAGGAGCAGTGGGGCTGAACCGCACCGGTTCAGCCACTATGGGGGCCGGCTGGCCCCCATGGGTCCGGGTGCTATATAATACCGGACCCTCTTTGGAGAAGGCATTACATGAAGTATTATTCAGGTTTCCTTCTTCCTTGTAACCCTAGCTTACTTTTGCCCTAGTTCTCCTCTAGTTTCCCTCTTCTTCCCTAGCTAGTTCATAACACTATAACAGAGCTATCCCAACTGAAGGACATCTTCGAAAGCCAATGGATCAAAAGAAAAGACATGAGACCATTGCTAGCGACATACCTCGTCTACCTTTCAAGATCGCGACCTTGTCATTACGATCTGGGCATCTTTTAAACATTCATTGAAGTTAAACAGTCATAAGTTGGGTATTTGCTAACTATGTTGCTATATTTTGAGTCATTCTTGCATTTATATTTTAAAAACTTTATAATTGATATTATCAACCAAACAAACTCAACAAACATCCATTATGAGAGGAGAAATCGATCAACATTAAAAAGGATTGCACTGGCATTTTTAGAGGAATGGGTTGATGATCCTCATATTTGTGTTGTTGGATTGAACTAACTGTTAGAAATTCATGAAGAAAACAAGATAGAAATGAGATGCACAAAACAGGGAAGAAAAGCTTGATTCTCATTCCATTCATTCATAAAGGATAATTATCGATACAACGTTCTAACTTCGTTTTATACTTGCAAATTACAGAGAAATCAATTCAGCAATCAATTTTCATTTCAACCGAGAAGTTCAACTTCTTCGTCTTCCGCTTCATACTCTTCATCTTCAGCTACATTCAATTTTGCGTCTTCATGGTTTAATTCCAAGGAAGAGGACCGGTTCAGTTTATTAGCTTGAGCCACTAGTTCAGTCTTTAACACTCCCTCTTGAACTGAGAGTGGTTCATCATTTAGGTTAGCTCTCATCTCCAGAAAATGAGCTCTTCTCAGCGGCTTCGTGAGAATGTCGGCTAGTTGCGCTTCTGTTGCGCAATGTTCCAGCTTCACCTTTTTCTCGATCTGTTCTCTTATGAAATGATACTTGATGTCTATGTGCTTGCTCCGAGTATGCAGCACATGGTTGTTCGAGAGAGCAATCACGGAAGTGATGTCGCATTTGACTACGAATTCCTTCTTCTTTCCCATTAGTTCACTGATAAGTCTCTGCAACCAAATTCCTTCACAAATGGCTAAATTTAGGGACATATACTCAAGCTTCGGTGGTTGATAGTGCAATCATAGGTTGTTTTCATGATTTCCACGATATTGGGCATGAACCGTAGAAAAACACATAGCCGCTTGTGCTTCTCTGATCGTTGAGTGATCCTTCCCAGTCGGAGTCACAGTAGCTAGTTAGAGTTGGGTAAGAACTCTGAGAGTAGTGTAGCCTGTGATTTTTGGTTCCTTGCACATATCTTAGAACACGCTTTGCAACATTTAGATGTTGTTTTGAGGGTGAGCTGACATATCTGGACAATTGGTTGACTGCATTTTCAATATCAAACCTTGTACAGGTGAGGTAAATAAGTGGCCCGATCAAGCTGCGATATGTAGCTTCATCCGTTTTCTCTTCTCATTCCTGCAACTTCTTTAATTTCTCACTTTTGCACACGGGAGTTACACACAGATTGCAGATCTCAAGTTTGTACTTCTTGAGAAGATCAATGGCATACTTCTCTTGGGAGAGAAAAATCGACCCAGGGGGTTGTTGCACTTGTATGCAAAGGAAATATTTCAGTAGGCCTAGATCTGTCATCTCATACCTCTCTTTCATCTTCTATCTGAAATTATTAATCGAGGTTGTTGCATGCCAGGCATAGGGAGCTTGCTTAAGCCCGTAGAGAGCTTTGTGCAAGCGGTAGACACTATCTTCTTCCCCCTCTTTCTCATAGCCTTCGTGATGCTCCACGTACACCTCCTCAGTGAGAACCCCATTTCGTGATGCTCCTCAGTGAGAACCCCACATACACCTCCTCAAGCTGATACACATGGTAGTTTTTATATGCGGCAATTGCTAGCAGCAATCGAATGATGCCCATTCTGGTAATTGGTGCAAACGTTTCATCGAAATCTCTCCCGAATTGTTGGTTATAGCCTTTTGCCACAATTTGAGTTTTATGTTTGAAAATCTCTCCAGATTCATTGATTTTAAGTTTGAATATCCATTTTAGACCGATCACATCCTTGTCCTACGGTTTGGGAACCAGGTCCAGGTTTGGTTTTTCTCCACCAATGTAATTTCTTCATCCATTGCTTTTTTCCATTTTCTATTGGTGGCAGCTTCCTGGGAATTTGTTAGGGTTGAATGAAACATCTCGAGTAACGCGCGCCTGTAAATTTCAGCAATTGAGTTAGTTCTTAGAGGCGGTGATGACTCATAGGGGCTTGGAGGTTTAGTGAATTCAAACTGATCTTCGCCTTCTTATGTCTCCAGGATGGGGCTCACTGGTAAGTTGAGCTCAACTGGGACACAGGGAGGTGTGAAGTTCTCCCCTTTGTCTGATGCCCATTTTCAACTATCGTCTTCATGAAATGTGGCGTCCCTAGAGATAAAGATACGTTGGGTTTGTGGATCTAGAAGTCGTTATGCTTTGCTAAGATCACTATAACCCAGGAAAACGCACTTTATACTTGTTGGGTCGAGCTTTTCCCTTTTTTCTTTCAGCTGGTGAGCAAATGCAATACATCTGAAAGTTCGGAGATGCTCAATTGTTGGTTGTGTGTTTTAGAGAGCTTCATATGGAGTGGATTTCTTCAAGGCTTTTGTTGGAACTATGTTGAGAATATGAACTGTCGTATTGACAGTTTCAGCCCAGAAGCTTTTTGACATGTTTTTGTGAAGCATGGATCGTGCCATCTCTACCACAGTTCAATTGCGCCTTATGTCTCCAGGATGGGGCTCACTGGTAAGTTGAGCTCAACCGGGACAGGGAGGTGTGAAGTTCTCCCCTTTGTCTGATGCCCATTTCCAACTATCGTCTTCATGAAATGTGGCGTCCCTAGAGATAAAGATAGGTTGGGTTTGTGGATCTAGAAGTCGTTATGCTTTGCTAAGATCATTATAACCCAGGAAAACACACTTTATACTTGTTGGGTTGAGCTTTTCCCTTTTTTCTTTCAGCTGGTGAGCAAATGCAATACATCTGAAAGTTCGGAGATGCTCAATTGTTGGTTGTGTGTTTTATAGAGCTTCATATGGAGTGGATTTCTTCAAGGCTTTTGTTGGAACTATGTTGAGAATATGAACTGTCGTATTGACAGTTTCAGCCCAGAAGCTTTTTGACATGTTTTTGTGAAGCATGGATCGTGCCATCTCTACCACAGTTCGATTGCGCCTTTCTACGACCCCAATTTGCTGTGGGGTCTCAGGAGCTGAGAACTCGTGCCGAATGTCGTGGATAAGGCAAAAATGTTTGAATGCATGGGAGGCAAACTCACCTCCATTATCACTTCAAATAGTTTTGATGCTCCTTTCTAGTTTCTTCTCCCATTCGCTCTTAAAGTCTATAAAAAACGAAAAAGCTTCAAACTTTTGTTCTAGGTAGTAAATCCACATGTACCTGGAGAAGTCGTCGACAAGGAGTAAAAAGTATTTCTTCCCTCCTCTTGATGTTGTTGAAGCAGGACCCCAGAGATCCATGTGAATTAGCTCCCGGGGATTTTTGCTTTGATGTTGTGAAGTCGTGAATGGTTGACAATGAGACTTCCCAACCGCACATGTTTCACATTGGCGATGAAGAATCTGAATATTTGAAAATATCTAAAACACAAGAGGCCAACTTGTCTTCGATCAGCACCTTCATAGGAACATAGTTCAAGTGTCCCAGCCGATGATGGCAGGTAGTGACCGTGTTTGTGACTCCTCCATATGATGAGAGGGTCGACTGTTTAGCAACCTTCATTGACAGAGTATAGACTCTGTTCTTGGTCATTGCAGCTGAGGCAACATTGTTGCCTAAAGAATAAAAAATAGTGCATGTTGTTGAATTGAAGACAACGTTGTGTCCTTGAGCAACAAGTTGACCGACGCTGAGAAGATTCTGATCCAGAGAAGGCACATATTGCACCTCGTGACTTCCTTGGGTTGTCCATCAGGAGGAGAAGAATGAGTTTGTCTTCCCGTCGCCGAGATACACGAGGGATTTGAAAGTCATCAAGGGAGGAGAAGAGTGATTTATCATTACTCATATGGCTTGAACAACATGAGTCAACATACTAGGTTGTATTGTGTCTGGATTTGCTGCAGGTTAACAACAACTTCTCCTCCTTGACTTTGTTCTTCTCAGTGAACTTAGCCTCCTCTTTAGTTTTAAACCAATAGTCTTTATCAAAATGAGTTGGTTTTTTGCATCATTTGCATTTGTTAAAACATTTTGAGGCTTCATGGTTTGTTTTCTTGCATAGCGTACAGAACAATGGAGCTGCACTTCCATCTTCTTCATTCTGTTTGAATTTTGAATTTTGAATTTTGGTTCCATGGGACTGTCTTTTTCTGGTTATTTCTATATGGTACTTGCAATTTGTTTTGTTTTTTATTTTGTCTGCCAAAATTCATTTTTATCTGAAGTGCTTGATCCAGAGGAAGAGAATGACGCTTGAGTCTCTTCATGTGATTGAATTTTTCCCATTAGAACAGCAATGGAGAGAGTCTCAAGATCATTGCTCTCTTCAATGGCAGTTGTTATGTGATCATACGCCTTTGGGAGACTCCTTAAAATCTTGAGGATGGCCTCTTGATCAGGAATTGGGGCACCCGGGTTGCTTAACTGATTTGTTATGGCAGTGATTCGTGGCATATAATCGAATATTGTTTCATCATCTTTCATTGCAATAACATCAAATTGACGTCATAAATTTTGACGTCGAATTGTAATTACCTTCTTGTCGCCTTGGTATGTCTCCTTGAGAATATCTCACGCATCTTTGGCTGTATTTGCGCCCATGATGAGAGGAAATATGGTCGACGAAACTGATTGTTAGATGATTAGCAGTGCAAGGAGTTTTTCAACTTTTCTTCCTTGGGTATTCTTGCAGTCTCTCCTTCTTTTGCCTTGCCGGCTGGTTGTGGTGCTTGCTCGACAATATCCCAGAGGTCATGTGTATCGAAAAGGGTATGCATTTTGATTGCCCAATGATCATACATATCCCCATTGAAAATGAGGGCATCGACTTGTGGAAGTGATATGATGGGGGCAAATGATGGGCTTGAGCTCATTTTTTCGATAGGGTTTGTGTTACGCCCGGCGTCATTACCAGGTTGTTCGGCTATTGGGCACGTCGACCAAAGGAGAAGGCGGAGGAAGACCGGGCTGAACCATCTGGTTCAGCCCGCCAATATTAATATAAGGAGCACCGGGGCTGAACCGCACCGGTTCAGCCCCTATGGGGGCCGGCCGGCCCTAGGGGTTGGGTGGGCATAAATACCCAACCCCTCCTCCTTAGTTGGATATGAAGATTATTATTCAGGTATTTTCCCCTCTCTTCTTCCTCAAACCCTAGCCTCAAGCCCTAATTTCCTCTAATTTCCTCTAGTTTCCCCCCTTCCTCTAGTAAGATCGTAACATTTGGTATCAGAGGATTCGTCCTCCCAGTTTTTTTCCGGATTCCAGCGCTTCCGGACTGTCTCCAGCGTCTGCTTCTGCCGATCTTCAGCGACAAAGCCGATCGGCTGTTTCCGCTCGACTGGTATCAAAGCGCAGCCTTCCCGTCAAAGCGCCGCCTTCCCGTCCAGCGCAGCCTTCCAGCCTTCCAGCGCACAGCCAGATCCGCTTGTTTTCGCTCGACTGGTATCCAAGCGCAGCCTTCCCGTCAGAGCGCCGCCTTCCCGTCCAGCGCAGCCTTCCAGCCTTCCAGCGCACGACCAGATCCGCTTGTTTCTGCTCGACTGGTATCAAAGCGCAGCCTTCCAATTTTTTTTCCGGATCCAGGGATTCCAGCACCGACTCCAGCGCTTCTCCATCGACTCCAGCGCTTCTCCAACGCCTCCAGCGCCTGCTGCTCCAGAGGCCGCCGCCTGCTACTCCAGAGGCCGCCGCCTGCTACTCCAGCGGCCGCCGCCTGCTGCTCCAGAGGCCGCCGCCTGCTACTCCAGCGGCTGCCGCCTGCTGCTCCGGGGCCACCGCCGCCGCCGCCTGCCTCCTGCCTGCTCCTCAGGCTTCTGTTTCTCCAGCGCTTCCGACGTCTGGTTCCGCTGCCATGGTGACACGCACCGAAGCCGAGAATGCACGCTTGGCCACCATCGAAGAGAACTACGTAGTGCTGTCGGACACGGTGGCGGCACTCGAAGAACAAGTGAAATCCTCCCATAAAAATCTGGAGGATCGCTTGGACGTGCGCATGGAGGAGATCAAGAACTTACTCGTGCAAAATCTGAAAGGAAAATCCCACGCGGCGGAGGGATCCGAAACCGAAGTATCCTACCATCCCCCGGCGCAGAACGGCACAGGAATCGGAAGTGGAACGCAACAAGGTGCCGGATCCGGGTCTACGGGAGGCGGCATCCACGTCTCGGGATCGGCGACACCGAATGGGCCGTTCGGCCCTCAGTACGCTTGGAACGGACCGGGAATGCAGCCGGGTTCCTCGTGGCGGGGTCCAGGGCAGGGAGCAGCCCCTTTTCGACCTACTGGGGCGAATGCGATCCCACTCAGGGGTGTGGCGGGCATCCTACCGATGCCACCGCCATATGGAGGACCGGCGGACTATGAAAATGGCAACCCATGGGGTGGAGGGCAACAAGGAGGCTACGGTCTGGACCGGGGACGACCCGGGCCCGTAGTGGCTCCAGTACCACCATACCATCCAGCACCTGCAGAACACAGGCCATATATGCAGCCCAAATTGACACGAATGAACTTCCCTAAGTTCAAAGGAGGTGACGCCCTGGAGTGGATCCAGAAAGCTGAACTTTTTTTCAAATACCAAGAGATTCCGGCGGGGCAGTGGGTTCAGTTGGCATCTTTCCACCTGGAAGAGGACGCCTATCAGTGGACACAATGGTTTCTGAAGGGACGCGACTATGCACCCTGGGAGGAGTTTGTGGAGTCCTCTGCTCGCTTCGGTCCTTTGGAGTACGAAGATGTTGAAGCCATGTTGCAGAAATTGCGGCAAAAAGGGACCGTCACGGAGTACCGGACAGAGTTTGAACGGTTGGCCAATCGGGTCAATTGGGAGGAAAAAACGATGCTGAGCTGCTTTGTATCAGGATTGAAGGATCACCTGAGAGACGAGGTCCACGCCTACATGCCACGCAGTTTGAGTCATGCCATCAGCCTGGCCAGGATACAGGAGGAGCGGTACAATCGGCAGAGGACTCGGACGACAGGTCGGGCACCTACGGGTACAGATGTACCCAAGCAAGAACCACCTACCGGGGGCCGCCCTACGGTGACGAGGTTGACGTGGCAAGAGCTTCAGGCCAGAAAGGACAAAGGGTTATGCTTCAATTGCGATGAGAAGTATACCCGCGGGCACGCTTGCCAGAAGGTCCAGATATTCATGCTACAGGAGGAAGCAGAAGATGTTACTCACACTGCAGAGGAGGGAGAGTTGGTTTTTGACGACTTTGTCGTATCCCTCCAGACCCTGAAGGGGGGTACCCCATCTCCGACCTTACACTTGACTGGGAGGGTCGGCAGGGAGACGGTAACGATCTTGATGGACAGCGGGAGCACTCACAACTTCATCCAACCTGGTGTGGCCCGGAAGATGGGGGGTGTCATAGATCGCAGCGCAGCGTTCCACGTCCGGGTGGCGGATGGACGTACGCTGCAATGCGAGGGGGTGATGAAAGGGGTGGAGCTCCAGATACAGGGATACACCGGGCATATTGATGTTTACTTATTGCCAATCCGGGGTTCTGACATGGTGTTGGGCGCACCGTGGCTGCAGCAACTTAAGCGGGTGACCTTCGATTGGGTCCAGATGACTATGGAGTTCAACCAGCACGGGAAGGGGTACTGCTTGGAAGGCCTCCAATCGTCTCAGGTCAAGGATATCTCCCTCCGCAGCGTGGCACTGGTTAATACGATGAGTGGAGCAGCGCCTGCGGCTCCAACAGAGGTCTCGTCTCAGATGCACGCCAGAGCCGGCTTGTTCCAGGAGCCTCACACTCCCCGCCTCCAGCTTGAGGACAAGCTGGTCCTTGATGGGGGAGGGAATGTTACGCCCGGCGTCATTACCAGGTTGTTCGGCTATTGGGCACGTCGACCAAAGGAGAAGGCGGAGGAAGACCGGGCTGAACCATCTGGTTCAGCCCGCCAATATTAATATAAGGAGCACCGAGGCTGAACCGCACCGGTTCAGCCCCTATGGGGGCCGGCCGGCCCTAGGGGTTGGGTGGGCATAAATACCCAACCCCTCCTCCTTAGTTGGATATGAAGATTATTATTCAGGTATTTTCCCCTCTCTTCTTCCTCAAACCCTAGCCTCAAGCCCTAATTTCCTCTAATTTCCTCTAGTTTCCCCCCTTCCTCTAGTAAGATCGTAACAGTTTGATATGCAGAAACCCCAAGAGGCTCTTATACCACTGTTAGAAATTCACGGAGAAAACAAGATAGAAATGAGATGCACATATAGGGAGGAAAAGCTTGATTCTCATTCCATTCATTCATAAAGGTTAATTATCGATACAATGTTCTAACTTCGTTTTATACTTGCAGAGATTATAGAGAGAAATTAATTCAGCAATCAATTTTCATTTCAACCGAGAAGTTCGTCCTCTTCGTCTTCCGCTTTGTCTTCAGCTACATTCAATTATGCGGCTTCATGGTTTAATTCCAAGGAAGAGGGCCGCCCGGTTCAGTTTATTAGCTTGAGCCATCGGTTCAGTCTTTAACACTAACCACAAGGTTTCTATATGTATCATGAAGTTGTTCTACAATAACATAAAAGTCGTGGAACATGGTGGTGAATAAATAAAATTGACCCCAACTTAATGTGGCGCCGCATGCGTTTGTATGGAAAAGGACTAATTTAAACCATGAAGTTGTTCTCAGTAAATAGATTCTACCGAAATTAAAAGAAAAACCATTCAAAATTTCCTATACAAAGGTTTCATACTAATCAAAAGAAGGAAGAAAGCAACGCAATAGTTCATGAAGTTATACAGGAAATGTAATGGAGAAGGTTTGCAGATCATACCTTGAAATACAAATCCTCATCGTGGTCCTTGATCCTACCGAGCAAGGCAAGCCAGTCAACTCTCTTGGCAGAGAGAGCCTCCCCAAATTCCTTGAAAACAGGCTCCAGATCATCCTTATTGGGATCCAAACCCATAATCTTGTCCTCCACCCTCTTGCTCCTTCCCACAACTGGCTGCGCTTCCTCAGGCACAATCCGCTTCTCAGCTTCCTCCAACCTCTGTGAAACATCCGCCCACTTTGGATCGGACATATCCAGCCCATAGATCTTATACTTGATCTCCCCCTTCCTCTGCGGTAATTCCATGATCTTTGGCTTCTCAGAGGCCGCAATCAATCCCTTCTCCATTTCTTCTTTTTTCTTAATCTGCACTCGCATCAGCTCCAGTTCCCGGTAGAAATCTACCTCCTCCAGCTTCTCCCTCGCCCACTTGAACCGGAGCTCCCTTAGAAAGTCGCCGCGGATGCCCACTTCTTCGGCGAAGCGGCACATTTGCTTGACTTCATCGCAGTGAAGGTACTTCCGAAGCTCAGTACGGACGCGATCCCGACGCATGGCCTCGGTGACGGAGGCGCTCACCTCCCAGATTGTATTCCACAGGTCCTCGCTCAGATCGATAGCTGGATCGCCATCGCCGGTAACTGAACTGCCAGAATCGAGGCGGGCGACGACCTTCTGGCAGATGATGAGGAGCATGGAGTCGCGGGTGTCGCGGGAGAGATCGGGGTATGCCTCTGAGATCTTGCCGCTGATGGACCAGACGAAGCGGGAGAGAAATTCGTTCATATCTGGGTCTTCTTTGGGTTCAGCGGTGGTAGGAGCGGCAGCATGGTCGGAGGGGATGGGCTGAAGGAAGCGGGAGGGGAGGGGATCAGGAGGGTTAGGGTTCAAGGGAGAGTCGTGGAGAGATCGGCAAGGAGTGGAAGAGGAAGAGGAGGGAGAATGGGAGACGAGGAGGGGAAGTGGGGTAGGGTTTTTTCTGAGTCGGCGCACAACCGATGAGCTCCTGCCGAGAACGGATGCTAGAGATCTCATTGTAGGGAAAAACGCCATGGAAATGAGATTGGGAAAACTGGAACAAGGAGGACGAAGAGGAAATCGAAGGTTCTGAATTCTGATGGGGGGTGGTCCGCTGGTAGCTCCCTAAACCCTGGGATGAGATGATTATTCAGAGCAATGTTTCCTTATACGGGCGTCACAATAGCTATTTGCAGCCCAACATTTTTTAATTCTAAATAAATTTTAACAACAAAAAAACTCTAATTGCTATGCCTTAAGCCCTTAACCCGCGACTCCTCCCCACAGACGCCGTTGCCGCCGCCTGAATCTCGGACGTGCCGCCGCCGAAGCTCCTCCGTATATACGCCTCCTTGCCGTCGGAGCTCCTCCATACACCAACATCGACATGCTCCTCACTCCTCGTCTCCCTCCTCATCACCGTCCTCCTGCTCTCCGCTTACACCCACAACGGCTGCAACTTGGAGAGCAACAAGGGGTCCTCGGATAGAAGCTTTATGACTTGAAGTTGATAGAAACTGAAGAGTAGGCTCGCCGGAAACAGAGAGGGAACTTTTGTTTACCGGAAAAATCGAGGAGGTAGTGGTTTTGGTGGACACCGAGAGGCAGGCGGCAGTTTGAGGAAGATGTTGCTTGAAAATGGAGAGAGAGGCGGCAGTTTGAGGAAGATGTTGCTCGAAACTCTTGTTTTTGAAGAGTTGCTGGAGAAAATGGTGAAGGAGGCAGCGGTTTGAGGACATCTCGTCGGAAGAAGAGCTTGGGGCTCTTGAGAATTGCACCTTGCCGGAGTAACGAGAGGGGTGGGTGGAAGAGAGCAGCTCGTCGTTTTTTTTTGGAGGGAAGAGCTGCCGGAGAAGAGAGAAGTCGCTTTTTCCCGTCAAAATCGTTGAGCGGTTGATAGGAAGGACTCGCCGGAGAAGAAAGGGATGGCTCGTTCCCATCAAAATAAAAAAAAAATCATCATTTTGGGCGTTAGGGAGGGGCTGCAAATAGAATGTCAATTTTAATTTATTAGATATTATTATTTTAATCTATAGGATTGCAAATAGCTATTTGAGGCCTCAAATATAAGCGCCCTGTTATAACCATAGTTGTTATTCACGGTCTATTGATATCCGCAGTCTAAATAAATTATTGGCAGTCAAATATTTTTATCCGCACCCAAAAGCTAGCAAGTTTAAAATTGAACAAGCATGCTCATCAAACCGGAACACACTAATAACTGAAAGCAGAAAGTAGTGCAAAACATACAAGATGTGGTATTTTAACATAAATCCGTAGTCTCAACCACGAGGACAATGTTCGCATCATTAGATCGAGTTTCGGCATATGCCATGAGAATTTTGAGCGACCCAGAACAAAACCTAGATAACTACTATGGCACCGCCACTCGTCAAGAACTCCGATCATCACTTAAGCTTCGCCCTCTTTTGGGGGCGCATATCTTCAATTCGATTAGGAAATGCGGGATTTCCCCAAGGCTTTCTCCTTCCTCCAACTCTATTCCTCCTCGTTGTCGGACTCGTCGCCTCTCTCCCGGTCAGCTCTGGTCGCCTCCCGCTCGAGCTCCTCCCACATCTTTATCTTGTCCTCCTCGGAATCCTAGTCGTCATCCCCCTCGTCGTCCTCCGACTCCACGAGCTACTCACTCTCATTGGCTTCTAGGAGGCGCCCGTCTCCGAGTTGCTGCCTTCAAGGTTGAAAAACTCACATCCCCGTCCTCGATGAACTTCTCAGGGTCGTCGATGATCGTCTTCAAAATGAGGCGCAAGTTCAGGTTCAATATGCTTTCATAGTATTTTATATCTGTGGTGTCGAGCCATCCCTTCACCCCGTCAAGCGAAGATGACGGAATCGAATAGAGCAGACCATATACTGCGTCCCCCGTTTCATATCGAAGTCAATGGCGTGAACGCGACAGAATCCGGAGAAGGTGAGCACGGATATCTGTGTGAGATTTAATCTAGGGTGTGATTATATTTGTATAACCCGTAATTCGCCGAGATCGCGGCGGATGGTGAAAGTGGTCGTGACCAGCGAAATCGACCAATTAGAGGCGACTGAAGCCACCCAAGGCGAAAGGAGGGTTTGGAGGAGGGAAGAAAGGAGTAGTAGGGCGAGTGGGGAAAGCCCCCCACTCGCCCCCTCCTTGCTGAATCACACCATACATCACACTCCTTCTGAAAGCCATGAATCTCTTTGACGGCGTTCCTCCCATGGAAGTGGTCGCTCGCACTATACTCATTTCCATGGCTTCACTTCGATCACTTAGGATAGTTCGAGCTCGTCCTGAAGTTGGCAGATCAGTCTATCATGTAGCTAGACATCAGGATGAGATGGGAGATGAGGTTGAGGAGGAGAGGAATAGAGAGGAAGAGGAGGAGCCACAGGATGTTCCACAGCATACACGATATTCACATCCTGGTACGTCCTCTTCTCACGCACCCCAGGAGCATCACTCATATGACTCATACGCCTTCTTTCGTATGGGTATGACTCGAAGGTTGGATAGAGTCGAGCAGAATCGGGAGGCTATGACAGATATATTCTCCCACATGGATTACAATCATGAGGAAATATTGCGCAATCAGCGTGATATCCAGGAGCAGTATGAGGAGTCCAATCAATGGATTCAGACTGCTATTTACCAGCTTTGTGATCACTTCGAGGTAGCCATGCCACCACCACCACATTCCTCTGGTCGACGTCGTCGTGACCCACCACGACTACCTACCTTCTGATTGTGTCTTGGGCCGGGGCTGAGTCCAGGGATATCTACTTGTTCCAGTTTTACTATTTTCATGAACTATATCTTCTATTGTTTTTTATTAACGCTGATATGTTATTGTATTGTTCTACTTTATTACTATATGATGGTCGCTACTTCGCGGATGTATACATTTGTCGCTTGGGGATTTTTCATTTGCACCCCTTCACTTCTTTTCTATTCATGCTTAGGGCAGTGGGGACATTGCATGATTTAAGTTGGGGGGAGCATTGTTAGAACTTTATATTCTCAATGTATAAAATTCCAAATCATTTACTCTTTTTAAATACCCTTACAATATATAACAAATACTTTTCAATCCGTTCATGCGTATTCACTATAAAAAAGTAATAATTTATTAGATCTCTCTTAATCAGTTACACAATTAAAGCATTACAATTTATGTTATTCGATTATGGATGTTGTAATTTGCATAACTCCGTTGTTTTACGTCACATTGTGATAAAAAATCCGTTTTGAAATTTCTATATTCTATACTTTACTTCAATTTGAAATTTAATTCACGTATCAATTCACTTATTCTTTAAAGCAAAAATTTTATTAGACTATCAATTATTTCACTTTATTGAATTATGGATCTTGCTTTTATACACTCCATATGCAACTCAATATTTATTCCATACCTTTTCAACACTTATTCTATTCCTATCAATTACCATTGCACCCTTGGCACACTTAACTTCTTTGATATTATTTACAACCCTCAAAACATTCGTTTCTCTACAACCTCAGTACTCATCATCATAGTTTACAGTTAAACTTTTTGAATAAATGGAATATGATCAATATATGTTGCATCACATCATTTGAGTATATCCTTTTGATTGATCTCTTTATGTGGGAGAGATTTATTATATTTATTGGCTCAGTCTGATTTTCCCTCCTTGTTCTGAAAAAAAATGAGCATACAAAAGTTTGTATCTAAAAAAAAGAATGAAAAAAGGGAGAAAGGAAAAAAATGATTAACCATTATTCTTTTTCAATAAGATAATGTCATGATGTGTTTCATAATCATGAGTTTATTCACTAGTTTAAGTATATTCTTATATGATGAGAAATTGCGTTTGATATCATTGTTTATCATATCCTAGCCCAGATTAAAGTTAGCACCTCAAAAGTCCTAGTGATCCTTTAATCTTATTATTTCTTTTTATGAGTTGAAGTTGAAGTTTACTAGCAAGCCCATGTCTTTCAAAATAATTGAGTAACTAGAAAGGTAAAATTTCCGTTTTAAGTTGTGAAAATTTTCTTCCACTAATTGAATCTTTGAAAATAATGTTTAATTGAGTAACTTGCTTATTAGAAATCTAGTTTTTGGTTGTATACGCTCGTCCTTTATTCACGTATTTTGCTCTGGAATAACAATACTCCAAGTATAGGGGTATTTGATATGATCATATTTATCAAATTATAGTTGAGATTCCTATTTGAATTCGCCTCAAGTTAAAATCTAAACTCATTATTTGCATACACATTCTCATCATAATAGTTATTTGCTCGCATTCAATGAGTTTTAACTTAAACATATGCATCCAGGTGTGTTCATGTTGAGGAATGCAAATTTTAAAGAAAGTGGACTCTACACGGCCAGACACACGACCGTGTCAATACATACGGCCT
This sequence comes from Dactylorhiza incarnata, assembly GCA_033032865.1. Lineage (NCBI taxonomy): Eukaryota > Viridiplantae > Streptophyta > Magnoliopsida > Asparagales > Orchidaceae > Dactylorhiza > Dactylorhiza incarnata. Next base: position 882,990 of record JAWHQI010000170.1, read on the forward strand.
TATACACGGCTGGATGATATGCCATGTTCAGGGAATTTTGCCAACAAAAATGGCAGAGAAAGTCAGGGCTTTACACACGGCCTCAGACACGGCCATGTCGCAGGAAGGCTCATCAACGAACACGGCTTCATACACGGTCGTGTGGATGGCCGTGTCCAGCAACACGACTACGTACCCATCTGCAGTATAACCGTTCCCACTCATTATACACGGCCACTGACACGGCCGCGTGCAAGGCCGTGTCCGTCTATTTTTTTTCCTTTTCCAACACAAACTATAAAAGAAAGAAAAGTTCTTGAAGAAAGAAGTTTTTTGGAGGGGCTGGAGTTTTCTGGAGTTTGAAGATTGTGAAGGAAAAAAAGCAAAGGGGACTTTATTATGATCTTTTATTTTGATTTTGTGTTTGTACTTAATTTTTGTTTAGAGAAGATGATGCAGAACTAATCTTTTTTTAGCGTTTGGATGTAATAACCATAGTTTGATGTTTTAAATATTTTGAATGATCTCTTTTTTTAATCTCTCTAACTTTTTGTTAATTTGTTCATGCAATTCAATTGTGTTGAATTATATTTTTCCGAAATTGTAATTCTTGTGTGATTTCATCCTTTGAGATTGAGAAATCATTAGCATGTATTAAGATCTTGCATGAATGAAAGGAATTGATCGCAATTTTAGAGATAACTTGCGATATTCTTTCGTGTTTTAAGATAAAAGTCTATTCGTGTTTGATTTAGGGGAAATCCTAATCAGTCAACCTTACCTTAGTATTAACTTGCTCGAGAGAGAAGTTAATTATATTTGTATCTTCTCGGTTGACTAGGTTTTGAGAGTTTGAAGTAGGGGCGTCAAGGATCTATTGCTTCATCTATGCGTTCTATACATCCGAACGCTATCCTTTAACCATAAGTTCTTTCTATCGCAATTTATCATTTTTATTAATAGGTAACTCAGTTTAAATTCGGTTTCTAGATAAGAAAACCACTCTTAATTCGCTCAGTAGATAATTAATGAGAAGTGAGTACGAGTAATTGAAGAGATCCTCTGGAATACGACATAAGATATGGATATCTTATTTATTACAATTGATAGGTTCACTTGCCTTGAAAATTTATTATTAAGTGAGATTTGCAAACCATCAACCAGCTACCCCACCAGTGAGGAGGTATGGAGAATGCCTCCGACTCGCCAGGGAGGATGGGAGTCCCTTTTGCAAGATGATTATCTCAGCTCCCGTTCCGGACGGGTTCAGGGAACCTGTCATGTCTAACTACACTGGCAAGGATGACCCTCTCCAGCATCTCCGGTGGTTTGAAGACGTCTCGGTTGGGAAGATGACGGACGCCTTCAAGTGTAGACTCTTCGCCATCACTTTCAAGGGAGAGGCAAGGAACTGGTTCCACCAGCTCCCATCAGGTACCATAATTAACAGCTTTGAGGACCTACGCCGGAGCTTTTTGCTAAGGTTCTCCTCCTCGAATAGGAGGAGGAAGGGGGCGGAGGCCTTATTCTTGATTCGACAGAAGCAGGGGGAGACGCTGGGGAGCTATGTGGATCAGTTTCAGGAAGAAGTTCTCGGCGAATCGTCGAGAGCGGAACCGTCGAGACAACTTGATTCGTCGAGTGGACTCGGCGAATCGTCGAGAGCGAAACCGTCGAGACAACTTGATTCGTCGAGTGAAGATGAGATCGCCGAGAGGACTCGACGAATTGTCGGGACTGAATTCGTCGAGTGAACTGAGATCGTCGAAATGACACGCGAGGTCTCGACAAATTCGTCGAGAAAACAGCTTCGCCGAGAGCTTTCTTCTTCTTTCCGCGAGACTGAGAAGGGGAGTGCTCCGGGAGATCTCCTTCTTTTACAAGCTGGAAAGGGAGCGGCCTTCTGCAACCAAGGCGCGGCGACGACGAAAATTTAGGTGAAGCCCATGATCTGCGGCGGAAGACAGCGGCGACGGGAGGGTTTCACGAGCACGGTCGGCGATGGGAGGGCTTCGCGAGCACGATCAGCAGCGGTGAGAGAATTAACTTCGCGATCTCGAGCGATGACGGGAGAAGGCTTCGAGAGCACGAACGACGATGTCCCAGTATTCAAACCGACCCGTTAAGCTTTCGAGCCCGTTATTAGTCTAAATATACATTAACATGTTTATCTATGAAAAGGGGGGCTCGATCAATATATCAAAGCCAACTTTAAAAATCCAGAATTTTATTTTTAATTGTGAGATTTCCATTAAAAAAAACAAGATTTTCACTTGCTCGTTATGCTAATTAATAGTCGAAGAAGCCAAATTAAATAGTTTGCTTTAATGAAAATAAAATACATATTCTTTTATCCACAGAAGATTGAAAAACCAGCATCACAGCAAGAGAATCTGCTTTACTAGCTACTTGCAGATCGTGACATTCAAATAAACTAAACAAACACTTAAAAACATCTGCATTGTATTCCCTAGCTCGATCTCATTGATATAGTGTATGGTCGTTAGATCTTCAACTAGATTTGGCACGGCCCGCACCTCTGATCCGTCACGGCCACAAGAAAGCTTCCTCATAGTAGATGTCATATGCACGAGCATACACAAACTCGTGTATGCAAACACACGCACGCTCACACAAGCGCATGCACACACATACAAAAAACTTGTCATAATCAAATGTGGTGATGAGGAGAGGATGTGTGCGACCAAGTCATTCCATTGCTCGGTATGCCACTTGTAATTAAGTTGCAAGTCTTAGGATTAAGGGGAAAAAGATTCATCAATGAAAATCCATGCAAATTAGGAGTTTGTAATGAACAAATTAATTAATATTTCGAGTAAACATATAAGATATATAATAAGAGGAATAGTATAATTAGTATGCGTGCACGCATATATGTTTTATAAGAGATAATTAAGAGAAGTCAATAATTGTTTTACAACATTATTCGATTATGTGCGTGAATCTAAAAGCACATGTAATATAAGGAGGTCGCAATTCTCATTAATGACATGAAGTAACACTTCTTTGAGATAATCATTCCTTACATTTGTTTTCTTCCTTCATCACATTGAAAGTGATGTAATTTGTCTTAATTTGCAGCCTATTAATTAAGAAATATGCTTGCTAATATAATATATATATATATATATATATATATATATTGTTGCGGCTTCTCAACGCCCTTGGTAGACCGGTTTCAACTCGGTCCGTCTTAGCCCGGGCGATCGAGCGCGCACACAGTCAGAATGTTGCAGGGAGTAAATGCTGAAAGTGATACACACAGAACTTTAGCGTGGAAAACCCTCCAAAGGGTGAAAAACCACGTGGCCAGGGCGGCGCTGGCCGAAATCCACTATCTCAGACTGTTACAATGCCTTTTTGGAGAAAGCGAGGGCGACAGGCCGCGCCTCGTTACAATTGTGGGAGAGAGAGAGAGAGAGAGAGCTCCGTGGGTGACAGGCCACCACTTAGGAGTCGATCGCCTTGCTGCGCGTCTGGTGCGGCTGTGCGCTTGCTAGGAGTGTACTTCGCGGAGCACTTTGACTTTGCTGTTCGGGCTTGGGGTGCTCGCCTAAGAGATGGCGCTGCACTTCTTCTCAGGTGAGCGGCGTTCGCAGGAGGAACCTGTCAGTTAGTAAAAACGAAGTGGCGGAATGGCGGAATGTAGAGAGAGAAGCTCTGAGGAAGAAACGAAGAGAGAGAGAGTCTGGGCTTGAATGAGAAAGTGAATCCAAATGAAGACCCTTAGGGGTCTATTTATAGGCTTGGAAGGTGGAAGTTACGGTGGTTATGCGGATAACCACCAAACGGAGGGCCGAGATCGTTGGGAACGATTGAAGGGTCGTGATCGCGCGAGATGATCGGAGGGCCGCGAGGGACTCGGTGGGATCCGACGGAGGAGGGTGAAGGGAGGCGACGGCGGTGGCCGGCCATGGGTGGCCGGCCATGGCCGCCGGCCATGAAGGGGACGGCGGCCGGCGGCTGCCGGGGGTGGCCGGCCGGCGGCCGGCGGGCGGCTGCCGGCCGATGGCCGGCCGGCGGCGGCCGGCGGCCGGCGGCGGGCCGGCGGCGGCCGGCGGCGGCGGTCGGCCGGCGGAGGCCGGCCGGCGGAGGCCGGCCGGCGGAGGCCGGTCGGCGGCGGTCGGCCGGTGGCGGCCGGCCGGCGGCGGTTGGTGGCGGTTGGCCGACGGTGGTTGCGATCCCGCGCGGGGCGGTTGGGATCCCGTGCGAGGTAGTTTGGATCGGCGCGCGGTGGTTGGGATCCGCCGCGCGGGAGTGGGATCCGGTGTGCGAAGGTGGGATTCGGTGTGTGGCAGTTTCCGGGATCCGGTGTGCGAAGGTGGGATTCGGTGTGTGGGAATGGAATCCGGTGTGCGGTGGTTATCATTTTTTCAATAAATAGGGGGAACCCATCATTTGCCCCCCAAATCCTACGCTTGGAGCGCACGGAGAGCGATAGGATTTTATCTTTACGACTTGTATTTGTGAGCGATGGCCGGAGTGAGTTCGGGTGCGGAGGTTGGCTGTGATGATGGCGGTGCCAAGGTGAGCGTGCGGGTGAAAGATCTAACATCCAAAAAGGCGGGCGAACGGCGCGCCAGAGATGTGGCGGGTCGCGCGGAGGTGAGGGGCGGTGCGTGCGCGCGGGCTGCCGCGCGCGCTGTCGCGCGGCGACAGCGCGCGCGCGGGCTGTCGCGCGCACTGTCGCGCGGGGACAGCGCGCGCGTGCGCGCGCGCGGGCGAGCTGTCGCGCGCGCTGCCGCGCGGCGACAGCGCGCGCGCGCGGGCGCGCGGGCTGCCCCGCGCGCGGGCTGCCCCGCGCGCGGGCTGTCGCGCGGGGACAGCGCGCGCGCGTGCGCGCGGGCGAGCTGTCGTGCGCGCTGCCGCGCGGCGACAGGCGCGCGCGCGTGCGCGCGGGCTGCCCCGCGCGCGGGCTGTCGCGCGCACTGTCGCGCGCACTGTCGCGCGCACTGTCGCGCGGGGACAGCTCGCCCGCGCGCGCGCTGCCGCGCGGCGACAGCGCGCGCGCGCGCGACAGCCCGCGCGCGCGGGCTGCCGCGCGCGCTGTCGCGCGGCGACAGTGCGGGTGTTTGCGTGAGGTGTTTTCGCGGGGTCTGCCGCGTGCTTTCGGGCGTGTTTACGGGGTCTGCCTGTGTTCGAGGCTTGTGCGATGGTTAGCCTCGTGGATGGACTCCCTTAACACTTGCCTGAGGTTTGTACTGACGCTTTTTCTTGTCTTTCAGGCTTCTCGGCGTGGCGGGCAAAGTCGCCCAATGCGACTGGGCTCGAGTCTTACTCTCGATCATGTCGCCATATGGAGGAGGCGCTTCAACCTGCCCCCTGAATTGGAGATTCGAATCCCAGGTCCTGAGGAGCGAGTACAGAATCCGCCTCGAGGTTGGATGACTCTTTGCGAGTCGTCTCTTCGGAGTGGCTTTCGTCTCCCGGTGTGCGAGGAGTTGATCCAGATCCTGAAATTTTGCGGCGTCCCGGTGTCACAGTTTACGCCTCAGGGGATGGTGCGGATCATGGGGCTGATCGCCTTCTTCCGCGAGCATGGTGCGAAGTTCTCCCTGGGCCTTTTCAAGGAATGGTGCGAAGTGCAGGTTGATGCCGGAGGTCGTATTGAAGTTTTTAGCAACAAGAGATGGCTGGAGTTCGAGACCCGGGTGGACCGCCGTCATGGGAATACTTTATTTGGCTATGTTAGGAACCCAGAGGGACTACCGGAGGTGTGGAACTCTTTACCTGATCGTTGCCGGCGCCTCAAAGGGCGTGAGCGGGAGTTTTCTCCTGTCCTCGGATTTTCAGACGCTCGAGAGTTGGGGAATATTCTGCACAGTATCTCTCTGTTCGTAGACGAGAAGCGCCTGCTTTTATGCGGGCTGTCCGTTGATGCTGGTCGTGGCGCTGCTGTTCCTCTTGTTCGAGACAGAAAGAGGAAGCTGGTTTTTAAAGGTCTGGAGGAGCCAGGTCCTGCTCCTTCACTGGTACAGGATGCTCCTCAGGAGGAGGCAGCTCCTTGTGCATCTGGTGCTGACGGCGAGCCGGTCGATGAGGAGGTCGAGGTCCTGGGATCTTCTGCCCCCCAGGCCTCTCCGGAGCGAGGCACAGCTCGAAAGGTGTCGGAAGGGAAGAGGGTCTCTTCCTCTCTGGAGGCCATGAGCCAGGCGGTAAGCCGGATTTTTTCTTCCCCTTGCATGACGTCATTCTGAGGTTGTGGTTCTGACTTATACATTTTCTCTTGCAGATGGAGACCCAGGCATCGATTGCGCATATATGGAATAACCATTACGTGAGCTTGAAGGACGGGTTTATGTCCATCCAGGGTGAGCTTCGGGAGGCGAGGAGCGCCCTTGTGGAGGCGGAGAGACGGCGGGATCGCGACATCTCGCGCTTCAGGCGGATTGGCTCGGAGATGCAGGAAGAGCTGGAGAGGACCAGGTCCGGTCTCGGTGCGGAGAAGGCGGCGTTGGAGGAGGCCTTGCGATCCTTAGAGGCAGCCCGTGGCGACGTAGTGTGTCGGGATGCAGAGCTGGAGCAGTGTCGGGCTGAGATAGCGCGTCTTTCTTCCGTGGAGCGAGAGACCGAGCTAAAGGCGGCTGGCTTGGCCGAATATCTGGAGTCGATTGACTACTTGAGGGATCGCTCCTTGATTTCCGAGGAAGTCCGGGATATGATCTGGACTCAGGAGGTGGAGCCTCATCTGGAGGATTCACGAGAGCTGGCCCTTCGACAGGGAGCGTCAAAGGCTCTCCGGATGGTATCCCGAAAGCGGGGCTACGATGTTAGTGGCCTTGGCTTTGATGACCTGTCAGAGGAGGAGGATCATAGTCCTGATGAGGAGTGATTTCTTTAGCCGCTTGTAGCTATGTTTGCCGGATACGGCTGTATCTCTTTTATTGTACTTGTCGTACTTGTTCATCTGCTCGATCTTGTTGATCTGGTTGTTGGCGTCTGCATAGTTTGGTTATTTTGCGCGGACTTGAGCTCGCGGTTTTTATAAAATAGGTGCACGGGTCTGGCCCGCGGCTTTTTTGCACGAGTCTGTCTCGCGGCGAAAATAGGTGCACGAGTCAAGCTTGCGGCTTTTATAAAATAGGTGCACGGGTCAAGCTTGCGGCTTTTATAAAATAGGTGCACGGGTCTGGCCCGCGGCTTTTTTGCACGAGTCTGTCTCGCGGCTAAAATAGGTGCACGAGTCTAGCTCGCGGCTTTTATAAAATAGGTGCACGGGTCTGGCCCGCGGCTTTTTTGCACGAGTCTGTCTCGCGGCTAAAATAGGTGCACGAGTCTAGCTCGCGGCCTTTATAAAATAGGTGCACGGGTCTGGCCCGCGGCTTTTATAAAATAGGTGCACGGGTCTGGCCCGCGGCTTTTTGCACGAGTCTGGCCCGTGGCTTGGCCGGTGAATAGCGGGAGCGTGGTGCTCTGCAGTGGGGGAGCGATGTGCCCTGCAACGCGGGAGCATGATGCTCTGCAGCGTGGGAGCGGTGTGCCCTGCAACGCGGGAGCATGATGCTCTGCAGCGTGGGAGCGATGTGCCCTGCAACGCGGGAGCATGATGCTCTGCAGCGTGGGAGCGGTGTGCCCTGCAACGCGGGAGCATGATGCTCTGCAGCGTGGGAGCGATGTGCCCTGCAACGCGGGAGCATGATGCTCTGCAGCGTGGGAGCGGTGTGCCCTGCAACGCGGGAGCATGATGCTCTGCAGCGTGGGAGCGATGTGCCCTGCAACGCGGGAGCATGATGCTCTGCAGCGTGGGAGCGATGTGCCCTGCAACGCGGGAGCATGATGCTCTGCAGCGTGGGAGCGGTGTGCCCTGCAACGCGGGAGCATGATGCTCTGCAGCGTGGGAGCGGTGTGCCCTGCAACGCGGGAGCATGATGCTCTGCAGCGTGGGAGCGATGTGCCCTGCAACGCGGGAGCATGATGCTCTGCAGCGTGGGAGCGATGTGCCCTGCAACGCGGGAGCATGATGCTCTGCAGCGTGGGAGCGATGTGCCCTGCAACGCGGGAGCATGATGCTCTGCAGCGTGGGAGCGATGTGCCCTGCAACGCGGGAGCATGATGCTCTGCAGCGTGGGAGCGGTGTGCCCTGCAACGCGGGAGCATGATGCTCTGCAGCGTGGGAGCGATGTGCCCTGCAACGCGGGAGCATGATGCTCTGCAGCGTGGGAGCGGTGTGCCCTGCAACGCGGGAGCATGATGCTCTGCAGCGTGGGAGCGATGTGCCCTGCAACGCGGGAGCATGATGCTCTGCAGCGTGGGAGCGATGTTGTCCCTTTTATGGACTTAGTTTAGATTGTCGGACTCGACGCATGCCCTCCACTAGTGAGAGGCCTCTTCTTTTCACTACGTTAGTGAGTGTGTTGTTTGGTAGTAATATTGAGGGTCGTACGTGGCTTTAGCTTTTCGGCGCCCTGCTTTAGAAGATTTGTACCGCTGATTTGGGATAGAAAGCAAATGTAGTAATTTCAAATACATAATGGGTACATGCGCAGAAGTATAATCTTGCGGCTTACTGTTTTTAAAAGCAGAAAACTAGAAGAAGCGGAAAAATAGAATCGATAATAAATGAAACGCAGGCTGTGCGTGCTCTACTATGGGGAAAATTTCTCCGCCCGGTTTCTCTGGTTCATCCGTGTCGGGGTCCAATGTTGTCCTCCACTGGATTGTCAGCACGTGGTTCGTGTTGGTTTGGGATCTGGTTTAGTAAAAACCTTTCGAGGAGGCCTTGCTGGACAAGACGCTCGATTTCGTCCTTCAACCGGTTGCAGCCTTCAGTCCTGTGTCCATGCCCGCGATGAAAGTCACAATACTGCGACTGGTTTCCTCTATTCGGTGCAAGCGGCTCAGGCCTGCGTAGCGCGTTGCTATCACGGATGGCGAGGAGAACGTTAGTCCTGGTAGTGTTCAGAGGAGTGTAGTCCTGATGCTGACGAGATCCTCGGCCTCGACTGAGGTTGTCGTGACGCTTGTTGTTCTGATTGGGAACCGTCTGCGACGTCGGCTCCTCTATCTTCCTTTTCGAGCTCCCCTCGAACTGTCGGCGATGCGCCTCGATGGCTTCATCCGCTGCTATCTGCGCTTCCACTCGATGTACGAGGTCCGGATAATTTGGAACTGTCTCCCTCATTAGAGCGGAATAGAAGCCGCTTGGGCGGAGTCCTCCTAGAAAGACACCGCGCAGGAGCTCGGGGTCGACCCCTGGTATTTGTCGCGCCTCAGTGGTGAAGCGACGGAAGAAATCTTTAAGGGTCTCTCCCTCGTTCTGGCGGATCCCTGAAAGATGAGAGGGATCTCAGACGATTCTTCGGTTGGCGACGAACTGATCTGTGAACAATCGGGCTAGCTCGGTGAAGTTGTTGATGGATCCTTCTCGCAGGGAGTGAAACCATGTGCGAGCTTGCCCCTTGAGTGTTACCGGGAACACTTGACATAGGAGCTGATCGGTAGCGCTGTAGATCCTCATGATGGTGGTGAAATAATTGATGTGCTCCAGCGGATCTTCCGTTCCGTCAAATGACTCGATGCTAGGAAGCTTGAAACCGTGCGGAACCGGATGGACCAGGAGTTGCTGCGCCAAGGGGGAGCCGTGATGTAGAGGACGACGGGCAAAGATGCCCCGGCGCTCGACTTGTCCATACTCATCAGCAATCACATCGCGGATCTCCTCGCGAGTGGGCCCTCTTATGGCTTGGTTGGCCGCGGCTCCTTGCTGATGGTGCTCGGGTTCCTCCCTAGTTCCCCTGCCGGGACGGGCCGGGCGCGCGGAACTGGCTGCATCCGAGTAGTCTTCTTCGTACACTTCTTCTTCGCGAGCGGCTTCCCTGAGGGGGGCGCGATTAGGGACCAGGAGGGGTGCGAAGACCGGAGCGGCTGGTGGAGCAGGTGCCTCACGGTTTCTGAGAAGAGCCAGCATTTCGGCTTGCTGTTCCTCTATCTGACGCATGCGTCCTTCCAGTGTGACGACAGGCGCCAAAGGGACCTCTTCGACAGGAGGTGCGTTGATGAGTGAGTGGGATGGAGCGGGCTCAACGCGTCCTTCAGGAATGGAGCCATTAGTGGTGCGGGCGCTTCTTCTTGCCATTGCTGCCGAGCACGAGTATTGCCGTGAGGCGAATACTGTCTTCAGAGAACTTTTTGGGAACACGTTTCCCACAGACGGCGCCAAACTGTTGCGGCTTCTCAACGCCCTTGGTAGACCGGTTTCAACTCGGTCCGTCTTAGCCCGGGCGGTCGAGCGCGCACACAGTCAGAATGTTGCAGGGAGTAAATGCTGAAAGTGATACACACAGAACTTTAGCGTGGAAAACCCTCCAAAGGGTGAAAAACCACGTGGCCAGGGCGGCGCTGGCCGAAATCCACTATCTCAGACTGTTACAATGCCTTTTTGGAGAAAGCGAGGGCGACAGGCCGCGCCTCGTTACAATTGTGGGAGAGAGAGAGAGAGAGAGAGCTCCGTGGGTGACAGGCCACCACTTAGGAGTCGATCGCCTTGCTGCGCGTCTGGTGCGGCTGTGCGCTTGCTAGGAGTGTACTTCGCGGAGCACTTTGACTTTGCTGTTCGGGCTTGGGGTGCTCGCCTAAGAGATGGCGCTGCACTTCTTCTCAGGTGAGCGGCGTTCGCAGGAGGAACCTGTCAGTTAGTAAAAACGAAGTGGCGGAATGGCGGAATGTAGAGAGAGAAGCTCTGAGGAAGAAACGAAGAGAGAGAGAGTCTGGGCTTGAATGAGAAAGTGAATCCAAATGAAGACCCTTAGGGGTCTATTTATAGGCTTGGAAGGTGGAAGTTACGGTGGTTATGCGGATAACCACCAAACGGAGGGCCGAGATCGTTGGGAACGATTGAAGGGTCGTGATCGCGCGAGATGATCGGAGGGCCGCGAGGGACTCGGTGGGATCCGACGGAGGAGGGTGAAGGGCGGCGACGGCGGTGGCCGGCCATGGCCGCCGGCCATGAAGGGGACGGCGGCCGGCGGCGGCGGCCGGCGGCTGCCGGGGGTGGCCGGCCGGCGGCCGGCGGCCGGCGGGCGGCGGCCGGCCGATGGCCGGCCGGCGATGGCCGGCCGGCCGGCGGCGGCCGGCGGCGGGCGGCGGGCGGCGGCCGGCCGGCGGCGGCGGTCGGCCGGCGGAGGCCGGCCGGCGGAGGCCGGTCGGCGGTGGTCGGCCGGTGGCGGCCGGCCGGCGGCGGTTGGTGGCGGTTGGCCGACGGTGGTTGCGCCGCGCGGGGCGGTTGGGATCCCGTGCGAGGTAGTTTGGATCGGCGCGCGGTGGTTGGGATCCGCCGCGCGGGAGTGGGATCCGGTGTGCGAAGGTGGGATTCGGTGTGTGGCGGTTTCCGGGATCCGGTGTGCGAAGGTGGGATTCGGTGTGTGGGAATGGGATCCGGTGTGCGGTGGTTATCATTTTTTCAATAAATAGGGGGAACCCATCATATATATTATTATTATTATTATTATTATTATTATTATTTATATACAAAGGCAGTGGCAGAAATATTTATGGAAAACAATGATGTATATACTATATAAGATGATGGTTCTTATTAATAATTGGAGTACAAAAATTAAAAACTGGGTCACAAATTTTCTACAAATTAATATATAACTTAATAATTAAAGAATTATTTCACAATTGCAATTGATAAATATTTCCCTCCTAACCCTAAATATCTAAAGACAGTGTCAGGCTCACATCTCCATCTTCAAGTTGCATGGTAGGCCATTCCCTGCACCATATATAATGAAATAAACATTTCAGTATATATAGTTATATTCCATATTATTCAACTTAATTATTTCATTTGTGTCATAAAATTAATTAAATAAGAGGCTTTGCTTGATACAATTATTGTCGATCGGACGCACAGTGTCTCCCGCATGTACACATAATTCAACGACAGTATTAATCTCTTTTCGCAAAGTATCCAAAGACGGGTCTCTCTACTAACTTGCGTTTTTAAACTATATATTATTTGATTAGTACTCGAGCACATGGATTTGAATCGAAATGCTTTGAGGTTATAATTTTTAGTCATTCAAATCGGTTCGAGTCGATTTTGAGGATTGGTTGAACCGCTTGAAAAATGATCCGAGACAACTTGGATTCAATCACTTGTAATGTACATATTAGATATTCCGAACCAGCTCAACTTAATTTTGAGTCTAGTAGAAACAGATTTAAATAGGAGTCGCTATTTGAAATCTGATACCACTTGTTGGATTGCTGCAGGTTCATCATTGACGAGTGGGCGATCAAATAAGGTAGATGTTAATTACTTTCTTTGAAAATTACATTTTTTTTACCTATTATTTGATTCACAATATGTGTATTAACCAAAAATAATAATAACAGGGGTACCCATCAAATGGGCTGCTTCTATTAATTAATCATTCATTATACTCTCACTCATTATTAATCGATGTTTTCCACAAGTCATCGCCTCCGTTTGACACGATGTTTTTGCTCCGGTGAGCTTTGACAAAAACGCTACCATCATATAATGTATGTTTCGTATGACAACACGGTTATATATGACCATCACCAAGAAAATTAAAATAGTTTTGAACATAAAAACGGATGAAGTTTCTTAGGTGAGGTCGGGCGTTCATGAACGACGATTCATATCCACCACGCGCATTCATGACCGCCTCCACTGTGCCAAACGAAGCCATAATCAGCTGAAATTTAGACTAAAAAGGCATAATAGACTACTCCATGTTTTCTTCCAAGTTTAATCATTTAACAAGCAACATATAATTAAATATTTAATAGTTTTTAATTATTGAGTGATCATATAAATTAATTACTTACCGCAAATGCTTTCTGAATTTGCTTCCCAACTAGAATTGTCTACCTACAAAAACACGCAAAACATTATTGTTATATTATTATAATCAACAATCAAAAGCTAATAATAATAATAACAAACACAATCAAAGAAATATTTATTGCTAGCAGCAGAGTACTCTCTGTTTACCTCAAAAGATTCGCCGAAAAATGTGCCGGGGACGGGAACGGGAGAGCCCAAATTTCGCCGGAGGGCAAGCTCGAGGTCGGAGACATTCATGTTCATGTTGAGCCCGCAATAGGCGGCCATTTGGTGCATTGGATTCATGTGGAGGTAGGGTTCCACCATCGCGTGCGCCGACACGCCGACAGTATGTACATTAATATTAGGGTTGCAGGCATAGTTCATCTGTACGTATAATATATGTACAATTATATATCAAGATGTACGGTGAAGATCGAGCGGGCAATAAATACATACGATCATATGTCGCACCACTTTTGCTATATACACTAATACAAGTAGTCTTTCAGTGTGTTATAGTGTAATTGTCCGAGTAATCTTTTGTCTCCTCAAATATAAAATTTAATAAAATTTGAAGGGATAATGATATATATTTTAAATAAAAACAATTAAATTAAATTATAAAAAAAATGTAAAATTTAAAATAAAGAAGGGATAAAATTGAAAAGATTATCCGCAAACTGCATTTGTCTATTCGCAGTTCTAAAGGAAGCCAAATTTGTTATTCGCAGATATTTTTGTTTTTCACAGATTAACAAAGAATTAAAAAAAAAAAAAAAACTTTGATCGTCTTCTTCAACATAGGGAAAGAGTAACCCTAGCTATCTAAATTTTCCCAAGCAAACCGAAATCGCATGACAACGAAAAAATCGTCTTTCTTCCTCAACTCGGTCTCTATCCGTGAATCACGATCTGTGCACACATTGAAGTGCTGAAAAGGTCGTCGGAGATGTTCCTTCGTTGTCAGGCCCTGCTCAGGAGAACGAAGACACCTCAAGTTTAAAATTGGTCTGCGGATAACAATTTGTAAACTCAACTAAAGCAGGAGAAAACTGATCTGCGGATAGACAATTATGATCTGCGGATAGACAATTGCTAACCTCTCACTCTCTCTCTATGCGGACTGGGGAGCGGCGGAGGGGAGGACCACTAATTAAGCATTATGAGCCCAATTATAGACGCACGAATTTAGAGAGAGAAACGAAAAGCTTCGTCAGAATCAGCAGAGTCGATATTAGGATTTTCTTACCTCTTTGGGGAAGACGCTATCGATGTCGAAATCAACCCATGGATTCGCTGTCGCCAACTTCATAGAAAGAAACTGTTTTTTTTGTTTGCAGATAAACCCTAAATTAGTAAATCTGTTCGAGAGATCCAAGCTCTGCTCTTTTTGCTCTAAAAAAATGTTAAATAAATTAATAATACCTCGACTTGGCGCTGTAATGACTGAACATAGTTGATGATCTCATCAAGCATTCCTGCTTTCCCTGTAATCTTGTCGCATCCTGGAACCAGTTCTTGCAGGTACTTCATCCTCTCGCTGATCCTCTCTCTCCTCACCTGTTTTTTTTTTATACTTCTAAAACGTTAATAAAACAGAGGAGTGCTCTGAGCTTATATTGCTAGTTCATAATAAAAATGGCTCTGTTTGTTGGTAAGAGAAAAAAAAGGTTATCAGGCATGAAGGTTTAGCTGAATATTCGATCAAGCGAGTTTTATAATTTGTGGTTTCGTTTTATAGCTCCATCAAATGAATTAAATTAATGGCTGAACAGAATTTCTACCACAGAAAACAGAGGAGGAGCTCACTCGCTCTGCCAAGCTGTGGCTGTCGGTGGCCTGACCTCGCCGGGCTCTCACGTGGATGAAGTCCTGCTTCGGAGGTGGAGGTGGAGCTTCAATAATCTCCGTTGAGTTTTCGAGCGATCCCTCAGCTTTGCTCCTCTTATACATTCCTGCTTCGTCGTCGCAATCCACCTTACCACGAAGGGCATATGTTAATCTTAAAAGCAGAGGATACAGAGCAAAGGGGGAGGAAGAAGACGATTTTGTTACCATCGGAGATATTCCAGTCTTTCTCTTTTTCAATATTCTTTCTTTTTTGCACTTTAAAGAAGAAGTAGAGCAACCTCTTGCGGCAGGCAAGCCATTCGTAAATTCATGGAGGAGTGGGTATTGATCTGTTCGAGGATTTTGAAGTAGAACGGGGACAGAGATAAGGCTGTCGCAGCTTAAATTGTTGGCTTCATCCATGGATTCGATGCTATCCTGCCATTGGAGGCGACCGCTCTGCCTCTCTAGAACGGAGAGATTGGAAAACGAAGAAGGACTGAGACATTGCAGCAGCTCTTGCATTTCTACTACAGTAGAGTAGAGAGAGAGAGAGAGAGAGAGAGAGAGAGAGAGTTCTTATCACTTAAGCCGATAAAGGTTGATATGCTGCTACTTGCTGATGCTATGTTTTTATAGAAGGGCTTTCCCCCATTATCCAGATTAGAAAGCTTTCTAAATTTACATATACATATCTACTATTTTACTTATTGCACTAATACCCTTTAGGATTCAATGACAGATTGAGCGCAGAGGGAGATTGGTATAGAAATATATTTATATTCGAGCACTTTGTAGTCACGGACTTTTCGCTTTACAAGCTCTCGTGCGTCTTTAGCTTCGCTTTTGCCACTCCGAATAGCCTGCCTAAGTCAGCCATCTACAAGATCTTATTGGTGATGAAGAGAAGAGTGAAGAAACAATTCAAAAGAAAACTCACAAATGAAACGAACTATTTTACTTGTCCAAAACTTGGATGCTTACAAATGAGAAGATATTCCCATTTTATATGTCCCAAAGAATTTTTCTCTAGAAAGTATGAAAGGATCTAGAATACATACTATTCTAAGTTATTCTATACATCTCTTGTACGTATTTGCAACATTCATGAATCTTCCATTTATTCCAGAATGTTCTCATGAGACGATTCTATAATTCTTCATCATACCTGTATGCATGCCTCTTCTTATGCATAAAGGTTTTCAAGATTCTTAATTTCTCTAGAATCTTTTCGGGCTAGCATCAAACTTGTAACGGGAGAGTAAAAGATAGTGATATGTGACATCATGCCCCCACTTTTCTTGGTGATGTCATCGTCGGATAGTACCGCTAAAGGATGTCTTTGAACTACCACAATTCTTCTAATGTCTCCTATGTTGCCTCAAACTCTAGCAATCCCTTTCATTTGATAGATTAAGTATTATGTGCACGGTTGCACACCTCTTCTTCGTATCATTCTCTTCACAAGCATGTCTTTTATGGCTTTGCCAAAATACTTAGTCATCACCAAGGGTGCCCTCTGGGATCATTGTTATCCTCATAATATGGCTTGAGCAAACCCGCATTAAACATTGCATGGATCTTCAAAGAATTAGGTAGGTCTAGCCGATATGCATGAAAACTTACCCACCTTTCCACACCACCGAGAATGGGCATTCATATCTTCGTACTAAGTGTTGAAATCGGGAAACCAGTTCATAAAAGTTCGGACCAAAGAGTATCCCAAGGTTATTGATCCTGCAGTCTAACTCCATAAATCTGATGGAGAGAGAGAGAGAGAGAGAGAGAGAGAGAGAGAGAGAGAGAATTCGGACTGTCTACAAACACGACCAGAGTGCTGCGCTGCAGAGGTCCCGCCACATACCCAGAAGTCTAAGAGAACTTCCCCTCCAAAGCCAAGAGTTGAGCAAGGCACTAGGAAGACACGAACTTAAAGAGTAGAGAGCTTAGGGGGGGGGGGGGGGGGGGGGGGGGTCAACATCCCTTTCATGGTACCCATGCGGTCCTATTTATAGGAAATCCATGGGTGTATTGGTCTGTGAATAGCTTCCTCGTAAAATACCTGACCCGAACAACGCGTGAGAGGACCTTAGCAAGATGAAGAGTACTGTTGAAGAGGATCTCGCTGGTGAGAAACTGAACTCCTGGAAACACTCTGCCGAGAGACTGCAAGACTCGTCTGTGAGTAACCATAAAAGATCGCTCGCCTACGGGCGAGCACCCCGGTATACTCGCCTATATGGCGAGTAGAGGAGAGTACTCACCTTTAGTCCTGTCCACTGATTCTCTTTGTTATGGCCCACTCTCAGCGAATATGAGTTATACATAATATCCATGTTCTTTGCGAGCTCTTAGGCTCCGTTCGTTTGGAAGAAATTCAGAGATGAGAATTGAAATTAACTCAATTCTAATTCCTTCAGGAATTCTAGCTAATTCCTGCAGTAATTAGAATTGAAGTCAATTCCAATTTTGTTATTCGTCTGAAGACAAAAATTCTGTCACAAGAATTAAAATTAGTAACTTTGTTGTTCGACTGCATATTAGAATTCAATGATTGAAATTGAAATTGGACATCAAACATGTAAAAATAAAACCATCAAGAATGATCTAAAAAATCTAATTATGTGGAATCATAAAATGTATGAAATAATGACTTTATTGTGAAAAAGTTTAGTTGTATGATAATGAGTTGTATGATAACACAACACATTAATGCCAAACAACAACAACATGGGCCTAAAAATCATTTCTCATCCTTCATAAAGAGACTTTGTAGAGGAAGGATTAAATATAGTTGTAGAACTCAAAATCTTTTACAACAAAAACGGTAACAACCATGAAGTCAATAAGTAATAGAACAATCAATATAGCAAAAAAACAATAATGTCCTCATGAACTCAGTAAGAAATCTCAATGAACTAGTTAATAAATCCCCATGAACTCAGTTGCCGAACAAGACGTAAAGCAAGTAATAAAAAAATTGAAACATACAGTTTATATGCACCCACAAACACAAAATTCAACCGGCATAAAAGGAAGAAATGAGAAAGCTACTCAAGTGACCAACAAGAAAAGTAAAACAGAGAAGAGATCAAGAAAAACTAACATGCCATAAGTTAGGGAAGTCATAATGCCCGAGATGGTGAGATTAAGTGAGAAAGAAGAGAAATCGAAGTCGGAAAAACAATCAATGTCCAAGAAAAAACTCGGCGGCTCGAAGATTCCAAGACCTAAAGATCACTGGGCGAGCTCGCTGGTGAGCTTGAGAGCTCATCGGTGAGCTGATGGGACAAATTTTCGAGCTCTGAATGAGCTCCACATGCCTTCAAAGTCGTCCTTCCTTCTGGTCAATGGTGAACCTTCCGAGACCTTAGGGTATATAATTTGTCTTGAGCTGGCCCCTCGTTGAATACAGGTTGTATATGTAACGCCCCTGATTCTCGTTAATTATTTTACGTACCCTCTGTGACGTAATTTTGGCGTAAGGGCGTTATGTCAGCTCGTCTGGTAGTGTTTCGAGTTTTAGCTTAGTTAAAACTTGTGATTTAGGTCAAGCGTGCGAGATTTCGCGTCGTTTCGAGTTAAAGTGAAGATTTTGAGTGGATATCAAGATTTTAGCTTCGGAAGGCTTTATCAAGAGTTTGGCTCGTCGGAATTGAATTCTGACTCCGCCGTTGGATTCGTAGCGCCGTTTTTCAGTTAAGGCGCGAATTTCGTGGGAATCCGAGTTGTTCTGATTGCCCTCGCAGTTTAAGTAATAAGGGAATTAATTAATTAATTAAATATTAAATTAGGTTTTCACATAAATACCTAAAACATCTCCTCCTATTCTTCATCTTCTCCCTCGCTCAAAAGTAGCCGCCGAGCGAGAGAGGCGAGTGCGGAGTGTCGGATAGCTTCCGGCCGGCGGTTTCCAGGGCTGTAGTGGTCGGAATCGTGATTGGATTGAAGATTTGGAAAGCTCTCGGCGAGATCTTCGTTCTAGCGGTAAGCTTTTTCTCGTTTCGAGGAGTTTTGGGAGATTTGGCGGTGACCTAACTCTTCCTTTTGGTCCGAATCGTTCCAGGATTTCGTGCTTGAGTGTTTCCTTAGCCTTCGGAGCGGAGGATCTCGAGTTTTGCAAGGTTAAGGCAAGTGATTTCTTCCTCTTTCTCTCTTGATTCTTTTGACGATTGGTTTGCTCGTTTTGAGCTCTTGTCATGCTGATTAGCAAGAGTTTTGTGTGTTTGGTGTAGTAACTTATGATCTAGAACCACCCCTTGATTTTCTCCACTTCAATCTTACCCTAGTATCTAGTTTTCCTTGGAGAAAACCGTGAGCTGAATAAATTCCATTTTTCTTGATGATTCTAGCTTACTCGAGAAATTGCCTGTCTTGTCTCGAGAAGTCCTTTCCATGTCTCGAGAAATTGCCTGTCTTGTCTCGAGAAATCCTTTCCATGTCTCGAGAAATTGCCTGTCTTGTCTCGAGAAGTCCTTTCCATGTCTCGAGAAATCCCTTGCTTTGTCTCGAGAATTCCTTTGATGTCTCGAGAAATCACCTTTCGTATCTCGAGAGACTGCCTTTTTCTCGAGATTTCAACCTTCTATTTCTCGAGAAGTCCTCAATTTGAGGTGGTTTTTTGGCGTGGTTTCCGGTGGTGGGATTTCAAAATTTGGACGGGGCTCTGCCCTGCACCCCGCAAGGGCTCTGCCCCTTGACCCTGCTCGCTGATCGGTCAGCGAGACCACCGCCAGGGGCGCTTCCCCTTGGACCCCGTTAGGGGCTCTGCCCCTAAGACCCCGCCAGGGGCGCGGCCCCTTGGAACCCCGCCCGGAACGCATGTGATTTCGTTGAGTTCTCGTGTTTGAATCTCGTGTCCCCTCGGGTGTACTTGGATGATTGCCAGTGACCCTTCAGTTCTTCTGATCTCGAATCCCTCTCGTTTGAACCTCTTTTTACTCGTTGTGGTCTGTTAACATTTGAGTCACTCTTATGATTCATATTGATCGATGTGTACTTCGTCTTGACCCTATTTCTTAGGGCCTTCCAGTGATTATCCTTTCGGGCAGCGTCCCATGTTTAATTAAAATTTAAGTAATAAGAACTACTGTCTTTAGCCTTACACAGTAGTTGTGTTTGGGGGACAGTGGGGGAAAATGTTATAGCCTTGCACGGTAGTCGTGTTTGGGTGGTTGGGTCTAGTGGTACCCCCACCTGGTTTTGGGCTGTGGGTAGCGGAGGTAGTTAACCGCTCCCGTATAATTTGAGCTGATCAGTCTCTTTAATTGATGAAACTAAATAAATGAACGTGTTGTTCCTCTTTTGATATTTAGTGCACTTGATGCTTGTTGGTTTTTTGTTCAGAGCTCTCTTTCGGTAAATTTGGCTTGGGTTGGTACCCCTTATGCCTTGCTTGTTTTTCTGTTAGTTTTCTGCCGCTTGTAATTCCTTGCTGAGGCATTTTTTGTTTTATTGAATGCCTCAGGTTCAGAGCCGTAACGGCTAGTGGTGTAGCCTGAAGTTCAGAGTTTTAGTAGCTGTTCACCCCGCTGCTGCAAGGTAGTTGTTTTTAGTTACTTTTTGTGCTCAGACATACTAGTTGGTGCAAATGGGTTAGTGTCATGTTGTTGACGCCCATTGTGCCCCTTTTTATACTTTATAGTTTATTTGCCAGATTATGCCACTATTTTTAGATCTTGTGTACCTTACCCTCTGGGAATGATTAATGTTAGGTGCACTATAGTTATAAAATGGTTTTTCTTCATCCTCATTGCATTCTTTCTAACTAAAACCCTTAACTTTAAAGTCGCCTAAAGGTATTTTCTACTCTTACAGTACGCCTAGTTATGTGCATATCACTTACGTCATGCTCCGTCGTTTGCATACATGTAGGACTTCAAGTAAACCAAATCAAGTATTTTCCGCTGCAATTATATATACTTTCTCGGTGGACTAGTTGATCCACGAACTGAGAGACACAGTTCTTATCTCAAAACCCCTAATAAATGATTTCAAATGATGACTTATCATATAATCATGTTTGTTTAGTTAAGTAATAGGTTCCCGCCTGAGCGTCTACAGTTGTCTCCTGTATGACGTGACATCATGACGTGTATTTTCTCTTACTCTGATATTCTTAAATTCGGAGAAAATGCGGGCTGTGACAGTATAGGTGTACCAAATTAAATGGTGCTTTCGATGGTCTGATCATACCTACCTCAAGAAGCTCTTGTAACTGATTTCTCAACTCCTCAAGTTCAGGTAGTGTCATTCGATGTGATGCTTTTGCAAGTTGTTTTGCTCCAAGCTCCAACCCAAAAACTTCTTTGGCAACTCCGTAGGCATGATATCCTTGATCTCCTCAATAATTTAAACAAGAAGTGGAGGCACCTCCTCCATCTCACCATTGCTACTTTCCTCTTTGATGATGTCTAAGAAAGTAAGATCCCTTTTTTTCAATCCCTTGTACAATTTCATGGTAGCTAATGTCTTCATTTCATGAATGCTCGGTGGTCCCTTCACAGTGGGGACCATGCAAGTAGCTCCCTTCTCCACGATGCAAACTAAGTGGCAAGTTGTCATGACTCTGTCATTTCCATCAATGATTTAGTGGGTTTGTTGTTTATCATGACTTCAATGTACAAAAGCTCATTGCTAATCGCTTTCTCTGTTGCCTTCACATTCAAAACACTTAAAAATTGCTCCAAACAAATTTGATGTGTAACTTCACCTTCTTCGCATCCTGTTGAATCCTTTTCTTGCAATGTTGAGAGTAGACTAAGCTTTGGTCACTTATTCATCATGTGGGGACCTTTGCAGATGAATCATCTACTTTTTCGCGTAAAACTCTTGTTTCTACCATCAATCTCCTTCACAATGATAAGTAGGAGTTATATCTCCTCTATGGGGCCTCCGCGACCCTTATCTTTATCCCCCACCTTTGGTGTGATCATTTTTGCTGCCTTTCTTTGTTGGAGCGTCATCCAGTTATATATATCGTTGGAATTTTTTCATGACATTGACAGCCGCAGTGGATTCATCTAATGTTTTTTGCATCTCGCCGATGCACTTTTTGCTTCACCTAGTTTTGAAGACCATTCTTGAAGTTAAAAAGTTGGTCTTCTTCGGACATGCATGGAACTACTAACATCAGTGTTTAAAACTCCTTTATGTATTCGGTGGTTGAGCCTTTTTTGCTTGAGTTTCTTCAACTTCTTAGCTTCATTTGTGACATTCTTCACGTAGAAGTGCCGCTTGAGTTCAATCTTGAACTCATCCCATGTGTCCAGGTTGCATGCTCCCTTCTTGATATCCGCAAGCTTTCATTGCCACGAAAAAGATGCAATATCTAAGAGATATATAATAGCTAGTAGTTTTATCTTGAGCGTCTCGTTAGTGACATTGCATCCTTCAAAACAAACCTCCATTTGATAAAGTTAGTGCTCAACTTCTATGGCACCCCTTTTTTCGGTGAAGGGTTTTGACTTAGCGATATCAATTCTTAAATTTTTTGATTCCTCCATAATTTTCTCCGCTAGCATTAACGACCTTCTTGCATAAGCCTAACTGTTCCTCCAAGTTTGTGATATGCTCCTCATAATCTTCCTCAAGTTAACCGTGCCTTTGTTTCACCTCCGTACTGGCATCAAGGCAAGCTCGAACTTATGCCCTCAATAGTTCCAATTCACCGCAAGTGAACAACACTTGCTTGGCAGTCTATAGTTCTCTACGAATAGATAGGTGGTCCTGCTCAAACACCGTCATGCACTTGTCCCAATCCACCAATTCAAGACCCAAGTAGCCTTCCTCACGAGAATTGTTTTGGCCTCACTTGTTCTTCTTAGCTTGTTGCATGACTTCCATGCCACACTCATCGATGCTTGAATTGCTCATTTCACCAGTCAACTGAGTCTTCTTGTTACATCAATCATGAACTTGAGTGAGCCTATCTTTGATACCAACCGTCACAGACTTGTCACTTTACAAGCTCTCATGTTGTCGTGCAACCATAGCTCCTTTTTTACCACTTCGCATAACCTAACTAAGTTAGCCTCATATAAGATCTTGTTGGTGATAACGAGAAGAGTGGAGAAAGCTGACAAGTGAAAAGAACTCTATTGCTTGCCCAAAATTTAGATGCTTACAAATGAGTTTTTTTTTAAATTTTATGTCCCAAAGAATTTTCCCTCCAAAACAAGGGACGATCTAAAATGAATACTATTCTAAATTATTTTATACATCTCTTGTATTTATAACATTCATGAATCATTCATCCTATTCCAGAATGTTCTCAAGAGATCATTCCAAAATTCTCCATCATCCTCATATCTCTTCTTATGTACAAATGCCTTCAAGACTCAAAATTTCTCCAAAATCTTCCCGGGGCTAACACCAAACTTGTCACGAGCGTGCCAAAGATGGCGAGCCTTGACAATGTGCCCCAACAACGATAGTACCTCGCCCACAATTCATCGTACCTTGTGCAACAACGATTGTATTCGCTTGATGCCTCGTTGAATCATTCTCTATTTTGTATTATTTCTTTTATTCAATGAGATATCGAGCAAACCAAACGAATTAATGATCATTGGCACACAATACACACAGAGAATGAAGAGCAACGTGAGTACTGTTGTTGTTGGGGCACATGAAAATCTCGCGTTCTACTAGTCATCTCACAACCCTAAAACCCTAGACCCTATATATAATTTTGTGATTATAATAATTTAATTAATATGTTAAAACTAATTTATTATTAAAACAAAACAAATCAATTATTATAATTAAATTAATTGCTTATTCAATTAAATTAATATATATTAACTAATACCTTAATTAATATATTAAATAAATTTAATTAGTAACAGAAAATAATTTAATTAATTTGTAAAATTAATTTATTATAAACTAAACTTACTTAAATAATAAAACTAGCGGGGGAGAGTCAATGAGCAGTTGCCATCCACCCTCCCTATATATCTCTCTTTAATCAGTTGCAACCTACCTACTCTCTCCCCTCTCTCTCTCTCTCTCTTTAATTAGTTATACAAAATAATATTTTAATTATTAAACTAAATTACTGTATTATTAAATTAAATTATTTAATAATAAAAATGTTATCAGAGGGGAGAGTGAAATAGTTGCTGACACCCTCCTTAGCGACCCATATATATCTAGATGGTTTGTAATCAAATATATATATAGTGGTGTTAAAGACACCAAAAAACGTTATATGCACATTAATTTTAAGAAAAAAAAAATCTAAATATGTTATATGCACGCACACCAACTTTTAGGGTTTATTTCATACATTGGAGTGAATATTGAGTCAAAATGTGTCCCAAATTATGAGTTATTGTAGGTTTTTGGATAAAGATTTGGGTGGGTTGGCCCCATATTATTTTCTTACTTTCTTATTTTGTAATTATATAATTATCACAATAAAAGAAGAAGTATTTTTTGTTTTTGTTCATCCCAGCTCATACTAAGCATGAATCACAGTTTTTTTTTTCAATAGGTATATACAGTCAACGAGCACTTCTCAAATCATCACAAATCTCAAGATTACTCTCACCAGTGTAGACTTAACTATAGAGTTTTCAACATAACACCACAGCTATGAGCTTTACATGTTTTTCTTAATTTGTTTCTCTCTCTCTCTTTCAATTTAGTTATTGAATACACTCTTATTTATTTATTTAGGACTCTGTAATAAAAGATATTAGCATTCTAATGGTTTCCTTTTAATTGATAAATTGTCCCTCTAGTGATCGCTTTAAGTTTATAAATTAATTGCTCACAAATACTTTAGTAGTAATGAAGATAAAACTATATGCATTTTAGTAGGATCTACATAATCCCTTTATATTTTGCATCATCAATGACTTATAATTATATCAAATTGAGCTTGCAATACCATAAATATTGAGCATAGTAAAAAACAACATCTCATGATCATCTCATTATTTTATGATTGTTAAGTTTCATTCATCAAATATGAATCGCATGTAGGGAAGCGCTTATTCGCATATAATTCGGTAAGTAAGATACTCGCCCACAAATAACTCAAGGAGACCTGTGGAGTATGCAGGAGTATGAGCCCATGGTGTTACTCGCTACAAGATAATCATTTACTGATATATATATATATATAGCCAACTGAGTAAGCAATTATGATAGCAAATATTACGATAAATCCTTTCATCTCAATGACACATCTTATTATCTAAGCAAGAGGAGTAATTAGTTCAAGAAAAAGATTTCATAGAGACAAATTATGATATGTTAGTCAATAATATAAGGGCATCTAAATGAAAAACATATATATTTAAGTGTACGTTTTAGTGTAGTGAGCGTGAAACTTAGCCGCAATATTAAAAATAATAGTGATTGAACAACCTGAAGCCTAATTATTGAACATCCCCGTCATCTCAAAAGTTCTTCAATGAGATTTAAACATGTATTGTGTCTCAATTGCTTATATTTTTAGTTGGACTTAGGTTCATTTTGAACTTTTTGAAGACCTTCCACTACATCAAGGAGCCGCATAGAAATCAATCTGATTTTTCACCCACAAAATGAACGACATATAAGAGGTAGTGCTTAAATACTATAGATCTCCAAGTTACCTTTGCACTTAAATATGGCAATAATTGGGAAGAACATATTTTTCTTATAGAATTTACTTGCAACAATATCTACGAAGCCCATATTCATTTCCGCGGACAAGAGTACTTTTATACAAAACATTGATACTTTGTTATGAAATATACAAAAGACAAAAACTTAAACGGACCAAAAGCTTGCATTAGTCACTTCAAAGAGAGACAATATGACCTAAAAAAGGAAGACATTAATAGCCGTGCAAGGTCGATAGAGAAAACACTTTTATCCAAAGCACTTTGAAGTGTAATTCTCTGAAACTATGACCAACGGTTCTAGCTAAATTATATTGATCATTAAATGGAACCGACGATGTACATTAAGAGTAGTTATGATAAATCCATCCTAGAGCCGATTTTTTTTGGTGTTGTTATAAGCAAACCCTTTTTGGTTGCTAGCTAGCAAATCAATTTCTATGAGTTATTACGCGCCTTTTGAAAATACGTTTTGTACATGCAGTTTTAGGAAAAGTGTTCAACACGAAAATTGTAGATCTCATTGAGATATACAACTTTCGTGTTGAACATTTTTCCTAAAAATGCATGGACAAGACGTATTTTCTTGTTATTTTCAAAAATTCACTAAAGTTACGATCAGGACGATTTTAGGGTCTTGTGCATGCATTTTTAGGAAATGTGTTAAACACGAAAATTGTAGATCTCGACGAGATCTATAATTTTCGTGTTGAACACTTTTCCTAAAAATGCACGTACAAAATGTATTTTCAAAAGGGGCGTAATAACTCATAGATATTGATTTGCTAGCAACCAAAAAAAATTTGCTTATAACAGCACCTTTTTTTTCTCCTTTAAAGGCGGGTTAGAAAGATGGTTGGCATGGCATTTGATGAACCGGTCGGTTAAAAGATGTATAAATAGGAGGTTGACATGTGTCCCTAATGAATTGTAGGGTAGAGAGCCGCTTTCTATGATTCCCTCACCCACAAGTTCGGTCCCACCTGACACGACTGTCACGTGCCGCTGCCCAACCCCAAATCTAGGCCATTCGATCATGTAAAATATATATTGAAATTAAATAATATATTCCTAATCAAACAGCCTTTTTAATTGCACCCACTCAATTGCTAGTGTTATTGTGTGGTGCGAGAACTGGTCGGACTATTTCGGCCCGCACGACCGTCGTCAACCCAAGAACACGTAGGATAATGTCCACGTGCTCTTCTCCAAGTGGATGGTGGCGCCAGGTTGATCCGGAGAAATGCTGATGTGGCGGGTAATACGATGCATTGGAATGAACGTTTTTATTATCTATATATGACTACGATAAATTGTTTTGTACAGTTTTGTGCGTCTTTAAATAAGATACTTTTATTTACGATATTCTTTTTATTTATTTCTCCTATATATTTATGTATTGATATTCACAGCCCAATTGGAGATTGATTGATGGTATATAGTTTTAACCGAGGCTTCGTTTGGTGCGGCGGCGGTGATCGTGAATCGAAATGAAGCTCTTGTTGTGGTTTAGGGTTGGTTAGGATCCGGATCCAACGCCGAATATGGATCCAATTAGGGGCATTAACTAGCTCATCCATTCTTCGAAACCTAGCCGCAATTAAACACCTCTCCCGATTGATCATGCATGGCCCCGATATTATCCACGATCCACATACAAGACGCACAGACAGTCGAAGCCATGAGTACTCGCAAACGAAGAGTACTGTGAACAACATACGAGATAATATGTACAAGAAAGAATTAATATTTGGAACAAGCTGGAGAGCGAAACACTCACTCTTCCAAGGTACGTACGACACTAGGAGCGTTGACTTTGCACAATCGTCAAAACTGCACGTGTGCCAAAAATACGTACCTTATAACAATGATGCACGAGCATGTCAAAATATTCAAAAAATAACACGGCCACCATTAGGCGTACGTGAAACCACTAAGCGTACGTGTCTCACAAAAACCGCATAATAGCGACTTAATTAACCTATAGCTAGCAACTCACCAGAGTCAACGTACACCGGTTTGTGATCAATTGAATGTATCTTTCTATAGCTAGCTAGCTAGCTAGTATCGTGACAAGTTAACTAATTAAGGCTCCGTTTGGCACATCGGTACGTAGCGGTCGTGAACGTGGTGGCCGGTTATGAGCCGTTGTTCGTGAATGCATGTCCAACCTCGCCTATGGAACTTCGTTCATTTTTACGTTCAAAACTATCATTTTTCGGTGGTGGTCATAACCGTTGTCATGTCTGCGCCAAACGAAGCCACGATCTGCTATATCGATCCCAAAAAATAAGCTAAGAGTCCACATATATATAATATATATATATATATAGAGAGAGAGAGAGAGACCACTATATATATGGATCAATTAATAACATTGATGATCTAAAGTCATCACTCTATATATAAATGATTTATTATTATATGTATAAAAATAAATGATCATTATCCTTATAATTGAATGCAACGTAACTATATATTGGTAATTGATCTGCGTCTCTTGAGTTTGCACGTAGCGTGCTTAATTTTATTCCTCCCATAAGGAATTGAATAATTTGACTAGGACTGGCTTCAATTCCCTTAGAATTAATTAATTAATTAATTAATTAATTAGCAGGCTCGATCATTTAATTTGATTTTATTTGTAGGCAAATTTGAGAACACACCAAACACATTAAATAACATCAACAGATTTGCATCCCCATAGATGTGATCTTGTTGCATCTATGTCTCCCCATGTGTCTAATGAATGAAAATTATCATTATATATATAGTTTAAATACATATGTACGTAGATCTCCGCCGACTGATCCTTCATATGCTAAGATCGGACCGTCTCTTCCTGCTCACCTCCTGCTCGCTCCGGTATTCCGGATCGGCCACTTATGCTCTCTGTGTCGGGTGACCTCTTCGTGGTGTTCAATTCATGGAGGATGAGATGCTTTCTGCTACGGCTTCACTTAAGTTTTGTTTGGTGGACAAATAATGCATGCGCATATATGGTAGCGTTTGCAGCTTTCTTGCAAATTAATTTAGTGTCGCTCCAATAGATCGCATATATTTAAATCTCACTTTTGAAGGGGAAGAGGACTTCAAGATCGAAAATCTGGCTTAATTAACGATACCATTGTTTTCAAGAACTTCGTGTTACGATTTTTGGAATGGAATCCGTATTAATTACTCTCCGATCCGTAGTCCTTGAAAACAATGGTATCGTTGAACGTAGTCCTTTCAATTCATGGATTAATATATGAGGTCTTCCGTTCCATTAGTTTGATGAAGACATCTTGCGCATCATTATCTAACCTTTGGGCCCGTTTCTTTGTTTGGATGCTCACACGCTTCATGGTACACGTGCTGATCGAGCCAGATTTTGTATTGAGTTCAATCTCAAATCATCGCCACCCTCACATGTCTTCATGGGGGTGATTGGAACTAATCAGAATCAAATAACTCACTCCTTCTCAATTATGTTTGAGAGGAATCTAGTTTATTGCTCTGGTTGTCACAAACAAGATCATGATATTGGAGATTGCAAGAGAACCAAGCGACTTTACGTTCTCATCCCTGTTCCGTTGGATTTGAAAAATGTTGGTGGAATCTCTATTATATATCTCCATCGATATATCCCACCTATATATGAAGGGGTTTGCGTCTCCGGTGGGTTAGGTGGATTAAGTGGATCAAGTGGCAGCCTGCCCTCATGACTTGTCTTCATGTACTGCCTCATGACTTGGTGGTCGAGGTCGTGGATCGTGGTTGTCCCTCTCTCTAGAGCTTGAGAGTCTAGGACATCATCACTGTTTAGTGTACATGTTCCCCCACGACTTCTCACAGGAGGCGACTCGGGCTCCTGTAGTTCCTTTGGCCGAAACGCTGTATTACGTCAAGCATACATTTTACGATGGTGATATTTTTGTAAATTATAACTCGCCGGAGCAAAAACACCGTGCCGAACGGAGCCCTAGTTGAAAGTTCTGTAAAATATGTATCAGGCAATTAATAATTAGTTCATGCAATAGTTGTTCTTACTAGCTAGATGATGAGAAGTATGCATGATATATAAATTATAAATACACTATTTAAAATATACATTAATATTATTATTATAATTTAAAATAATTATTAAAAAAAAAAACTCAAAAGTAGAAATCAGAGAATGGCGGTGAATATTATTATAATTTATTTATTTGACGATGATGGCTCTCCATCAATGCATTATCCAAGCTCCGCTGGTCTCATCATGATTCCAACCACTTGTGTTCGAAAGAATACCAACAAACTATTATATTATTATAACAATAATAATAATTATTATAATAATTATTATAATAATAATAATTATTATTATTATGACAAGTAGTTGCTGTTTAAAGTAACAGCTGGATTTGAGTCTGTAGACAATGTTGACCTGCCATGGGGCCCACAGCCATATAAGCCTCTTCATTGATGAGTTGGTCTTGACCCTCTCAGTCTTGCATTCATGCATGGCTCCCACCTCTACTATTATCACTCTATATATGAGGTTTCTTTAATTAATTAGGACTAGCTCCTCCTGATCATCATGGCTAAGAGGCTGGTGGGACAAACCCTAAACCCTAAATCCTAATCCTAACCCTAAATCCTAAACCCTAAACCCTAACCCTAACCCTAACCCTAGATTCTATGACGAAGGGATGAATGCTCATGCAAGCCATCCCCCTTTAATGGAATTAGTGAGTGCATGCATCTAGCAGATAAGGGCTAGTGTGGTGGGACCCTTCAATAATATTGCTGCCAATTAACCTAGTTCAGTATATATAAATATATAGCTGCTTTAAATGACTATTTTGGATGAAAGAATTTTGGTCGACTGTGACACCCTAGTATAACGTTGAGATCGAGGTATGCACTTGATTTGAACAATATATTGCACGTATACACTTTGCCTAGAGGGCATGCACCATATGCCGTGCGTGCATGGTTGAGACGGCGACAAAAGTCGACTATTTCATCTTAAAAGAGCTTGGGATTGTGGATGATTGAGCAAGTAGTAGGGAAGTTCGGCACGATACTCAATATATATCTATATACATCTATCCCACAATTTATACTATACGATGTTAAAAAGGAACTTTATATAGGGTTTAGTTTGCATCGCGTGGTTCATTACCGTGCGTACATGCGTGCGGTTCATCGATCATTGCGTGTGGTGTACTCGATCATGTATGCATGGCTAGTCATTTTGTGTGTGTGCTTCATCTATCATTCTTGGATGTACAAACTCCACGTACGTGTTCCTTGTTTTCGTGTTTACCCAACCAAGTATAATTAATACTAATATTATTAAATGATATATCAATTCTTTGATAATAAATTAGCTAGATTAATCTTGAAAAACATGAGTAATATAAATCTAAAATGATTATTTTATATTTTATATTTGAGAGGCAACATTTATATACGGTAAAGTTTTGGCATACAAGCTAAGCTAGATACAATTTACTCCTTATGCAAGATAGCAATACTTGTCTCTTTAATAATTTCACTACCTGGCTATCTAAGTGTGTATATATGCATCAAATAAATAGAATCATTATATATAATATAAGATTTAATAATAATAATATTATTATTATTATAATAATAAATGTTAGATTTTGAGGTCTGTTTGAGTGGCCGAGAGATATTTCGGTACTAGTAACGCATGATAATCACTAAAGATCACAGTGCTGGATAAAATACACTCATCAGATCCGCGATCCAACGATGAAGATTGTGTGCGAAAATACATGGGTGATACGATCATATTGAAATACGATCATATTTTCGATCAACCACGCATAAAAAGTCACGCATACAAAAAACAACAGTGTGAGCATATCTCGCACATATGTTTAGGCTTTATTTGGCGCGGCGGTGGCGGGCGGAGAAGGCGGGAGCAAACGCTCCATTGGAACCGGAGGCCGGGAGCGGGGGTTCCAGCCGGCGATTTTTGCGCCGTTTCTCACGTGCGGCGGGTGGAAAAG
This sequence comes from Dactylorhiza incarnata, assembly GCA_033032865.1. Taxonomy (NCBI): domain Eukaryota; kingdom Viridiplantae; phylum Streptophyta; class Magnoliopsida; order Asparagales; family Orchidaceae; genus Dactylorhiza; species Dactylorhiza incarnata. Next base: position 914,249 of record JAWHQI010000170.1, read on the forward strand.
CGGCAAACGCCGCCCGCGCTTCATTTGGTTACGCGCCTTGCGGCGGCGTTTGCCGCAAACGCCGCCCGCAAACGCGGAACCAAATGAAACCTTAATGCGTGATACCCTAAACATATGTGATACCCTAAATCTTAAACCCTAAACAATTTTTTTTCGTTCGCAGTGGAGTTGTTTGGTGTCCATGCTTAGTTTGGATTACTTTATCTTGTACTTTGTCTCGAAGAATATCATTTCACGTGGCATATCACGTGAGTATAAGTAGGCCCCATGGCTGATGTGACATTCCCCACCTGATCCTCTTTTCTGTAATAATCCGAATTCTTAGGTTAAGTAAAGATTATTTACAAATAATATTCAAGCATATATATATATATATGTATTAGTGTGCAAAAATAACCGAAGAACCGAGAATCGAATCGGAACCGAACCGAACCGAACGGTTCGGGTCGGTTCCAAATTGGTTCGGTTCGGGTCCGGTCCCATAATAAAAGAATCGACAATTCGGTTCGGTTCCCGGTTCCACATGTCGGGTACCCAGAACCGACCCGAGAACCGAAAATCAATTCTAAAGATATTTTTTTTGAGACAACGATTATAGTCGTATGACTTAATACTTTAAAATGATTGAGAATATAGTCGTATGACTAAAGAAAATAATTTTTGAACTCGTATAATTGTATGACTTCAATATTATAGAGAGTCAAGATTCAATTATTTTGAGCATTAGTAGTAGTTGAGAAATAATCATGAGTTGGAAGAGTTATTTTTTAATTATGTTGAGACATGGGTAGAGCCGAGAACCGAACCGGAACCGAACCGAAGTGAACGGTTCGAATCCGGTTCTATACTAGGACCGTGGGTCGGTTCTGGTTCCAAAAATTTGGAACCGAATCTATATGGGTCGGTTCTTGGTTTTGGGTGGAACCGAACCGATCCGAGTTGCACCCCTAATATGTATAATGATATTAACTCCTACTCTCCTAGGAAGATACAGACAAAGCCATGTTGAAGTTCAAAGAGATTTGTATCTAATTTATTCTGATTAATATTTAGATTAATGCATTATACTATACCTTATATGACAGCATATATAAAAACAAATTGCACGATCACTATATGGAGTTGCACGTATAAAGATAACATGACTACATGGAGCTTAATACAGAGGGGTGCCGAGGCGAATATAGGAGGCTACCGAGGTGAATACATGAGGCTGTCGAGCTGAATACAAGAGGCTGCCGAGCTGAATACAAGAGGCTGCCGAGCTGAATACCTGAGGCCAACGAGCTGGACACCCGAGGTCTCTTCCTTATGCATTTATGATCTCGACGAATTAGATGTTTTACACAATCTCCGCTTTTTTCGAACTCGATACGAGTTCGAAAAATAATGTAGGACTCGTACTTCGACGGGAAGGGCACGAGATGATATGCCACGCGAGGTCCCTGCAAAGATGCATGAGGAACACAATCAAAGTTATGCAAGCAACTCTCAGGACGTACATTCGCTTACTGAGCAAGCTCAACTCGAAGAGGTGAATGAGGGTTGTCACTTAGATCATCTTTTTAAATGCTTTGCGGGTGGGAGAAACACTCGAGGGGTCCATTAGCAAACATGCAAGGGGGAGCTAATCTCAGACGGGACTAATTATGAGTACACACTGAGATACCTGAGGCGTTGTCCCATCATCTTTTTAACTTAGCTTGGCGAGTGAGAGAGGCACTCGAGGGTTTGTTGACCAACATGCAAAGGGGGAGTTGATCTCGACCGATAATGTAAAGATTTGGACATAGGAGGAAGCGCTATGTACCCGAGACGTAGTCACATCACTTGACCAATATCCCAATACTGGGGAGCTTTTGCCCTCCTACTTAAAAGACCAAGAAGATTAGTTCCACCAGTTTGTATTGGGTACACAATACATGAATAATATATTCACTCCTAGTTTAGCCTAGAAATTCATTAAGTTGATGACTTATGAAGTTGACCTAGCTGCAGTTGCAGCTTATAGATGATTCATCTCTTATAAAGGATTTTAGGCTATGACTCTGAACTCTCTCCTAGTAACCCAACAGATGGGTGAGAAGAGCACTCAAGGGTTCTTCAGCCAACATACAAAGGGGGAGCTGATCTTGACCGACAATGCAGGGACTTGGACTTAGGCGAAGACACTATATATGTACCTGCGACACTATCCCATCATTCAACTGAGGGTTTCAAGGAGTAAGATGGAGGTTCATGTTCTAAACCACTTGCGGAAGTGAGTTTCACCTCGATATGACATCAAGCTCAATCTTTCAAAACTTTCTCAGGTTAAAATTAATTAATAAGTGAGTAAATATTTGTAAACAACATAGCTTGACGAGTATCTGTTGTTCCTTTGTCATCATGAGCTTACAAGTAGAACTACTTTAAGTCATCTTCGATTCAAGTGTTCCTGAGGAGTTCTCCTTCTGAGCTTTCGTGAAAAATAAGTAGTTGAATTAGATTATCGCGAGCATGAACTTACGGAATATAAATTCCAAGACCTCACAAGTAATAACTCTCGTGGAAGATAAGCTAACGAGCATGAATTTGCAGAGTATATGTTTTCTCATCATGGTGGACACGTCAATAATAACCATATTTGTTAGTCATAGGAAAACACTCACGGGGGTTTTATCAAAGCACCCGTAAGTATGTATATGTATTGAAAACACTAATATTGAAGAACGAAACTAAGTTGAAGTGTCATATTTGACACTTAAGCATTGAAAGAGGTAACTAAGCTAAATACAGGAGGATGTCGAGCTGAATATAGGAGATTGCCAAGGTGAATGCCGACGAGCTGAATACCTGAGGCCGCCGAGATGGACACCTAAGGTCTATTCCTTATGCATTTTTGATCTCGACAAATTACAGATTATACATTTATGTCTTTCCCCCCTTTCATAAAAGGCTGACCTAGATGCAATCAAAATAACACTGGTACTATTATTGTAAAGTGAATAATTAAGTAGGGCCAGAAAAGTCAAATCTTTCATCAATAAAGGATCCAACATGTAAAGCGTGAGGGACGCAATGACAACTATGTAATTATTCATTTTCTAATTGTTTGATCGCCCTACTCTCATTTTCTTAACAAATAGAATTCTACTGCCCGATGACATAGCCCATCTTGAGGTAAACCACATAAATTTGTCTTCTGTGTTTTCATCTTCTATTTATTGCTCTACTCTAGTTTTCGTGACAATAATCACACCATCAATATAATTCAAATGCGCTAAAGGGCGGAGAGTCGATGGCCGTGGTGTTCCGGAGCTCTTGACGGTCAACGATATTCTGACGTGTCACTCAAGCGGCGGTCTGGCACAAGCAAGAGCGGACCAAGCATGCAACAATGTTGTGCGAGCAGCATCAAATAGGCCGTGGTACCATTGTTGTCCCGTTTAATTGGGAACCATATATGACCTCAAAAGGAAATATAGGCTCCAACAACATGCACATCGCCATCAACAAATATTTCAAATCCATTTATATCATCAAAGAAATGCACCATCAATGTAGACAACTCTTACAGCACCCATGCCCCCACCACATTAAACATTAATATCTGTACATTATTCATTTCATATAAATCAAATCAAACCAAACCAAACCAAACCAAATCAAACCAAAAATTAAACCAAACCAAACCAAACAATCACAAGCACAAGTTAAGCCAGCAACAAGGACACTGAAGGACAGAAGCAGCAACACACAAACACTGCATGAAAAAAGTGAGAAAATTCTCTGACATGATAGAAAAGTTTATCAATTAGTTGTATAATTATTTATATATATATAATATATATATATATATAATAAGAAGTAAGTGCACTTTAGAGACTTAAACATAAATATAGTAAATTTTCTGGACTTCAATCTTTTAATAAATTTTTTTTTTACTGGAATCATAAAGTTGTTAAAACTTGCAGACTAAAATATATTTCCTTGAATAGCATATAGCCATACAGCACTAAAGATGCAAGAAGCATCTCCAATGTGTCAATCCCTGTCACTAAATAAATCAACCTGGACCAGCAGCAGTACATGCTTGCTGAAGAAAGAAGATGAGGCAATAAAGGTGGATAACCCACACACACACACACACACAAACAGAGAGAGAGAGAGAGAGAGAGAGAGAGAGAGAGAGAGAGAGAGAGAGAGAGAGAGCATAGTATATTAGTACCCCTGGCCCCACGGCCCTACGGCCCCCGGCCCACCGGCCACCACCGCATATAATGGTTGATATTGATGAAGATGAGGAGAAATCCTATCACTTTAGAGGAGCGAGCAGGCTGCCTGATGATCAGCACCTGCACATTGGCCCATCCATCCATTCATGCACAACTGTAAAGAGATGCAAAGATTTAGAGATAATAATTCCATCCCTGCCCGGCTGCCCCGCCCTGCCCTGCCCCGCCCAGTTGCCCGACATCTGATGCCAGAAAATGGTCAATATGTGCATGAATGAGTGCCAGCTGCCCGTGGCCCCCCCTGCAGCCCCCTTCCTCCTCACAGTCAAATCCACAACTTACTGGCTGTCGACGATATATTCGACGAGTGGGAGGGATTGGGCTCACATGCTCCTGCTTGAACAGTGCCTGCAGCTCACCGCAGATTAAAGATCTCTCTCAAGCTCGGCTCAACTCTTCGCACATTATTATTCAAACGCAATGATTTTCCCGCACAAAATCAATCGAAATGAAGGAATCACTTGGTCTCAATTTCAGCAGCTCAACCCGCTGTCAAGTTCTGGGTCCTAATCAACCTGTGCGGCGTCATCGAACCTGAAATCCAAGAAAAAACACGCGCTTGTCATGATTTCGTCGGGTTCTGAAGGTTTTGAGAAACAAAAACAAATATATAAAGCACAAAATGAAACTGTGAAGCTCATTTCAATAGTTTATGAAGAGATTGCTCATCTTACTGTACAGATGATGCCTGCTGGGTCTGCCAATCGCAGGCCAGCCTTTATGGAAGTTTGACCGCGTTTCGCTCGAGCTTGACTATGTTGAGCTCGATCAAGCTCAGTTCGTGGAGAAGGGTAGGATGTGAAAGTGAATTCCAGTAAATGCAAACCTAGGTGTGGTGTCGGGAAAATAACTCCTATCAAACATAGGGTGATGTATGCCTGGGATAGACAATCTGACAACAAATTGGTGTTAATAATGAAAGCATAAATCTCACGCAATCATCACGAACAAATTATAATAATTTTAGCAAGCGAGTAAATTAGGTTTTTCTCCATTTAGAGGGTCAAAAGCAGATATGCGCAAGTGATAAAGGTCCCGCAAATCAAGATTAGTCGCAGAAAAATAAACTACCCATAGCAAGGCATCCATAATCATATAAATAGTCACGTTCGTACAACAATAATGAAGAATAGTGAACCCAAACAACAAACACTTACAAGTGAGGGGCCATAGGCGGGGCGCAGAAATTCGGAGATTGAAGAGGCGGTTTCGTGGAGGTGATTGCTTGTATTCTGGACATTCTTCACGGTGGATTTCGTGGTGCAGGTGGCTTATGATTTTTTCCTCGGATTTGGGGTTTTTTCACGTAAAATCTGTGTTCACGTCTCTCTATTTTCTGCGATTCTTGTGCTTTTCGTTTTTGCTCCGTAAGTATTTCCTAACAGGAGGTGGGGGGAGAGGGCTTTTGGAAGATGATTTGATGGTGTCGACAGGTTTATTGGCAGCCGGCGGCTGTTAGGGAATGGGGAAAACAATGGGAACACATGGAAGGGCAAGGATACAAATCAAGGAGCTGGCATATTGAGGTTTCCTGGAATCGGCAACACTAGAGATCACCGGATTCTGAGAATCGTCTTCTCCAAAATCTGCAATGGCCGTCAAAACCAGCCCCCTCTTATATTTATAATAATAACATAACCGGGGCAACCATCTGAACAACTATGATTGACCGTTCACGATAGTTGTCCGCTCTCGCTCAATAAAACACTAAAAAAACAATAAAGTACATAGAAAAATGGAAACGTCACTCCGGACGCACCCGCGGACTTGGATCATCCATCAGGCAATGCCAAATATGGCATGTGACAAATCAGTCCCGAACGGGCCCAAAGTCCGTGCTACAAAAGGTTTCGTCAATCCCCATCATTCTTACTGACTTGAAAGAATTCATCTCTAGATGAATGAAGAGATGGGTATTGTACAACCCTGTATTCGCCGAGTGGGTCCCCGAGGCACTGCCCCAAGAAACAGAGGCGGGGGAATTTCTGGGCGTACCCGGTGAGGGGGGGGGGGGGGGGGGGGGGGGGGGGGGGGTGCGAGCAGGGGAGACGGGCGGCCTCCCGCTCGCCCATCCCCTTAGGAGGGCGAGCAAGGGAGGCGGGCGGCCTCCCGCTCGCCCAGCCCCTTAGGCGGGCGAGCAGGGGAGGCGGGGGGCCTCCCGCTCGTCCAGCCCCTTAGGCGGGCGAGCGGTGGAGGCGGGCGAGCGGTGGAGGCGGGCAGCCTCCCGCTCGCCCAGCCCCTTAGGCGGGCGAGCAGGGGAGGCGGGCGGCCTCCCGCTCGCCCAGCCCCTTAGGCGGGCGAGCAGGGGAGGCGGGCGGCCTCCCGCTCCTCCAGCCCTTTAGGCGGGCAAGCTGGGGAGGCGGGCGGCCTCCGGCTCGCCCAGCCCTTTAGGCGGGCGAGCGGTGGAGGCGGGCGGCCTCCCGCTCGCCCATCCCCTTAGGCGGGCGAGCAGGGGAGGCGGGCGGCCTCCCGCTCGCCCAACCCCTTAGGAGGGCGAGCTGGGGAGGCGGGCGGCCTCCCGCTCGCCCAACCCCTTAGGCGGGCGAGTGGTGGAGGCGGGTGGCCTCCCGCTCGCCCAGCCCCTTAGGCGGGCGAGCCGGGGAGGCGGGCGGCCTCCCACTCGCCCAGCCCCTTAGGCAGGCGAGCTGTGGAGGCGGGCGGCCTCCCGCTCGCCCAGCCCGTTAGGCGGGCGAGCAGGGGAGGCGGGAGGCCTCCCGCTCGCCCAGCCCCTTAGGAGGGCGAGTTGGGGAGTCGGGCAGCCTCCCGCTCACCCAGCCCCTTAGGCGGGCGAGCGGTGGAGGCGGGCGGCCTCCAGCTCGCCCAGCCCCTTAGGCGGGCGAGCAGGGGAGACGGGCGGCCTCCCGCTCGCCCAGCCCCTTAGGCGGGCGAGCAGGGGAGGCGGGCGGCCTCCCGCTTGCCCAGCCCCTTAGGCGGGCGAGCAGGGGAGGCGGGCGGCCTCCCGCTCGCCTATCCCCTTAGGCGGGCGAGCGGTGGAGGCGGGCAGCCTCCCGCTCGCCCAGCCCCTTAGGCGGACGAGCGGTGGAGGCGGTCTGCCCCCTCTCGTCCAACCCCGAGAAGAGGAGGCGGTCTGCGTTTAGCATCTCAGAACAGCGGGATTTGGCTGTTAGCAAGCCAAACCTGGGGGCATTTTCGTAATCTCTTATGCCAGAATATGGCTATTGGTAGACCAAGTTCAGAAAACTATAAATAGGACCAAGGAGGCACCTTTGAAGGCAGATCACTCTCTTTGGGCTACTCTCCCCCTAGGTTTCTTTGGAGGGGGAAGAGAGCCTCCAAAGGTGCCCCAAGCTCAGCGTTGGCTTGGGAAGGGAAGCGCTCTAAGATCTTCCGGGTCTGTGGTGAGACCTCCTTGCTGAGCCCTCGGTCCTGTTCCTAGTTTCCTAAGCCTTCCGCCTAGCGCTCTCCCTTGAGAGAAGTGTGAGGTCACCCCTTTTTTGGGACCCCGAACTACACAAGAGACCAAGTCTTGGTTTCAACATTTATGGTGCGGTGAGCGTGGAGAGTGGCCAGCACGGAAAATCTCAAGCTGAGCTCTATGGCTGGAGGTGGAGGAGATGGATCCGACCCAGGCCACTCGCAGCCACCAGTGGTTGTGGTGACCGAGATGTTCGAAAACTTCAAGCGGGAGGTCCTGCAGACCTTGCAGCTAGCTTTCGCCACGAGAGGCGAAGGCGAGGAAGGAGGCGGTCCGGAGGTCCCGCCCCGACGTATGGGTGAGAGCACTCCCGGCCGGCAATCCGGGAAGGAGGTGTCGGCGGAGGCGAGTGGGGAGGCATCCGACCCCCACTCGCCCGACCTCCAAAAGGGGGGGGGGGGGGGGGGGGGGGCGGAGTGGGGAGGCGGCCTGCCCTCACTCGCCCAGCCCCAAGGGGGCGAGTGGGGAGGCGGCCTGCCCCCACTCGCCCAGTCCCAGAGGGGAGTGGGGAAGCGGCCTGCCCCCACTCGCCCAGCCCCAAGGGGGCGAGCGGGGAGGCATCCGACTCCCACTCGCCCAGCCCCAAAGGGTGGCGAGCGGGGAGGCATCCGGCCCCCACTCGCCCCGCCCCAAAGGGGGTCGAGCAGATGCGGGTGGACGAGCCGGGGGGAAAGTCCCTTTTGCGAGTTGGTCCTCTCGGCCCCGGTTCCAGAGGGGTTCAGGGGGCCGGAGATGTCTTACTACTCCGGCAAGGATGACCCAGTCCTGCACCTGCAGTGGTTCGAGGACATGGTCTCTTTCAGGCCTATGACAGATGTCTTCCAGTGTCGGCTCTTTGCCACCACCCTAAAGCAGAAGGCAAGGGACTGGTTCCACCAGCTCCCCGTGGGATCTATCTGGGCCTTCGAGGATTTGTGTCGAGGTTTCCTGCTGCGCTTCTCGACGTCGAAGAGGAGGAAGAAGAATGCCGAGACACTCTTCAAGATTAGGCAAGAGCCAAGGGAGTCACTGGCTCGTTACGTGGACAGGTTCCAGGAAGAGGTCATGCAAGTCCAGGAGGTGTCAGGGTTCACCCTCCAGCTCGCCTTCATAGTGGGGCTGCGGGAGGGGTTCTTCAAGATGAGCTTAAAGCGGAAGACCCCCCTATTCTTCGAAGAACTGATGGAAAGGGCGGCAGAGGAAATTGAGGGAGAGGAGGCCAACCCGGAGTTCGCAAAAAGGTTTGTCAAGCTGAGTGAGCCTGAGGCAAGGCAGCGTGGAGGGAGTATGGAGGATCCCGAAAGAAAGTTTGACCAAGGAGAGGGGAACTTCCAAGAGGAGAGACCCGACTCCCCGAGTTGGAGGCAGGGACCGAAGGCACCCCCTCCACCACCTCAGCAAACTATGGTGATTGGCTGAGGAAGAAGGAAAGCAGAAAGAAGAGGAAGAGGAGGGGATAGGGTGGCGTTACCCTACAGTGACTTCCACGAGGAGGAAGGTCACACGACGTCCGCCTGCCCTGAGTTTTTGGAAATAAGGGAGGCAAGGGGTCCGATGCAGCAACAGCAACAACCGGAGGGGATCGAGAAAGACCATGCCTGGGAGTAGGAGACCAAGTTCTGGTTTCCATACTTAGTTTTTTCTACCCTCTAAGTCTATGTAGTACAATGTTTTGCTTTCATACTTAGTTTTTTCTCACATGTAATATGATGACTAATGTGATGAAAGGTTTCAAAATACTTAGCCCCGATGCTGGCCCGCTGACCAGGCTCCCACCAAGCTGGCAGGGCTGAGGACCGCTCGGTGGCCGGAGATTCTCAAGGTACTTAGCCCCGAAGCTGAACCGCTGACCAGGCTCCCATCAAGCTGGCAGGGTCGGGGACCGCTCGGTGGTCGGAGGTTTTCAAAGTACTTAGCCCCGATGCTGTCCCGCTGACCAGGCTCCCACCAAGCTGGTAGGGCTGGGGATCGCTCGATGGCCGGAGTTTTCAAAGTACTTAGCCCCGATGCTGAACCGTTGACCAAGCTCCCACCAAGCTGGCAGGGCCGGGGACCGCTCGGTGGCCGGAGGTTTTCAAAGTACTTAGCCCCGATGCTGGCCCGCTGATCAGGCTCCCATCAAGCTGGCAGGGCCGATGATCGCTCGGTGGCCGGAGGTTTCCAAAGTACTTAGCCCCGATGCTGGCCCGTTGACCAGGCTACCACCAAGCTGGCAGGGGCGGGGACCGCTCGGTGGCCGGAGGTTTTCAAGGTACTTAGCCCCGATGCTGGCCCGCTGACCAGGCTCCCACCAAGCTGGCAGGGCCGGGGACCGCTCGGTGGCCGGAGGTTTTCAAAGTACTTAGCCCCGTTGCAGGCCCGCTGACCAGGCTCCCACCAAGCTGGCAGGGCCGGGGATCGCTCGGTGGCCGGGAGTTCTCAAAGTACTTTCCCCCGATGCTAGCTCGCTGACCAGGCTCCCACCAAGCTGGCAGGGCCGGGGACCGCTCGGTGGCCGGAGGTTTTCAAAGTACTTAGCCCCGATGCTGGCCTGCTGATCAGGCTCCCACGAAGCTGGCAGGGCCGAGGACCGCTCGGTGGTCGGAGGTTTTCAAAGTACTTAGCCCCGATGTTGGCCCGCTGACCAGGCTCCCACCAAGCTGACAGGGCCGGGGACCGTACGGTGGCCGGAGGTTTTCAAAGTACTTAGCCCCGATGCTGGCCCGCTAACCAGGCTCCCACCAAGCTGGCAGAGCCGAGGACCGCTCGGTGGCCGGAGGTTTTCAAAGTACATAGCCCCGATGCTGGCCCGCTGATCAGGCTCCCACCAAGCTGGCAGGGCCGGGGACCGCTCAGTGGCCGGAAGTTTTCAAGGTACTTAGCCCCGATGCTGGCCCGCTGACCAGGCTCCCACCAAGCTGGCAGGGCCGAGGATCGCTCTGTGGCCGGGAGTTCTCAAAGTACTTAGCCCTGAGATGGTCCCGCTAGTCGGGCTCTCACTAGCTGGCAGGGCAGGATGACCTCTCAGGGAGGCTAAGTAGTTTTTTCCCCCGAGATGGCTCCACTAGCCAGGCTCTCACTAGCCAGCAGGGCAGGATGACCTCTCAGGGAGGCTAAGTAGATTTTTCCCCCGAGATGGCTCCGCTGACCGGGTTCTCACTAGCCGGCAGGGCAGGATGACCTCTCGGGGAGGCTAAGTAGTTTTTTCCCCCGAGATGGCTCCGCTAACCGGGATCTCACTAGCCGGCAGGGAAGGATGACCTCTCGGGGAGGCAAAGTAGTTTCTTCCCCCGAGATGGCTCCGCTGACCGGGCTCTCACTAGCCGGATGGGTAGGATGACCTCTCAGGGAGGCTAAGTAGTTTCTTCCCCCGAGATGGCTCCGCTGACCGGGCTCTCACTAGCCGGCAGGGCAGGATGACCTCTCGGGGAGGCTAAGTAGTTTTTACCCTCGTGATGGTTCCGCTGACCGGGCTCTCACTAGCCAGCAGGGCAGGATTGACCTCCCTGGGAGACTAAGTAAATTTTTCTCGGGATGAGGTGGAGGGTTCTCAACTTCACTCAGCGCCACTTGCCGAATGTACAGGGTTGAACTTTTCTTTCCGGGCGTGTGACCCGCTCGAAAAGAGCGGGGATTGTGTACAACCCAGTATTCGCCGAGTGGGTCCCCGAGGCACTGCCCCAAGAAACAGGGGCGGGGGAATTTCTGGGCGTACCTAGTGAGGGGGGCGAGCAGGGGAGGCGGGTGGCCTCCGCTCGCCCAGCCCTTTAGGCGGGCGAGCAGGGGAGGCGGGCGGCCTCCTGCTCGCCCAGTCCCTTAGGCGGGCGAGCAGGGGAGGCGGGCGGCCTCCCGCTCGCCCAACCCCTTAGGCGGGCGAGCGGTGGAGGCGGGCGGCCTCCCGTTTGCACAGCCACTTAGGCGGGCGAGCAGGGGAGGCGGCTTAGGTGGGCGAGCAAGGGAGGCGAGCGAGCAGGGGAGACGGCGGCCTCCAGCTCGCCCAGCCCCTTAGGCGGGCGAGCTGGGGAGGCGGGCGGCCTCCCGCTCGCCCAGCCCCTTAGGTGGGCGAGCGGTGGAGGCGGGCGGCCTCTCGCTCGCCCAACCCCTTAGGCGAGCGAGCAGGGAAGGCGGGCGACCTCCCGCTCGCCCAGCCCCTTAGGCGGGCGAGCTGGGGAGGCGGGCGGCCTCCCGCTCGCACAGCCCCTTAGGCGGGCGAGCGGTGGAGGCTGGCGGCCTCCCGCTCGCCCAGCCCCTTAGGCGGGCGAGCTGGGGAGGCGGGCGGCCTCCCGCTCGCCCAGCCCCTTAGGCGGGCGAGCTGTGGAGGCGGGCGGCCTCCAACCCCTTAGGCGGGCGAGCAGGGGAGGCGGGCGGCCTCCCGCTCGCCCAGCCCCTTAGGCGGGCGGGCGAGCGGTGGAGGCGGGCGGCCTCCCGCGCGCCCAGCCCCTTAGGCGGGCGAGCAGCGGAGGCGAGCGGCCTCCCGCTCGCCCAGCCCCTTAGGCGTGCGAGCAGGGGAGGCGGGCGGCCTCCCGCTCGCCCAGCCCCTTAGGCGGGCGAGCAGGGGAGGCGCGCGGCCTCCCGCTCGCCTAGCCCCTTAGGCGGGCGAGCGGTGGAGGCGGCCTGCCCCCTCTCGTGCAGCCCCGAGAAGAGGAGACGGTCGGCGTTTAGCGTCTCAGAACAGCGGAATTTGGTTGTTAGCAAGCCAAACCTGGGAGCATTTTCATAATCTCTTAGGCCAGAATATGGCTATTGGCAGACCAAGTTTAGAAAATTATAAATAGGACCAAGGGGGCACCTTTGAAGGCAGATCACTCTCTTTGGGATACTCTCTCCCTAGGTTTCTTTGGTTGGGGAAGAGAGCCTCCAAAGGTGCCATAAGCTCAGCATTGGCTTGGGAGGGGAAGCGCTCTAAGATCTTCCGGGTGTGTGGTGGGACCTCCTCGCGGAGCCCTCAGTCCTATTCCTAGTTTCCTAAGCCTTCCGCCTAGCGCTCTTTCTTGAGAGAAGTGTGAGGTCACCCCTTTTTTGGGACCCCGAACTACACAAGAGACCAAGTCTTGGTTTCAACAGGTATCCTCTCAGTATGACTCCTCTGACGCAACCCAAGTGTTGACTGCAAACAGGTATCCTCTCCAGTGAGTGGGCCACGATGGTTTCTGAAGGCTGAGTTGCAGTCTCTGAAGTCAACTCCCATATTGGTAGTCCTGTAGAGACCGCATGTGGTACCGGTAAAAAACAAGTGTCTGACTTTGGGGTGGGTGAGGCTTAGAGGTAGAGAGTGGGACTGGGGCTGGAGATGGTAAGGCTCATGACTGGGCTCAGGTATGGATCCGTATACTTGCAAGGTTCGGAGTGTGATGCCAAGTCTTTAACATTGAATACTGGGTGGATACCCCATACTTAGAAATGTCAAGCTCGTGGGTGTTCATTCTGATCCTTTCCACGACTATGTAGGGAGCAATTCGCTTGGCATTCAACTTTTTAGCAGACTCCTTAGGGAGCTTCTCCACATGCATTCAGACATTACCTACTCGCTTTTGCGAAAAATTTGGTCCCACTTGTGGCCTATGTGCATAAGTTTTATACCTTTCATCATTAGATGCAATGTTGTGTAATTTAGGCAAATAATGAACAAATGACTCAACAGACTCATGCAAATGACGAACAAATGAAACAATAGACACACGCAAATGATGCAATGAAGCACAACTGACATGACACTCTCTAGGTGGAGGTCCGTCAAGGAACTGCATGCTTCTAAAATGGAGTGGCCTATCAGGAGGCTCTTTGGGTGATGCTTAAATAGGGGTGTGCACATAAAACCGAAACCGCCCGAACCAGCCCAAACCGAGCCAACCGAACCGAGTTTCGGTTCAGTTCAGTCGGTTTTGGAGGGCTGGAAATCGAACCGGTTTGGTTTCGGTTTCCACCTTCGGTAAACTGATGAACAGAACCGACGAACCATGCTTCAAATGTTTTGCGATTCGCATCTGTCTTGACACGTGGGTCTTCTTCTTGTGAGTCCGTGATTGATCCCGTGATCCGTGAAAGTGGTGTGCTGAGTGTGTTAGTCCACCTAGAAGATGAGTAGAATTCAATGAGATTTGAGTACATTATATATCTTATCTTGATACTTTTTGTTGTTTTATGTTTCTGTGATTGTATCTGGTTGAGATTAAGAAAATATAAACTAAATATTAATAGATAAGTTCGGCACAATTAAATTGATAAAAAATGATTGACTTATTATTTAAATAAACTAAAAAATTTATCGAATAATTAATCTGATACAATTAAAATATTTTGTCAAGTATACTAAGAGTTACTAAAACTATTATATTATGAATGATAATGGATAACTTAAGGGATTATTGTGATGAGTAGCACATGAGTGAAGTACGCAATAAATTAAGTATGATGATTGAATGATTAAGATAAAAATGGTGAGTTAGGTATATGAGACTATATACAAGGATATCTCAATAGAATATACTTTAGGCATGTAAACGGTTTGATTTTGCTTGTATTTGTAATATATTATGTCAGAAAAACGAAGCAATGTTTAAATATTGAACCGGACCGATCAATTTTGGTTTGTCGGTTTGGGGTGTGTAAAACACGAGACTATTCGGTTCAGTTTCGCCTAAAACCAAACCAAACCGAACAATTTACATGTCTAGGTTAAAAGTACTCGTCAAGTGTGCGACGAATATCCAAATGGCTGTGTTTCTTCAGTACTCATCTACGAGTCCATGAGGTTTCACGCCCTGTTATTATGTTATCTTTAATCGAGTCGGTCGGACTTTATTATGTTGTCCTTCATTAGGTTTTATTATTAAGTGACGTTTATGTAAGTCCAAGTGTTGGGGACTTATTGACGTTTATGTCACTTGTAACTTTTATATAAAGGCCCGTTGGGCTAATGGTATCAATAAGTCATTCTAATTCACTTGTCCATGTTATAAGATATTGATAGCTCTCTCTTTCCGAGCACACCCTGCCTAGGCAGCCGCGGTTTCGGCTCCACAGTACGCTTCGCCTTTGTCATCTCTGCCTTTGGAAATCCTTCGAAGACTCTACTGACGTTCTATGGAGAGCCCGTAACAACTTAGTAGCATAGCAATTCACATCCCCCTTCTAAAGATTCACTCCGACAAACAACAGCCCGCTCGGAAGCCTCAACATAGGTCAACCGTGCAATCGCACATTCGACTAACACGGAAGAGCCCAATACCCGCCTCTGCTTCCATTTTCGACTGCAGACCACCAGTCCAAGCAGCCTCGCTTCGACGATGTCCTGTCAACCCCTCTGCACCGACACCGACCTCCTTTCTGCATTGAGGGCCATTGTCGACTCCAATCATTTTCCCAGCGGTACCCTGCTTACACTCTGCTCGATCGATCGAGAGAGATAGTTTTTGTGCACATACGCCTCACCGTCGCATACGATGTCCTGCCCTGCACGATCGATGCCTTTTCCGGCCTCCTTCGTCGTCTGCCTAGGTCGTTACTGGCAGGATAACCTCTTTTTTCCCTTCTCTACCTCACGAGCCTTGGGTATCTGCGAACCCTGCTCTGCATAAGTTATTTTCCATATACGAGCCTATCATTTGGAGGCGCATGCCTTCCGCTGCTCGATCCCCATGCCACAACAGAGTTTCAAGCCTTCCATATCCAAGCTTAGCTCATACGTAGCTAGCTTCTTTTTTGGTGTCAAGCAGTGTCAAACCAAAATACCCAACATGCATAAGCATTAGCTCTCCCTGAAAAGGAGGTGATCCAACCGCACCTTCCAGTACGGCTACCTTGTTACGACTCCACTCCAGTCACTAGCCTTGCCTTCGGCATCCCCCTCCTTGCGGTTAAGGTAAAGACTTTGGGCATGGCCAGCTCCCATAGTGTGACGGGCGGTGTGTACAAGGCCCGAGAATGAATTCACCGCCGTATGGCTGACCGGCGATTACTGGCGATTCCAGCTTCATGCACGCGAGTTGCAGCCTGCAATCTAAACTGAGGACGGGCTTTGGAGTTAGCTCACCTTCGCGGGACTCCTTCCCAAGTTCTCTGCTCCGTTCGATCCCACTGCCACAACACGTTTTGAGCCCTGTAGTTTTTTGAGCCCACCAACAGCTAGCTAAGTTCGCGCACGCCATTTTCTTAATTCGATATCAAGCCTCATGCTATATATTGGGATTAATTAATTCAGGGAACACCCGATTTGGGAGTTTTCTTTCGCGCCAGCATAGGGAAGCATCGCGGTTCACACGACACACCAAGTTCAAGAACATCCGTTCCGCTTGCTCTGCCAAATTCAAGCTGACCTGTAACTCGCTCGATTTATTGCTCCTCGCGCAACATGAGAGACTCGTCGGATCAGCTGGGCCAGCTTCTAAACATGATGCAATCCCTCGTGGAAAATCAAACTACCGACGAGGTGTGTCATCAAGAGACCACTGCTACCCTCTCCAAGCGCCTCGATGATCTGAGCTCTGCCAACCTCCACCACTCTCGCACATGAGCAAGCTTGCAGCAGTCAGGTTCCTCCCCCTCCGCTTCTTCGCGTTGATCCCTAGACCATGGTACGATTTGGAGTCCACATTGTGCCCCGTTACACCAAGTTGGCATTCTCAACTTATGATGGGACGGACAATCCCTTAGGATGACTCACCAGATGAGAACAATTTTTTAGCTATTAGCAGACACCAGTGACAGAATGGATAAGTCCCTCCTTCAACATGCTTGATAACGCTCAGCAATGGTTCGCACGTTTGGAGGCCGACAATCCTGGGATGATCTGACACGACTTTAAGCAGGCCTACAACTTGCACCTTGACCCCCCCCCCCCCCCCGATTCGTAGCAACCTCCTTAGTGCTCTCATGCCCCGTTATTATGTTATCTTTAATTGAATTAGTCGGACTTTATTATGTTGTCCTTCGTTAAGTTTTATTATTGTCGTTTAGGTAAGTCCAAGTGTTGCGGACTTACGTTTATGTCCATTGTAACTCTTATTTAAAGACCCCTTGGGCTAGTGGAATGGTATCAAGAAATCATTCTAATTCTCTTATCTTTGTTATGTGATATTGGTAGCTCTCTCTCTGAGTGTGGTGAGTGTCTCCAAGAAGAAAAAAATTCATCTGGTGGGTCAGCAGGCGGTGAGTTCAAAAACTCATCAAGAGTGCGATGGACAATAGGGTAGGTTCTCGAAATATCGAGAGTATCTAATTTATGTGAAGCAAACTCTATGTACTCAATGTTAAGCTCAAGGTCCTCGCTCATGGGCAAAATCAAGGATATGATTTGAAGATACGTCAATGATCCAATACTCGTAAACGAGTCGTTCGCTCGAATCTCATCCTCGCAACAAAGCGGTGACTCATCGGGAGGTTCACCATAAAATTCATCAATGACAGGATGATCCTCCAGATGAGTAATCGATAGAGACAATGTCCTCATAAATAGGAGAGACAACCACTATGAGACCAACAATAGGCTCTCGTCTCTCAGTCGTGATGAGACTTGGGACAATGATATGGGAAAAGTGGAAAGAATCTATACTTAGGAATGGGCCTATGGGTAGAGTGTCGAGGAAAGGGTTTATGGTAGGGTCATTAACTAGTCCTAGGCAGGGAGTAAGGAGAAGGAATTCCACTACTACGGGCTCGCTAGGTGGCTCATGATCACCCTTTGTCGGTGTCATAAGTTTGGATTAGACTCAATCCCATCGTCAAGTGGCAAATTACTCATCGAACAATGAACCTCACTGTGGCGAGATAACGATGTATCAGCAATCCCTAAATTCTTGTCCAAGGGGGCAGGAGTAGGCATGGGGGTGGTATTAAGCTGCGGAGGTCTCGTGATGGGCCAGTTAGGGTTTGAGTCCATTCGACTAACCCTAACGGATCTTAAAAACTGCTTGTGGTGGAGGGCAAGCCGAAATGCCTGATCAACAAACTCTAAGCAGTGGAGAGTCAACTCTAAACAAATCTTTGTGCGGAGCCTCGGAATGATCGTGGTTAAGGGTTTTGGTTGTAGTAGAGGGAGGAAAGGAGAAAACAACAGACAGCTGCTTTGGGGAGGACTTAGGGTGGGTTGCTGCTAATGGGGTGGGGGAGAGGGCTTTTTGGAAGGAGATTTGGTGGTGGCAGCAGGTTTATGGGCAGTCGGCGGCGGTTAGGGAAGGGGGAAAACAACGGGAACACAAGGACAAGGATACAAACCAAGGAGTCGGCATCATGGGCTTTCGTGGGGTTGGCATCACGAGAGACACCGAATTACGGGAATTGTCTTCTCCAAAATCTACAAAGAGCGTCAAAACCAAACCCCTCTTTTATTTATAACAATAACATTACTAGGGCAACCGTCGCAAACAATTATGATCGACAGTTCACGATAGTTGTCCGATCTCGCTCAATAAAACACTAAAAAGTACATAGAAATATGGAAACATCGCTTTGGGTGCAGCTGCAGACTCGGATTATCAATTAGTCGACGCCAAATATGACAGGTAACAAATCAGCCACTAACAGGCCAATTATTAGTGCTCCAAAAGGTCTCGCCGATCCCCATCAGTTCGATTGTTGAAATAGAGGCTCAAGAATGCTCAAACCTACCCATTTTAGCAATGCAAGGAAGCAATTATGAAACAGATGCAATTATAAAATGATAGAAATTATCTAACTTAGTAGTATTAAACCACTGGAAATAGCTCGATACAAATTGATGTGTTGGAAATCTTTGGAATTTCAAGTGCGTTGCAACAACAAGCAAATTATCCAAATGGGTGGTTTAGATTGATTGTCTCACATGTAAAATATGTGTAAATGGTAGAATTGAATCACCTCGTATTGAAGTAGTATATGAGCCCGACTGATACCTCCTAGGTATCGGCGGACGGCAGTGGGGGGCGGCTGCGAGTGAAGGAGGCGGTAGGCGGGATGTCGTCGGGCAGCGAAGCGTTACCGAGCGGGAGTGGGAGAGGGAGATAGGTTAGAGGGAGATAGAGGAGGAGATAGAGAGAGAGAGAGGAAAGGGGAGCAGCCCCACTTAGCATAAATGATCCAAAGATAAACACACAACCCTAAGGTGATCCCTTATATAGGGGGAACCCACCTCATAACAAGAGTCTCATAAAACAAGCAACAAACAACATAATAAATAACTGAACGCGGAAATTACTCGGGCCGGTCGCCCCCCCCCTAGGCAGCCTCCGTTTCACCGCCCGGTTCACCGCCAGCTCTTGCGCGCGTCCTTCGCGAGTACACCTGCCATTCAGGCTCATCTGTCTGAATGTCGGTAACAGTACCCCCATCTGGAAAATTGGCCTTGTCCTCAAGGCAATAATCTGGGAACTGGCGCCTGAAATCCTCACGAAGTAACCATGTAGCGGCGGAGGCGGGTCGGCCACGCCAAGCCACACGTATCTCCTCTGGGGTTGCCTCGCCCGGCGTGTAGTGGCGCCGGTCAACAATGGCCTCTGGGTAAAGTGGGTCGGAGCCGGAAAAATCCAAGTCCATTGGGATGTGGACGGTGACCGGATGGTCGCCGACAACCCGGCGAAGTTGCGATACATGAAACACGGGGTGGATTCGACTGTTCTCCGGGAGGCGGAGCCGATAGGCCACTGCTCCAATGCGGCTTATGATCTCGAAGGGCCCGTAAAATCGGGGTGCTAGCTTGGGGCATGGTCGGCGGGCTACCGACAGTTGCCGATAAGGATATAGTTTGATGAACACCCGTTCACCAATCTGAAATGATAAGTATCGACGTTTCTTGTTGGCAAATGAGGTCATCTTCGCCTGGGCACGCCGCAGATGATGCTTCAAACTATCCAAGATCACGTCCCGATCATGAAGGTGGTCGGCCAAACTGGCGACCGGGCATTCCCCCGGAAGGTGGCGGAGGATGGAAGGTGGTGGCCGGCCGTAGACTGTCTCGAACGGCGAAGTATGCGCGGAATGGTGATAGGCGGTGTTGTAAGAATACTCGGCCCAACACAGCCACTTTGCCCACGAGCCCGGTCGCTCTCCAATGAAACAGCGCAAGTAGGTCTCCAGACACCTATTTAAGACCTCGGACTGGCCGTCCGACTGTGGGTGGTAAGCTGTACTCATCCGTAAGTGCGTGCCCTGTAAGCGGAAGAGCGATGACCAAAAGCTACTGAGGAAGAGTGGATCACGATCGCTGACGATCGAGCGGGGAAACCCATGGAGCCGCACGATCTCTGCGATGAAACTGTCCGCCACGGTCGCCGCTGTGTATGGGTGGCGAAGAGGCATGAAGTGGGCGTACTTCGTCAGTCGGTCGACTACGACAAGGATGCAATCAAAACCGTTGGAGCGCGGCAGACGAGTGATGAAGTCCATCGCGATGTCCTCCCAAACTCGCTCTGGAATCGGGAGGGGCTGAAGTAGGCCACTAGGAAACATGGTCTCATATTTGGCCTTCTGACAAGGTAAACATGCCGCCACATAAGCCTTCACCTGGCGGAGCATGTGGGGCCAAAAAAGAGACGCGGCTAGGAGGCGGTAGGTGCGGAACGCGCCCGCGTGGCCACCCGATGGTGTGGAGTGAAACTCTGCCAGTAGCTGGGGAATCCGCGAGGATGAGGCCGATAGCACTAAGCGATCTCGATGGAAGAGGCGGCCCCCTATGAGAGCGTAGGGAGGTCGGGATGTGGGGTCGGCTAGTAAGGCCGCCCGAATGCCCACCAACTGCGGGTCCCTGTCCACCTCCTGCTGGAGGCCGGTGGCGTCGTCCCACACCGGTCTCGAAATGGCGGTCAACTCTGGGGGATGGGGATGACGGGATAGAGCATCGGCCGCGCGGTTCGTCTTGCCCGATCGGAACTCGATCGTGAAATCGTAGCCAAGGAGTTTCTCCGCCCACACCTGCTGTGTCGGCGTGGCAATCTTCTGCTGTAGGAGGTAACGCAAGCTGTGGTGATCCGTACGGATGATGAAGGTGCGGACGAGAAGGTAGGGTCGTCAATGCTGGACCGCCAAAACGAGGGCCATGAGCTCGTTTTCGTAGGCGGATCTGCTCCGCACGACTGTGGAGAATGCCCGGCTGTAATAGGCGATAGGCCGGCCTGCCTGCATCAACACGGCGCCGACGCCGGACCCAGAAGCGTCACACTCCACTACGAACGGCTGACTGAAATCCGGCATTGCCAATACCGGGCCCTGAACCAAGGCCGACTGCAACGCGACAAACGCTGCCATCGCGGCAGGGGGCAACTCGAACGGTCTGTCCTCTGCCATCTTCAACAACTGGGTGAGGGGGCGGGCCAACCCGCCGTAGTCTCTGATAAAACGCCGGTAATAGCCGGTCAACCCGAGGAATGCGCGCACGTCCCGAACAGAGTGTGGAGTCGGCCAACGCAGCACTGCCTGGATCTTGTCCTCATCCATGGCCACCCCATGGGCTGAGATAGTATGACCCAAGCAGCTGACCGTAAGTGCCGAAAGTGCACTTCTTACGGTTGACCGTAAGATGGTGACGGCGGAGGGTGGTGAAGGTCTCGCGCACGTGTCCGAGATGCTCCTGCCAAGAACGACTAAAGACAAGTATATCATCAAAGAAGACAAGGACATGCTTACGGAGCACTGGTCTGAAGATGTCGTTCATGGTAGCCTGGAAGGTAGCCAGAGCATTAGTGAGCCCGAAAGGCATCACTAAAAACTCAAAATGGTCGTCGTGTGTGCGGAAAGCCGTCTTTGGCACGTCCGCCGGCCGAACTCGGATCTGATGATAGCCGGCGCGGAGGTCCAGCTTGGTGAAGAAAGCCGCACCATGCAGCTCGTCCAACAGCTCCTGGATCACTGGGATGGGGTAAGTGTCGGGAACGGTCGCCTTGTTCAGCTCGCGGTAGTCCACGCAGAAACGCCAACTTCCATCCTTCTTGCGTACCAGCAAGACGGGACTGGAAAAAGGGCTGGCACTGGGCCGAATGAGGCCCCCGAGTAACATCTCCCGAACGAGCCGCTCCATCTCGTCCTTCTGTGCATGCCCGTAACGATATGGCCGGACGGACACCGCCGCCGACCCTGGGTGGAGGACGATGGCGTGATCGGTCGGCCGAGGTGGGGGAAGGCCCGTCAGTGTAGTGAAAACATCCTCAAAATCTGCAAGCACTGAGGACATCGCGGGGGCAAGGGGGTCGGTCGTCGGCGAAGGGCCGGCCTGCAGAGGCCACAGCCAAGCCGAGAAGTCAACATCGGTAATGCGCGTCATCGCGCGGAACGAGATCAGGGAGCGTAGAAGAGTCGGATCGCCCGTCAAACGGCATGGCTGACCCTGGTGCTGGAAGGCCATGGTCATCGACGCCCAATTGACGCGGACGTCCCCCAATGTTTCGAGCCAGGCCACCCCCAAGATCGCATCCAGACCACCCAATTCGAACATATAGAAGTCAGTCGTAACCGTGCAGGAGCCGAGAGACACGGTCACGTCTCGGCATTGTCCAAGCGTCGGGCGGCGGCGGCCGTCACCGAGGCACACCGAAAAGTCGGGCGACGGATCCATCGGTAAGGCGAGCTCGGCGGCAAGTCGGGCCGACATGAAGTTGTGACTTGCCCCGCTATCTACCATCACAATGATGTGCCGGTCCTGGACCATGCCGGCTAGTTTCGTCGTGTGTGGTCCGGTGAGTCCCCCCACCGAATAAAAGGGCAGCTCCAGAACGTTGAGGGGGGCGTCCTCTAACTCCTCCGTGGTGTGCTCCGGTAAGATGTCCAACGCGGGGGGCCCCGTGGCCATGGCGTCCCCCTCGCCGTCGCTGAAAATGGCATGTAATTCCTTGATGGGGCAAACATGTTGCGGAGAGTACGGTTGGCGGCATCGAAAGCATGGGCCGCGGCGGCGTAGGTCGTTGTAGTCGCCGTTGGAGACACGATGCGGTCCCTCTGGCCGCGCAGGGCGGCCGGGCGGCACGATGGCCGGCCGGTAGCCGGTTTGTCGGGGCGGTGGAGGTCGGAAAGGTGCGGGGCTGGTTTGGCGAGGTCCAATGTCCGCCTCTACCGCCCGGGCGAGTTCGAGGGCTTCCGACACTGAACGGGGCTGGTGAGTACGTATGCGAGAGCGGATGTTGGGGCTCAAGCCTTGTAGAAAGAAGCCCAAATAGTGCTCGGGGGGAAGTCCCGGAAGTTGAGTCACGAGTGCCACGAACTCGTCTATATATGCGTCCACGGTGGTGGTTTGGCGATTCATGCACAGGCTCTCGACGACGGAGCCGGTGTAATGGGAATCGTAGCGGGTAACCATCTCACGCTTGAACTCCATCCAGGAAATGTCGGGGTGGACTTGTCGGAGCCACCGAGCCCAATGGAGCGCCGAGCCCTCCAGGCCGACGATGTCCGTGGCCACCTTATCCGCGTCGGGCGTGGCGTTGAGGTCGAAAAACTGATCCGCACGTGCGATCCACCCCAACGGATCCATGCCCGAGAAGCCAGGGATGTCCAAGGAGAGGGGCGGTCGGTCGGGTGCTTGAAAGGGCTGGAACGCGGCGGGAAAGATCCCGGGCGGCGGCTGGAGGCCAGCCGGATTGGGCGCAGCGGCAGCGGCCGGGGCGGGGCTCCCGGCAGGTAGCCGGCCAAACCCCGGCGGCAGCGGGCTGGGCGGGGTTCCGAGCAGGGATGCAGATCCAGCGTCGGAGCCCGCACCTGAGCCCGGCTGGGGCGGAAGCAGCGGATCCGGTGCGGACATGGGGGCGGGGTTCGCGGCGGAGATGAGGGCGTCGAGGCGTGCGAGGATCATGGCTTGGCCGAGACCGTGAGTGCCTCCACGGAGGACTGAAGGGAGGAGAGGTGGCTGTCGTGGGTGGTGAGCCGGTCGGCGAGGGCGACTTCGTCGGGGCGTGGAGTGCCCTTCAGAGGCATTTCTGAAATCCGGCGGTGGCGAGCGGTGCGGCGGGCGGAGCGGCAGGTCGGACCAATGATACCTCCTAGGTATCGGCGGACGACAGTGGGGGTGGCTACGAGTGAAGGAAGCGGTAGGCGGGATGTCGTCGGGCGGCAGCGAAGCGTTACCGAGCGGGAGCGTGAGAGGGAGATAGGTTAAAGAGGGAGATAGAGGAGGAGATAGAGAGAGAGAGGAAAGGGGAGCAGCCCCACTTAGCATAAATGATCCAAAGATAAACACACAACCCTAAGGTGATCCTTATATAGGGGGAACCCACCTCATAACAAGAGTCTCATAAAACAAGCAACAAACAACATAATAAATAACTGAAAGCTGAAATTACTCGGGCCGGTCGGCCCCCCTAGGCAACCTCCGTTTCACCGCCCGGTTCACCGCCAGCTCTTGCGCGCGTCCTTCGCGAGCACACCTGCCATTCAGGCTCATCTGTCTGAATGTCGGTAACACCGACCAAAATAGAACTTGTTTCAATATCAAGTCTAGGGATTTAGGGTCGAGCTAGATTCATGCTCGATAATTTACGGGCCAAGCACTTCTGGTCTTACTTGACAAACCCGATTCCAGCGAACATGAAGATAAAATGACATTTCTAGTGCATGAAACTCCTATCAATGTAAGATCTCGAGATAGTTGATGCGCATATTCTTACCCAGGTGTGTGCACGAGCGTGCATGCAAGTATATGAAGCTTTTAGGGAGTGAGTAAAACATAAATATATGCAATTCGAAATGACCGGGACTTCCCCTCTAAGTTTGCAACATTACAGGTTGCGCTCCTTTATCTTTTGAATTGCCATGGGGAATTTTGTTCATTTTGTCCACTCTCCATCGACGCCCCGGCTTAGGACGTTGCGGCAAGGCTTCAACCCGATGCCATCATAGTTCGACCAAGGGGATCAACAGATAACTCTCATGCTAGCAATCCCTCTTTGAGTCTTCGTCCTCCTCCGCCGTATCTTGCCAGTTGATCCGATCCTTCGCACGAGTCAGTGAAATGGCCACCAATTGACAATTTTAAGCAACTAAACTAAAGCATGCAGCCCCGTATGGTAACCAAATGAGAAGGGAATACTATAGCATTGCAAATCACTGTACATTATTGATCATTTAAAGAAAAGTAATAATTACAATTTTCTAATACCTCTAATCTCCACTGGAGTAATTTCCTCGATTGAAGAAATTGTCACGGGTAAAAATTGCCAGCTATTCAAAAAAGTGACAAACTTTTTGATATGCGTCTTATTTTCCTACTAAAGAAGCCAAGGGACCTGTAGCTTAATATCAGCTTTTTCGAATTCTTCTTTGGATGCTGAACCACCTCAGATTCAACTTCAGAATGAGGCTGTGGACTGTCAAGACACTCAGATTCAGATTCAACTTCAGAATGAGGCTGTGGAGTGTCGAGACAGTTTCCATCTCTGATATTTCTTAAAACATGGAGTAGCTTCATAGAGTTCTCCTTCCCCGTAGCATTCCCAGTAACAGAAATATTGACGATTGACGGGATAACCCCTTCCTTCAAAACTATTAAGCAATTTCTCAAACTGCGAGAGCATATCAAAAGTAAGATGGCGACGGTTTGCTCCTGCTCATCGGGGCTACCAAATTCAAGAAGTTCAGCCATGGAAGCAATGCATCCAGTGGAATCAGAAATCAACATTGAAGCTTTTTCATCATCAGCAAGATTTTGCAGAATATTTAAACAAAGTGTGACCATATTTCTTTTGTTCAAAAGCTGAGCAATTTTTTCTATGCATTCCAGGGACCGAAAATGATATTTCATTTCTCCATGAGATGATAGCTCTGAGAGAATAATCACAGCAATCTTCGCTGATTCAGCGTCTTCAGAGTTTACGAAATTCATGATCTCAAGCGGAATACTGGATGAGACAATCCATGACACATAGTTAGGATGAAGGACAAGCTTTTGAAGAATCATCATAGCTTCCTTTTCTATACCACAACTAAGAAAAGATGAGAGCAAGTTAATTGTAGTTTCATTTTCAAAAGTAAGATCCCACCTGCATTATAACACAAGAAACACATTTCAGCATCTTGGAAATAAAGCATAAAAAAGAAGGAAATAAAAGCTTGAGTTGGAAAGAAAAACGAGCTAATAAGGTAATAAGCTAGGAAAATAAGATATAAGCTAGTCTCTTCTTAATGGTCATGAATTGACCGACAAATGGAGGAAAGAGTAAATATGAAACTGTGACTACCTTTTATTAGTAAAAAGTGCTAGAAAAATTTGAGCTCCACTTTTTTGCGCGTCTAAATCAAATAGTGAACGTGCCTTTTTCAAAAATTTCACTAGTGCTTCAGCAAACCCACTAGAAAGCATATCGCAATGGGTCACTTCATCACCTTCCAAAAGGTTTTTTATGTCATCCACTGCTTTTACTTGTTCTAGTGTTGGAAGCTCGGAAAGCTCAAATAAGAACTTCAAATACATATCCTGACTAAAGTTGGAAAAGGATTGATACTTTTGGTAATCATTGCTCCAAGTGAACAACTGAGCACAGTCATTGTTTGAGCTCTGAATATCTGCGGCACGAGACGAATCTGAACAGAAACTTGACCCAGAGTACGAAGATGATATATTTCTCTCACTCTCGATTAGACAATCTCTGTTGGGCCGAATGCGAGGATCCAGAACAATGACACCGTGATTTTCGCACCAGCTTGAGACGAGATCCTTCATGCTAGAATTAGGGATCAAAGAAAGATTTTCCAATTTTTTCTGTGTCTTAGGACATGTATCATGCCCCTCGCTGAACCATTTCTCTATGAAGATCCTTTCATATGTTTGCCCAGAAGATATGGCAACTGGGTCATACATTAAACTTGATGAAATGGGACAACAAAATTCTTCAGGAGGCATGTCACTATTGAATGACTCCCTCTGAACCTCGACACTGAGAGAATGTGGCTGAGAATTCTCACCAATCATACAAGCATCTGATTCAGAATTTGTAACTTCACTCAGGAAGCTATCCTGTCCACTGGCATTTCCTTTGAGTTCACCACAGCAAGCGCTTAACTGATTTCCATGCTTCTTTATGAGATAAAGGAAGTACTTTAGTTTTCTTTCCTTTTTATCAATACCAGGGAATTTATCCAAAAGCTTTTGTATTGCCCTTCTCTCTACCAAAAGTTCTACTGAAGATCTGATTTTTAATCCTGAAGCTGCAATATGGAAGGCTTCAAACTCTTGGTCTTCACTTGAGTCAATTTGAGACAAAAGATTCGACAAAACCTTCCCAGCCTCTTCTTCTTCAGGATTAATGATAAATTTAACATGTCTGACATAAACAAGAACTTCAGCAATCTGCAGATCAAAATGCCATAGCATGAGGATAATTATGCCAACTAAATTAATATTCCTAGAAAGAAGTATTGTGGCAAGGCGAATCATCCTCTTCTGTATTCTTAATACTAGTGTCAAATGCATTACAAAGCCAAATAGCATATTACTTACCTATATACAATCAGCAAACATCAGAACTTTGTCAACATATATTAAGTGTGCACAAAAACAACCAAAAGTAATAAACTCAAATTGTTATTGATTAGTGAATGCTATGATTTACGACTTTTGGGTATACAACAAAAACTACATTTTGTAAGGAATTATTGATGGGGATCATCCTTCACCAACAGATCGTCGCAAGGTGGTGTTACGGATCGGGTCGTCACAAATCCTCGTTGGGGCAATATTTATCAACGCCGTGCACGAATGGAACCGGCAAACGAAGCAGAGACCAATCTCCAAGAGGTGGACAACAACCATGATCTCCACACAGACCAAGACAGCAACCATGATTTTCACGTAGACCACGCTTGTTGATGGTGACCTTACATGCAGCCCTTATTATATTAAATTGCCACTTGCATCTTTTATTTAATAACCCATTTGGGGTGGGGTGGGGTGGGGGGGGAGCTACTTTTCAGTTTATATATATATGCTTGGTACGATTTTGGCTAGAGTATGCAGAAAAAAGATATCAAGATCCCCTTCTATTCCCTTCTCTCTCTCTCTTCTACCTTCTTCCAACAACTTCCTTGCAGGTTACCGCCCAGCTCCTGGAGTACGTTGCACCTTTCCGTCCAAAGCCGACCCATCATCGCTACATCAACGGGGTCCAAGAATAGAAGCGAGAACCCTTCGCGGGACTTCACCTCCGCCGATCCATTACACGTTCCTAATCCGGGACACGTAACAACTTGGTATCAGAGCTACATTCGACGGCCACCCCTCTCCAGAAGCAGGGCTTCTTCCTCGACCAAACACCCCAACAGTGAACCCCGCCTCAACTATGGGCGACCCCAACCTTAGCGCTCAAATAATGGAACTCATGGCGCGAATGGAAGCCCACATGGAGAAATAGGACGCCATTCTGGTGAAACTCAAGGCCCAAGCCGTGGACAGTCATCCCCCTCGCTCGTCATGTTCCCCACATCGCACGCCACCTTCCGAACTGCTGCATGATCCTACTAGCCCACACCAGGAGGTAGGGGTGCAAACGAGTCGAGCTTGGCAAAATTTCCAATCTCGAGCTCGAGCTCGACGAGATCATTTTGCCCGGCTCGAGCTCGAGCTCAATGCCTATTTATGGAGCTAGAGCGCGAGTTTCGAGCTCGCGAGCTCAAGCTGCTCACGAGCTTTTCAGCTCATGAGCCTTAATTTCATTATATTTAAAAAAAAATGCACAAATAAAAAGCTCACGAGCCGGCTTGCGAGCTGATGAAAAACATTATGTGAGCTCGACTCGTAATCGAGCTCGAGCTCATCGAACTCGAGTTCCACAGACTCGAGCTCGAGTCGAGATTTTTTCGAGCCGGCTCATCGAACTTAAGAGTCGGCTCAACTCAACTTGCACCCCTACAAGGAGGGCAGCTCGGCCTTCTGCCCCGACGACAGCATACCGCTTTATACCAAGATGGATTTTCCCATCTACGACGGGCGGAACGACCCGCTTCCGTGGCTCACACGGTGCGAGATTTTTTTTTTACTAACCAATGCAAGTCGTTGGAAGAGCATCTCGGGCTAGCCACCTTCCATCTCATGGGAGCCGCCCAATTGTGGTTCACACAAGTTCGTCAGGAGCGACCTGACTTGCAATGGGAAGACTTCACTAGCGCCTGCACCCTCCATTTCAGACCGGCCCTCCGCGGAAATCCCCTTGGGGACCTTATCACTACGACAGTCGGGCTCCCTCGATGACTACCTGGAGCGCTTCCAAATACTCTTGGCCTGCACTAAGTCCGTTTGTCCGTCTTGGAAACAAGTTCTTCACCGCCAGTTTACACAAACGGCTTCGCTTGGATGTCGAGTTTCAGGAGCCCACAGACCACACCACTGCAATGAACCTCGTGCGGGCTTGCAAGCGAAGACTCCTCCTTGACCAGACTAGTCTACCCTGCCGAGAATTACCCAACACTGCTCGCGGGGGCAACGACTTTGCCCGACCACCACCGCTCTCTTCCAAGGGGCAGGACACCACAAATCCACTCCCTTCTAAGGGGAACGACTTTGCCTGACCACCATATTGCCGTCGGCTGTGTTTCAATTGCGACAACGCATTCGGCCCGGGGCATCGTTGTAAACGTCTCTTTTGGGCCGAGGTTGACAATCTATCCGACGACGATGAGGACACAGAATCTCTGGAACTTTCCTCCCACGCCATTTCCACCCCACGGGACAGCCAAGGTCATACTATGCAAATGAACATCTTTATAGAGAGACAACCTTTTCTGTCCCTCATGGACTCGGGAGTGCGCATAACTTTATCAACCGCTCCGTCACCGATCACCTGCATCTCCACATCACGCCCCGACGTCGCCTCCAGGTGGTTGCGGCCAATGGACAAACGCTGGCATGCCCGGGCATGTCGGGCGGTTTCTCTTCCCGTGGGTACCCACCAATTTTTGGTGGAGGTTCTTATGGAGGATATCCGAGATTTCGACATGGTCTTAGGGGTCTGTTGGCTCCGCACTCTTGGGCCACTGACTTGGGACTTCGACGCCCTCTCCATGCGGTAGTTTCATGGTGATCAATTGGTAGAATGGCAGGGACAACCACCGGTGCATTTGCAATCCTCCTTCGCCCTTCAAGGGCCGACTCTTCCTGCGTGCCGACCACCCAAGGCACAACCGCCCGACCTCAACGCCATCCTACAAGAATTTGCCGACACTTTTGCCATTCCAAGTGGCCTTCCACCGACACGACACCATGATCATCAGATTTGTCTCCTACAGGGCACTTCCCCTGTTGTCGTGTGCTTCTACTGCTACTCATTCCTTCAAAAGGATGAGATCGAGCGACAGTGTTCCACTATTCTACAACAAGGCATTACTCGAGGTAGCATCTCTCTGTTCTCTTCCCCGACTCTCCTAATCCACAAAAAAAGCGTCTCCTGGCGTTTCTGGGAAAATGAAACTTCCATGGAAGAGAAGCAAAAGAAACGCTTTCATAAAAATTCTGGGAATCGAGAATGAAGTTTTCAAAAAGAGAATTGGTACTGGTGAATCGGTCAAATTCTGGTATGATTGTTGGCTGGATGAGCCAATTTTTAACATGGCCAGTACTCAGTTCACTCCCTGTTTTTGCACATCAGGATACTTGTGTTAGTGATTTTATATCGCATGGACAATAGAGGTCTGATGAGCTCTTTGCCTGACTTCCAGCCGAGGTAGCTGTCAAAGTTCTTGGTTATCCCTCTTTTCACAATTGGATCTCTACTCCGGCTACCACCAAGTACGCATGGGCCCACGGGACACTGAGAAAACAGCATTCCGAACCCATCATGGCCATTTTGAATTTTTGGTGATGTCATTCGGCCTCACCAATGCACCCTCCATGTTCCAGGGGTTAATAAACGAGGTGTTTCAACCGCTCCTTCGAAAAAATGTCTTTGAAAAAACATCTTGATATACAGTAAAACATGGGCTGAACATCTACATCACCTCCACAACGTCTTCCAATTAATATGACATCATCAATTAAATGTGTGTTTGGCAAAGATAGTGTCGCCTATCTCGGACATATAGTGCACTCTCATGGGTCTCGGTGGACCCCGATAAACTAAAAAGTGGAGCCTCCTGGCCCATGCCACAGATGACCCGCGACCTCCGCGCCTTCTTGGGACTTATGGGCCACTATCGCCACTTCATTCGCAGCTATAGATCCATTGCCAAACCACTCATCGCCCTACTACGCAAAAATTCTTTTGGTTGGAGTGAAGCCGCCTCCGCCGCCTCCGCCGTCGACGCCTTTAAGAACCTTCAACGAGCTCTCATCGTCGCCCCGGTGCTCCACCTACCATATTTTACCAAAGAATTTAATGTAGAGTGTGACGCGTCCGATCAAGGCTATGGCGTTGTCCTCCAGCAAGACGGACACCCCAATCACATACTTCAGTCGACAAACTGCCAACCGCCACCAAAAGCTTCTGTCATACGAGCAAGAGCTCATCGGTCTTGCTAAGGCCGTTCAACATTGGAGGCCATATTTGTGGGGACGTCCGTTTGTGATCCGTATGGATCATTTCAACCTCAAATATCTCTTGGAGCAGCGCCTCACCACCGTGCCCCAACAATGTTGGGTAAGTAAACTCCTCGGATTCGATTTTTGCGTCAAATATAAGGCAGGAACATTAAACCGCGGCGCCGACGCACTCTCTCGCCGCGACTCCGCCGACAACCCTTCTTTTCCGGCGGGTATCTTGTGTGCAATTTCGGGGCCCTCCGCCACGCTCATCATGGACATCCGCCGAGAGATCCAACAATCGACCACCCACTCCGAGTTTTTTCATCGCATCCAAGAAGGCACCCCACCACCTTGTTGGACCACTCATGCAAGCCTTATTCTTTACAAGAGGCGGATATACCTCAAACCCAAATCCAGCTTCATCCCCAAATATTGGAAGACGCCCATGGCCGTAATCATGAAGGCGTTCATAATACACTCCAACGCGTTCGTCGTGAATTCTTTTGGAAGGGTCTTCGTCGGCAAGTCTAGGACTTCATCGCCCATTGCATCACTTGTCAGCAACACAACACCGACAATCTACTACCAGTCGGACTCCTGCAACCACTACCCGTACCCACTCAATTCTGGGCGGATGATTCCATGGATTTCGTGGAGGGACTGTCGACATCCAAGGGTAAATCCATCCTCATGGTAGTCGTGGACCGCTTATCAAAAGGGACACACTTCATCGTGATGGCACGGCCGCTTATCGCCGAACGTGTCGCACAGATTTTCTTTGCGGAGGTCTTCCGTTTGCATGGCATGCCGGAATCCATAGTTTTTTACTGTGATAAGGTATTTACAAGCCGTTTTTGGAAGAAATTGTTCACCATCAGTGAAACTAAATTAGCTTTTTCCTCGGCATACCACCCACAATCGGATGGCCAAACCGAGGTGGTCAATCGTACGGTAGAAATGTACCTACATTCTCACAGGTGACCGACCCAAGAATTGGGTGCACTGGCATCCTTGGATCGAATATTGCTACAATACTTCTTATCACACGACACTCTAGACGACTTCGTTTCGACTCATCTACGGCCGCGAACCACCAAGTTTCATCTCCTACGGACATGGCTCCTCCTCTATGTCCACGGTAGATCAAGAACTTCAAGATCGTGATCATTTTTGACACTAGCGTGCAAACACTTGCTCCAAGCACAACACCAGATAAAAGTTCGCTACAACTGCGGTCATCGCGACCTCACCTTCGCCAGCGACAATTGGGTATGGCTGAAGGGACGTCCTCACCGCCAGTTATCCATCCGCCAACCCTCCCTCTCCGCCAAGCTCGCCCCCCGCTTGCACGACCCCTTCAAAATCCTCCAACAAATCGGCGACGTGGCATACCAACTCCACCTTCCAGACTCCGCCCGCGCTCATGATGTTTTCAATGTCTCCCAGCTGAAACCTTTCATTGGTGATCCTCTGGCCTGTAAATAACACTAGATGAAATGGAAAAAAAATGGTTAACCAATATCTATGATTGAAATCCAAAGAGATTGACAAACCTGGGATGCCAATAGTGAAGGAACCATCGTCTGAATTTGACAAAGACACTTGTTCAACTGTGTTTGTATTCTTTCACATCTCGAAGTAATCGACTGCACTGTAATAGCCTGTAAATGGAAGAGTATCAATAACCAAGATTTTGGCGCAATGACACATCAAAGTATTTCATATAATTATTAACTTCAATGGTGAAGTAAACGACAAAAGGAATGAATAAAAAACGAAAAAAAATGTTGTCCTTACTTATATAATAACAAGAAAGTGCGTGTGAGAGAAAAAATCGATTTCGATGGCAGCTTAGGCTATGTTTGGACAAGCTTCTGTGAAAGTCCTCTTCCCGCAAAAACAACGTTCTCGTGTCAGGCATAATTACATGCAACCTAGCACGTTCCATACTGTCTTGAAAACCTCATTTTATACGTTCGCGGAAGGCGACACATTGACAAAAATGAATAAAAAGCATGCTGGAGGCAAATGAAATCGAGCACAGTCTGATCCAAATGCAACGCAGGGTACCACTATCCTAAACGACCCTTAGCTGCTATGATGAGCAGCTTGAGCAGCATGCTCTATCATTACTTATTTGATGTAAGCGCCGCGCATGAAAATTCATCAAGCAGCAGAACCACCGAGAGAGCCAACGCCTGGGCGAGGACACACGTGTCACACCTAAAGATGCTTTGTATCAAGATCTTTTGCTCACCAATGTAATCTCTAAATAGTGCCTTTGGCGTGACACTTTGCAATGATCACTTGTCAAGACCCAACGTAGCGGGGGGGGGGGGGGGGGGGGGGGGGGGTTGCTAAGGAAGTTTATCGAGGACCTCTGCAGAGCTTTCTCTATAAGATCACTCTTTCTAAGGACTAGGGATTCGATTCATTAATTCTATATTCGGGAAGCAGGCTAGGCAGCCTCAAAAGGCTACAACCAATAGTATTTATTCCATTGATTATATATTTTAATATTTATTTTGTAATATTCTCATGTGCTATACAAGGAGGTCTCTTAATGTAGTAAAATATAAATAATATATGTGAATAGAGGAGGATTTGTTATCGTAAAACTCTAATCCCAGTGTGGAGTGTGAGAATGGCAACTAGGGCCAAAAGGTCATTTTGATAAGGGTCTGATAGAGGCCCACGACGTCAGTCATTGATAGGGACCTAATAGAGGCCCACGATGTCAGTTATCTAGTAGTTATATTATTAGACTTAGTTATGCTATCGAGTCGAGTCTTTATGTATTGAGACAAGTCATTATTATCAAGTCGAGTCGTAGTCTTAGCGTCATAGTATTTTAATATTTACGCGTCTGTTGTTGTATTTACGATTATGCCATTAAGGGTTCTATTTAAGGGAACCCATGGGGTCATTATAGGTATCAAAAAAAGAATAATATAAAGTTCTCTCTCTCTCTCAAGCTTCTTCTCTCTCTCTAGATCCTCTTCTCATCTTCCCCATTCTAGGGCTTTCCCCTTGTATCTCGCCGCCACCTACACCTCCGACGAAGCCCTCGAACTAGGCCCGTAAAAACTTGGTATCAGAGCTCTCCTTCCTCGGCTCGACACTTCCGTTATCCTCACGGTTTCATCAGGCCAAGGTTCCACCCACGCCAACTTCATCAATAACATCAGCCACGTCTTCTTCTACGACGCCAGCAGTCGCTGCTTCAAATCTGCGTAACGACTGTCACGTCGAGCGGCACGGCTAACACCATCCAGAGGACTCCTCTTTCCATCAACGACATCCAACTCCAACAGCCTTCCACGACACCAGAGGACTTCTTCCTCTTCTGCTGCAAGCATCGCAACCAAGCCTCCTCTCCTCATCGTCGTCGATCAAAGCCGCATCACTACGATCATCGAGGGCACCGCCGCGCAACTCTTCCCTTTCATACATGCACACATCCATTCCTCGACGCCGCTCGCATCCTTCAAGCAAAGGGTCCACCTATCTCCTTCCACCGCTTGGCAAACCATCACTCCTCCGTTCGACGCATTCTCGTGATCACTCCTCTCTGCTTCAGCGCCCAGCGTCCGCTTCTTCTGCGCTCTCATCCAGATCTTCCTGGAGCCCCAGGTTGCACGCTGCTTTCGATCGAACCAACATACTGCTAGTTTCTGGCATTTCGAGTTCCACACCACCGCATGTCCTGTCCACACCCTAGCAATTGAATTTTTTTATTAATTAATCAAATATTTTGATTAATTCATTAATTATCAAAAACATATTAAATGAAATATAGACGTGCAATTATGCTCCGCCTATGTGGCCGCACTCCTGGCTACCTCCAGGACTCCCTCCAGGCCACCTCGACGCAGCTCATTGCCGACATCTGCAATGGGTTGAGGACGGCAACTCCGCCGCCAAGGCCACCGCTTCTGCCGATTCTCCAGTCGCCACTTCTGATGCGACCGGCCTCATTCGACCGCCAACACACACTGCCCTCGTCTGCCCCGCCACTAACTTGCCTCGTGCAGACGTCGCCACCGCCACCGCCAGGCACTGATGTACCACCTCTCTCCACGGTGGTCGTCACCCCGACGCCTCCAGCGCTTGTTCTGCAGGCCCCTGCTCCATCGGGTCCGTCAGTTGTGCCACGACCGCCCGTACCACCGTTGGCTCCGCCGGACCAGACGAACACATTCCTTCTGCCTCTCATCGTTCCGACAGTGTCGTCGCTAACACCGCCGCGAGTGCTACCAGGCGTTGTTTTCGCACGAAATCAAGGAACCAGAGGAGCCGATCATCCTACTGGGGTTCGAGCTTGGGGACAAGCTCGATTTCAAGGATTCAAGGATGAATGGAGATGATATGGGCCTGATAGAGGCCCACGACGTCAGTTATTGATAGGGGCCTAATAGGGACACACGACTTCAGTTATCTAGTAGTTATATTATTACGCTTATTTATGTTATCGAGTCATGTATTTATGTATTGAGATGAGTCGTTATTATCAAATCGAGTCGTAGTCTTAGCGTCATAGTATTTTAATATTTATGAGTTTGTTCTTGTATTTACGATTATGCCATTAGGGGTTCTATTTAAGGGAACCCATGGGGTCATTGTAGGTATCAAAAAAAGATTAATCTAAAGTTCTCTCTCTCTCTCAAGCTTCTTCTCTCTCTCTAGCTCCTCTTCTCATCTTCTTCCCCATTCTAAGGTTTTCCCTTTGTATCTCGCCGTCGCCTACACCTCCGGCGAAGCCCTCGAACTAGGCCCATAACACATTCTTTGTGTCATATTAAAGCCTGACGTGCTTGAGGCATTAGGGGAATCAACAACGATGATGAAAACCAACAAGTTTTCGACGAAGTTCAAAGGGTTGAAGGACTCTTTGCTACAGTACGCCGAACTGAGATCACTTTAAGAAATCTGAATTTTTGAGTTGTGCAACCGGAGTAAGATGGATGTATCAAGGATCAAGAATTGAAGGATCAAGAATTGTTCCAAGATCCCGAAATGACGTCATAAGCAAACTTAGCCCTTGACCTTCAGGGTGACAGTCAAGAATCACCATAAAAACTACAACCACATAAGCGTGGATTAGAATCATCCTGTTCGAGCAAGGAAGTGGAGTTCATGTTTTGGATGGTTATCTCAATATTTAATGGAGATTTTGACACTATGGAATTTATTAATTAGTTGTTCAAAATCAAACAATGCTTTGACTACGCGGAGATCGTAACCGACATGCGAGTAAAACTTGTTTTTGCGGGCTAAAACCATGAGCTGCATCATGATGGGATCAAATTCCAGAGGATCATAAGCGAGAAGAGAGACACATCACCTCTTGAGAAAAGATATTGAAAAAGTTTAAGGTGTGTATTTCCAAATAGCTCTGAGCAACATATGTTCCACCAATACTATGAGAGTACTTAAGGAGTTTGTAATGTCGTCTAGTACACCAAGTTCACGCAATTGGCTGAGAAGAATCATCTCGAAGAGACTAAGGTCAACATATGGCCAGTTCAAACTAGTGATATACAATTAAATTGATGAGCAACATATTCTTAATCTACTTGTGGTACGAAACAAGGCTCTGTAAGCTAAGCGCAGTTGTAGGAGAATGGCAGTCGAGTAGCTAAACAAAGTGGCTAACAAAGTCAGTTCTGTGTTTCCAAGAAAAAAGGAGTTAAATGATCCACCGAGAGAGAAGAAATCAGCAAAACAGTTGACAAATAAGTTGGTAAGATAAAAATTGGTCCATGCAACTACCCACACCGACGACCATGTGTTAAGCCCATAATCGGCATAGGCATCATTCCAATAATTGTCCACATAGGAGACGTCTGACTTATGCAAATCGTGAGGAATGACTAAGTATGCAATCTCAAGGATTCCAAGGAAGAAAAGATCATGTAAGTGATACGATGGATCATGTTGACACCCATTGTCCGCAACCCTTCAAAATGGAAGAACACTAAATGGAAAGCAGTTTGGGGATGTGATTGGCAAAGACAACTGAACAATTATCATTAATCAGCGGATGGTCAAAGATACTAGGTTGACGAAATTCACCTCGACATTATTATATTAGGTGGGTTCGGTGGATGTACGCACAAGGGTGAATGAAATATGTTAGCTTGCAATCTCCATCAGATCAAACAAATACATGGCTTATTACGACATTAATGAAGGTCTTGACATCTGTCACCTATTGCTAGATCAACCTTGGCAATAAATGAGAGCACCGAGCAAGAAGAGAGACAACAACCATCATGTTCAAAAGAAGGGAACTAAGTTTACACTCACCCCATCCAAAAGAAGACGTAATGCTCACATTGGGAAGGGGAAAGGTGACAACATACCACGTATGAAAGAGGACAAGTCATCGCACCCAATGCAAACTTGAGTGATGAAGTAGAAAAAATGAGTGATTTTTTAGGGGAAATAAAACCCGACCCGACACGGACTTGATTACAACTCTCCTCCTCAAGTCGGACGGTAGATATCGGTCATTCCGAGTTTGTGGATGTCATCAATAAAGACAACGCACCCCAAGCTCTTGGTGAAGACATCGGCTAATTGGTCTTTAGAGTGAACGAAGGGAGTGACAAGGTTTCCTTTGTTCAGATGGTCCTTGATAAAATGACGGTCAACTTCGACATGCTTCGTTCTGTCATGTTGAACAGGATTGTGAGCTATGCTGATGGCCGCCTTGTTGTCACAGAATAGAGAGATGGGAACATCATCCTGTAGACTCAAATCATGCAGTAAGGTGCGAAGCCATAAACCTTCGCAGAGACCTTGGGACATAGACCAATACTCAGCTTCAGCACTAGATCTAGCCACCACATTTTGCTTCTTACTACGCCACGTGACCAAATTCCCACCAACAAAGACACAACGGAGAGCCCGAGGGTCAAGCTTGTCACGATGAGGTTGATGGACGTGAACGAAACAAACGCAACCAAAAATACAGTGTGAAAGATGAGAGGTATGAACAACTGACGTAGAGGAGAGACGGTCTAGAGGAGTAGTATAATCGAGGACCCGTGAAGGAAGGCGATTGATAAGATGAGTGGCAATTAAGATGGCTTCACCCCAATATGATTTCGGGAGGTGCATGGTGGTGAGAAGGCACTGGGCAACATCAAGAAGATGCCGGTTTTTTCTTTCAGCAACACCATTTTGGATAGATGTGTAAACGCAAGTGGTTTGGTGAATAATCCCATGACTATTGAGGTAGGAGTCAAACACTCCACGATCATCATATTCTCCCCCATTATCAATACGAAGAACACGGATATTACAATTGAACTGAGTTTGCACCATTTATGGAAGGTTTGAAAAACCTGAAACACTTCATTTTTTTCTTTAAAAGGTAAACCCAAGTAACGCGGGAAAAACAATCTATAAAGGTGACAAACCAACGATAACCAGTTAAAGATACAACAGGGGAAGGCCCCCACACATCAGAATGTATAATAGCAAAAGGAGTAGTACTAGGAGAAGAGAAATGCGACGATGAATGTCGAACATGTTTAGACATTTCACAAATATCACATTTTAAAGTTTTAATATGCGGCAATAAAGTCAGAAATAGCTTCTGAAGGTAGACAGGAGAAGGATGACCCAGGCGCAAATGCCGACAACGAGCATCCGCAGCAGTAACAACAGAAGAGGAGAGGGCAAAGGACGGTGAAGTAGCATCCAGATAATACAGGCCACCGCGGTTCATACCACTGTCAATGGTCCGCTTCGTACCCAGTTCCTGAAAAATACAAAAATCGGGAAAGAATGTTACAGAACAGTTAAAAGACCGAGTGAGATTGCCTTGTCCTTACCAGATAAGGGAGTGTAGGAAGAAAACCCTGAGGATGAACCAGTCATGTGATCAGTAGCTCCCGAGTCAATGATCCATTCAGACGGAGGAGTCGCAGCAGCATTCACACTGGGCATAGCGGCAGTAGCAAATGAAGTAGAAGTACCTGAGGTAGTGTCTGAATGAGAGTGCAGGAGGCGACGAAGAACATCCAATTCAGAAGCGGTAAGGTGTCCTGGGGGCTGACCATGATGGTCGTCATGAACTTCAGTGGAGTAAGCAGCATCATACGGACGAGAACTACTCTGTCGGGCTCCACCACGTCCTGGACCACGACCACGTCCAGGTCCACGACCACGGTCGTAGCCAGGAGGAGTGAGGTGAGGATGGAGCTTGAAGCACACCTCTCTAGTATAGCCTCTGAGACCACAATAATCACAAGTAGGAACTGTGTTGGTATGGTTGGATCCACCTCTACCAACACTACAAAAAACAGAGCGATCAGAAGGAGGGGCAGTCGTGCTGAGGGACCTCCGACGGTCTTCATCTCCAAGCACCATGCTAAAAGCCTCCCGAAGAGATGGAAGGGGAGACCGGTGTAGAATATTCGTCCGAACCATATCCAGTTCCATGTTCAAACCCATCAGAAAAACATGTAGACGAAATTGTTCGTCTCTTCGCTGCAATAGAACTGCGTCGGCAGTACAGGATGAGTAAACTATTCGAAATAATCCAATTCCTGAGAGATACGTTCGAACTCAGAGAAGTAAGTAGACACCGTCATGGATCCCAGACATAACTCTAGCATACTACGCGTCAGTTCATAAATCTGGGTGGAACTTCTGATCTAGGAGTAAGTCTCGCGTGCCCGAGTCCAGATTTCAGAGGTAGAGTCCATCAACATATAACTACGGTACACCTTAGGTGACATGGAATGAAGTAGCCAGGAGACAACAAAAGAATTTTCAGAATCTCACCGCTTCAAGGAAGGATCAACGGGCGGAGGTGCCACACTTGTCTCATCGATATATCCAAATAGTTGAGGACTACGAATGACATGTTGTGTCGCACGAGACCATTCAAGATAATTTGTCCCATCTAAGAGCACAGTTGTGATCTTTAGAGAGCTTGTGTGGCCAGAGGACCGCTGAGAGTCACCCATCTGGGGTGCCACAACACTCGACGATGAAGGGTCAACAGCAGACAAAGAATCGCCCATGAGGAGCAACCGGGAGGGTCACACAATACAAACCATCAATGAACAGAGGGGGAGCAGATCTGGTTGACGTCGGTGACAGTAGCAGAGCACAGCAGCATTGAGATCAAGAAACAGATCTGTAGAGAAGTGTTGTAGAGAAGGCGGTAGCAGATCTGTAGAGGACGGCGGCAGTAGTATAGAAGAGTTGAAGCAGATCTGACGCAGACGATGCAGACGACGGAGAAGAGCTGTAGCAGATCCGACGCAGACGATGACAGGAGAAGATCGCAGACAAGAGACGATCGCAGGAGACAGGGACGCAGACGATCGATTGCAAACTTGGAGAGGATCATCGATCACGGAGCCAAATGGAGAACGGAGACGACGACGGGATCGGAGCACTGTTCATGAGGAGAGGCGACTATCTCCTTCATCGATCTCCACCGCCGGCGAGAAGGTCGCGGCCCATCAGGGAGGGAGCGTCAAAACAGCGGATGCTGCAGCCGACGAAGAAGCGGAGACGGAAGCGGGATCGGGAGGCGTCGCAGGAGCGGAAACCTTTTTTTCGTCCCTCTGACACCAAGTTGAGAGGAGAAAAACCTAGAAAAGTTGTATTAGGTAAAACAAGTCCTTACTCATATATATTGAGTAAGGGAAAATACAAAGACCAAAATACCCTAGAGAGGGTATAAAACATAAGACACAAAAAATAAAACCCGAACCGACACGGACTTGATTACAACTTTATGAACGCGCCATCTCTATTAGTACCATAGCGGATAAAGAACATATGTGTTACCGAGCTTGAAATCCTTCTAAGGAATAAAACTTACTGAGTGAGTTCAACAATATTGTTATGGGCTGCGTACCTGCCTCTAGCTGATTATGATGTGTCATCATTATATATTATTATGTAGGGGCCTCAAGCACCGGATCTAATAATAGGTATTATTATTATTGTTTGTCTTTTATTATCTTGTAAACCTATATAAAGGCATATGGTGTATTGTATGGATTATCAATGAATGAAGTTCTATTTTTCTAAACCCTAAAGAGAACATGGAAGCTCTCTCTCCTTGAGCAAGTCCCGCTTAGGCAGCCGCGATCATGGCTCCGTAGTATCTCCTCCGCCGCCATCTCCACCTCTGACTACTCCTTCGACGA
Organism: Dactylorhiza incarnata; assembly: GCA_033032865.1. Classification (NCBI taxonomy): domain Eukaryota; kingdom Viridiplantae; phylum Streptophyta; class Magnoliopsida; order Asparagales; family Orchidaceae; genus Dactylorhiza; species Dactylorhiza incarnata. The sequence continues at coordinate 955,502 of JAWHQI010000170.1, forward strand.
CCTCCGAGTAGGCCCATAACAACTTTGGTATCAAAGCTTTCTCGGTCCTCTTCCGCCGACGCACGCCAACATCGCCCCGAAGCCGCTTCTGAAACCACCTTCCAGCGCACTGCACGCCATCCTCCTCTTCCGTTTCAATCCAGCCGACGGGCCTCTTCGTCGATCTCTACAGTATTCAGTGACCAGGACAGATGTTGTCCACCCTGCACCTCTCTGCTTCGTCGAGCAGCACCATCGATGCCCTTCTGCTTCGTCGAGCAGCACCTTCTGCGCCCTTCTGCTTCGTCGAGCCTAGCCGGCGAGAACAACGGAGCATCTGCGTCGAACCATCGGCGCCCTTCTGCTTCATCGAGCAGCACCATCTATGCCCTTCTGCTTCGTCGGGCCTAGCATTCGGACAACAACATCTGCATCGAGCCGCCCACCCCTCCACGAACCACTTGCAGTCTCCTCGAGCCCCCCGCATAGAAGCTCGCCCTTTTCATCCATCGAGCCCAACAAAGACACGCCTCTTTATTTCTATTTTATTAAGAAAACCACACCCGCACGCCTTTTCTCACGCCATTCACATCTTTTCCCCCTTTTTTCCTTTTTTTATTATTTATCCTTCCTATCAATTCTGCCTTTTCTATAATTGAGCCCAACAACCAATTAATGCAATTATTTTAATTGATTAATCAATTCTGATTATTAATAAATTTTTTGTCTCACTTATTAATTCTTAAGTGAATTAATTAAGTCATCAATTAATTATGGAGAACATAAAGCTTAGTGTCGCGGAGATTGCTGCCCTCCGTTCGATCGAGGAAATGATGATCTCTTGGGACGCATGCCTTCGGGACGCCGAAGCACGTCGTCAAGACGCCATGACCACGCTCCTCCACAAACTTGATAATTTGATAGCTGCTCTTCCGCCGAAGATTTCACCTTCGTTGTCGTCGCCTATTCTCTTGTAGTCGCCATCTTCGTCGGCCGCTGATGCACCACCGCTCTTCACGGCGATTGTTCCTCCAGCCACATCGACGCTTCTTCTTCCAGCACGTGCTCCGTCGGCCCCCGCTCCGCCGACCCCGACGGACTCATTCCTGCCTCCGGCCACATCGCCGCCTCTTTTACCGGTCTTTTCTCTGGCCCCGCTCATGTCGGCCCCTGCTTTACTGGGCCCCTTAGATCCATTTCTTCAGCCGGCCGTTCCCAAGTCGGCGCCGCCCTTTCTGTCTGACGTTGCTCGCTCTTCGCCCGAGCTACCGTCGTTTCGCTCGTTCATCACCATCGTTTCTACCTCAATCTCCGCTACAGCAACACGACACCGCGAATTGTTTTGGCTCGAAGTCAAAGAGCCAGACGATCATGCAGTACAAGCCTCGTTCAAGCTTGAGGGCAAGCTCGATTTGAAGGCCGGGACAGATGTTATGGGTTGCGTACCAGCCTATCTAGTTGATTATGATTATCTCTATGTGTCATCATTATATAGGTGTTATCATTATGTAGGGGCCTCGAGCACCGCGTCTAGTAATAGGTATTATTATTGTTTGTTTTTTATTATCTTGTAAACCTATATAAAGACAAATGGTGTATTGTATGGATTATTAATGAATGAAGTTCTATTTTTCTAAACCCTAAAGAGATCATGGAAGCTCTCTCCTTGAGCAAGCCCCGCTTAGGCAGCCGCAGTCATGGCTCCGTAGTATCTCCTCCGCCGCCATCTCCACCTCCGCTACTCCTTCGAAGACCTCCGAGTAGGCCCATAACAAATACCCCTCCTGAAACACCTCAGGATCCCCAAATGTGTCAACAGAGTCCAAAACATACGAGGGTTTCAACATTATGGTGCGGTGAGCATGGTGTTGAGTTCCCTCCATCTCAGGTTGAGTTCGGCTCGACTAGAGGTGTTGAGTTCCCTCCATCTCAGGTTGAGTTCAGCTCGACCAGAGGTGTTGAGTTCCCTCCATCTCAGGTCGAGTTCGGCTCAACTAGAGGTGTTGCGTTCCCTCCATCTCAGGTTGAGTTCGGCTCGACTAGAGGTGTTGCGTTCCCTCCATCTCAGGTTGAGTTCGGCTCGACTAGAAGTGTTGAGTTCCCTCCATCTCAGGATGAGTTCGGCTCGGCTAGAGGTGTTGAGGTCCCTTCATCTTAGGTTGAGTTCGGCTCGACTAGAGGTGTTGAGTTCCCTCCATCTCAGGTTGAGTTCGGCTCGACTAGAGGTGTTGAGTTCCCTCCATCTCAGGTTGAGTTCGGCTCGACTAGAGGTGTTGAGTTCCCTCCATCTCAGGTTGAGTTCGGCTCGACTAGAGGTGTTGAGTTCCCTCCATCTCAGGTTGAGTTCGGCTCGACTAGAGATGTTGAGGTCCCTCCATCTCAGGTTGAGTTCGGTTCAACTAGAGGTGATGAGTTTTCTCCATCTCAGGTTGAGTTCGGCTCGACTAGAGGTGTTGAGTTCCCTCCATCTCAGGTTGAGTTCGGTTCGATTAGAGGTGTTGAGTTCCCTCCATCTCAGGTTGAGTTCGGCTCGACTAGAGGTGTTTAGTGTTCCTCCACCTCAAGTTGAGCTCGGCTCGACTAGAGGTGTTGAGCTTTCTCCACCTCCAGTTGAGCTCGGTTCACGGGAGGGTTGTTAAGTGGAGAAAGGTTTGACGTTCTTGCGCTTAGTTCGGATTGAACCGTCCTTAAATAGTTCGATCACCGTGTTCTCGCCCGTCTCTCCGACCGGCATGGGGGAAGAGAGTGAAGGTCCCTGGACCATATCCCTAAGTTCTGTCAGGTCGCTTTGACTCTTCCCGGAGAGAGCCTTGAAACGAGCTTTGAAATCTCGAGGAGGGTCCATCCTGCTTAGGGAAGAGGAGTGGGGAGAGCTCTCTATGATGGTGCTCCCCTCACCTCCCCCTCTGGGGCTTTTCTAGCCAATTGACAGGACCCTCCATAGATTCTTGGGAAGTTCCACCTGCCCGTCAAAAAGGTGGGTTGGACTTTCTTTCCGAGCTCGAGACGAGCTCGAAAAGAGCGGGGATTGTGTACAACCCCCATATTTGCCAAGCTGGTGTGACTCGATGCAGATGAGATCGCAATAGTGAAGGTGGTCGTGACTGACGAATCGATCTATTGGAGACATCCGAAGCCACCCAAGGCAAAACAAGAATCCGTAAGAAGGGGGAGGCAAGCAGCGGGGCGAGTGGGGTAGCCCCCCACTCGCCCCCTTCCCCTGCTGGCGAGTGGGGGATGTCCCCCACTCGCCCCCTTGCTGGCGAGTGGGGGATGTCCCCCACTCGCCCGCCCCCTTGCTGGCGAGTGGGGGATGTCCCTCACTCGCCCCCTTGCTGGCGAGTGGGGGATGTCCCCCACTCGCCCGCCCCCTTGCTGGCGAGTGGGGGATGTCCCCCACTCGCCCCCTTGCTGATGAGTGGGGGATGCCCCCCACTCGCCCCCTTGCTGGCAAGTGGGGGAAGCCCCCCACCCGCCCTTCTCTTGCGGGTAAGTGTGGGGGTAGTACCCCCACTCATCCCTTCTCTCTCTGGTTTCGAGGGGTGCAAGTAGTGTTTTCAAGTGGCTATCCGCAGCCCAATTTCACGAAGTCTATAAATAAACCCTCATGGGCACCTTGGGAGGGGACACCTCTTCTTCTTCTCTCCCTCGCATGTGACTTGTGAGCAAGCACTCCAACCCTCTGTCAGCTAAGGCTGATAGTGAGGTCTTCTTAGTGCCCTCCAGGGTGCCCAGACTCAGCATTGGCTTGAGAGGGGAAGCTCTCTTTGATCTTCCGGGTTTGTGGTGGGACCTCCTCGCTGCAGCTTAAGGGGTCTGTTCAGGTCTTCAGGTCTTCGTAGGTGCAAGGTCCTTCGGCTCTTAGCAATCGGTCATGTGTTCTGGCTTAGGTGAAGTAAGGGTTAGCTGCCTACCCGTTGCGAACGTCGAAACCGGTTCTCTGGTTTCAACATGGAGTATGTTGGAACAACATGCTCACTAGATGAGAATCCGCAAAATTTTATTTTAAAATTACAATTAACATAATGGGGGTGACGAGGTGCTCGTTGGCTATGCGTTATAAGTGATGAACAAGTATCAAGTGAGAACAAGTTGATTGGCACAAGAAGACACATGGTCAGGATCTCATCGGGAAAAGTTGATTGGCACAAGAAGACACTTACTCGAGAATCCCAATCAAAACTCGAGGTCATATTCTCCGCAAGAGGGGAGGTCAGATGTGGGCAGTGATGTGAGCAATCCTAAAGGAACAACCACAATCAGAAGTCAATGTCAAATTTTCCTCAAGTGAGTCTGGTGTGGGTGTTGATGAAAGCGATGATGTAAGCGACTTCAACGAAAAGTCTTCATGTGGCAGACCCACTGAGAAAGCTAATACAGAGAACTCACACCTAAAGATGTATGTCTCGAGATCGATTCCTGATGAATAAAATCTATGATGAGTGGCTTGGGAGAGTAACACCGTGACAACGACTTGTCAAGATCTTATGTGGCAAGAGTTTCTTTGTTACCCTCACGCATTCGCCGGAGCAGACACTTCTCATCGGGACCACCGAAGAGCGCATTTGGAGACCACCGTGATTTGAAAATTAATTAGTATTAAGTAATTGGTTAATATTAATTAATTTATATTAATTAACATTAATTATATTAGTTATATTAATTTTATTAATATTAAATGTAATATTTTATTAAGTGTGTCATCCCTCGTCTATATGAGGGGGAGAGGTAGGAGTGTTTGGGGATTATATTAAGTAATTGGTTAATATTAATTAATTTATATTAATTAACATTAATTATATTAGTTATTTAGGGCTCTCATTTGGAGAGAAGGTTCTTGGAGGACCCAGCCTCCTTGAGCTTGGCCGGAGCTTGCTCCGGATTATATCCCGTGTTTGTTCAATTAATGCAATCCTGTCTCGCGTTGTAATAATGGTCCGACCTGCCGAACTTCGTCTGCTGCCCTTACAGCCACCGGGAACCACCATCCGGCTCGCCCTCGACCTCGTCCACGACCTCCAGGCTTTGAATGACTGCATGGCCAATGACCTCGCCAACGCCATCCGCAGAATGGAGGACTCTGCATTCGCACGCCGCCAGCTGACCCTCGCTGGTGACCAACAAGCGGATACTTCCTCGCCGACAGGCTTGGAACTGCACGCCACAACCGCCGTAGTCCATACACACCCCGATCCAACTCCCACGCCGACTGACGACTGGACCCCGCAGAAGAATGGCCTGAGCATCGCGACCACTGCAATGCACACAACTCCAACCCTGAACAGCCCACGCTCAGCTCTGAATTCCGCTTCTGTCAGGCGGCCTCACTGCGACGACGATCGAAGCCAGCCTCCCAGTGTCCAGCACCGAGAGTATCCGCTCTCTATGGGTTGGGCGTCCCTCGTAGACAACGACCTCACATCGCCAAAGATGAGGAAGCACCTGCGGCCATCGATTGGCTCTCCAACACCTCCTCGACCTAACGTCGGCGTACATCCTCGCCCTCCAGTGCATCTTCTCAATCACCTCACTCGGCACATCTTCTCTACCGCAAAAATGCCCCTCGAGCCCCACCCCAGCCGCTGCCCAACACGTTTTATCGCTCCTATCAAAGAATTCTTAATTGCTTGGCCCCACAATCATTCGCCATTCCCTCCTTTCCCTGCTACCATTTTCATTTTGTTTTTACTAGCTACCAAAATTGATTTTGGTCCCCACATTTTCTTAGCCCCGCCTTGTAGCCCCTTTCTTCACCCCCGCTAGCTGCCCACGTCTTTTGTCACCACCCAGTATTTTTTGACATGAATTCAACCAGCTTAGTTGTATCCTCGGGCCTACATCATCCTTATTCCGCCTCCACCCGCAGTTGTTTCCTTTCGACCATACCGGGTAACGACATCGTCAAAGACCCCGACAAAATTTTGACACTCGACCTTGGGGGCAAGGTCGATTTTCAAGGGCGATGGTATGTTACCCTCACGCATTCGCCGGAGCAGACACTTCTCATCGGAACCACCGGAGAGCGCAGTTGGAGACCACCGTGATTTGGAAATTAATTAGTATTAATTAATTGGTTAATATTAATTATATTAGTTATATTAATTATATAATATTAAATGTAATATTTTATTAAGTGTGCCCTCCCTCATCTATATAAGGGGTAGGGGTATGAGTGTTTGGGGATCTTGAATGTTATAGGTTTTATGGCTCTCGTTTGGAGAGAAGGTTCTTGGAGGACCCAACCTCCTTGAGCTTGGTCGAAGCTTGCTCTGGATTGTATCTCGTGTTTGTTTCAATTAATGCAATCCTGTCTCGCGTTGTAACATTCTTCCAAGGAAGTATGTCAGAAACTTTGTCAACCTCAAAATATATAGTTATGAGATTCACTTTATTTGGTATGTGTCAATATGAACTATGCAAGATACTTATGTGTCATACAAGGAGATCTCCATGTGTGTTATAAATAGAAATAATATACGTGGCTATAGAATTTGATAACTTAATATCCTAATCCCAATGTAGAGTTATCAAATCCTAATCCCAATGTAGAGCATGGATTGGTGGATAGGGCAAAAGTAAATGTTGGGGTCCAACCCCTAAAGAGAAGAGTCAGATCAGGTTGGAGAACAAGTTTTAAGTCGAATGAACAAGTCTATTCGTCGAGTGGTCTCGGCGAATTCGTCGAGTGGACTCGCCGCTCTCGTCGAATGGTCTCTGAATTCGTCGAGTGATCTCCGAATTCGTCGAGTGATTTCAGTGAATTCGTCGAGTTGTTTAGTGATGTTTCGACGAATTGAACGTCATCTTGTTTCGTCGAGTTATCTCGACGAATTTAGTCGAGGCAGTTACTGTAGCAGACGAAAACTGTTTTGTCAAATACTCGATCGGGAGCCGTTGGATCATTTTGGATCTGTTTTGGACGGTCAAGATATGTTCGCCCTCTTACCCTAAATAGACAGAGGTGTTTAGTCCGAGACATAACTTCCAATTTCAGCCGACAACAGAGCACGTCGCGAAGGAAGTTTTTCATTCGGCCATTGTCGTCGGAGGAGTTCTTCAAGGAGGAAGAACAGATTTCTCACCTTTGGTATTCTTCGTCTTTGCTGTAAGGTTTTTGCTCAGTCATGTCTCCATTTCCTTGTGGTGTTTGGGGAGAGATTTGAGTTTTCGTTGTTTCCTTTTTCTTGAAGAGAAGTTTTCTACCGTGGTTGGAGAGAAGGGATTCAACTTGTGAATCCAAGGGGGATCTAGGTTGGGCAAACCTAGATTGTTTTGTTGCAATCTGTACAATTTTATAGTGGATTGTTCGTGTACCCCGCCCCGTGATTTTTCCCTCATTGCTTTAGAGAGGGTTTCCACGTAAAATTTGGTGTTCTCTGGTTATGATATATTTTTCTGTGGTTTTGCGCCTAATTATCTTCTAGTGTACCCAGATTGTGCAAGTGGGTTATATCCCTACAAGTGGTATCAGAGCTAGGTTCATTTCTATCGGTCTGACTGGACATTCTGATTTAGACTTTGGTCAAAGGTAGGTGACGACATTGGTCCGCTCCCTACCTTCCTAAATCTGATCAAGGCTTTGTCTCAGACCTTCGGGCTATTGTAGAAGATGGAGCAGAACACCAGAATGGTAAGCATGAATGGCAAGAACTGGAACATATGGAAGCCTCGTATGGAGGATCTCTTGTATTGTAAGGATCTCCATGCTCCGTTGTCAGGGAGACCGGCTATCATGTTAGATGATGCAGAGTGGAAGAAGACGGATCGGAAGACAGTGGGATTCATCCGGCAGTGGATAGATGATTATGTTTTCCACCATGTATCCACTGAGTCATCGGCTCAGGCTTTGTGGAGAAAGCTTGAAGCGTTGTACGAGAGGAAGACAGCAGGTAACAAGGCTTTCCTGATCAGAAAGCTTGTGAACTGGAAGTATAAGGAAGGTTCTCAGATGACAGAGCATCTGAACCTTGCTCAGAGCATCATCAATCAGTTGGAGGCAATGAAGATCAACTTGGGGGAGAAGCTACAGGCTTTGATGATCCTTAATTCCTTACCAGAGAGTTGGGAGACTCTTGTGGTGTCGCTGAGCAATTCATCACCTGAAGGCGTCGTGTCAATGGAGATGGTGACGAGCTGTCTGTTGAACGATGAGCTGAGAAGGAAGGACTCGGGAACCTCTACATTGGATGTCTTTCTCATGGAGGGAAGGGGCGGGCCGGTGAAGAAAGAGGGGAAGCAAAGAGGCAACTCCAGGAGTAAGTCCAAGAAGGAGGTTGAATGCTTCTACTGCAAGAAGAAAGGCCATTACAGAAAAGACTGCTTCAAAATGCAGAGAGATCAGAAGGGAAAGACGAAGGAGTCGGGAGAATCCAGTGAGGTGGTGGTGCGGCCTCGATTGCTGAAGTTGAGTCGATGTGCTTACATTGCAGTGGGTCAGCATGTCAGGAGTGTGTTGACACTGACTGGGTAGTGGATGGTGGTGCATCCTACCACTGCACTCCTCACAGGGATTTCTTTCACTCGTATGCTGCAGGAGATCTTGGCACTATTCGGATGGCGAATGCCGGTGTGTCGAAGATCGTTGGCAGTGGAGACGTCCACCTGGAGACTGATCTTGGGAAGGTCATCCTCAAGGATGTCAGATATATTCCTGATTTGCGGGATGAACCTCATTTCTGTTGGAAGGCTGGATGATGGAGGCTTTACCAGCATTGAAGGCGGAGGTGTCTGGAGGCTGGTGAAGGGCTCTTTGGTGGTGGCAAAGGGCAAGAAGCGCTGTGGTTTGCACCGAGCAAAGGCCAAGATCTGCAGTCTGAGTGTGAATGCGGTTGAATACAATTCTATAGATTTGTGGCATCGCAGACTTGGCCATATCAGTGAGAAGAACCTGAAGATCTTGGTGAAGAACAAAGTTCTCCCGGAGTTGTCAAGTGAGCTTCCAGACACTTGTACTCATTGCTTGGCTGGCAAGCAGAGACGAGTATCTTTTGCGCAGGCTAAACCGAAGAGGAAAGTAGAGCTGTTAAACCTGATACACACTGATGTGTGTGGTCCTATTGAGCCCAAGTCAGTGGGTGGAGCAACTTACTTTGTCACGTTCATAGATGATCACTCGAGAAAGGTATTACTTATGTCTTGAAGCATAAAAGTGATGTCTTGGCAAAGTTCATGGAGTTCAGGGAGAAGGTAGAGAAGATGACCGGGAAGCAGATTAAGCGGGTAAGATCTGATAATGGGGGTGAATATATTGGTGTTTTTTATGCCTACTGCAGGGAGCATGGCATCGTGCATGAGAAGACAATCCCGAGGACACCGCAACAGAATAGGTTGGCGGAGAGGATGAACAGGACAATTGTTGAGAAGATCAGGTGCATGATCTCTCAAGCAGGTATTGACAAGCAGTTCTGGGCAGAGGCCGTACAGATTGCAGTGCATTTGATCAATGTCCCCCTTACACCTTTGGAAGGAGATATCCCAAAGCGTGTTTGGTCCGGGAAGGAGGTGTCATATGGACACGTGCGGGTGTTCGGTTGCAGGGCATATGTTCATGTCCCCAAGGAGGAGAGATCGAAGCTTGATGAGAAGTCCCGAGAGTGTATCTTGTTAGGATTCCCAAATGAAGAGTTTGGCTATAGACTCTGGGATCCAGTGAAGAAGAAGCTCATCAGAAGCAGGGATGTGGTCTTCGTGGAAGATCAGATTGTTGGTGAGCAAAGTGTTGTTGAGCCACAGGATCCACAGGTTGTGGAGAGTTCTGATGCAGTTTTTGAGCCAGAGAATGTTGGTGCTGATGAAGGGCGTGCTGAAGGAGCTGTGCAGATTCCAGATCAGGATGAGATTCTGGATGAGGGGGAGCGTTGCTTGTTGATGTTCCACCGATGGTGGAGGTGCCCCTCAGGAGATCTAACAGAGCACAGAGGCCCAACACCAGGTATCCACCGCAAGATTATATCTTGCTTACTGATGGTGGTGAGCCTGAGTCATTTGAGGAGGCTCAGAGGGCTGAAGACAGAGTGTCTTGGGCAGCAGCCATGGAGGAGGAGCTTGACTCGCTCTAGAAGAATGAGACCTATGATTTGTTCAGACTACCAAAGGGGAGGAAAGCTTTGAAGAACAAATGGGTCTTTAAGCTGAAGACTAATGACAACCTCTCCCGGCCTAGGTACAAGACAAGGTTGGTAGTCAAAGGGTTCAGTCAAAGACATGGTGTAGATTTTGATGAGATATTTTCACCAGTGGTGAAAATGTCTTTTATCAGACTGGTATTGGGGTTGGCTGCCTCCATGAATCTCGAAGTTGAGCAAATGGATGTCAAGACGGCATTTTTGCATGGAGATTTGGAGGAGTTGTACATGGAGCAGCCCGAAGGTTTTGAAGTCAAGGGGAAGGAGCATTTGGTCTGCCGACTCAAAAAGAGTTTGTATGGGTTGAAGCAGGCACCCAGGCAGTGGTATAAGAAATTTGACTCCTTTATGCTGAAGAGCAAGTTCCAAAGGACCAGGGCTGATCATTGTGTCTATGTGAAGAGGACTGAGAAGACCCTTACTATTCTGCTGCTGTATGTGGATGACATATTGATTGTCGGTGATGACAAGGTCAGCATCGTTGAGCTGAAGAAAGAGCTTGGTGAGTCCTTTGAGATGAAGGTCTTGGGACGAGCAAAGAAGATCCTTGGGATGAAGATCACCATGGATAGAAGTGCAGGTATGTTATGGCTATCTCAAGCTGAGTATGTGGAGAAGGTGCTGAAGAGGTTCATGATGGAGAAGGCCAAGGTGGTAGCTACTCCGTTGGGTGGACAATTTAAGCTATCTAACTCTCAGTGTTCTTCATCTGAGAAGGAAGTGGAGGAGATGAGCCAGATCCCCTATGCATCTGCAGTGGGGAGTTTGATGCATGTTATGGTCTGCGCAAGGCCAGACATAGCTTATGCAGTGGGGGTAGTGAGCAGATATCTGGCAAATCCAGGGATGATCCATTGGGATGTTGTGAAGTGGATACTCCGATATCTCAGAGGTACCACAAGCTTATGTTTACAGTTTGGTGGAGGGTCGCCAATGCTGATTGGGTACTCTGACTCAGATATGTCAGGAGATATTAATTCTCGGAAGGTTCACATTTGGATATGTTGTTACTTATGCAGGGGGAGCTGTGTCGTGGCAGTCGAGGTTGCAGAAGTGTGTTGCACTTTCGACGACAGAGGCAGAATACATTGCGCTGACGGAAGCGTCAAAGGATATCTTGTGGATGAAGAAGTTCATGCTTGAACTTGGACTCCAGCAAGAAGTGTTCACTATCTACAGTGACAGTCAGAGCGTCATTTTTCTGGCCAAAAACCCCGTCTACCACTCCAAGACGAAGCATATTGATGTAAGGTATAATTGAATACAGGATGTTGTCGAGGACAAGCTGTTGAAGGTGGAGAAAGTCCACACGGATGAAAATCCTTCGGACATGATGACGAAGGTCGTGCCTAGGGAGAAGCACGAGTTGTGCCGGTTGCTGATCGGCATGAAGCCCACCTAAAGGTGTCAGGTTTGGGGAACTCCTCTTTATGGTCTGGAGGGAGAGTTTGTTAGGGTCCAGCTCCTAAAGAGAAGAATCAGATCAGGTTAGAGAACAAGTTTTTCGTCGAATGAACAAGTCTATTCGTCGAGTGGTCTCGGCGAATTCGTCGAGTGGTCTCGGCGAATTCGTCGAGTGGTCTCCGAATTCGTCAAGTGATCTCCGAATTCGTCGAGTGGTTTCAGCGAATTCATCGAGTTGTTTAGTGATGTTTCGACGAATTGAACGCCATCTTATTTCGTCGAGTTGTCTCGACGAATTTCGTCAAGGCAGTTACTGTAGCAGACAGAAACTGTTTTGTCAAATACTCGATCGGGAGTCATTGGATCATTTTGGATCAGTTTTGGACGGTCAAGATATGTTCGCCCTCTTACCCTAAATAGACAGAGGTGTTTAGTCCGAGACATAACTTCCAATTTCAGCCGACAACAGAGCACGTCGCGAAGGAAGTTTTTCGTTCGGCCATTGTCGTCGGAGGAGTTCTTCAAGGAGGAAGAACAGATTTCTCACATTTGGTATTCTTCGTCTTCGCTGTAAGGCTTTTGCTTAGTCTTGTCTCCGTTTCCTTGTGGTGTTTGAGGAGAGATTTGAGTTTTCTTTGTTTCTTTTTTCTTGAAGAGAAGTTTTCTACCGTGGTTGGAGAAAAGGGATTCAACTTGTGAATCCAAGGGGGATCTAGGTTGGGCAAACTTAGATTGTTTTGTTGTAATCCGTACAATTTTATAGTGGATTGTTCGTGTACCCGCCCCGTGGTTTTTCCCTCATTGCTTTAGAGAGGGTTTCCACGTAAAATTTGTTGTTCTCTGGTTGTGATATATTTTTCTGTGGTTTTGCGCTTAATTATCTTCTAGTGTGCCCAGATTGTGCAAGTGAGTTATATCCCTACAACTATAGAATTTGATAACTTAATATCCTAATCCCAATGTAGAGCATGGATTGGTGGATAGGGCAAAAGTAAATGTTTGGGTTGTTAGTTCTCAGTGATCGATGTTCCCAAATCTACGTTAAAATTTGATTGCATTGACAACCTGAGAGTAAAAAAGAAATAGAACTTGTGAAAAGTTTCGTCATTTAACTAGACAAAAATCTAAAGTGGCGCGCTATTTTAAGTAATAGTATCCAAAATATGTAGCATCAACATGAAGTATGTATAATCTATGCTGAAATCAACCAAAATCTAGGCAAGAGAAAATCCACATGCTTGGGCAAAGAATAGAACATACCAAATACATTTTACTAGATTCTGAACAGTGACGAACAAGCAATTTGATTTTGTCAAGTGCATTACTCAGAGAACATAATGCCTGTATTCCAGATGAGCATCCAGGCCGAGCAGATTCTATAGCAGGAAGTATCCTAATAATTTTTTCTGAAACTTCAACAAGTTTGCAGCAAATTGAATAATATACCTGAAATACATAATCAATTAAAAAGCAGCTCTTTCGCATCTACATGATTTCAAAAAAAAAGTCCTTTCAAACTATAGCATATGACTTGAGCTAATGAAGATATGCAATAAAGGCATAGTTAACATGATAGCACCCTAGTAGTTTCTCTGATGGGAGATGACTGTTTTTCTCATTCAGCCTTTTGCTAATGATCAACTTATATACTATATGAAATCACCAATTATAGTGTGTTAAAAGAAAGTCAAACAAAAAGGACAACATCAACTATTCAACTTCAATTGTTATATAAATCAGCCTGAAAGTCCCAGCGATGTAGAAGCAGGCAAGCATCAACTACTCTAAACCCTGAAGTGAACTCCTATAGGGAAAAAAATTGAATGCTTAAACAATTTTTTAAGATTCTCAATGTTAAAAATTAAAATCTTTTGGTGAGATTATAGATTCAATAAGTATGCAGCCTGTTATTGTAGTTAACAGATCTGGAAGTTTAAGCCATTACCTTTGGTTTGCACGAAAATGTTGGCACTCGATCAACTTCGGTAGCATGGCTAGCCATTCAGTTGGATGGCACAATTAATCTGAACATAGACAGTTTCAAGTATGGTAAGGATTGTGGATAACCTCTTGCATACCTTAAAAATGAAAAAAAAAGGTGTGCATTGATTGATAAGGATCAAATCAAACAATCAAGCAGTGTTTAAACTGAAAAATCACTTAACCTGAATCCACCTTCAAAATTATCCAAACATGCAACTAATGATATCTAATTTCAAAAGGAACATAATTTAAAATACTCTTAGAAGTTAATCTAAGCTACAACAATAGACAAATCATACTGTTATGCCCCCGGACGACATGCGCTTTCGAGGAATCAAATACGCCAGAAGACCAAAAGGAGCGCCGGGAAAGACCGAGCTGAACCACCCGGTTCAGCCCGCCATTAATTAAATAAGAGGAGGAGGGCTGAACCGCACCGGTTCAGCCCTCACATGGGGCCGGCCGGCCCCTAGGGGGAGAGGTTCACTTAAATACTCTTTCCCCCCTCTTTTGGTTCTCATGCATAATTATTTTCAGGTATTTTCTCTTTCTAGCAAACCCTAGCTGTCTTCTCCCTTACTAGTTCTCTTTTTCTCTAGTTGCCCTAGTAGTTCCTATCATTTGGTATCAGAGCCTCCTTCCTGCGACCATGGTGACACGTACGGAGGCGGAAATGGCGCGCTTGGCCGCCATCGAGGAGAACTACGTCACCTTGACGGATTCCGTAGCGGCAATCGAAGCAAGCGTGAAGAACTCGCAACAAAATCTGGAGGAACGCTTCGAGACGAGGATGGAGGAGTTGAAATCTCTCCTTTTGCAAAATCTGAAAGGAAAGGCTGTGAACGGCGATGGATCCGACACCGAGGCAGCCAATACGCCAAATGAGGGCAGCACGGGAGCGAGGAATAGCGGAGGGCTTCCGTCTAGGGCGTCCGGTTCCGGATCGGGAGCGGCAGACCCGCTGGAAGCCGCTCGAGGAAGCGGGGCCCCATTCCGGACAGGCGGAATACCAGGCGGGCATCAGGACGGCTCGGGGTCGTGCGGCAGAGAGCCGGGAGGTCGGGAGATACCGGAGCCACTCCGGTCTGGCTCCAGCAGGCCGATGGAGGCCGCAGGCGGCCCCTGGCGTGTCGGAGGAGGAGCAGCAGCCCCCTGGGGGGTCGGCGGAGGTGCAGCGGCTCACTGGGGTTTCGAACAGCCCCTGCAGGGACCCGGCGGCTTGCTGCGACAGGGAGGGGGCTCCGGACAGGTTGGAGGAGTCCCGTTTGGACCCGGACAGCATGCAGGACAACCCTGGAGGCCGCAACACCAAGGATTCGGGCTGTTTCGCCCAACCGGGGCGAATGCGGTTCCTCTCGGAGGCGCAACGGAATTTTTTCCTCCCCAACCCGCGAACTCTCCGAACGGAGGATATGGACCGGCCAATATGGGGCCGGGGAGGCCCCCGGGGTGGAACCACGGAGGACTTCAAGGAGATCATGAGCAACACGGACCTTTGGGCCAAAATGGAGGCGGCTTGGGTGGGGCATTTCAGCGACCTTACATGCAACCCAAGCTGACTCGGATGAACTTTCCGAAGTTCCGGGGAGGCGACGCGCTCGAGTGGATCCAAAAGGCCGAGCTGTTCTTCAGATATCAGGAGGTTCCAGCGGCTCAGTGGGTACAGTTGGCGGCCTTCCATCTAGAGGAGGACGCGTACCAGTGGACACAATGGTTTTTGCGGGGGCGCACCCACGCTCCTTGGGCCGAGTTCATAGAGGCTTTCTCGGCTAGATTCGGACCACTGGAGTACGAGGACGTGGAGGCCAGCCTTCAGAAACTCTGCCAACGGGGCACAGTCACGAAGTACCGGACGGAGTTCGAGAAGCTGGCCAACCGGGTCACCTGGGGAGAGCAGACGTTGTTGAGCTGCTTCATCTCGGGTCTGAAGGACTACTTACGCGACGAGGTTCACGCGTACTTGCCGCGCAGTCTGAGCCATGCTATTAGCATCGCGCGGATACAGGAGGAGCGTTACAACAGGCAGCAGAACCGGACGACGACCCGGCCACCCGCGGCTCCCGCTGCGGGACGAAAAGATCAGCTACCTCCCACTCGTCCCACGGTGACTAAGTTGACTTGGCCGGAGATGCAGGCTCGGAAGGATAAGGGCCTGTGCTTTAATTGTGATGAGAAATACACACGGGGACACAACTGCCAGAAAATTCAGGTGTTTATGCTGAGAGAGGAGGACGAGGAGGAGGATCCACTGGAGAGTGTCGACGCTGAGGCACTCGACCTGACAGAGTTTGGGGTTTCTATACAGGCCATGCAGGGGGGATCAGCCCCGGTGACTCTCCGTTTCACAGGCCGGATCGGCAAGGAGCGAGTGACCATTCTGGTGGACAGTGGGAGTACCCACAATTTCATCAACCCGGCCGTGGCTTCGAAGGTGGGGCATGCTATTGATAGGGAGGCGGCGTTCCAGGTGATGGTAGCAGATGGAAGCAAGCTGAAGTGCGAGGGCGTGATGAAGGGGTGGAAATCCGCGTGCAGAGCTACTTGTGCCATACAGACATGTACTTGCTTCCGATCAGAGGCTCGGACATGGTGTTGGGGGTCCAGTGGTTGCGGCAGTTACAGAGGGTGACCACCGACTGGGTGCGGCTGACGATGGAGTTCACCCAGCAGGGGAAGGACTACTGCTTGCAGGGCATTCGGTCCTCTCCTCTGAAGGAGATTTCTGTGAGGAGCTTACAGCTGTTGGAGGAGCAGGGCTCTCCAATGGCCATGGTGGTGGGGGTGGAGGCGTTGGGCCAAACCTCCCAGACATTCCAGAGGAGATACAGACACTGTTGTCCCAGTTCGAGGATGTATTCCGGGAGCCTCGGGGCCTTCCCCCGCCCAGATTCAGGGATCATGGCATACAGTTGAAAGAGGGGGCTGCTCCCCCAAACGTCAGGCCCTACCGGTACCCGTACATCCAGAAGGCCGAAATCGAGAGGAGTGTGAAAGAGATGTTGGCGACCGAAATCATACGGCCGAGCACCAGCGCCTTCTCCTCCCCTATCATCTTGGTGAAGAAGAAGGACGGTTCATGGCGTTTCTGCGTGGACTACCGCAATTTGAATGATTCCACGATCAAGGATAAGTTTCCGATTCCGATGATAGAGGAGCTTTTGGACGAGTTGCATGGGGCGAGCTTGTTTACCAAGCTGGACCTTCGGTCCGGCTATCACCAGATACGAATGAAGACGGAAGACATCTACAAGACCGCGTTTCGCACGTACGATGGGCATTATGAGTTCTTGGTGATGCCCTTTGGGCTCTCCAATGCCCCATCGACCTTCCAGGCGGTGATGAATGAGACCTTTCGGCCGCTTCTTCGGCGATCGGTGCTCATTTTCTTCGATGATATCCTGATCTACAGTCGGACGTGGGAGGAGCACATCGAGCACGTGGCACAGGTTCTTACTATCCTGCGGCAGCATCAGTTCTACGCTAAGCTGTCGAAGTGCTCGTTTGGGCAACCAGAGGTGGAGTAGTTGGGCCATTTGGTTTCGGCCCAGGGGGTCAGGGCGGACCCCAAGAAGATCGAGAGCATGGTGGAGTGGCCGCGGCCCACTACAGTGCGGGCACTACGAGGCTTTCTGGGCCTGACTGGATACTACCGGAGGTTTGTGAAGGACTATGGTAAGCTGGCACGCCCTCTTACCCAGCTCCTCCACAAGGAGTCGTTTACCTGGCATGATGAAGCCGAGCGGGCCTTCTCCGCTCTCAAGGAAGCTATGACGACCACGCCGGTGCTCGCCCTGCCGGATTTCACCAAGGAGTTCACCTTGGAGACGGACGCCTCCGGCGTTGGCATTGGGGCGGTTTTGATGCAGGAGGGGAGGCCGTTGGCTTATTTCAGCAAGGCTTTGGCACCTCGGACCCTCGGCCTCTCCACGTACGAGAAAGAGATGCTGGCGATCTTACATGTCGTGACGCTGTGGCGCCCATACCTGCTGGGCCACCATTTTAAAGTTCGCACTGATCACCAGAGCCTGAAACACTTCTTGGATCAGAGGCTGGCATCCCCTCTCCAACAGAAGTGGCTGACTAAGTTGTTGGGGTATGATTATGAGATCGTGTACAAACAGGGCAAGGAGAACTTGGTGGCCGACGCCCTGTCCCGCCTACCGGAGAGCACCATCTTCCACCTTTCAGGGCCACTGATTGAGTCCCTTGATGACATTCAGAGGGAGGTCGCCGCGGACCCAGAGCTCCAACTGATTGTCGAGGCCTTGTCCCAGGGCCAACCAACTCCTCCAGGTTACCAGCTGGTTGGCGGACACTTGTACTACCACGGAAGGGTGGTCATTCCCGCTTCTTCTACCTGGAAGGAGATCATGTTACAGGAGTTCCACTCGTCCCCGACCGGAGGCCATGCTGGGGTGCTCCGTACCCTACAGCGGCTACGAGCCAATGTTTTTTGGAAGGGATTACGCCGAGATGCTCAGCGTTTCGTACAGCAGTGTGACGTGTGCCAGCGCCAGAAGTACGAGACGACCTCACCTGCAGGTCTGCTAACGCCCTTGGAGATTCCTCAGCACATTTGGGAGACGGTCTCGATGGACTTCATCGACGGGTTGCCCCGGTCGCAGGACAAGACCGTGATCTTGGTCGTCGTGGACAAGCTGTCCAAATACGGCCACTTTCTCGCCCTTAGCCACCCGTACTCCGCGGAGACAGTTGCCGATCTTTTTGCCCGGGAGGTGGTTCGTCTACATGGTCTTCCGAGTTCGATCATCTCCGACCGCGAACCGGTATTTATTAGCAATTTCTGGCAGGAGCTGTTTCGGCTGCAGGGTACCCGATTGCGTATGAGCACGACGCACCACCCGCAGACAGATGGTCAGACCGAGGTCCTCAATCGGGGGGTAGAGACATACCTCCGCTGTTTCGTCATGGATGAGCCCCGTTCTTGGACACGATGGTTACATTGGGCGGAGTATTGCTATAACACGTCGTTTCACACAGCCAGCAGGATCACTCCGTTCGAGGTTGTCTACGGGCGACCACCACCTTCTCTCCGGTCCTACGAGTCGGGTAGCACAGCTCTTCCGGCAGTGGATCGAGCTCTACGGGACAGAGATCAAACCCTGGTCCTCCTGCGGGACAATCTCCGTGCCGCCCAAGACCGGATGAAATTACAGGCTGACAAACACCAGACGAAGCGGACGTTTCAAATAGGGGACGAGGTCTTTCTCCGTCTCCAACCGTACAGACAGCTTTCAGTTGCTCGTCGGGCCAATCAGAAGTTAGCCCCCCGGTTCTATGGCCCGTTCCGCATCACTCATCGGGTGGGACCGGTTGCTTACACTCTCGCTCTTCCTGAGGGGTCCAGAATTCATCCCACGTTCCATGTGTCGCTGCTGAAGAAGAAGCTGGGAGCGGCGGTCACTGTGACCCCCTTCCTCCCCGAGGCTACTACGACTGGCGAGCTACGCCCCAGTCCCGAGGATATATTGCTGTCCCGCTAGAAGAGACATGGCACGGAATACCGTTCAGAGGTTCTGGTCAAGTGGAAGGATTTATCCGAGGCCCACAACACATGGGTGGATTTATTGGAGTTCCGGGAGTTCTTTCCAGACTTTCAGCTTGAGGACAAGCTGCCTCTTGATGGGGAGGGGAATGTTATGCCCCCGGACGACATGCGCTTTCGAGGAATCAAATACGCCAGAAGACCAAAAGGAGCGCCGGGAAAGACCGGGCTGAACCACCCGGTTCAGCCCGCCATTAATTAAATAAGAGGAGGAGGGCTGAACCGCACCGGTTCAGCCCTCACATGGGGCCGGCCGGCCCCTAAGGGGAGAGGTTCACTTAAATACTCTTTCCCCCCTCTTTTGGTTCTCATGCATAATTATTTTCAAGTATTTTCTCTTTCTAGCAAACCCTAGTCGTCTTCTCCCTTACTAGTTCTCTTTTTCTCTAGTTGCCCTAGTAGTTCCTATCATATACTCATACAACATAATCACCGAAACTTAGCATCCAAACAGTTGCAATTCTATTCTTTCTAAGCATAAGTTGTGCATGAAATCCGATCCAAGATTGACGAAATATAGAATGGCACTCTTGTAATTATTAATTATGTTTTTGAATTAATTAGTTTTTCTGTTTTCTCTGTACTCGTAAGCCGCTCCCTGTATATATATAAACAGAGGACGTGATTGTAAAGGCTAAGCAAGAGTAATAAGAATTAGAAAGTTTTTATCCAAATAACTGTCGATTCTCAACATGGTATCAGAGCGCTGGAACGACGATCTTCTGCGGTGACGCCGCTCTTCTCCGGTGTCGACAATCTTCTGCGGTGCGATCTTCATCCTGGTATTCTTCGATCTTCTCTGGTGCGATCTTCATCCTGGTATTCTTCTGTGAAATCCACACTTCATCATGAATACAAATGACAAGGTAGCTTCTCTTCAAGAAGAACATGGGAAATATGTCATTTCAAGAAACAACACAATTCCTAATTCGTTACTCCTGCAAAATTGTGATGCACCTGGAATGATGCTTGTCAATCAAGTACTGGAAGGCGCAGCCAATTATGTTCCATGGCGGCGATCCATGGAAATTGCTCTCGCATGTAAGAACAAACTGGGATTTGTCAACGGATTGGATTCCAAACCTGAAGAAGGAGATGAACATCTTCAACGCTGGGAACAGGTGAACAACATGGTCATTTCTTGGATAATTAGTGTTGTCTCAAAAGAAATTGAAAATTCTATTCTCCATGCTAGTACAGCCGCAATTATGTGGACAAATTTGCAACGGCGATTCACAAATAGCACCGGATCTATGATCTACAGCCTCCGCAAGGCGATTTCCTCCTGTCATCAAAATAACATGAAGATCGAGTCTTATTATACCAAGTTAAAACAGTTATGGGATGAATTAGATGCTTTAACTTCCATTCCTCTGTGCTCGTCAACTGTTCGATGCCAAGTATTAGCTGCCTGGGAGAATCAGCAAGATGAACAGAAATTGATGCATTTCTTGATGGGCCTCAATGATATTTACAAACCAGTTCGAGGCCAAATTTTGCTCATGAGACCCCTGCCAACGATTGAAGATGCATATTCAATGGTTCAACAGGAAGAACGCAAAATCAATACTCCTCAATACATGGCCATGGATGACATGAGCACTGCTCTCATAGCTGGAAATCACCATCAAAATCCTTCAGGACAGGCTCCAGTTGTTAATTACTCTAATCAAATCCACCAATGGAACACCAAGACAAATCTCTGGTGGGAGTATTGCCAAATAAAAGGTCATCTAAAGGCTAAATGTTACAAACTTCACGGTTATCCACCACACTACAAGTTTAAAGGCCGCCGAAATGGAGATCTTCCTTCAAAAGCTCAAGCTCATAATGTGGAACACATACATTCAGATGAACAACATAATACTTCTCCTGATACTACTCAGCTTACCAAAGAACAAATTAATCAATGCTTGGACTTCTTGCCAATTCACCTGCTACCACATCTTCTCAAAGGCTTGCAGGTATAAGTTACTGCCTCTCCACCAATCATAAAACTGATTGGATTATTGATAGTGGTGTTCCTGACCACATGACTCATTGTTTCCATCTTTTAGTAGCCCATCCGACTTAATTCCCCACAACAGGTCCATCTACCTGATGGGTCCACTTCTGCCATCACTCATATTAGTGATGTGCATCTTACCTCTCACATTACTCTTCACAATGTGCTATTTGTACCAAAATTCCAGCACAACCTTATTTCCGTCGGTCGTCTAACGCATGACTCTAATTGTTCACTACTTTTCCATCATGATTCTTGTATTTTACAGGACCATTTGCAAAAGATCAATGTGGTAATTGGTAAACGACTGGGAGGACTATATTGTCTTGCTTCTAGAATTGCCATCCCACAACAAAACTCTCCCAGCAGTTGTGCTACTTCTTTTCTCAACAACACAGAGCTTTGGCATAAAAGACTGGGGCACCCTTCCCTTGCAACACTTCGTCATCTTATTCCTGCCTTACCATGCATTACTAAATTTCCTTTTATGCATTGTAATATTTTCCCCTTGGCAAAACAAACTAAACTACTTTTTCATAAGAGTGACAATTTTTGTGTTCATCATTTTGATATTGTCCATTGCGATGTTTGGGGACCCTACCGTAGTCCCACGCATTTTGGTTTTCAATATTTCCTAACTCTAGTTGACAACTATACTCGAAACACTTGGGCCTATCTAAATGGTCTCCAAAACTGAAGTGCCTAATTTGATTCAATAATTTTTAACCTTATTAAAACCCAATTCAATACTATAGAGAAATACGGAATATTGTATATATTTCCTCAATGATGAAATACAGAGTATGAATACATATATATAGGAGGGAGAAAGAGAAAAGATTCACTACACAAGATGCGGGACTAAACAATAAGAGACTAAATGGGTCTTATCATGGGCCTTTACATGGTCTTTTCTAACACTCCCCCGCAAGCTGGAGCGTACAAGTCGTAAACTCCCAGCTTGGACAGGAATTGATAAAAAAGGGAACTTGATAGGGCTTTAGTGAGAAGATCAACAACTTGGTCAGTGTCTGGAACATGTTTCAGTTCTAGCTTCTTCATTTGAACTTTTTCCCTGATGAAGTGGCAGTCCACTTCAATGTGTTTCGTTCTTTCATGGAAGACAGGATTCTTAGCTATGTGTATAGCAGCTTGACTGTCACATAGTAAGGTAGCAGGTGAGGGAAATTTTACTCCAAGATCAGTGAGGAGACTTACCAACCATGTAAGCTCAGAGACAACTGATGTCATCGACCGGTATTCAGCCTTAGCTGATGATCGAGCAACCACAACTTGTTTATTACTGCGCCAGGTCACAAGGTGCCCTCCAAAGTAGGTAAGAAAACCACTGGTAGACCGTCGATCGTCCAGCGAACCAGCATAATCTGCATCTGAATATGCAACCAATGTTGGAGTAGAAGAGTAGGTTTTATATACCATCCCTTGACCAGGAGCTGTTTTTAGATATCTCAGGATGCGCTCGACAGCTTGTAGATGAGATATCCGAGGGGAATGCATAAACCGGCTGACCACCCCAACTGCAAAGGATATGTCCGGTCTCGTGACTGTTAAGTAAATAAGCTTTCCAACGAGTCGTTGATAGTATTCTGGATTTGGAAGAGGAAGATCTTCATCAGAAGCATGTGCACACAGCTTGTGATTGACATCCATTGGGGTGTTAATCGGCTTGCATCCAGAATAGCCAGCATCTTGAAGAAGGTCGAGACAGTACTTTCGTTGAGATAGGACAAGTCCATCAGGACGTCTTGCGATCTCCAGGCCAAGGAAGTATCGAAGGTTCCCCAGATCTTTCGTTTGAAAAACGGAACTAAGATGTTGTTTGACTGCTTGTATTCCCTTTGAATCATCTCATGTGATTAGGATGTCATCGACATAGACCAACAGAAGAACCGTGCTTGTAGTTCGATGTCGAGTGAACAGAGAGAAGTCTGCCGAGCTTCGAGTGAAGCCAACCTCCCGAACAGCCTTACTGAACTTATCAAACCATGCCCGGGGGGATTGTTTGAGACTATAAATGGATTTTTTAAGGTGACATACTCGGGACTCCCCCGTGGTCTCAAACCCGGGAGATTGTTGCATGTATATTGTTTCTTGTAGGTCACTATTTAAAAACGCATTCTGATATCCAGCTGATGGAGAGGCCATTGATGATGCACAGCCACAGATAGAAGGACACGAACTGTGTTTAGCTTGGCTACCGGAGAGAATGTTTCCCCATAATCAAGACCTTGTTGAGTGAAGCCACGGGCCACCAGTCGGGCTTTAAGACGGTCAATTGTCTCATCAGGAGCATGCTTGATGACAAAGACCCATTTGCAACCTACAGTAGTATGGCCTGGAGGGAGAGGAACCAGATCTCATGTCTGGTTTGCCCAGAGAGCTGTCATTTCTTCGTCCATGGCAGCCCACCACCCCGGATGTTGGAGAGCCTCCTGCACAAAGTTAGGGACAGAAATGGAAGATAAAGAAGTAGCAAAGTTGTGTAGCGGCGGGGACAGGCGATGTAAAGAAACATAGTTCGTCATGGGATGAGCGGTGGAGGTTGGTGCCGGATCAGCAGGTTGCAGCGTGTCAGAGGTCGAAATCGATTGCATTGGGGCTGCGGAGCGAGGAAGACGACGAGTGTAGACACGGAGAAGAGGAGGCTTGGTGGGAGCGGGAGCCAGGGTAGGAAGGAGAGATGGTGGAGAGGTAACTGGGATTACAGGTCTTGGTAATGATGGTGGTGGAAGAGGGGGGTTTTGGGCAGAGAAGAATGGTTGATCTTCCCGGAAGGTAACATCAACCGAGACCGTCACCTTGCGGGTAGCAGGAGAGTAGCAGACATATCCTTTTTGAGTACGGGAGTAACCGACGAACATGTGTTTGGCTGCCCGTGGTTCCAACTTGTCTATGGATGGACCAAGTACGTGAACGTAGCAGGTACAGCCAACGATGCGAGGGGTGAGAGAGAATGACGGAGTAGAGGGGAAGAGGAGACTGAGCGGAGTAGCATTTTGAAAGACGGAGGAAGGGAGACGATTGATGAGGTAGCAGGCCGTTGACAGCGCAAAATTCCAATAAGCCTTGGGTACCTGCATTTGAACCATGAAGGAGCGAGCAACATCGAGAAAATGTCTATTTTTGCGTTAAGCAACACCGTTTTGTTGGGGGGTATAGACACACGATGTTTGATGAATAATTCCAAATTCAGAGCAGAGGTTAACAAATTCATGGCTAGTGTATTCGCGAGCGTTATCCGTTCGGAGAGTTTTTATTGGTTCGGAAAATTGTGCTCGAGTCTCAAGAACAAACGCTAGGAACACACGGGGAAGCTCGGAGCAATCACGAAGTAAGTATATCCATGTCGTTCGAGAATAATCATCAATAAAGGTGATAAAGTAGCGATAACCAGAGACACTCGTAGTTTTATACGGGGCCCAAACATCAGAATGTACTAAAACAAAACGAGCAGAGCTCCGAGTACAATGTGGAGCAAACGATGAACGGTGTTGTTTGCCCAAAATACATGAATCACAACTAAAAGGAGGAAGGGAAATCTCTGGAAGAGCCTTCTGGAGGACTGGAAGAGGAGCATGTCCAAGACGCCGGTGCCAATCAACGGAGGAGACTGAAGAGAGGATGATAGCGGGAACATCAAGAAGGTAGAGCCCATTCTGCAGTCGTCCTTTACCAATGATACTCTGCGTCCGTCGATCCTGCATCAGAAAGGAAAAGGAGGTGAATGTGACAGAGCAATTTAAATCTGTAGTGAGGCGACTGGCAGAAAGTAAATTGAATGGGGAGCCCGGGACATAAAGAGCCGAGCGGAGAGAGAGAGAGAGAAGAATTGAGAAGAATATCAGCAGAGCCGGAGACAGGAACGATGTCGCCATTGGCCACTGTGATACATTTAGGATGCGGAGAGTTCAGGTATTGAGGTGGCTTCAGCGAGGTGATGTGGTGAGTAGAACCTGAATCCACTATCCATCGCGGACTAGTGGAGAGACAAGTGATACCTTCATTGGAGATGGAGGCAGCGGAGGCAACGGAGGCAACGGAGGCAGGCGGGCGGCTGAGCATGTCGTGGAATTGCTGGAGCTGGATGCGGACTTCTTCAAGATTAGCATGACTAGCAGAAGGACTGTCGACAGCCATAGACACAGCAGGACGAGGAGGGAGACCATGTTTGCGGTAGCAGGTCGCCTCGAGGTGGTCATCCCTACCACAGAAGGAACACTTAGGACGTGTTCGGCCACCACGATCCCTTCCCCGAGAACCTGAACGTCCCCCCACGAGCAGGAGGAGGTGATACTTTTAGGAGCATGGAGCACACATCGGAGAGTGATGGAGTAGCAGCAGATGAGAGGATCTGAGCTCGAATGCTCTGAAGATGAGGCGGGACACGAGCTATCATCATGGCAATACAAACTGCTTCCTTCAGAGAACGTTGAGCAGCGAGATCCATAGTAGCAGGCTGATGTCGGATCCAGGCTTCGGCTAGTGTCTTAGCCTGAGCAACAAAGGAGGTCAAGTCGGTAGCACCACCAGTGTCCAGAGTCTGAAGATTGGTGATAATGTCATAGAGATGTTGAAGACTGTCCTTCCCGGAGTAGAGAGAATAGATCTCATCCCACATTGCCTTGGCCGTCTCGTGATACATGGTCATTCGATAGGGTTTGCCATCAAGGGAGTTGAGGAGCCAAGTCTGAACACGGTCATCGTCCCGTAGCCAGTCATCCGTAGGTGCAGAAGGAGGATCCTTATTGAGATGATGTAGAAGTCCCTTGGATTGGAGGACTCGTCTGACAGAATGCACCCATTCAACAAAGTTCTTCTTCCCAGCAAGGGAGATGGTGGTGATCCGCAACTCATCACGCACCTCCGGAGCAGGAGCCATGCAGCCTGTCAGAGAGGATGCAGGCAGCTCTGAGGATCCCACTGAAGATCCCATGGAATCACAGAGGAGAGGGGACTAGACAACAGGACTGCGCGAGCAGGGAGTAGGGAGACCGCAACAAGCAGAAGCGAGCAGGACAGCGAACAAGACTGTTGGAGGGAGATTGCTGGGAGGAGGCCGCACGGTCTTGCCCTGCGATTAAAATTCCCTAAACCGCTGGGAGATCGCGGGATAACGACCGCAGGGAGCTGCGGTTAGAGGGAGACCGCTGGAGACCCGCCGCTGTCTCGGCTGTGCTGCACACGGGGAAACTGCGAGAGAAGCCGCTGGGAGCTGCGGTTAGGAAGAGCTCGCGCGAGCAGGAGGAGCGGGGCTGCAGATAGACGGCGCGAGCAAAGAAAGACCGCTGAGAGGAGGAGACCGCTGAGAGGAGGAGACCGCAGCAGAGCAGAGGAAGACCGCGCGAGCTGCGAGCAGGAGGAGCAGTGCTGCGGATAGACAGCGCGAGCAGAGCAGCGAGCAGGAGGTGCGGGGCTGCGGATAGACAACGCGAGCAGAAGGAGACCGCGGCAGAGGGGGAGGAGACCGCGCGAGTTGCGGTTAGAACGGCGTGAGCAAAGCAAGACCGCTGATAGGAGGAGATCGCAGCAGAGCAGAGGAAGAC
The DNA here is from genome assembly GCA_033032865.1 of Dactylorhiza incarnata. NCBI lineage: Eukaryota > Viridiplantae > Streptophyta > Magnoliopsida > Asparagales > Orchidaceae > Dactylorhiza > Dactylorhiza incarnata. The sequence continues at coordinate 982,127 of JAWHQI010000170.1, forward strand.
CGCGCGAGCTGCGAGCAGCGAGCGGGAGGAGGGGGGTGGGCCCATGTGTCAGAGGGGAGGAGGCTATAAGAGCCAAGGAGAGGAGGAGGCGCAAAGGGGAGGTGCGGAGGAGAAGAGACCGCAAGGGAGGGGTGGGCCGCGGAGAAGAGACCGCAAGGGAGGGGGGTTGTGGTTAGAACAAGAGACCGCAAGGGAGGGGGGTTGCAGTTAGAACAAGAGACCGCAAGGGAGGGGGTTACGGTTAGAATAAGAGAGGACCGCAAGGGAGGAGATGCGTTTAGAACAAAAAAAGACCGTGCTCTGATACCATGTAGAGAAATATGGAATCTTGTATATATTTCCTCAATGATGAAATACAGAGTATGAATACATATATATATATAGGAGAGAGAAAGAGAAAAGAATCACTATACAAGATGTGGGACTAAACAATAAGAGACTAAATGGGCCTTATCATGTGCTTTTACATGGTCTTTTCTAACAAAAACCATCATCAAATGCTTCCGCACGGATAATGGCACTGAATTTTTCAACAAAATTCTAAAACAAATTTTCCTTCGTTATGGCATCATTCACCAAAGTAGTTGCCCTCGTACTCCCCAACAAAATGGCATACCTGAACATAAACATCGCCATATTCTTGAAATTGCTAGAGCCCTCTGGTTTCAAGCTTCTCTACCCATTGAATATTGGGGGGAATGCGTCCTCACTGCCACCACTCTTATCAACAAAATTCCTTCTCCCATTCTCCATTACAAAACTCCTTATGAACTTCTTTTTAATGCCCTTCCTGATTACAGTCACCTCAAAGTCTTCGGTTGTCTTTGTTACGCTTCCACAGTCACACTTGTGACAAATTTTCTCCACGAGCTTCTAAATGTGTTTTCATTGGCTATCCTTCTAATCAAAAGGGTTACAAACTTTTTGATCTTCATACTCATCAATTCTTTGTTAGCCACAATGTTCATTTTGTTGAACACATTTTTCCTTTTTCAATACATTCATCTACCCTAATGAATGTTTTACCATTTCCTACAGATGATGATGAACTTATCTCATCATCATTACCTATATCTTCCAACCTTCCACCTACATCACCAACACCCTTACTGGACCCTTCCATCTCAAAACATTCCAACGATCATCCAGATTCATCTCCCACAGTGCCCACTAGAAAATCTTCTCGGGTAACCTTTCCTCCTAAATGGCAGCAAGACTATATATGCTCTTTCATTCAAACGACCAACCATATCTCTTCTGTTGATGGTTCTTCACCCAGCCGAGTTAAAGAACCTCTTACTTATTTTGAGGCCTATCAACATGATTCCTAGGAACACGCAATGCAGTCTGAAATTCAAGCCTTGGAGGATAATCATACTTGGGAGATTACCACTTTACCACCAGGGAAAAAGGTCGTTGGTTGTAAATGGATTTACCGTTTAAAATATAAACCGGGTGGTACTATCGATCGGTATAAAGCTCGCTTGGTAGCAAAGGGTTACACCCAAACAGAAGGTCTTGATTACCATGATACATTTGCCCCCGTTGCAAAAATGACTACCATGTGTACTCTTCTTGCTATTGTTGCCTCAAAAGGATGGTTTCTCCAACAATTGGATGTCAACAACGCATTCTTGCATGGGGACTTACTTGAGGAAGTTTACATGTCTTTGCCCCAAGGTTTTTCTCCCCCGGTTTCTTCTTCATCTGGCAAACCTGTTTGTCGCCTTCTCAAATCATTATACGGACTGAAGCAATCTTATGGAAGATGGTTCTCAAAATTTTCCAAAACTTTATTTTCCCTAGGATTTCGAACATCTCAAAATGACCATTCCTTGTTTATCAAAACAGATCATGATCATTTCATTGCATGATTGGTTTATGTTGACGATATAATTCTTGCCCGGACTCATCAATCTGACCTTACTGTTTTAACTGATGCTTTACACCAACAATTTAAACTCAAAAATCTGGGATCTCTTGCTCATTTCCTTGGATTACAGATTATTTGACACAAAGCTGGCATTTATTTTCATCAACAAGACTATGTTGATGCTCACACAATTCTTGATGATGCAAATCTATCCAACAGCAAACCCATAGAGCAGAATCTCAAACTCACAGATACTGATGGAGAATTACGACCAGATCCATCTCTCTATCGTCGTCTAGTTGGACGCCTTATTTACCTTACAGTCTCTTGCCCTGATCTGGCACATTCAGTCCACGTCTTAAGCCAATTTATGTCTACACCACGTAAACCTCATCTACAAATGGTATATAAGGTTTTAAAATACATCAAGGGCACTTCTGGTCAAGGTTTATTTTTCCCTGCTAGTTCTACAGTACTCCGTCTCTCTGCTTTTTGTGATGCAGACTGGGCATCATGTCCTATGACTCGGCGATCAATTTCAGGTTTTTGTGTTATGCTTGGTTCTTCCCTCATCTCCTGGAAATCTACAAAGCCAGCTACCGTCTCAAAATCATCAGTTGAAGCGGAATACCGTGCAATGGCATCTGTTTGTTGCGAACTGGTTTGGCTTATTAATCTCTTAGCAAATTTCCGACTCACAGACCTTACTCCCGTGCCATTGGCCTGTGACAACCACGCTGCCCTACACATTGCTTCTAATCCAGTCTATCATGAGCGGACCAAATATATTAAATTGGATTGTCATCTCGTGCGTGAGAAATTAGTTGCCGGGATGATCACTACTCTTCATCTTCCCTCCAAACTTCAAGTAGCAGATCTTTTTACCAAAGCCCTTGGGCACTCTCAACTTCAATTTTTATTGGCCAAGTTGGGTATTTGTAACGTCCTACAAATCCCAACTTGAGGGGGGATGATGAAATATAGAATGACACTCTTGTAATTATTAATTATGTTTTGGGATTAATTAGTTTTTCTGTTTTCTCTGTACTCGCAAGCCGCTCCCGGTAAATATATAAACAGAGGACGTGATTGTAAAGGCTAAGCAAGAATAATAAGAATTAGAAAGTTTTTATCCAAATAACTGTCGATTCTCAACAAAGATAATTATTTTTTTCTTCTTTTTATAGATTGCAGAGCAAGTTCTGAAGTATAACAGACGCTTAAATCCACTAACAGCATATTATTATGCAAAGCACTGAGTTAGTTACCTGGTAAACCAGAGAGCGAATACCTCCAAGTAAATGGGGGGTCCATTTGATTGGACTGAATCGGGGCTTCAGAATTGGAATTGGAGGTCAATTCCAATGAAAATAGACCTCCATTCAAAAGTCCAAGGCTCCAATTCCATCCAAACCATCGGATCCTATGAGAACATATGCAACGCACGTACTTGAACAAAAGAAAAAAAACTGATGAAATAGAAAACCCTAATAATCTCTGTGCGAGAACAAACGAAGCGGAATATCTAAAAAAGGAAGAGCATCTGCTCACTACGATTCGTAAGGCACGCAGTTATAGATCAAAGAGAGGGATTATTCCAACATGAGCTGAAGCGCGCCAAATGAAACCTACCAAAAATTAAACGAAATAATATCTCGAAATCGCTCTCCTTCAGCTCCATTTCAACTATCCTCTCGATGTGAAAGCTCCATTCCCGCAGAGGCTCTCCTGTAAGGAAGACGACGACTAGAAAGAAAGAGAGGGAGAGGTTAGAGGGAGAAGCAGACCGGGATGCAAGTCATCGTCGCTGGCTGGCGGTCACGCCGGGAATGCTAAGAAATAGTCCACTGGAAGCAGGACTTTTTCTTCTTCTGAAAATCCCCTGGCTGTTAAATATATTGCAGAACTACCCCCGATCGGTTGAAGAAGTCTTGCATTTGGCGTGGCCTTTGTTATTTGCAGATCATAAATGTCTATCCGCAGACCAATATTTTCTCATTTCTTGAGTGGGGCTTGACAACGAAGTAACATCTCTGACGATTTTTTGAGCACTTCAATGTGTGTACGGATCGGGATTCATTAAATAAATGTGCGGATAGAGACCGAGTTGAGGAAGAAAGACGATTTCTTCGTTGTTCATGTGATTTCGGTTTGTTTTGGATGATTTAGATAGCTATGGTTTGTTTAGGAAGATTTAGATAGTTCTGATTATTCTAACCCTCTGGTAAGGAAGGCGAAAAGAACGATCAAAATTTTTTTAAAAAATTTCTTCACTAATCTGCGGATAACAAAAATATCTGTGAATAGACAAAATCGCCGAATAGACAAGCGTGACTTGCGAATAACAACCGCCTTTTTTTGTTGCTCCAGTGAGTTTGGACAGTAAGGTTATCGCCATAGAGTGTATGTTTGACATGACGAACGATGGTTCATAACCACAACTTTCATGGCCACCGCCATGCCAAACGGAGCCTAATTTGAGGAAATAATGACGGTTTACACGAATTTAGTCTCTTCAATGTTATAAGCACACCAGTTGTGAGATACTTTGATTATTTAAATTAAGATTGGGAGCACTAATGCGTTAGTGCGGCGGTGCCCACTCTGCCTCTCTATCTATTACAACTAGTGTTTCGGGCACAAATTTATGTCTACTTAATTAGTATTGTTTTTGACGATTCTTAAATTAAGAGTTATTTAATTGATTGAATACTATCAATTTCTCTGCTATGCATTCTAAGCAAAACAGTCTTAATTATAGAAATAGGAACCCTAAAAAAATGATGATTAATAAATTAATAAAGTAATAAAATAAAACACTAGTTTTTATCTATGAACAAAATTATTACTATCCATTGGAAATCATTTATTTAAAAGCAATCAAATTAAAGGTATATTTATGAACAATTCCATGAGCATATTCACAGGCAAATAATTGTGTAGGGTCATGAATAAAACCCCGACCAATGGCAGCCTTTGCTGCATTGCCATTGGTCCCACACACGAGGTAGATAGACAACACTAGTTTCAAAAAACAAAAAAAATCGAGCAATAGCAAATTGAGATGCTAAATAGAGCTGTGAGAAAATGTATTTTTAAAATTGAGAAAAATATTTGAAAAAATTTATTTGCAGGCCAGCTCGAAACAAAACAAAACAAAAATCTTAAGGTGATTGTTATCCGCACTACAGTTTTGGCTATCCGTACTTTTTTGTATGAGTTATTACCTGCCTTTTGGAAATACGTCTTGTACATGCATTTTTAGGAAAAGTGTTCAACATTGTGTTGAACATTTTTCCTAAAAATGCATGTACATGGCATATTTTCAAAAAATCGCTATGGTTACGCACATGTTTCAATCAGGGCGGCAATACGTCTTGTGCGTGCATTTTTAGGGAAAGTGTTCAACATGAAAGTTGTAGATCTCGATTAGTTGATCACTTTTCCTAAAAATGAATGTACAAGACATAATTTCAAAAAGCGTGTAATAATTCATACAAAAAAAGTACGGATAGCCAAAACTGTTGTGCGGATAACAATTGCTAATCTTAATCTACATGACTAGCCAATAGCAGATCAATAGGGTCATTAAACCAATATGATTAATCATTAACAAAGAAGCGGGTGATCAACAACTTCGATGAGATTCTGTTAGAATTTAATGAAGGATATATGTGATTATCACTTCTTTAAATTATAATTAGTAGAGTTTAATTAGCATTATTTTTGACGATCCTAAAATTAGCGTTATTTAATTCATTGAATACTATCAGATTCCTCTCCCACTAGCGAGGGAATACTATCAGATTCCTCTCATTATATAATGTAATGTAAATTCGTTTCATGTGTAGACGAAATAATGGATGAAGAGGCCAACATCAGCAATGATGACAATGTTCTTGTTAATATTTCATCTCCTTTGTGCGCAAATGGTAATGATCCAACTTTTTCTTGTATGTTTAGTCCTTAAATAATGGTAATTCCTTTTTTAATATTCTTGTATTTTTTGGCTCTTAGATATGACAAAATATTTCCCGACAAATATAATATTTGCGTCAAGGGATTGGCCAATTGCATGAACACGTAATATTGGTAAGTCTCTTAGCTTTGTTGTCACGATACAGAGCTCTGATAAATTAACTGGTAGACCGCAATCTCGTGTTATACTCGGGTGCAACAGAGCAGGTTATGTTCGTGAGAATCGGAATAACAAAAGATGTGTTAATCAAATTCTGAAAATCTAATTAAGGAAAACGACCACTAAAAATTGTGGGTGTCCTTTTTTCATTAAGGGACAGAAAGATGATAATGCTGATGAATGGAAAGTTCAAGTGTTATGTGGCACTCATAACTATAATGTTGGTCACTTAGAGGCACGCCCCTATGCATGTAAGTTGAATGAAAACGAAGAGAAATTGGCCGAAATTATGTACTTGTAAGGAGTTGAGCTCAGAAAAATATTATCTGCACTAAAAAGGGATATGAAAAATATCACTACAATGATAACTATTTATAACCAAAGGATAGTGTTACATAAGAAGGAGTTGGGGGTTTGAGTAAAATACAGTTTTTATACAAGTGTATTATAGATGCAGAATATGTAAGCTTCAACATCATTAAAGAGGACACCAAAGAGTTAAATGGTTTATTATTTGCACAACCTACATTTATCAAATTGAGTTATATGTTCTCATCGATATGTCTTTTCAACTAGATTGTACCTACAAAACTAATAGGTATCGTATGCCTCTACTGTCAATCGTTGAGGTTACATGGACAAATCAATCATTTTTTTTCTGCATTCACATTTATGCCAGATGAGCTTGAAACAAGCTATATTTGGGCTCTTAGATGTTTTAAATTAATTATCGATTCAACTGCTATTTCCGTTGTCTTCATTACTGATAGAGACCTACTTTTTAAGTATGTTCTGATATTTAATTATATTTTTTACTGCCATCTCTTTTTAGTCAAATCTTACTGTCTTTTCTTTTTAGTCAAATAGCTAGTTTCATGCAACTCTAATTGAACATATGTTTCAACCATACATTCATTAGAATTGCCCGTACTAGCTAGTTTTGATAACTCTTTGTTACAGAAACCAACTTGTGCTATTTCACAGCTTCTCCATATGACAACGAAGGAGAAGCAAATTTTGCTTTTGGATGAGACTTACTTTTGAGGTGTGGTAATTTTCACTCGACCATGTTCGATTTAGTATTCATTTTGAGGAACATGCTAATGCTTTGGACTTTTATGCTTGTTCGCATCTTCTCAATATGACTACAAAGGAGAAGCAAATATAGTTTTGGATTACCACTAATTTTGAGATTACATTACTTCAATGTTGGGAATTTTGTTGCTCATTGTATTCCTAGTTAGTTATTTGCATTGCGCAATAGTGCTTATTAGATCTTGAATGCCTTCTATTCTGTACTAGTCTGTGCACATATAAGTTTCTTTTGAATTAGCTGAAATACAGTCACTTCACCCACCGGCGGACCTACATAGGGGCCAGGGTGGGCAGCTGCCCACCCTGGATTTTGCGAAATTTTCAACAAAGTAGGGGTTATGAAATGAGTTTTAAATTTTTTAATATATATATAATTATTATATATATAAATAAATATATGAAATACACATAAGTTTTAATTCGGTGCAGTGGTTTAATTTTGGGGTGATTTGGGTTTTAATCTGGGATCGAAACCCCTTCCCTTCATTTTGCCGTTTTTTTAAAACCCTTGGATTGTAATCAATGGCCGAGATTGCATATCAATTAGGTTTAATTTATATCCAGGATTTATCCCTTCATTTTCTTCAGGCATCCCGACTCCAGGCGAAATGCGATTCCAATCCCCCTTTTCCTCCAGGCTCCCGGCTCCAGGCGAGTTGCTTGTGCCTTCCTGGAACTCTACTCATCCATTCCCTTGCTGAGAGAGAGAGAGAGAGGAATCCCTGATTACTTCCTACCGTAGGTTTTTCGCCGCCGAGTTCTTGCCTCGAGGCTCGAGAAGAGGGACCTTCTTCATCCCAATTCTTGAAGATCCAGGAATTTATCTTCTCTAATCTCCATTTTTGGATGAATTTGTATCTGAAAGCTTAAGCTAGCAGTTTCTTTCTTATTTAGTTCATATTTTTTTGACAACATAGAACAAATTGTAGTGACATTTCTTTGATGATTTCTACAAGCGGGATTTTCTACAGGAGAAATTGTAGCCGACGAACAGTCCAGTTCTTTCAGCATTAGAAGAAATTTCTTTGATTGTCGTGCGACGCCGAGAATCTCTCGGTTGAGGTAACGATGTTCCTCAACTTTCCTCAACTTTCCTATTGGCTTAGCGAACCTTCGTTTGGGCAAGTGTTTCTCTCTTGTCCATCATTTTCGTTTGGTCTAATTGTTACAGACTATGGTCATTGTATAGGGAATCCGATCACCACGGGCAAATTTAAAGTGGTTTTCTAATTACAAAGATGGATAAGTTTTTTTAGAAACTTCCGATTGCTGAATCAGCTCATAAGAAAAAACGAATTTGTCAAGATGATTTGAAATCAAATTCAAACAGGTGTCTGATTGAAACTAATATGGACAACATAATAGCCGATCCAGGGTTACGAGTTAGATTATCAGATTATAATGTTAATGATAGAGATGAAATTAGAAGAAAATATCTATTGAAAGGGCCATGTCAACCACGACATCATCAGTTTCCACAGACAATGTTTGGGAATACACCTAGAAGATTCAATTATGCATGGTTTGAGCAATTTCCTTCTTGGTTGGAATATAGCATAGCAAAAGATGCGGCATTTTGTATATTTTGTTATCTTTTTAAAACTGAAATGGGACAACAATCAGGGGGAGACTCATTTACTGTAGACGGATTTAGAAATTGGAAAGATGGTTTAAGTAGACTTCGAGAACATGTTGGGGGTCCCAATAGTATTCACAATCAGGCTGCAGTGATGTGCACTAACTTAATGAAATCAGGTCAGCATATTTAGGTCCAATTTCTTAAACAGTCGGATCTCGCTAGACAAGAGCATAAAACACGTCTAACTGCATCAGTTGATTGCATTCGATTTTTAATACAACGGGGCTTAGCATTACGTGGTAATGATGAATCAGATTCTTCAACAAATCGAGGAAATTTTCTCGAGCTTTTAATATTTCTTGGAGATCATAATGAAGAGGTGAAAAAAGTGATTTTGCATAACGCGCCAGAAAATAACAAGTTAACTGCTCCTGAAATTCAAAAAGATATTATCAATGCAATGGCAGTTGAGACAATAAATCGTATTAAAATGGATATTGGAGATGCTTTTTTTCTATACTGATAGATGAGTCACGAGATATATCTACTAAAGAGCAAATGGCTATTGCGTTGCGCTATGTTAACAGTGAAGGGGAGGTAATTGAACGCTTTCTTGGAATTGTGCATGTAATGGATACATCAGCTCATTCTCTTAAAGCAGCATTAGAAGGATTCTTTTTATATCACGGATTCAGCATTTCAAAATTACGAGGACAAGGATATGATGGTGCAAGTAATATGCGAGGGGAGTTTAATGGACTTAAAGCTCTAATTATGAAAGAGAACCCATCTGCATATTATGTTCATTGTTTTGCACATCAACTTCAATTAGCGTTAGTAGCAGTTGCAAAAAATCATGTTCAAGTTGCTTGGCTTTTTGAATTGACTGTCACTTTGACCAATATAATCAATGTCTCATGCAAGCGTCAAGAACTTTTACGTGAGTCTCAATTTGTTAAGATTGTTGAAGGTTTGCAAAAAGGTGAACTTTCAAGTGGTACTGGTTTAAACCAAGGGCTTTAAAAAGATCAGGTGATACTAGGTGGGGATCACATTATGGTTCATTGCTTAACATAATTGTGATGTTTTCCTCCATTATCGATGTTCTCGAGATTGTTGAAAAAGATCCACATTCAAGTTCTGATCATAAAGCAACGAACTTTTCATTGTTAGATTCACTACAATCATTTGATTTCATAATTGTTTTATTTTTGATGAGAGATATATTGGGAATAACAAATAGTCTATCACAGGCATTACAACGTAAAGACCAAGATATTTGTAGTGCCATGCATTTAGTGCAAATTACTAAACAAAGGTTGCAGGATAAACGGGATAAAGGTTGGACAGAATTATTTGATGAAGTTTCTTTATTCTGTAATAAGTACAAAATTAGTATTCCAGATATGAATACTTTATATATTGCAAGAGGCCGATCAAGAAGAAGGGTTCAAGAAATGACAAATTTACATCATTATCGAGTTGATATATTTTACAATGTGATAGATATCAGCTTCAAGAATTGAATAGCCGATTTACGGAGAGGAATACAAAACTACTTCTTTGTGTTGCATGTTTGAGTCCGAATAATTCATTTTCTGCATTTGATAAGCAAAAATTAAGACGACTTGCTGAGTTTTATCCATCCGAATTTTCAAATTTAGATATTATGGAACTGAATTGTCAGTTGGAAACTTATGTTTATGATGTTCGGGCTGATAGTGATTTTGCACAAGTAAATGGAATTGGCGATCTTGCAGTAAAGATGGTTGAGAAAAAGAAGGATATTTTATATCCTTTGGTTTATTTGCTCCTGAAATTATCATTGGTTTTACCAGTTGCAACAGCTACAGTTGAGAGGGCATTTTCTGCAATGAATATCGTGAAAAACCGTCTGCGTAATCGGATGGGAGACTCAATGATGAATGATTGCTTGGTTACATATATTGAAAGAGATATATTCAAAAGTATTGATAATGAGACTATCATCAAACACTTTCAAAATATGAAAAGTCGACGTGGTCAACTATGAAAGGTAATGTTATGTGTTTTAAATTTTAATTTAGTTGAAATATTCTTAAATATTCATATGTTAATTTTCTTGTATTAATACAGTTATTTGAATAATTTAAGTTAATTTTTTTAGCTACATTATGAAATGAGTCTGCCCACCCTGATATTATTTTCTGGCTCCGTCACTGACTTCACCCTTTCTCATCTTACAATTAAGTGTTATACCTTCTTAAATATAAAAAAAAATTATAGACACTGCGCGCTCTACTTGACCCTTTTCCATTTTTTCCCTCTTACTAGGGGGGGGGGGGGGGGGGGGGGGGGGGGGGATGTTGATAGCCTTCTAGAGTATCATGGATTTGCAGTAAAAAGGTATGAAGAGACATACATGGTGAAAGATCGATCGGCAGTAGTACTTGAATTACTACTATCTGTAGAAATAGAAATCATTGATAATAAAGCAAGTGTGCTGCCTCTATTCGATCAAAAGGAAGCTAGAAAGAAATGTGTAAGCTGATGTTAAGGCCAACAACTAGTTTAATTTACTATTATTTTACTGGTTTGTCAAAATTTAAAGTGGTTAAATACTAACCACTTTACATAATAATCACCGTGAAATGAAAAAACATGCAGCAATGAGGAGAGAGAATATGAAACTTAAAGAACGTTTCGCCAGTGCGACACTGAGTTCACTAATACTAAAATAGGCTCAAACAATGTTACCTTACTCTTCACTTTGGTTGCAAGAAAAGAAATAGTAGAGCAATGTGCACATCTCAATAGCTTCTTTCAACAGCTTCGCCTATTGTATGTTTTTTTGCAAATGTTTTTGTTTGGTAAAGTTTCTTTAACATGTTATATAGGTTGCTAAAATAGAGACTTGTTAGGTAAAATTTCTTTTACTTGTTAAGGCTTGGACTATTTTTTTTTATCGGTTTGCGAATAACAAATTTATCTGCAAATAGTAATTGTGTATCCTTTTGGAGTTGTGATTAGTAAAAATCTGCGAACAGACAAACTTGATCTGTGTATAACAACCTCCTAATTCTATCTAGGACCAAAATTGTAATGAACAAAATTATAATTATCCATTGAAAATCATTTATTTAATAGCCAGTTAATTTATCTATTTATTTATTTATTTACGAGTGACAGTGCACGGGCCCCCCGTGCCCCGCGCGACAGTACCCAACCCGCGGCGTGCTTCGCCCGACCCTAACCGGCTTGCTTCGCACACCCCCGAACTGCGGGCTTATTTTAAATTTTTTGTTTAATTTATTTTTTTAATATTTAAATTTAATAAATTTATTTCACTTTTTTGCATTTATTTTTTAATAATTGTTTTCGTTTTTAAAATTATTTATACATGATTTTATTATCATTTTTCGAAAAAAAAATCTACGCAGGTGGTCTGCGAATAGCCAACCAGCACAAAACTGTTTGGCTATTTGCAGACTTCGGTGGTCTGCGAATAGCCAACCAGCGCAAAACTGACAGGCTATTCGCAGACCACCTGCGAATAGATATGATCGTTTGGATCTTGATCGGATGGTTCAAATTTGCCTGATGGGCCTCTATGTTACACCAAAATAGGCTTCCATACATCTTTGTATATATAGTATAGATAATAATAAAAATACCAAGTTAATTTATCTATGAGAGGCTCAAAACGGTCAAGTTTTTATAGTCAAATTTCTTGATAAACTTGACCGGTTCAAAGTTTTGGCCGGACACACCTTGGTCGAGAAGAACAAGTGGCTAAAGAAAAATACTATAAATAAATAAATAATATGTCTTTTTCGGAAGATTTTTATATATAATATTAAATAATAACAATGTATAGTTATTAAATATGCGATTATAATAGAATATAGAAGAAAAATAATAAGCTTATTCCTTGACCTCATGGACCGGCTAAATTAATGAAACCTTTCGGAGGCTTGACGAAGTGCATATCTCTAAACCTCGAAATGTATTGTATATCTCATGCTTCCGCCATAGATTCATGATATCTTTGCCACATAGAAATAACGGGCTGGTGTGAGTGGGCATTCGTCATCCATTTTCAATTGAATAAAGTGATTTCCATTTACAAATGTAATGTAAATGATTTTTCTAACTAGTGGAGGTGCAGAATGCAATGGAAGGAACATGTAAGACTGAAATCTTGAAAAATGGACCACTGCAATGTTGTAGTATGATGCAATCACCAATCTCATGTCTGCCATTGACATCCATTTATCAAATGGAGCTGACACTACACAACAATCGAGAGATGACAATAATTCTTGCAACCTTACACTTACAAACATGCTTGTGTACAAGTTATTGTATTGTTGTAGTTCCGAATAGAGTTCTTTTCTCACTTGAAGTCAATTTTCACCCATTTATAATGCAAGACATACAACACGGAATCCACAATGTCCATCACCTACCACATTTACGGCATCTACTATATGTGTCGAGATGTAAGGTGACATTTCATCACAGATAGAATCTAAAAATGTATTATCTTTTGAATTTTTTCTTGCAATCCATTTTCTAGGCTTGTCTTTTCTTCCTTGTGCATTTTCCTTCAAAAGAACATGTTCAAATAAAGATAGATCCTGTTTAGTTGATTTATAATCATCCTTATATTTTTTGGTGCTTAATTCCTTTAGGCCGACCTTTCAACCTTGTTGGCAAAACCGGTTCTAGAGTTTGTGATGTGATAGGATCCATTATCTCACGCAATTTTCTGTTCATTTTATTTTTTTGTATATTAGATAAAATGTTATACTTGTTAAGCAAACCATCCAACTCATTCTGGATGTCATGTATCGCCTCCTCCTCTACTTTAACATTTGTAGAGTCAATCGTTGTAGAATGCTAATGTAGTTGTTTCCAATGTTTATGTATCATCCATAATGAGAATGAATTTGATTGATGTATGTGACCAACTCGTGTGCACACGACAAATTAAACCCATGATGAACCTCACTTTATGTAAGCAATCAATCACATCTGGACAACCATTTTTATACAATTCCTCTTCTTTCTTGATTTGTATGAGTGAAACTCCCTCTATCACAACCAAGTTTTACCTTAGGCTCCGGCCTATCATTTAGAGGACCGGCTCTCTGAATAATAGCAACAAACCCAACACGGAGAGCCACTGTGCTTACCCATTCTATTAAATCTTCTTTACTCAGAAAAATTGTGCTTGTTATAAAATAATTTCCAACATCTACTTGTGAGAGAGCCGGTACTTTATCTAGTGTCAATGACATTTTCAACGCATGTACATATTCATACAATCACCACTTCAAAATCTCTAAATAACAATAATAAAGATATATTAAGCTTTGATTTTAACAATAATAAAGATATCAAATGAAATAAAAACTAATTGTAAGTTCCTGCAAATGAATCATATTCCAGTTACAGTGCATAATTATATTCCAATCTATTATGTTTTTTATGCAAAATTGAAACGTGTTTTTATGCATAATTACTTTCATGGCCTCAAGTCTCCATCCAACTAAAGATCTCAGACAAAGCAAGTCTCTCAAATCTCAATTACTCCCTCATGTTGGTCTTACAAACAGCAAAATTGAATCTACTACTTAAAGGATAAAAATAGAATAAATCCCGACAAAAAACGCAAGAAAAAATCACCATATACCCTAAATTGAACAGAAAAACGCCATATACCTCCTCGGGCATAGCCGAAGCCTTCGATGATGAAGAGTAGCCCAAGCTACAGAGACTCTTGGAAGCTTTACAGTCAGCAACCTCCAGCGCCGGTTCGCCGCCCAAGACCAGACGCTGACTACACCGCAGCTTTTCCGCCCGACTACGAAGATGAAGACAAAGGATCAGAGGAGGCCGTGGATCCAACCTGCATACGAGGTCGCCGACGATAAGAGTGCTTAGCGTCGGAAACGCCGGAAGAGGAGAGCGCTGCGGGAGGGATTCACGAGAGGAGAAAGCTCAGGCGGCTTGTGTTCTGGATTTACTTTGGGGTGCGCCTAAAGAGGGTTTTTACTGTTTGGGGGATATTAAAGATTGGGGTGTCAATAGCCATAATAGGGGTGCTTGATAACTTCTCATAAAGAAGTTATTTTATTCCATATTTTGCACTTCTCTGTCTAATATATTCCATAAATATGTGCTTAAATGTACTAAACATGAATGATTTGGTATGTGGTGAAAGTTAGGAATTATCGACATTTTTACATGTCTTCGTTGCAGAAATTCAAAAGTATCTAGCGTAAACGGTCGAAGGATATGCATATTTGGAGTTCAGAAAATATGTTACAGCATATTATTGTAGTTCAGGAAAAATTGTTATAACATATTGATTGTTGTTTGGAGCAGTTTAAAGAGTGTAGAAAATATGTTATAACATATTATCGTAGTTCAGAAAAAGTTGTTACAACATGCTGACGGGAACTGAAATTTCAGATTCGAAATATTTGAAATTTCGGCAGTTATGACAGCAATGGGATGCATCCTTTCGGTTTTTTGGAGACTCATATTGGGATGGACGAATATAAAAGGGGTCGGGAGAGAGGAATGAAAGGGGATCATCATCTTCAACATTTTTGAAAACTAGAGAGAAGGATTTAAGGGTTTGACAGCCCTTGGAGGAAGAAAAGACCATTGAAGAAGGAAGAATCCAAATTTCTTACAGCATGTCTTGTAAGATCTCTCTAATTTCGTTGTGTTTGTTCTTCGTGATGAACTAAACTCTACTAGGCTTGTATATTGTGAGTACTTTGACTTGTTGTGATGTTTTGAATCATAATATTTTGTCATGAATGCTTGAGACTCTATCTTTATTGAATTTATGATTATGTTCTTGGAAATGTTGGATTAAGTTTTCATCTTCTAAATCACATGGCGAGATTCGAGAGAGGAGTTACGTTGATTTAAAGATGAATGTTTTATATTGCGTGGCAAGATTAGAGAGAGGAGTTGCGTAAATTTTTCACCAAAGTTTCCGTCTTTATTCTGTGCTGCAAGATTCGAGAGAGAAGTGACGTAAGTTTATCATAAATTTAATATATTGCAGAAGGGAGAAAAAGATTTCGTCTTCTCGGTAGCAACATTGATTTGTGTACTTGATGTTATACTTTATTGTTGCCTAAGTTAGAGATAACTAGGAGAATAAGGGATAAACGGATTTCAGATATCGAGAGATAACGTGGTCTGCTTTCAAATCATTGCATGATTGTTATTTTAGCATTCATATCGAATCGCTTTAAGAAACCACCACAATAAGCAAAGGAAAGTAATGTAAGAGACTATTTTCCTAAATTGATTAAAAGTATTTTTAAGTAGTCGTTACAATAACTAGATTTGAATTTTGTTTTTATCACAAATCACCTTAACTAATCCACTTGAATTTAAAGAAAATGTTAAACTAGTAATTGTGAGTGTTAGATTCGACACTTTCTCATGAAAACGATCTTTATTCACACCTTATTACTTGATCTGACACGCGCACTTGCGTATATCTGCTTTTCGCATATCAGTGTTTATAACATCACTCTAAAAAAATGGGTTACAATTAAAAAAATTATGTGGTGTACCTATATCAAAGGTGTGTCTAAAGCCAAATTTGATGTGCCGATAACAATGCTCTAATTTTATCATCTCATGTTAAAGTCAGGGTAATATATATAGTCTTTTAAATGTAACTTTTAGTAGTATTTAAAGGAATGGGTCTGTATGTAAACCGGATATATTTAGAGAGTTGATATTAGCAGTTCGGAGCTTGCTATTTGCAGTCCATCACTATTCGTAGTCTATAAATTTTATTTGTAGTCCAAAATTATAGCTGCACCCCACTCTCATCCCAAATTATAAGCGAAACAATTTGCTGATTTATTAAGCCCTAGAAGCCTAAAGAAACATCTTAAAGACTCTAAAACAATTTAAAAAACTACCAGAAAAATAAGTTAAAGTGACATGCATAGATGAATCAACTCTAAAACAACTTAAAAGGCATGCAGACCTTCCTCTAACCAGAAAACTGACTACTTTATTGGGATTTTCGCTGGATAATTTCCTTCTTTTTTGAAGAAGGTAAATCTAAGAGGGGGAAAGACGACGCGACCGATAGAACTACGGCTAGGGTTTAGACAACAAGAGGAGAGAGATAGAGAGGAGGAGGTTATTCGATGAGGTGCGATTAACGAGAATTGGACTGCGAATATAATTAGGATTTTTACAATTTTTTGGGGTGCGAATAGCGAGAATTGGACTGCTAATATGAACTCTCTTTTTTTTAGTGCACACCACGAAAAGAGGAGCCCGACTTCTCCATCATCTTTCCCACCTTCCGCTGCCAATTCTAGGATCTACTCCATCCACGTTTGGCTATCTGTCCTCCCCATATCATCACCATTAATTCATCTCCAACCCCCTTCTCCTGTTTAAAAATCCTACGATGCATCGCCACTTCTATCGCCGATATATCTCCTCACGCCCGACCGCTTGACTAATCCTGACCTCCGACCTCTCCTTTCACCAATACGTCTATGGGATCAGAGTCGGAATCACAAATTCTTCTCTATCATCCTCGTAAGACATTTCAAGCTCCATCGACTTCGCCGGTTGAGTAATATCCTTGAATCAAGACCAACTCCATATATGGTGTTGCGGGTCGCTCGATGCTCTGGTAGACCGGTCGAATTGAACCACCTTAGATCGGGAGAGAACTGAGCGCGCAAACAGTCAATGAAAGAATTTCGTAAGTGACACGATGACTTTTTACGTGAAAAACCCAAAAATGGTGAAAAATCACGTTGTCGGAGCTGTGTCGGCCAAATTCCACTATCCACTGGTGTGTTACAATTGGAAACTAAGAACTCGAGCGTAACAGACCGTAACTCGTTACAATGGTAGGGGAGAGAGAGAGAGCTCTGAGAGTGACAAGCCACCTCTCGGAGAGCTAAGTACTTTTTCTTCTGGGAACGAAAGTGAGATTACCGAGTCGCCATTAGGGACCTGGAGGATTCCCAGGTCGCTTAGGAAGATTGTCTTCTGAAGCGAAGGAAATCTTCAAGGACTCGAAGAGGATCTTCGAAGCCTCGAAGAAGATCTTCGAAGGCCGAAGGAGATCTTCAAGCGCCGAAAGAGAACTCAGAGGAAATCTTCAACGGAGCTCGATCTCTCAGGCTTTGAAGGCAAGATGTCTTGAAATGAAGGCTCTGAGCTCCTTTTATAGCTTTGGGCAATGGCAGCCTGGTAATTTCGCCGTTATAACCACCGTAACCACCTGACGGGCGAGTCACGTTTGCCGATTTGGAGCACATGGATCACCATTTTTCATAAATGACTGTCTCGCCCTTCGGGCAGGTCGGGCGGCTTCGTTGACGGCGATGAAGGCAACAAACAAGACCTGAAATCTGAGAAATTAAGAAAGGTTAACTATCACGCGCGTCAGGACACATGAATGTGTTCTGATCCCGCAATGAACGCGGAAGCGTTCTGAGCGCGCAATGAACACGAGAGCATTCTGAGTGCGCAACGAACACGAGAACCTTCTGAGCGAACGAAGAACCAAGGGAACAAACGAGCGCCATCGGAGAGTAGTCGCTATGAAAAAGTGAACGCGGCCTCCGAAGGTCGCGACACTCGGGAAATGGGAAACCGCGCCTAAGGGGAAAATGTGCTCCACCCGCACCTGCCGAGGGGGGTGCGGTTTCGGCCGCATCCCCGCATGGCGCGGGGGGACTTGGCCGCACCCCATCATGGGGGGTGTGGCTTTGTCGCACCCCAACATGGGGGGGAGGCTTTGCCGCACCCCACCAGGGGGGGGGGGGGTTGGACGCACTCCCCCATCATGGGGGGCGCGGTTCGGCCGCACCCCACCATGGGTGCAGTTTGGCCGCACCCCCATGGGGGTGCGGTTTGGTCGCACCCAACCAAGGTGGGGTGTGGCTTGGCGGAACCCCACCATGGGTGGTGTGGTCGCACCCCTTAGGGGGTAGGGGGTTACCCGCACCCCACTAGTGGGGGCGGCTAACCGCACCCCAGTGGTGGGGTGCGGCCTTGACTGCGTCTGGCGC
This sequence comes from Dactylorhiza incarnata, assembly GCA_033032865.1. Lineage (NCBI taxonomy): Eukaryota > Viridiplantae > Streptophyta > Magnoliopsida > Asparagales > Orchidaceae > Dactylorhiza > Dactylorhiza incarnata. The sequence continues at coordinate 1,000,885 of JAWHQI010000170.1, forward strand.
TGACGAAGCGTGAATCACGCACCGGCGGATTCCTCCACCCCTATGATCTTGGGTTGGACTTTGACCCCACTAACTCCACCTCTCCTTAGTGGAGCTTTCTCTAAACGCACCACGAGAGTGCCTATAAATCTATGAGTGCACATCAAATAGATATTGTCACGGAGAGACCAAAGAAGCAATGGATTCTTCACCAAGGTCCAGAAAGAATCAATGAATTCTTCACGCCCAAGAACACGGGCCATGGCGTTGTACGCAATTGATACTTGCTTGTAATTAATCTGGCGTCGGGCTGGGAGGACGAAGACGAGCACGAGATGGAGGGAAAGAGGGATTAGGGCTTCACGAGGGACGGGTCACGGTGTGCGCCTAAATAGTTCACGATGGAGGAAAATAACCAGATTTAGGTTTACTATTTGGCATGCACATAGCCAAATTGGGTGTGCCTTTAACAATGCTCTAAAATTAAATACCCTGAAATGATTCTCGCCCGCCTCGCCTGTTTCCGAGAAAGAGCTTCGACGCTTTGCGTCCGCCGACCTATCTGTCGGCTTCTTCTTCCTTCCGTTGAACTACTTCGACTTCCTGAACCGCTTCGACTCTTCTGAACCGCTTCGACTTGCTGCGCTTCGACTCTTCTCGCTTCTTCTTCCTTTCGGTGATCTAATTATGGCTCTAAATCTAATATATGGTGTAAAAGCCCAAATATCTGTAAAAGCCCAAATCTGCACTTAGAGCCCATTAAATGTATTATCGTGATTAATCTAGAATTTTCTGTATTCCAGAAGTATCCTCCCATCAAATATAAATACCTTGTAATACCTCTATTCTGTATGCAGTAAAATTGAAATTAAAAACCTCTACTGTTTCCTCTTCATCTTCCCCGTTAAAAACACCTGCTATAAGCAAATATCTCCATCCAAATTTCATTTTCTTTCCAACAGTGGTATCAGAGCGCGTTGGATCTCATCAACATCATTGAGTTGCATTTCAGATTCCATGGCATCATCATCTACCAAGATTCTTACATTCTCTCATCCATCCATCCCAATGTTCACTGGAGAGCTCTATGAACAATGGAGTGACAAAATGGAGACATTACTGATCTCAAAAGACTTATGGGACATAGTAGAAGAAGGCCTCAAACCAACCGGGAAAACAGCAGACGGTGAAGCCCCAAAGTTTCAGAAAGAAGATAAGAAGAGGGATGCGCTGGCATTACACCTGATACAGCAAGGTGTTTCTTCCGCTATATACCCAAGGATCATGGGATCAAAATCATCACAGGAAGCTTGGAATCGCCTCAAAAATGAGTACAAAGGAAACAAAAAGGTAATTAAAATCAAGCTTCAGACTTTAAGGAGACAATTTGATGAAATAAAAATGAAAGAAGGAGAAAACTCACAAGACTATTTTGCCAAACTAACCTCCTTGGCAAACCAAATAAGAGCTCTAGGAGGAAGTCTTGATGAGTCCCAGATAGTAGAGAAAGTGCTAAGATCTCTTCCAAAGTCCTATAATCATGTTGTCTCGGCAATCATGGAGGCACACGATATAGAAGCAATGACTGTAACTGAACTGTTAGGTTCACTACAGTCGCATGAAGATCTTCTCCTCAAGGATAATACACCCATAGAAAAGGTATTCCAAACCAAAATAAATTTCAAAAACAAAACTGGGAAAAGATCTTTCCCAAATAAACACTTCAGAAGCCCAAATCAAGAGAAGATGGAAGATAGAGGACAACATAAGCAGAAGGAACATACCAGTGGCTCAGGACCATCTTGCATCATTTGCAAAAAGCATAATCACCTTACCAAAGACTGCTATTTTAGATGCAAATCATGCAAAGTTCAGAATCATTCTGAAAAGAACTGCTGGTTCAAACCAAAGCAAGAGGCCAAGTTTACAGAAGCTGACAATGACCAGTTCCTCTTCACTTGTAAAAATTCAAGAAACAGAGACTCTCCCTATCTCTGGTTCATTGACAGTGGCTGTTCCAGCCATATGGTGAACAAGAGAGACTACTTCATCAGCCTAGACGAAAGCTATGCATCAGAAGTAATGCTGGGAGATGGGAAGAAGGTGAAAATAGAAGGCAAAGGAACTGCAGCAGTCATCACACCAAATGGAGATCGAAAGCTAATAGAAGGTGTGCACTTCGTTCCTACTCTTACTCAAAATTTATTAAGTGTAGGACAGCTGCTAAGGAAAGGACACAACGTAGTGTTCAATAACAATACATGTCTCATATATCATCCAACAACAAATGCTCTAATTGGGACAGCACATTTAAATCACAGCAATATCTTTACAATAGAATTGTTGCCTCAAAGATCAATCTCACTCATCTGTACCCAACACAACAAGACAAATCAATTATGGCATAATAGACTTGGGCACATAAATACCTCCTCCCTTCACCAATTAAAGGAGCTAGCTGAAGGGATGCCCAATCTATCAAAAATGGATTTGAAATGTGACACATGTGCTCGTAGCAAGTCTCATCGTCAGCCATTTCCACAAACGGCGCACAGGAGGGCCTCCCAGTCATTGGAACTACTCCATATTGATCTCTGGGGGCCTGCCAAAACACCATCATTAGGTGGCAAGCGATACTACAGCTCATCGTCGACGACTACAGCCGATTTATGTGGATAGCACACCTGGAGCAAAAATCTGAGAGCTTTGAACATTTCAGGTTCTTTAAAACTCAAGTTGAAAAACAGTTTGACAAGCAAATCAAAATCCTAAGAAGTGATAGAGGGGGAGAATTCCTATCCAAAGAATTTAACAATTTCTGCCAAGAAGCTGGAATTCGAAGGGAGCTCACTGCACCTGCATCACCTCAACAAAATGGAGTCGTCGAAAGAAGGAATCGAACGATAGTTGAGATGATGAGAGCAATGTTGATTCAAAAGTCACTACCAAAGTCTTTTTGGGGTGAAGCCACGACAACAGCAGTATATGTGCTCAACCGGGTTCCCACCAAAGCTCTCACTAATCAGACACCATATCAAGCTTTATATGGAGAAAAACCTTCTATAATTCATCTCAAGGTGTTTGGATGCATTGCATATGCACATAAGACTGCTGGAAGAGAAGACAAGTTAGAAGAAACAAGCACAAAATGCATCTTCCTTGGTTATAGTGAACAAACAAAAGGCTACCGTCTGCTAGAACCAACAAGTAACAAAGTAATTATATCCCGAGATGCTGTTTTTCATGAAGAAGACGCATGGATTTGACCCTCAGAATTCGATTCTCCTCAATCAGCAGAACTGCCGGTTAAGCTGGGAATACCACCAAGCCCCATCCAAGCCAATTCTGAAGTGAGAGAACCTGAAGATCTAGACCCAGAAACAAGAGAGCCTGGAGAACTAGACTCAGAAAACGAATCATCATCGGCACACAAGGTTCGTTCTTTACAAGAAATTTATCAAAATAACGAATTTGCCTTCTTAACAACAAATATTCCTGCAACCTTTGAGGAAGCTATAGAGAATGAAGAATGGAAGAAAGCTATGGAAGAAGAAATAAAAGCTATAAACAAAAATGGGACATGGAGTCTAGTAACTAAACCAAGAGATCGAGATGTTATAGGCCTCAAATGGGTCTACAAGCTGAAACAAGATGAAACCGGCAAAATCACAAAATACAAAGCACGGCTTGTGGCAAAAGGGTACACACAGAGGCTTGGTGCAGACTATGATGAAACATATGCACCTGTTGCAAGGTTAACAACAGTTCGATTGATACTTGCCATTGCAGCTCATTTCAACTACCCCATTTATCAATTAGATGTAAAATCAGCTTTTTTGAATGGAGATCTCATAGAAGAAATATATGTTAATCAGCCGCAAGGATTTGAGGTTACAGGAGAAGAAGATAAAGTATACCGACTATACAAAGCCCTCTACGGCTTGAAGCAGGCTCCAAGGGCATGGAACGTCAACATAGACACATTTCTTTTGCAGGAAGGATTCATCAGAAGCCCCATTGAGCCGACTCTCTACATTAAAAGTGATGAAGAAGGTAAGATCATTATAAGCTTATATGTAGATGATCTGTTGATCACAGGATCAAATCTAACCCAAATCGATAAGTTCAAGAAGAAATTGAAGACTCGATATGAAATGACTGATCTTGGAACCCTGAAGTTCTTTCTGGGACTCCAGATCAAATATTTCAAAGGCGGAATCTTCATTTCTCAAGAACGCTACACACAAATGTTATTGAAGAAATTTGACATGGAAAATTGCAATCCTGCAATAACACCCATGTCCATAACTGAAAAATTAACCACAAAATCAGAAGAGGAAGAAGGAGCAGATCAAGCCTTATATAGGAGCTTAGTTGGAAGCCTCATCTATCTCACGAATTCACGACCCGACATTGAAAACTCAGTGAATATCGTGGCACGATTCATCAGCAATCCTTCAAAGGATCACTTCCTCGCCGCTAAACGGATTCTCCGTTATCTGAAAGGCACAAATGGATATGGAATTTTCTATCAATCCAGCCACGATACCTCTCTTCACGGTTTTACCGACTCCGACTGGGCCGGAGATATCGAAGATCGAAAAAGCACAGGAGGATTCATCTTTTTCGTTGGAACAAATCCCGTCTCTTGGAGCTCTCGGAAGCAACGATGTGTCGCTCTTTCTACTACAGAAGCAGAATATATGGCACTCAACAACGCCGCTTGTGAAGGAATTTGGTTACAGCGCCTGAAGAAGGAAATCGAAGGAGAAAAAGAGGGAGAAAGGGAAAGAGTAAAGCTTCATTGCGACAACAACTCCGCCATAGCTCTTTCGAAGAACCCTGTGTATCATAGCCGGAGTAAGCACATAGACATAAAACATCACTACATCAGAGAGCTCTTGGAGAAGAAGATAGTCGAAGTGGAGTTCTGCCCGACGAAACGCCAGCTCGCAGACCAAATGACAAAGCCACTGCCGCGGGAGCGTTTTGTCGAACTGAGATCGAAGATTAAAGTACTTAATAGCACGGATCTCGAAGAAGAAGTAAAAGCCGTCTGAGAACGAAGAATTAAAGAAGAAATAAAATCCGACTCCGCTTTCGTCGATCTGAGAACGACGTACTCGCTCAACAGTTCAGATTTAGAGGGGGTGTAAAAGCCCAAGTATCTGTAAAAGCCCAAATCTGCACTTAGAGCCCATTAAATGTATTATCGTGATTAATCTAGAATTTTCTGTATTCCAGAAGTATCCTCCCATCAAATATAAATACCTTGTAATACCTCTATTCTGTATGCAGTAAAATTGAAATTAAAAACCTCTACTGTTTCCTCTTCATCTTCCCCGTTAAAAACACCTGCTAGAAGCAAATATCTCCATCCAAATTTCATTTTCTTTCCAACATATGGTTGCGACCATGAATTACCGGACAGATCGATGAGGTTAGCAAATCTCAGAATCACATGTAACATCATCGCATCTATAATATATATATATATATATATATATGTAATTATACTTTGTTATTGTACGTTTTGTGCTGGAGCTTGCTGAAGCCATCAATGAAATTAATTATTCCTAATGCAATTATTAAAAAAAAAATTGCAGACACATATCTTATCATGATCATGTGCTAGTAAAGAAGCTCTTTTGGGCTGCATCTAAAGTGCACCAGAAATTGTTTTGGTGCGGTGCGTACATATAGAGATATGAAAGCACGCCACGTATACACCAAAATGTTTTTTTGGAATAACAGTAATATACATTTTAAAAAAAGTGAAAAAAAAAAAAAGTTTACCCACCACACACCACCTGAAAGGCTGTTGCCGCTGCAAAAACAGTCATCCCTGCTCACCGATTGGCCCCGCACACCAGCTCAGCTTTCTTCTTCTTTCTTCTTCTTCATAAAACTGGCCGGACTTCATCTGCTCTCTCTCTCTCTCTCTCTCTCTCTCTCTCTGTATCCCAGTGAGTGCTTCTAGCTTCTTCCACCACTATTTCTTCATCTTCAGTAGTAATGGCGTCAAGGAACTCCGCCGGGTCGACATGGACGCCGAAGCAGAACAAGCTCTTCGAGCGTGCGCTCGTCGCGTATGAAGAAAACACGCCGAACAGGTGGCAGAAAGTGGCGCGCGCCGTCGGCGGCAAGTCAGCCGAGGAGGTCAAACTCCACTATGAGCTCCTCGTCGAAGACCTCAACCACATTGAGTCCGGCCATGTCCCCTTACCTCACTACAATTCTCCGCCGGCCACCGCAAAGCCGAGGCCGCCCAACTCCACCGGAGGTACCATATATCACCACAATTTTCTTTTTCTTTTCTTTTTTTTTTACAAATATATATTTTCACATCCTTAATTAAATACATATGCAAGCACAACACAGAAGCACATATAGAGTTTAGGAATGAAATGAATGATGATGAAACAGTAGGTAATGCAGCTGATAATTAAATTAATTTTATATAAATTAATGAAATATATATATATATATATAAATTAATTTTATATTGGATGTTCTCCAAGCTTCTATTTTTATCATTGTTGCATTTAATGCTGTAGGGCCCACTTTTCTTATCCTTGATATGTCTTTGAGTGGGGCCATGAATGAATGACACACAATACCTTCCTATGGGCTCCTCCTGTCTCTCTTTAATTTTCTGCCCAAATTAAAAGAGAGAGAGAGAGAGAGGTTAGAATGAGCTGTGTTGCTTTCATTTGTGATCAGGCAAATTAAAGTACTAATTTGTGGATTTTTTTTTCTTCTACTTATAATTAATAATAAAACATTAATGGACTTGTGACCTTATATTTATATACATTAGATATTATGATGAAATTTGATTTTGGGGATCAACAGACCCTAAACCTTAGTGATTCAAGCACTGAAATTTCGAAGGCCATGTCCCACTATACACCCGAGTACTAGCTCTTACTACTCCAGAAAAAAAAGACCTACAAATTTCAAAGGTCGTGTCCTACTACACCAGAGTACTCTTACAATATGTTATAGATGGAGGGAACGATCGATGATTTGTAATTATATGCAAAAGGAGTGGAAGATGCCTCTAAGACGTGTAAATTTTTTTATTTTGTGCATATGGGAGAGTATTCGCTCAACTCTACTTTGATATCTATCAGAACATGCACATATTTATAGATGGATGGTCCCGGGGTCAAGACTTATGTTACGTGCACAAGACTATATATATGTGTGTGATTTTTCAGTGTAGAAAGCGACTAATAATTTATTCGCAGCACAAACACATGCATAGAGGTGTTAATTTTGGAGAAGGAAGAGACAACAAAAAGATGATTTCCAGAAAAAGGGCCTTCAATATCGTCAAGTGTTTTGCTTACAGAAAACAGAGAAGGTTGGTCTATATATATATAGAACCAGAGAAAATAACTAACTCCAAAAGAAAACAAAAATTACAAATATGTCATAGCTATTATTACAAAAGTGCCACAACTATTTTATCATCCCCCCTCAAGTTGGGATTTGTAAGGATGAGCAAATACCCAACTTGCTTAAGAGAAATTGAAGCTGAGAGTGTCCAAGGGCCTTGGTAAACAAGTCAGCGAGTTGTAGACGAGTGGGAAGATAACGAGGAGCAATTATTCCTGAAGTTAGCTTTTCACGAACGAGGTGGCAATCAAGTTCAATATGTTTGGTTCGTTGATGATAAATAGGATTAGAAGCAATATGTAAAGCCGCCTGATTATCACATGCTAAAGAAACCGGTGTAAGGTCAGTAACCTGAAGATCTTGTAGAAGATGTAACAACCATGTTATCTCACAACAAACGGAAGCCATGGCGCAATATTCCGACTCGGCGGAGGAATTTGAAACAGTAGACTGTTTCTTGGACTTCCAGGAAAATAGTGATGTACCAAGTAAAACACAGAAGCCTGTAATGGACCGTCTCGTCATGGGGCAAGAGGCCCAATCAGCGTCGCAAAAGACAGATAACTGTAACTTTGAAGAACTTTGATATATCGAAGAACTTTGATAGCCATGTCATAATGGGGTTGACGAGGAGTAGCCATGAATTGGCTTAAAATATGAACTGAATAGGCTAAATCCGGTCGTGAAACTGTAAGATATATCAGTCGTCCTACCATTCGACGGTAAGTAGAGGGATCAGTAAGAAGTTTTCCATCTGTGTCAGATATCTTGAGATGCTGCTCCATGGGTAGCAAGCTCGAATTTGCAGAGCTAAGATGAGCATCATTTAAGATGTCTTGTGCATACTTAGCTTGATGCAGATAGATACCATTGGTTGTTCGAATGATTTGTAAGCCTAAAAAGTATGTGAGAGCTCCCAGATTCTTGAGCTTGAAACGTTGATGCAAAGTGGCAGTTAAAATGTCTAAATCTGTTTGATGGCTACCGGTAAGAATTATGTCGTCGACATATACCAAAAGTGCAACGAAATGACCTTGATTTGTTTTAGTAAATAATGAATGATCACTTTGAGACTGCGAGAAACCAAGAGTAATTAAAGTGTTGGAAAATTTTGAAAACCACTGGCGAGAAGATTGCTTAAGACCGTAAATTGATTTGAGAAGTCGACAAGCAGTTTGGCTAGTATTGGAGTTGTGGGTAGTATGAAATCCTGGCGGCAGACGCATGTATACCTCTTCAAGTAAATCTCCATGTAGAAATGCGTTGTTAACATCTAACTGATTAAGAAACCAACCTTTGGCGGCAGCAACAGCTAACAACGTTCGGACGGTAGTCATCTTAGCAACGGGAGCAAAAGTATCATGGTAATCAAGCCCCTCCTTTTGAGTATATCCCTTAGCAACTAGCCGGGCTTTGTACCGGTCAATGGAGCCATCGGGTTTATATTTCAACTTATATACCCATTTACAGCCTACAGCTTGTTTCCCAGGTGGTAAACTAGCAATTGTCCAAGTTCTGTTGTCTTCTAGAGCTTGAATTTCTAACTGCATTGCTTTACGCCAAGATTCATTTTGGTATGCCTCCTGATAAGTAAGGGGTTCCTTTTCATTGTTCATAAAGGAACCATCAGAAGAAGCAATGTGGTTGACATTTTTGGTAGTGGTACAAATATAATCTTGTTGCCAGCGAGGAGGAATAATGATGCGAGTGGATTTTCGAGTCGGAGATGCAACATGTGTATTAGAAATAAGGGGAGGATTATTTTGTGGTATTGATATATCAGAGATAGGAGCAGGACCAGTAGGAAGACTTGCATTGGTATGGAGATTTTCTGAAGCTATAACTGAAATTGTATGTGACGTGATCGAATCTGAGGAAGTGACAAATTCTTCATCGTCAGTGGGAAAAGGGAGAACTGAAGAATCAGTAGAATGATTTTCACAAAACGGGAAAATATGTTCAATAAAATGAACATCACGGCTAACAAAAATTTGATGTTTATCAATATCAAAAACCTTGTATCCCTTTTGTCCTGTTGGATATCCAAGAAATTCACAGCGAGTAGCTCTATGGGAAAATTTGTCACGATTATGGGGGATAGTGGAAACAAAACATAAACAACCAAAAACCTTTAAATGATGATAATCAGGTTTGGTGTTAAAGAGAAGTTCATATGGAGTTTCGTTATGGAGGATGTGAGAAGGGATTCGATTAATAATGTGAGTAGCTGTGAGAACACATTCTCCCCAAAAGGTTATTGGTAAGGAAGCTTGAAAACGCGCCCGAGCAATTTCAAGGATGTGACAATGTTTACGCTCCGGAATTCCATTTTGTTGGGGGGTATGAATGCAGCTACTTTGATGAATAACCCCATTGTCATCAAGAAATTTCTTAAGTATATGATTGAAAAATTCAGATCCGTTATCTGTTCGAAGGGTTTTGATGGTAGAGTTGAATTGAGTTTTGACCAAAGTAAAGAAAGATTTGATAAGAGAGGGCACTTCACTCTTGGAGACCATAAGGTATGTCCAAGTATTTCTAGTAAACCCATCTCGCTGAGGTGCGGGTTGGGGTTGGACCTCTTGGGGTGTAGGCACACTCCCACTCTCACTCAACTCTTCTCTTCTCTATCTCTCTCTCTCTCTCTCTCTTCGCATTCGCATTATTACATAGGGGGGGGGGGGGGGGTATTTATAAGCAACCACATAATGAGGGTAGGGGGGTACACCACCACCTTTGCATGCATGCACGTACACCACCCCCCATGTACTCCACTCACCAACTACATGCAGCCTCCTTCTTCACAATAGCTCCACTCGGCAAGGCTCCACACGGCAAGGCCTACTCGCCAACCACCTTGCATGCACACGTGCACTCGCCAAACATAGCAGCCCCCCCCACTCGCCTATCACAAGCACCTGGGACCTCTCCTCACTCCACTCGCACAGTCACCATGGCAGCAACCCCCCTCCCCACTTCCACTCGCACTCACAAGACCTCCTCCACTCGCCTAGGCAAAGCAGCCCCCCTTCATCTACTCGGCACAGCATACACCAAGCAGCCCACATCTACAAGGCCCACTTCTCACCTCACTCTTGGCAGCCCAACTCAAGGGAGCCCACTCTCACTTCTCCCACTTGCCAACACAGCACACAACCCACTCGCATGCATAGGTGCACTCACAACTCCACTCGCTCAGGCACCTCTCCACTCGCCTGGGCAAATGTGCACTCCACCTCCACTCGCCTCTCCCCCTCTCACTTCAGAACTTCAACACTCCCCCTTGAAGTGAGCGTCAGGGACAACTCCAAGGCAAGCGCGCAGCTTCTTGAACGGTCCCGCAGATAGGGGCTTTGTGAAGATGTCCGCCAGGTTCTCTTCACTCCGCACATGCTCCACCGCAAGCGAGCCACCCAACACCTTCTCTCGGATGAAGTGGTGCTCGATCTCTATGTGCTTTGTCCTTGCGTGATATACTGGGTTGGTTGCCAGCTTCAGAGCACTCTCGTTATCGCCACGCAGCACAGTAGGTCCTCTGACCTTCTCATCCACGTCTTCCACCAGCCTCCTCAGCCAGACACACTCCTGAGCTGCTAAGGACGACGCCTTGTACTCGGCCTCAGTGGTGGAAAGGGAAATGGAGTCCTGCTTCTTGCTGCACCACGAGATGGCAGTGGCTCCACACATGAACACGTAACCTGATGTCGACTTGCGGTCATCAGAGTCTCCTGCGTAGTCTGCATCTGTGTAGCCATGCAGCTTGAAGTCGGTCCTCCCTCCATAGAACAACCCCATCTCCAGGGTGCCCTTCACATACTTCAGTATCCCCTTGGCTGCCTCCAGATGAGGCTTCCGCGGCTCCTGCATGTACCGACTCACTCGGCCGACAGCAAAGGCGATGTCCGGCCTTGTGATGGTCAGATAGATTAAACTCCCCACCAGTGCCCGGAAGATCTTCGGATCAGGAAGAATCCTCCCTTCTTCCTTCCGAAGCTTCAGCCCAACCTCTAGTGGAACGGAGCTGCTCTTCCCCTCCTTCATGTCGAACCTCTCGACGATCTTCTCGGCATACGCCTTCTGGGTCACGAGTAGCCCGCCACTTCTCTTCTCAACCTGAAGTCCAAGGAAATGGTGCAGTTCACCGAGATCCTTCATCTCAAACCGGATGGCTAGCTGCTGTCTCAGCGTCGCGACCTCTTCACCGTTGTTCCCTGTCACGATCATGTCGTCGACGTACAGCAGCACCAGCACGTGAAGATCTCCACTCTTCTTCACAAACATGCTAGAGTCTGAGTCTGAGGCATCGTAACCACAGAACTGCAGATACTCTGCAATCTTCCCATACCAGGCTCTCGGCGCCTGTTTCAACCCATAGAGGGCCTTCTTCAGCTTGCAGACGTGACTCGGCTGAGACTTGGACACGTATCCAGGTCCTTGTCTATCTCTCCGTATAGGAACGCGTTCTTCACATCCAGCTGCCACAGCTTCCACCCTCTGCATGCTGCTAAGGCAATGACCGTCCTCATCGACGTCATCTTCGCCACAGGACTAAACGTCTCCTCGTAGTCCTCTCCATAGGTTTGGGAGAAACCTCGAGCGACAAGCCTCGCCTTGTACCTCTCTATTTCTCCATCAGCCCTCTTCTTCACCTTGTACACCCACTTGCAGGTGACAGGCTTGATGCCCTCCACCATGGGAACAAGGTCCCATGTCTCGTTCTTCTTCAGGGCCTCCATCTCCTCATCCATGGCCACGTCCCACTCCTTAGTGCTAACAGCATCTTCAAAGCGGGCAGGTTCCCTCTCGTCGAGTGGTCCTGCGAAGAAGCAAGAGACTAAACTCACGAAGTTCCCCTCCTTATAGCGAGCAGGCGGGACGATGGTCTGCTTCGACCTCCTCAAGGCTTGGCCACTTTCTACCGCTCTGGTAGACTCCTCCTCTCCAGCTCCTCCTTCAACTTCTCTTGAAGCAGCGCTCCCCCTGCTTCTAAAGTTTGAAGCTCCACCTGAGCTAGAAGCTCCCCCTGAGCCAGATGCTCCCCTTGAGCCAGATGGCGATGGGGCACTTGGAGATACCTCCATCTCCACCATAGAGTCCTCAGTGACTCTCTCTTCTCCTTCCCTGCTTGATTCTCCACTCTCCGGCAGCACCACAGAAGAGACTCCCCGATACGAGATCAGTTCATCAAACACAACGTCGCGCGAGACGACAAACTTGTGGGTCTGCGGGTTCATGCACTTCCATCCCTTCTTCCTCTTGTCGTAGCCGTTGAAGACACACTTCCTCGCTTTCAGCTCCAACTTAGTTCTCTCGGCCTCTGGAACGTGCACAAAGCAGGTAAAGCCAAACACCCTCATGTGACTCACATCTGGCTTCTCCCCGAACATGAGCTGGTGCGGAGACACCATCCTGTTAGGACTCAGAGGTAGCCGGTTGATCACATGGGTGGCACATGCCATTCCCTCTGCCCATAAGGCTTTGGGAATCCCCTTGGCATGTAGCCAACTCCTGGTAGTCTCCACCAGATGGCGGATCTTCCTCTCTGCCACCCCATTCTGCTGAGGGGTGTGGGCGCAGGAGAGCTCTCGTCGGATGCCGAATTTCCTACAGAAAGAGTTGAAAGCGTTAGAGGTAAACTCCCCCCCATTATCACTTCTCAACTTCTTCACCCTCAGGTTCAGCCTCCCCTCCACCAGTTCCTTCCACTACTGGAACTTCTCAAACACTTCCGCCTTCTCCCTCATAAAGTACACCCACGTGTAGCGAGTGTAGTCATCCACCAAGACCAGCGCATACTTGTTTCCTCCATAGGTCAGGGTGGCGCACGGTCCCATCACATCAGCGTGTACGCACTCAAGGGGTGCCCTACACCTGGTCTCCGACTTGTCAAATGGAAGTCGATGTGACTTGCCAAACTGACAGCCCTCACACACATGACCGTCGCCGCAAGAAGAGAGATTGGGCAGGCCAGACACCAGGCCCTTCGCCGCTATCATCTTCAGCTTGTCCATCCCTACGTGACCTAGCCTCTCATGCCAGATCGCTGCGCCGTCGTTGATCTTCAGCTTGTCCACATAGGCACTTGCAGAGAGAACGTACACGTCCTTCACCCTTCTCCCGGTGAGCGTGACATCAGCATCAACTGAAGACAGGTTCTTCAGGAACTTCACCTCCTTCGGTCCGAACAGCACGTGGTAACCTGCATCCACTGCATTCGCAACCGAGAAGAGGTTCTTCTTCATGCCCGGCACGTGATACACACTCTTCAGTGTCACAGGCTTCTCTTCACTTCCAAGGGACACCAACCCTTCTTGCTCAACTGGATGCACTGTATCATCCGCCGTGATGATAACATCAGTTCCTCCATATGCCTTCAAGGAGGCAAACTTGGACACATCTCCAGTGAGATGGTGCCCGCAACCGGAGTCCACTATCCAGTCGTTCTCGAAGCTGACCGAGGCTAAGGCATCGACTGACGTTGCCGTCATCTCAGCCAAGAAGTAGTTGTCACCGCCTTCACCACCCTGGTGACCTCGACCTCTTCCTCTTCCTCTTCCTCCACATCTTCGATGGTCTCCACCTCTCTGATGGTCTCCACCTCTCTCAGCAACATGACCGGCCTTGAGATTAGACCGACACTCCTTTTCCATGTGCCCATACTTCTTGCAGGCAAAGCAGAGGGGTCTCCCCCTCTGGTCATACGGAGGGAGAAAGTTCTCCCTAGCTCCCTGAGATGACGTTGAAGGTCCATCTCCGGAGTTCTTCTTCTTCTTGTCCCAAGGCTTCCTCTTGCCTGAGAACAACGCCTCGCTATCTCCCCTTGAGATAGACACTCCTGCCATCTGCTTCGCCAAGCTCTCCTGTGACGACAACAGGTTCTCCAGCTCCAGTAAGGAGGGCTGAGTAGCCCATCCTTGCACAGAAGTGACGAAGGGAACATACTCCTTCCTCAGGCCTCTGAGTATGTGTCTCTTCAGCTTCGCTTCTGAGATCGGCTCGTCAGGATCCAAAGCCGAGATCTCCGCACACAAGTTCTTCACCTTCAAGAAGAAGGTGGATATCGACAACTCTCCCTGAGTGGACCGCACCAACTCATTCTCCAGGAACTGTAGCCGCGCTACGTTCTTCTTGTTGAATAGCCCATCAAGGGCACTCCAGATCTCTGACGCTGACTTGCACCCCATGATGTGGTCGAACAAGTCAGGAGAGATAGCTCTCTTCAAGGTGAACTCCGCCTTGGCATTGGTCTTCCTCCACGCTCTCACAGCTAGACCATTGTCATCGATAGGAAACACTTCTGCCTGCTCTTCTCCTCCAACGACCTCCCATAGGTCCTCTCCAAGCAGGTAGCTCTCCATGCATGACTTCCACTTCTTGTAGTTGGTCTGGGTGAGCAGCTCAATGCCTAGTCCTCTCGCATATCCTCCTCCGCCGTCCATCTTGGATGTCTACCTTGAACCTCGATAGCACGCGCCGCTTCAGCAACCTTCCTCTGATACCATGTTAAATTTTTGTATGCTACCAAACAAGTGCACCAATGATGAACAAACAACGAAGTATTCTTTATACTAGGCAATTGAATTACAAAGAGAAGCTGACTACAAGGTGCATCCACCTTGATTCACGTCAGCTGAATGATATATAAAAAACAACTAAACTTGTCGCGGATAAGGTCCGCTTCTCCACTAGGTGTCGTTGAGCTTGTCAACGCACTCTCCACTTCAGCTCACTCAACCCTGCACTCTTCACCTCACAGTGCACTCTCCACCTCTCGCTGAGGCACGGGTTGGGGTTGGACCTCTTGGGGTGTAGGCACACTCTCACTCAACTCTTCTCTTCTCTATCTCTCTCTCTCTCTCTCTCTCTCTCTCTCTCTTCGCATTCGCATTATTACATAAGGGGGGGGGGGGGTATTTATAGGCAACCACATAATGAGGGTAAGGGGGGGGGGGGGGGGGGGTACACCACCACCTTTGCATGCATGCACGTACACCACCCCCCATGTACTCCACTCGCCAGCTACATGCAGCCTCCTTCTTCACAAGAGCTCCACTCGGCAAGGCTCCACACGGCAAGGCCCACTCGCCAACCACCTTGCATGCACACGTGCACTCGCCAAACATAGCAGCCCCCCCACTCGCCTATCACAAGCACCTGGGACCTCTCCTCACTCCACTCGCACAGTCACCATGGCAGCAACCCCCCTCCCCACTTCCACTCGCACTCACAAGACCTCCTCCACTCGCCCAGGCAAAGCAGCACCCCCTTCATCTACTCGGCACAACATACACCAAGCAGCCCACATCTACAAGGCCCACTTCTCACCTCACTCTTGGCAGCCCAACTCAAGGGAGCCCACTCTCACTTCTCCCACTTGCCAACACAGCACACAGCCCACTCGCATGCATAGGTGCACTCACAACTCCACTCGCTCAGGCACCTCTCCACTCGCCTGGGCAAATGTACACTCCACCTCCACTCGCCTCTCCCCCTCTCACTTCAGAACTTCAACAGATAGAAGACCAAATAGTCGAGTAATTTGTTGTTGCGTGAGTTGAGTTTTCGGTAGAAGGGTGTCAAGAATTTGATGAGTTTGAAATACTTTGAACATCTCTGACCCAACAGAATCAACATTGTAGGCTTGTGTTTTCAAGAAATGATCACCTTATTTCTTGCCTTTGAATTTGTAATTTGTTGGATATCCATTAATTTTGAAACACTTAGCCTTTATATGACCTCCCATTTGGCAATGTTAATTCACACCACAAGTTCTTTTTAGTATTCCATCGTTGAGGATGTCCAGGCTTGTTCTGATTTTTTTGATCATATATATGAAGAATTAAAAGATGTGTCTGGACGATATTGGTTTCCCAATTGATTCCCTGTCATCAAAGCAGCAGTTACATCACCCATCGGTAGATACGAAGACATATTCATCTGTCGTTCTTCTTGTTGAATCATCGAATAAGCATCTTCAATTGTTGGCAATGGCTTTATTAGAAGAATCTGATGGAAGAAAAAACAAGAGAAAGCAAGGGGAGAAGGTAGACGGCACTACCGGAATTTTATATCATCAAGAAACAAAGATACAACTTCCCTTGCAATTGTTACACAGCATGTACCTTCAAATTAACTGGAATAACCTAGTTCAACATCAAGCAAAAGTAACCCCCCTGTTTATATAGACAGGAGGAGACAAAATACAACCACAGAGGGCAAAAAAGGAAATAAATAAGACAGGGCAGCTGGCAGGTACAGAGCCGCTTGGTTCAGGGCTCGATGTCTTCTGCTTCAGTTTGTTCCTTGTTTCGTGGAGCTGTGATCCTAATGGAAGCTTCATGTTGCTTGCAGGTGTTAGAAGCGGCGCAGTTCAGAGGGATGGTCGTCTGGCAGTCTGGATTACTTTCTCCATATCCTCCCTTAATCCTGGAGGTCAGATGGACTAACCTTTGTCGATGTCGATCAAAACTGTCGCTGCTTAAGGGTTTGGTAAATATGTCGGCGGTTTGATCTTCGGATCTACAATAGCTGATACAAATTTCCTCTCTGCTAATGTGATCTCTGATGAAATGAAGCTTTAAGTCTAGGTATTTTGATCGTTTGTGAAACACCGGGTTATAAGCTAGGGCAATGGCGGAAACATTGTCGAGCTTAATTTCTGTAGGTTTTGTTTCTTCTAACATCATTTCTCCTAACAGATTTCTTAGCCACAGAATTTCTTTGACTATTTCACTGAGAGCAGTGTATTCAGCTTCTGTGGAAGAAAGAGCCACGGTCCTTTGCTTTCTGGTGCTCCAGGAAATAGGTTTTGTGCCCATAAGGACCACAAAACCAGAGGTGCTCTTTCGATCATCTTCACATCCTCCCCAATCACTGTCGGAATAACCCATCAGAGTGTTGCATTGATCTTTAGTGTAGCATATACCATAGTTTCTAGTCCCATTGATGTAGCTGAGGATTCGTTTCACGGCTGCAAGGTGTTTTATGGAGGGTTCCTGCATATATCTAGAAACAATACTTACGGCGTGTTCTATATCTGGCCTGGTATTTGTAAGGTATATGAGGGACCCAACAATGCTTCTATATTCTTCTGGGTTTACTTTCTCAGAATCATCCCTCTTCTTTAGCTTTTCACCAGTGATCATAGGAGTGGTACTGGGCTTGGAGTTGAGCATCTTTGTGCGGGTAAGAATGTCCTCAGCATACTTGCTTTGAGAGATATAAGTGAGGTTTTCTTCTTGAGATATTTGAAGTCCCAGGAAATACTTGGATATACCAAGATCTGTCATTTCAAATTCAGAGTTCATGTGTAGTCTGAAGTTGATAATTGAGGCTTGGGAGTTTCCTGTTACAAGTAGATCATCAACATATAGGCAAACAATGATATACTTATCTCCTTCTTCCTTTTTTAAGTACATGGCTGGTTCACTAACAGTCCTTGTGAAATCTAATTCAAGGAGGTAGGAGTCAATTTTGGTGTTCCAAGCACGTGGGGCCTGTTTGAGCCCATACAAGGCCTTTTTAAGTTTGTAAACTTTGGCACATTCTCCTGGCAGGGTATACCCCTCTGGTTGAGCTACATAAATCTCTTCTTGAATATCACCATTCAAGAATGCTGATTTTACGTCCATTTGAAAGATTTTGAGGTTGTTTTGGGTGGCAAAAGTAATGAGTAATCGGATGGACTCAAACCGAGCTACTGGAGCAAATGTGTCGAAATAGTCTATTCCAGCTTTCTGAGCATAGCCTTTGGCTACAAGCCTAGCTTTATATTTTGATATCTCACCATGTTCATTGTATTTCATTTTGTATAACCATTTTACTCCTATTGCCTTTTTGTTAATGGGTAGGTTGGTGAGCTCCCAAGTATCATTTTTGGCTATCATTTGGATTTCATCATCCATGGCATTTCTCCAGTTGACATCATTGGCAGCATCTCTGAATGAGGAAGGTTCTGTGGCTAGGAAGGCAAACTAACAGTCTTGGTAAACATCAGTGAGAAGTCGATATTTTTTAGGTGAGGAAGGAGATGATGAATCATGAGTGCAGACTCCCTGCTCCTGAGGAGAGTCTTGGTCAGGAATGGATGGCAGTTGATCCTCCGGGAAATCTGGATTAGCTGTAACCGCCGGCCATTTATTCTGATCCTGAGCATTAGGAGAGTCTTGGTCAGGAATGGATGACAGTTGAACCTCCAGGAAGTCTGGATCAGCTGTAACCGCCGGCCATTGATTCTGATCCTGAGCCAATTCCCAGTTCCAGTGGCTTTTTTCATCAATGATGACATCCCTGGTAATCAGCATTCCTTTGGTAAGAGGATTATAAACCCTGTAGGCTTTTGAAGTGTCACTGTAACACAGAAAAATGCCTTTTTCTCCTTTCACTGCTAGTTTATCTCTCCCTTTCTTGTTTTCTAAGCTGAAGGCTATGCTACCAAAAATTTTAAGGTGCTCAATAGAAGGTTTATTTCCTGACCAGGCTTCAATGGGAGTGGAGAGATGTAGGGCTCGACAGGGAGCCCTGTTTAAGAGGTATACTGCTGTACTTGCAGCTTCAGCCCAGTAGGATTTTGGAAGGCCCTTATCATGAAGCATGCAGCGAGTCATTTCAATGATAGTTCTGTTCCTTCTCTCGGCACAGCATTCTGTTGAGGCGTATTTTTAACAGTTAACTTCCTCTTAATTCCTTGTTCTTGGCAATAGTTGCTAAATTCATTGCTTAGGAACTCTCCCCCCTATCTGTTCTTAAGGCTTTTATTTTCAAGTTTTTCTATCTTTCGACTTGATTTTTGAAGCTTCTGAACTTTTGAAATGCTTCAGATTTGTTGGCTAAGATGTAGATCCACATCATTCTGGTGAAGTCATCTACTATGAGTAAGTAGTATGTTCTTCCTGAGAGGGATACATTCCTTGAGGGTCCCCAAAGGTCGGCATATACCAGGTCTAAAGGGGCTGAGGATTTCTTAGAGGTGGAGACTGGGTGTGGTAACTTGTGTATTTTGCATAAGGCACATTCTTCACAAATATTTCCCAGTTGTCCAATTTTAGGTAAGCCAACCACAAGATTTTTGCTTTGAAGTTCTTGGAGATCTTGAAGATTCAGATGTCCATATCTCTGATGCCATTTCTTAGTTTCAGAGGTTTCTATGGCTTGCATACTTTTTTCTCCTTGAGTAAGATTTAAAGGGAAAACTTTGTTGTTGGTCATTTTGATTTTGGCAATTATGAGAGAAGAATCTTTATCCATTATGACACAATGGAGGTTATCAAATACCAATTTATACCCCTTTTTAACTAACTGCCCCACACTGAGAAGGTTTTGAGCTAGATCTGGAACATATTGGACCTCGGTTATGTGCTTGTATTGCCCCTTTTGGGTTTTTACAGCAATGGTGCCCTTCCCTTTTATTGCTTTCGAGGTTCCATCTCCAAACACAACTTGAGATTTTAAATCTTCATTAAGATAGATGAAGGATTGTTTGTTATTTGTCATGTGGTTGGAACAAGCACTGTCTAAGTACCAAATATCACTCATTACTTCACCATTGCTATTGCAAGAGTAGAATACAAAGTCTTCTTCCTCTTGATCGCAGAAGTTAGCTTCTTCCTTGGGTCTAAATTCTGGTTTATGTTTTGACCAACAGTCTTTGTTTAGGTGTGTTGGATTCTTACACCTTTTACATTTATAGAAGCAATCTTGTGCTTCATGATTGTTTCTTTTGCATAGAATACAATATAGTTGTCTTGACTTTTCACTGTCTGGTTTGCTTGGGATTTTAATGTAGGCTTTACTTTGGAAGGCTTGTTCAAGAGATTGATATTCATACCTCTTGAGCCTATCTTCATGGGATTGAAGAGAGGCCAATAGATCTGGAAGAGTTAGGGAGTTAAGATCCTTAGCTTCTTCTATTGCTACAACAAAAGCATATTTCTGGGAGAGGGTCTTCAAAATTTTGAGAAGGATTTTCTTTTCTTCTAACACATCACCATAGATCTTGATTTGATTTGTTAAGGAGGAAATTCTTGAGAAGTAGGACTGAGCATTTTCATCTTCCTTCATGTTTAAAGTATCAAACTCTTGCCAAAGGTTTTGGAGTTTCATGGAAATTACCTTAGTCGAGCCTTGGAAGTCGCTTTTTAAGGAGTCCCAAGCTTCCTTGGCAGTGACAGCTCCCATGATTCTTGGGAAGATGCTTCTTGCTACTCCTTGCTGAATATATAATAGAGCTTTAGCATCCCTTTTGTAGTTCTCAGCATACTCTTTAGCTTGGTCAGGCTCCCAGGCAGTGAGAGGGTTGGCTGTGGTGGGTTTGTTGTAACCAGTTTGGAGTAAGTCCCATAATCCTTGTGAGATGAACAATGTCCTCATTTGAACATGCCAAAATTCATAGGATTCTCCTTCAAAGATGGGGACTCCACTTGGGGAGTATTGGAAATTTTGGGGAAGGTTACTAGATGAGGCCATATGATGAGAACTGATCCAAGTGATCACAGAACAATGAAGATGGATCTACCCACTGATGGCTGATAGAACCTAAACCTCTGATACCATGATGGAAGAAAAAACAAGAGAAAGCAAGGGGAGAAGGTAGACGACACTACCGGAATTTTATACCATCAAGAAACAAAGATACAACTTCCCTTGCAATTGTTACACAACATGTACCTTCAAATTAACTGGAACAACCTAGTTCAGCATCAAGCAAAAGTAAGCCCCCCTGTTTATATAGACAGGAGGAGACAAAATACAACCACAGAGGGCAAAAAAGGAAATAAATAAGACAGGGCAGCTGGCAGGTACAGAGCCGCTTGGTTCAGGGCTCGATGTCTTCTGCTTCAGTTTGTTCCTTGTTTCGTGGAGCTGTGATCCTGATGGAAGCTTCATGTTGCTTGCAGGTGTTAGAAGCGGCGCAGTTCAGAGGGATGGTCGTCTGGCAGTCTGGATTACTTTCTCCATAGAATCTGTCCTCTGGCGGGCTTATATATGTCGTTTAGACTCATTAAAAACTGCATCAGACGTTGTTACGTTCTTCTTGTTGGTCTTGTCAGAATTTTAACACCTCACATCTAGTATTTGTTTTACAGATTGGGATGGGTACCGTGGCCTCTAATTCATCCCATAGCTGTTTAAGTTTGGTATAATACGATTCAATTTTCAGTCCATCTTGTTGACAAGATGAGATTGCTTTTCTTAGACTATATACCATAGAACCCGTGCTGTTTGAGAATCGCCGTTGTAAGTTTCCCCACATGATTGTAGCTGTATTGGCATGGAGTATAATATTTCCAATTTCTTTTGAAACAGAATTGATAATCCAAGAAATTACCATATTATTTACTTGTTCCCAACGTTGAATATCTTCATCCATTTCCTCTGGTTTGGCTATGGCTCCGGTGACGAACCTAACTTATTTTTGCACGCAAGGGTGATTTCCATAGATCGGCGCCATGTAATGTAATTGGAGGTTCCTTCCAGTACTTGATTCACAAGAATCATCCCTGGACTGTCCGAGTTCTGCAGATTCAGATGATTTGATGTCGTATTTCTTGAATCTGTAGTCCGGGCATTTTCTTCATATTCAGATCATATATCCTTTTCTTTTTTCCATCAATTTGAGAAGGAAGAATACGAATCTGAATCAAGATAAAACTGAGATTGACGAAGGAAGGAGAATACAAACTAATGCTCTGATACCATGTTAATTTTGGAGAAGGAAGAGACAACGACAAGATGATTTCCAAAAAAAGGGCCTTCAATATCGTCAAGTGTTTTGCTTACAGAAAACAGAGAAGACTGGTCTATATATAGAACCAGAGAAAATAACTAACTCCAAAAGAAAACAAAAATTATAAATATGCCATAGCTATTATTACAAAAGTGCCACAACTATTTTATCAATAGGATTAGTTAATGCCTATGATAACTGTTAATTATATGCCCCGCGGCCATGGCCGAAATTTTTTAGAGGTATTTTGGATATTTTGTAAATGTATAGAGTGTTATATAAATTCCCTTTCATTCTAAGGTTAGGAGGTATTTAGAAAACCGAAATCTATCTACTTCCCTGTAACCGCATCTGTTCTTGATCTAGTGAAAACGAACTGATGTTGCCCGTGGTTGACGTAGCCCATATTGGGGGTAAACCACATAAATTTGTGTCTTATGTGTTTTGATTTTTTATTTGTTTGATCGTTCTATACTCGTTTATGCAACGATAACACTCTCACAAGCAAAGCACTTGCCGAGCAACGAGCTCGTCGCAAATTAATGATGTTTGACGATGGAAGGTGGATATATAAGAAACTCCTATAATCAATGATATCTAGCTCGAAGAGACTATTTCAATCCATATCGCGCTTGATTGCATATATGTAGCTAGGGGTAGGGGGAAAATGATAAGTAAATTAACCCATGCGATTGCATCATGTTGATGTTGTTGCTAAGAATAATGGTTGTCTTAGTATTTTGGCCAAATGCTTTATCGTCATAGTTAATGATGATTCATGCTGGGCTAAAAGGAGTACTTTTCATAGTATATTTCAAGCTAGCCAATGGTTGAATTGATATAGAGCCCGGGCGATCAATTAAACTAGCTGGTTTGCGCGCGAACTCGATTCTACACGGTGCTCTAATTTAATTCAGCGCTAAACTAATATTTGAATGTAGATGCATGGTCACCAAACAGAACACAACTATACATGCACAATCATGCAGATCTAGTATATATATTCATATTCAAGTTTGTTTTTGTTACGAATGTCCTGCAAAATCCAAAGCCTTAAGCCTTGAATAGTCGGATTACCGACGAAGACAGTCATACAATGAGGGGTTTTGCACCCTGATTGCTTTATCGCCATGTAATTAGCTCAGAATGAGGTTGTGCTGAAAGCTTTGGGCCAAATTTGCTTACAAGGTTGGTCGGAGAAGAAAAGAAGACAACTCTATACTTTACCAAGTTGTGGATATTGTTAATAGTTGTGCTCAGTCATTAAGTGTTTAGTTCAATTTATCAGGCCGAGCACTTAAGTTAATGAGAAAAACGTACGACATGAGTACTGCACAACAAATTTGCCAATGATTGTGCCTAAACTCGTTGCTTTCATATGTTTGAACAAGTTTAGTACGTATGATTAAGGATAACATTTTCAATAAAATTGTGAATTGAGCAAAAGTAGATGCGACGACATATTTATGAAAAAGAGGACGATCCAAACATATAGAGAAATAACGACAATCGATCGGATACGGGTAGAGAATTAAGGAGCATGATCCTATACATACATGCACAAGGTTTAATAGAATTTACTAAATTATAGTAATTATTATTAGTAGTATATTGATAATTAATTAATGGTTTTATATATATTTTGGATTGCAGGATGAGGTGCCCAAAGCCTAATTGAATGATGGGCATGCATTCATGTGTTAATTTCAAATTAAGGTATTGTATGCTTATTAATTTGCTACTTCTTTTCAGGGTTTGTGTTGAATTAAAATGAGTGTATTTCGTGAAGTTAGAAATCCAATGGCGGGAATTAATTAATGTAAGATTCATATTTTTTTGGCCTTTAATTTGTAAATTAATTATTAGAAGTTTTATGACCATTCTAAATGTTTTTCGTCATGTCTTTTGTATTTCATGTGTTCTACTTTTTCGCCTTGCTTATTTTCTTTCTCTCTTCCCTGCTAGCTACTTTCAGAAAAAGGAATCATATAGCAATTTGCTTTCTCTAGGTAGAGCGACAAATTTTTTTTACCAAGGCTCCGTTTGGCACACCGTTTTTGCTCTAGTGTAGAATATATGTTTGGCATGACAACGGTTATGACCGCCACCAAGAAAAAAAACAAGTTTTGAACATATATAAAAGTGGATGAAGTTCATTAGGTGAGGTTGGGCGTTCACGAACGACGGTTCATAAACACTGCGTTCAAGAACGCTACCACAGTGCCAAACGATCAGCCTAAATTTGAGTTTGAATCAAAATAGCATTTCAAAAATAAAATTTGAGAATAGCATCTCAAACTAGTACTGCTATAGTTCAATTACCGCTCTTGCATGTAAGCCATCTCCGCATGCTCGCACGATATGTATGCCATTATCGAAGCAGTCCAGATATGATTCTTCTGTCTACTCGATCGCAAATTGCTCATTCGCACTGACGACCAAAGTATACGAACCTAACACGCCTATCTGAAGTGGGGTCCACCACACCTGATGATTGTATGTGTATCATGATACTAGAATCCTCACTATTAAAAGATGTATTTAGTGTTGCATAAATCCTATAAAGTCCAAGCACGACAAACTCATGCTCACTAGAAGAGCACATAGCTAGCCACACTAAGATATGTCTATAATTATTTACTCTTTGCTCATTGCCTAGTGGGCACCCTAAAAGAAGGAACAACAATCGAATCAATCAAAGACTAAGGCTCCGTTTGGGGGGACTTATTTTCACCGGTTAAGCAGTTACGACCGCATGAACCGGACCTTAATTAAGGTCCGGTTCATGCGATCGTAACGGCTTGACGGATGAAAATAAGTCCCCCCAAACGGAGCCTAAGACTCTGTTTGGGGCAGCTGTTACGTTGTTGCTAGAAAACAGCGATGGAAAACCAATAGTGATGTTAGAGCTGTCAATCAATTAAGCTATATATATTGAAAAAGTTGCATGCTGAAAGTTTGAGAAATCTCCATTTAAGTGTTGTTTACAAAAGTATTATATGTTTATCTATTTGGAAGAACAACTTTTAATCATATCTATTTGGTTGTACATGACATTAAAAATATAGATACTCTCACATACTTGAAACACTGAACATGAAACTCAAAAAACATGTAGCTAGTCTCACAAATGTGAAACTCAAAATCGATAAAAAAATAAAATTTTGAACTAAAACCAAGATCTGAATTCCGGTAAACTGGTAAGCGGTAATTAGTCTGATAATTAAGTAAAATAGTAGTAAATTAACATAAGTAAATAATACTGAATCCTCATTTACTCTAGTAATAAACCTCATAGGGCTTGTAGTCTTGTCAAGAGGGCAACCTGCCTACACTGTACATTATTCAACTAAAATTCTTCAGGGCATATTAGTTCATCAATTTATAGTGATGCTGCAATCCGAGTAAAAACCAACTTCTCCTCCATATTAATTGGAAGACAAAGTAGAGGTAAAAATCTTCAAAGAGAAAATGAAGAATAGATACGAGATGTTTGACTTAGGCCTTCTGAAGTTTTTCTTAGGCCTTCAAGTCTTCCAAAACCTGGGTCGCATTTTTATCTCACAAGAAAATACTCCTCAGACCTTCTCATAAAATTTGGTATGCAAAAATGCAATTCCTCTTCCACCCCAATGCATCTAGGAGAGAAACTGAGAAAAGCAGAAGAAGAATATAGAAGCCTGGTCGGCCTCCCCAAAACGACTATTGTCTCTCGATTTGCCAGCCGCCCCAAAACGAGTTATATGCTTGCAGCCACGCGTATTCTCCGATACATTCAGGGTACCAAGAAATTCGGGATTCTCTACAAACATGAAGCAAACGACAACCTCTCTGGCTACAACGACTTAGACTGGGGCGGCTCAATCGAAGACAGAAAAAGCACGAGGCTACATTTTTTTTTTACGGAAACAAGCCGATTTCTTGGAGCTCCAGGAAGCAAAATCGCATTGTCTTCCACCGAGGCCCCGTCTTCCACAACAAGTGGGTTTCCCCCTTGGATTATCTTGAAATATTTTTTGGTATCTGAGATGATCTTGAAATGAAATTGGAGCATATATATGACTGGCCAAGTGGGTTTCCCCCTTGAATTTCTCTCCCTCTTTCCCTCAATCTTCTTGCTCGAAACAGAGAAGAAGAGTACACGGACATGAACAGAGGCCGTATAGAGACATGACCAGAGGCCGTATATATATAAATATATGTATAACAAATTAAGAAGATGAAAACAGAGAGGCTGCTTTGGAATCAAAAGATGAGCAAATTAATTTCATTCATATCTAAAACACTACCCAGAACACCATTCATTAGCAGTAAAACAAGAAGAAGAAGTACAAAAGACTTTCATTTCTATTAATTTTCATGCATTCTTCTTCATCTTCCTCGTGTTCTCTGCTGGAATATTAGCACTTGTGGTTTTTGCTCTGCCCATATCTGCAACATGATACTGAGCTGCATACTTGTAGGAAGGACCTTCCATGGCTTCCACCGGTGGTTCGTTCAGGAAAGCCCAATTGCTCCGAGTCCACCTGCATGCATGCATATGTTTGCAATCCATTACTCAATTACTTAAATGTATCTTCATTAATTACATGATACAACGAACTGCGCGCAAGCTAGCAGAAAAGAATATATATAAAACTTGGCGCGCTGATTTGGGATTTGGAGAATACATACCAGCAATTATTCCTCCCAAGTTCATCGTTTGTATGCATCTCCAATCTTGCTGTCTCCTTCTGATCACCCACCGGCATGGAGATTGACCTCTGCATCATATTCCTTGCTCCGCCGCCATTAATGCCCTGCTCCTGCAGACAAATATTAAAAGTTAAAACAAACTTACATGTATGTATTTCCTATCTCTAGCTAGCTACTAGCTAGTAGTATATATCTAGCTCGCATATAAATAAAGTCGTGATATTTAATTAATACAGAATTATTAATCAGCACTGCCTGGATTTCACTCCGCGGGGCGTCAGAAATTACATCGAGCTGACCTTCCTCCGTTTTCTTCTTCGTCTTCCAGTAAGCTTCAATCTCCTCTTTGATCATTGATTTGTTTCTACGAAGTTTTTCTGCAAGAAATTAACAGCAGGCAGGAACTATATATATAAGATGAAATTTTGATCACATATATAGAGAAACCCAACACAAATTCATAATAAATGAAAACAATTTCACAAATCACACCTGACTTCATATCCCTGCTCCGTGTTGACCATCCCGCCATTAGAGACCCCATGATTTGCAGCACTGTAGCTCACCCTGTATCGCGCGGCAACTGCTCTGCTTCTGTTGTGTATATATGATTTTGTAGATGTTTATGCATGCTTGGTACTTATCGTCAACAGACAGCAGCTGTGTTTGAGATTTCATCATCATCATCATCATCAGCATCATTTATATATAATTAAAAGTATTATAAACAACTTTATTTAACATTACTTCTTCCAGAAATGTTATCTACGATGACTGCCGCGAAGGGAAGAGATATTATCCAGATGGAGTTTGCATGTACTCTGCCGCCCCTGTTTTGGCTTGAAAACCTGGGCATGAAAGCGGCATATATAGGAGGTGTATTAATTGCTATTTTTAATTTATTATATATTTACAGTAATAATATATTCTATTATTATTATTATTATTATTATTTAATATAGATTCTCTTAGGATGCCGCCCCCTGTTCATCCTCTCCTTCGCTTGTCTTTGGTCTCGGTTCGGTTAAATTTCGTTATCACTAAATTTACTTTCACCGTCCTGATCATCTTCCGATAAGTTTTACTCGCGGACTTAGGATTTTAACTCCGCAGCACGAGTAATCGCTAAAATTCAAAATAACGAAAAAGATGGATTGGCAACCCGATCGGCTTCTCGCACCAAAAAATGCTATTTGTTCTGTCGGAAATTTTTAAGACGTATTGTCGCCCTGATTGAAACCTAGGCGTAACTATAGCGAATTTTTAGAAATGCGCCTTGTACGTGCATTTTTAGGAAAAGTGTTCAACACGAAAGTTGTAGATCTAGACTGACGTATTTCCAAAAGGCGCGTAATAGCTCATTCAAATAGAGTGCGGATAGCCAAAACTGTAGTGCGGATATCAACGCCCTTTTTCTATCACGTCTAAAGTTGAGTTGTAAAATCGAATGTAGAATTCCTTCGCATTCCCCATTTTACGAGTTACGAGAATACAATATTTGTCGAGATGATTGAATGCAAGCGAGGGACGATATAAAACATTATATGATTAGTGATAATGCTGATAATCAATAAGATTATTTATATTTTGTCATGTAGATGATCATCAACATTATCAACCCCCAAAAAATTTCCTAATCATAGCTTACTCATATGGTAGGAGAAGGACGTGCACCTAGCAGAAAAATAAAAAAAATATTCTGTACAACCCATATTCTCTGAGGGTAGGACCTGATTCAAGCCACGCAGACAAAATGACAAAGTCAAAGGTCAACACAGAGGACAAGAGTCAAAGACTGAAGACAGCCCAGCAAGCAGAGGCAGTAGAAGGCCTGCTCGAGTATAGGCGAGCATGTGCGAGCAAGCCCCTTATACTCGCCAAGGCGGGCGACCATAGGAGATGCTCGCCGAAGCCAGGCGAGATTCCCCTCAATGTCGCGTAGTCGCCGGGCAGGGCTAGGTAAATAGCCCCCCTCCCCTTTGGTTTTCCTATAAATAGGACCCCAGGGGTACTTGGATTGACACATTTGACTGAGCTTTCAGAACCCCTTTTTCGAAGATGTCCCCCTGAGTTCTTGACCGTCACCCTCGACCGTCATCCTAGATACTCGCCAAGTTGGTGACTTCCTCGTACCCTGCTCGGCCATCTTTGGTTGTGGAGGAGAAGTTTCTTCTGATCTTCTGGGTACGTAGGGGGACCTCCTTGCAGGAACACCTGGGGTCTAGTTGTTGCTCTTCTAGCCCTTTCGTCGTTGCCACTCAAGCCGTCTAGTCGGGCCGCTATGTGAGTAGCCTCCGGCTGCATTGATCCGAATTTTGGAGCCTAGAATTTTCCTGGCTTCAACATAATCAACCTAGTATTTTCAGAATTTTAATTTTGAATAGTCTTGATGTGCATCCGTAGAGATGAAGTTCGTCCATGGATTTATAAGAGCCATGAGATGCGTTTAGAGAAAGCTCCACTAAGGGAAAGTGGAGTTAGTGGGGTCAAAGTCCAACCCATGACCGCGAGAGTGGAGAAATCCGCTACAGACATTTCACACTCCAGCGTCAACAGGCGCGACCAAGACCGCGCCCCCACCCCCCCTCGGTAGAGCGCAGTCTAAACGCACCCCCCATGAGAGGGGTGCGGCCTAACTGCAACCCCATCACGGGGGTGCGGCCACGCCGCACTCCATAGGGGGTGCAGCCAATCCGCACCCCCATGGGGTGTGGACAAGCCGTACCCCTTGTGGGGAGCGGCCAAGCCGCACCCCTCTCCACAATGGGGTGCGGCTAAACCTCCTACCCCCTTTGCAAGGGGCTCGCAGAGGACCCGACCGAAGTCACGCCCCTCGCCGGGTGCGACCGGAGCCCAATTCCCCTTCGGGGGCGCGGCTCCTCATTTCCCCGTTCGCCGTGCGCTCAGAACGCTCACGTATTCGTTGCACGCCCATAACGCCTCCTCACACGCTCAGAACACTCTCGTGTTCATTGCGCGCTCAGAGCGTTTCCACGTTCCCGACACGCGTGCAGTTAACGTTTCCTAATTTCTCATATTGCAGGACCCGTCTGTCGCCTTTATCACCATCAACAAAGCTGTCCGAAATGCCGAACTGGCCGAAGGGCGAAACGGTCAGTCATGAAAAATGGCGATCTGTGTGCTCCGAATCGACCAGCGTGATTCGCCCGTCAGGTGGTTACGGTGGTTACAGCGATGAAATTACCAGGCTACCCCCGGCCAAAGTTATAAAAGGAGCTCAGAGCATTCATTTCAAGACACCTTGTCTTCTACGCCCGAGAGCTCCTTTGAAGATTTTCTTGGAATTCTCCTTCGGCGCTTGAAGATCTCTTTCGAATCTTCGAAGATCTCCTTCGAATCTTTGAAGATCTCCTCGAGCCTTTGAAGGCCGCGAAATACGACTCAACATTCTCACTTTTGTTCTCACTGTCGTTTTCAGAAGAAAAAGTACTTAGTTTTCTGAGAGGCGGTCTGTCGCCTTCGGAGTTCTCTCTCTCTCTCATTGTAACGAGCAGCGGCCTATCGCGCTCGAGTTCTCAATCTCTAATTGTAACCCCCCTGAAGATAGCGGAAGTTGGCCGTTATAGCTCCGACTGCGTGGTTTTTTACCCTTTCCGGGTTTTCCACGTTAAAAGTCTGTGTCAATTACTGATTCACTCATTGACGGTTTGCTCGCTCGGTTCGCTTCCGAGCTAAGGTGGTTCAATTCGACCAATCTATCAGAGCACCCGAGCGATCCACAACAAGTCTCTACAAGTTCAATGGTAGTGATTATTCTTCCGATCATCAGCCTACTATTTTAAGAAGGTTGATTTGAAATTAGCCTTTATAATTTCAAAAGATAGAGGGGGGTGTAACCTGTAATTTATGCATGTCAAATTAGTTTTTTCATGAATTATTATCTAAATCTTTTGTTTATATATTGTGGCGTTTAAGTTATTAATTCGAACAATATCGTGTTGATTTGTGCGACGGATCTTGGAAGAACTCTAAAAATCTGCAGCAAACAATTGATCATGTATTAGAATCACAGCAGAGGGAGGGAGAAGTGAAGGAGAAGATTCGGTGCTTAATTTCGCCAAGCAAGGTTTCGGTTTGGCGGTCCGCTGGATAAAAAACGCGGTCCCAGCCGTGCGTTTCGCACTCCGCACATGCCTGGAATCGGTGCCAACTCAACTCCGGATACGGGCTCCGGATACGGCTTCACCAACCCAGCCGCAAGTCAAAGGTATTAAACTACATCAACATCTCTCTATGCCTAATTATCTGATGATCGCTGCAGCGACTGAGGCTCCGTTTGGCGCGACGTTTTTGCTCCGGTGAGTTTGGAGAAAAACTCCACCGTCATAGAATACATGTTTGGCATGACAGCGGTTATGACCGCAACCAAGAAAAGAGTACAAAGTTTTGAACATAAAAATGAATGAAATATATTAGGTGCGGCCGGGAGTTGAACGCGGCGACCGCTTGGAACAGAGCCTTAGACTTGTTCAAAGCATACTATATTATTGTTGACCCCTCTTAAATTGATAAATAATCTCATCCTAGCAATTAAAATAAATTAAATGCATGTACGGACCCTAAACCATATTACCATAGACTCCATAGCTGACAATGAAATTGTTATTTAAAAAATAAAAAAAAAACTATGGGACAGCTGAGTCAAGAAAATTGCATTTTCGTTATAGTTACGCTCATGTTTCAATTCGTGCAGCAATATGTCTTGGGCATGCATTTTTAGGAAAAATGTTCAACACGAAAGTTGTAGATCTCGACGATATCTACAACTTTCGTGTTGAACACTTTTCCTAAAAATGCTTGTACAAGGCGTATTTTCAAAAAAACGCGTAATACTTCATATAAAAGGGTTGCGGATAGCCAAAACTGGGGTGCGGTTAACAATTGCCGTAATTAATCCAATTGCAACAATGAACTCAAATCTTCAGATATTTTTTTGGCAAAACACAAATACAAAAAAAATGTATTTACGTGATTTACTCATATGTAGTACGGTAACGGTTTGGTTTGGTTTGATTTTTAAGCAAAATTGTAAACCGAACCACCCATATTTAATGGAGCCGATGTTAGAGTGCTCCGCTCAAGATAGTCCACTAAGACTCATCGGTGTGGAATGATCTTATATAGTATCTCCAGCGTAGAGCCTAACCCTAGTGACACGTAACTCGTCGGGTCGTTCCGAGTCGGTCCTGACACGCGCAAACATATATATTAATAAACCTAACAATCTCATCTTATGTCCACGGTAAACCCGACGTTGGAAAAGGGTGGGTGTGTGTAGTGTTCAACCAATTCGACTCATTACACAACCGTGTCCGTAAGCACCTGTTATAACATATTGGACTGAAAAGAAATAGAAGTATGTATGCACGCATAAGAATAAAACATAAACTATGCAGCATCACATCAAAGTCAAAAGTACAATCCGAGAAATATGTACCAGAAGACCTAATGTCCCATGACCAACAAAAGAGCAGGAAATAGTCCAAACAAAAACAGGTAAAGAGAGTTAAAACAGTGCTCTAAGCCAATGAAAGAAAACCAAACAAATACTCTAGAAACCATCATCCAGCAGATCATCCTTGTCAGGATCCCAATCTGCAAGTGCTCCTCCTACAACAACAGCTCCTGTAATTTCCAACAGAGAACTTCATTCAAAATAAATTCAACTATGGAAAATGTATATGTATCTAGTTCTACAAAAAAACGTAGTACTTTAATTAAGCTAAGAGGACATTAAGTAGAGTATTTCTGGTTCAACCGCAGAATCTATTAACTATTTTCAACCGAAATGATATTAGACTTATGGACAACGCAACTATATTTGTGTTCCTACATGTGATGTCATGGTTACCGTTCTTCTAGGGTTAATTTGAACTCATCAAATGTGGAATGGAACCAATCAACAGGAGAAGGTCCAAAACAAGTCAGATCGTGTTATCAAATGTGGAATAACACTCTCCTCCAAGTTAAGGAAGACGAATCTGGATGAGGTCATTATCATCAAATGTGGAATGAAACAACTCACGAGATTCGTGCTCAGCAACCAAAACACCAACGGAGCACAACATGCTAGATTTGACAAAGGAAGGAATCAAAACATTCGGA
This sequence comes from Dactylorhiza incarnata, assembly GCA_033032865.1. Lineage (NCBI taxonomy): Eukaryota > Viridiplantae > Streptophyta > Magnoliopsida > Asparagales > Orchidaceae > Dactylorhiza > Dactylorhiza incarnata. Next base: position 1,033,814 of record JAWHQI010000170.1, read on the forward strand.
CTAAGGCTGATCTCAAACCGTCTTGAGTCCCATTTCCCCCATTATTTTGATTGAACGGTCTCGGGGCATTCTTTTCGTTAGTGGATCAGCTAGATTATCCTTCGATCGCACATCGACCAAAGTAATAATGCATTGTTCTTTTAGATAATTCAAAAGAGCGTGTCTCAGTCATACATGTCGTCTCTTAGTGTTAAAGAGGACATTCTTAACAACTTGGACTGCTGCCTGATTATCACAGTACATGCTTAAAGAATTGATTTGAAGTCTAGACAAGGGAATGTCTAAGATCAAATTCCTGATCTAGCCTGCCTCTTCACCAGCTGAAACTAAGGCAAACCACTTGACTTCCATAGGCGGTGTGGCTATACACGTCTGTCTTTTGGACTTCCAAGTAACTGCAGCGCCACCCAAAGTGAATATAAATCCACTTGTGGACTTGCTGTTTCCAACTTCTGAACACCAGGAGGCATCAGAGTACCCTTCCAAAGTAGGAGGGTGACCAGTGTAGCACAGAGCGTGATCTTTAGTACCTTTGAGGTGCCTCATCAGCCGGTCTAAGGCATCCCAATGCTCTTTGCCCGGACTGCTGGTAAAGCGGCTCAGCATGCCTACAGAGAAGGCAATGTCTGGTCTAGTGCAACTTGTGGCGTACATGAGACTTCTAATGATCTTTGAGTACTTGAATTGATCAACGTTTGTCCCTTCATTCGGACTCAGCTTGACGTTCGGATCAATTGGTGTTTCAACATGCCTACAATCTTTATAACCACAGGTATTGAGAATCTGCTCTATGTAATGAGCTTGACTTAGAGTGACACGTCCCTTGTCTACTCTAACTTTCATACCTAGTAGGGTATCCACAGGACCAAGGTCCTTCATATCAAACGCTTTTGCGAGAGCGGATTTAGTATCCCTCACGACAACAAGGTCTGACCCCAGAATCAACATATCATCCACATATAGGCATATGATGACTGTTTGGTTTGACATCGAGCGGTAATAGAGACACTTGTCTGAGAGACTGGACTGAAATCCAACGCTCTTTACCACTTGATCAAACTTCATGTGCCACATCTTAGGCGCTTGTTTAAGCCTATAGATGGATTTATCGAGCTTGCACACTTTACCCTTTAGATCTGTATGTACCATTCTTTTCATGGCGTCAAGGCATACCAAGGCGAGCCCCGACCGCCTTGACGCTTTGGCGACAAGGCGGACGCCTAGGCGACAATAAGGCGAGCAAATGCAAGGCGACCATTTAAATTTTTTTTTAAACAAATGAAGAATATAGACAGCGGTTATTAAAATAACCGCTGTCTATAGTCACTGTCAGGGGTTATAGACATCGGTTATTTTAATAACCGCTGTCTATAGCTCCCTGGAAGTGACTAAAGACAGCGGTTATTTTAATAACCGCTGTCTGTAGTCCCCCGACAGTCACTACAGACAGCGGTTATTTTAATAACCGCTATTTATAGTCCCAATTTTTTTTAAAAGTCTGAAAGAGAATTTGCAACACTCCCAGAAGTCATTCAGCATTCAGATACACATTTTTTCATTCAGCATTCAGGTACATAGTATCATTCCACACAATGAGGAATAGTGGCATGAACAATCAGTCAATCACACATTCAGAATCAAATAGATATAACATTAAGAATCAATATATTCAGATTTCAGAATCAATATATATATATAATGACAATCACAAGATTCACAACCATTTCACTCAATACCAAAATGTTATCATCATACACTGATATACAGTAGCATTAATAATTTTTTAGATAAAATAGAATCATTATCTAGTAAATCGTCATTGGCATTGCATGAGCTTAGTTGGTTTGAGGTACTCGTCATTTGCCCATAATATCAATAAGATCTTCATCATCATTTGCAACGCTAAAATGATCTAGATCTTCACCCCCCTTCAGCTACTAGTTCAAGATTAGATGGAGCACCACTTCGTAAATTTCGAGCCCCAGTCCCAATAGCCCTCTCTACAGCTTCCCATGTGAGATCATCATCATCATAAACTAAAGCTTCCTCCGATTTGTTCATCATCCACTCACTACTCCAATCTAGCTCATCAAGCACTAAAGGGTTGTAATTTCTTCCTTTTTCACGTCTTTCTTGGAATCGTGCTTGTAGACGACGATTGTATTGGATGTATACAAGATCATTAAGTCTTTGATGCTCCAATCTATTTCTTTTCTTTGTGTGAATCTGAATCAAGATAGTTGCAAACTTGTTATTTGTTAGTGGATAAAACAAGTTCAATTTTAAATTAAATATCTGTATACTTACAAACTCAAAAGTACTCCAGTTGCACTCACAACTAGAAGAAGAACAACATAAGCCAAGTATGCGCAATGCTACCTTTGTAAGGTCAACATTCGGTCTTCCATGTGCACATCACCAATCCACTATTTATTTAAGACAAAAATAAATTAGTATAACATATAAGTAACAACAACAACAACAACAGAACCCATATAGTCCCCAATCATTGGGGGTATGGGCGGGGAAAGATTGGAGACAAACCTAACCTTTGGCCCTATGCACAAAGTGGCTTCTCTCAAAGGAGAAAGACCGAACCTTTGACAATAAATGCACAAAGTGGCTGCTCACAGATTACCACTGAAATAGTGGCCCCCTATACTGTCACGTTTGCTGCGGAATCATGCCCTCAAATCAAAGCCAAAGACATCAGAGAGGGCAGACCAAAGAATCCATTTTGATTTATGTGCACATAACCATGCTTCCTTCATTCAGCATCCAGAGCATTGACCTTGCACAAATAGTATAACATATAAGTAGTTTAAGAAAAAAAAAACGTAATCAATACTTACTTGGATTTAAGGTGGTTCATTGCCTAATAGCCATAGGCTTTCCAAAACTATTTCAAGATGCTTTATAGTTAGTGTCTTGCTCTGCAATCTTGTCTTGCTCTGCAATCTTGTCTTGCAATTGTTGATCGGGCACTAGTCTTGCAATAACATCATTGAAAGCATCTTGAAATTTCCAAGTATCATCGGGATGTTTTTCCTCATATTCAAAATATTTGTTTGGATTTAGAAACAAAGCCGCCCTATACAACTGTTGCTCCATTTGATTTGTCCACCTATTTTGAACAATGTCAATAATTTTGTATATAATCTTTCTTTATTATCAAAAAGATATTTGATCTTTTGTTTGGCTTCTTCCATTGCCACATATACTTCAGGCATAGCTGGCCTTTCATCACCATCTACTAATCGCAACACAGCTATTAATGGCTTTCCTCCTTTTAGGCAATCTCTTACTTCATTCCAAAAAATAGTTGAAAGTATTGCTTCAACAACTTGTTTTCCGGCTTCGGTTTTTGCCAGATTAGCAGCATTCCATGAAGGCGACACACAGAATAATTTCAACTTCTCCTCATGTTTAAGCACACTTTGTAGAGTAAGGAATGATGTTGCAAATCTAGTCACTGAATGCCGGACTAGATCACCACCAATAGTAGTCCTTACTGCATCAAGTAAACGAGTGTGCCTGTAGATGAAGTTTGTAATCATCCTTGCCTTTTTATCACCATTTTGTTTTGTTGTAGCTTGCTTATATCTTCTAGCATGAGATCAATGCAATGAGCTGCACAAGGAGTCCAGAATAATGTGGGCCTTCTCTCCATTACAATTTTACCGTCTGCCTTATAATTAGAGGCATTGTCAGTCACTACCTGCATACAACATAACTTTTTATATATCTAAAGTTCTATACTTCTATAGTCTATAGTTGTAGACTATTAACATGAAATATGAAAATTAAAATAACAAAAAAAGTTACCTGAAAAACGCAATCTGCTCCTATCAATGTTATTTTACTATCAAGCAACTCTGATAGCATTGTAACATCTTGAATATGACCGGATGCATCTACGGAACCCATAAAATAAGTTCCTTTTGGACAGTTAACTAGGAAATTGATCAACTGTCTCCCTCTCCTGTCCGTCCAACCATCTGACATAAGAGTGCAACCATATCTCCTCCAATACGCTTGATACTTTGTTTTCATCTTCTTAACTTTCTCTTTTGTATTTAGTAACAAAGGGACTCGTAAATTATGATAACTAGGGCCTTTATAACCAGGCTCATACTGTCCAACTGCTTCAAGCATTACTTCAAAACTTCGTGCCTTTGCAGCATTGAAAGGAATGCCACATTCATAGAAGCAATCTGCAACATAGCCATCAACTCTCTTTTTCTCTTCAGGAGATCTAAAATATCTCTCAATAGTAGTTTGTGCAGGACCTTTAGCACATCTTTCATCAACTACATCTTTGGGAGCACGTCTTACATGAGCATCCATAGGGCCCCATTTTTGTGGAAGGTGAAGTATTTTTCTCTTTTTGGCACTTGTCCTAGAACTTGGGACAAATGAACTTTTAGCTGTAGATAATGCCGGAGATACATTCTGCGAACCTGTTTGCTCTATTTCTTGTTCACTTACATTATCATCATCAGCTGTCAAATCCGCCTTGTTCTTTTTTTTATCATTTAAAGCTGCATACATCTCAGTTGCTATTTCTGAAGTAGTCTTAAAACACTTTGTCACATCTCCATATCCGCCACATAAGTGTTGTTTCAATCTTTTGATTCCACTTTTATATACTTTATCATACAAATTACATTTAACGGTATTTTTATCCTTTATGTCAGGCTAATGTCCATACTTCTATCCAGGATCCTTTGAATTTGCTTTTCTTTTAGGATCAGTTTTTGGGTCAAGCTCATTGCTATCAACGGATGGAGCAAGACTGTTGATGTTTTGGTCTTCCATCTTTCACAAACAACTGAAACAAGACCTATAGAATTCAGAGTTATGCAGGGTCAATGTCCATAAACAATTACAATTACAATTTACACACAGTTACACAAATAGTTCATACTTCAATTTGCATACAGTTCTATTTCTAGTTTTCTACATAAGTATGAAGTAACACACTGACACATACACAATTACACAATTACATTTGATTAGCAATAAAACAAAATATGTTTCTAACTTTCAATCATGTTTTCATGTCGCACATGTAGTGATTATATAATCACAAATCTTATTTCGCATATTATCAATTTTCTCATGCGAAATTCATCTACTCCATCATAGATCTGCAATAAAAACAAAAATATTTGTTAAAATAAATTCAACATAATTATTATCATGTATGAAACTATATGCAGTTAACTTACCCTTGATGGCATTGTCATACTCCTAAGAGCATCAACTATGTCAATCATGTAGCACATGATATAATACCCACATTGAATACTATCTCGTTTTTTAGGGCACTGAATAAATAAACAAATAGTAAACATTAGAATTTAGAATTGTAAATATGAAAAAAATTATATAACATATACTCATATAGGTTATAGCTTACCGGCTTCCACTGTAAAACCTTTGGATTTTGAAAATTGAGATTCCGATCCTTTGCCAAATCCTTCAATACACTTCATAAAATATTAAAAAAAGTAGTTTACAGCCGAATCCAAATTTCAAATAGGGAAAATACTAATTAATAAACTTACAGTGTAATGACATTTTTAAGATCGTCACGAATGTCCTTATTTAAAGGATCAAGCCAATAAATTGTATTGTTACTATATTCAATAATTGCCAACATCCAATGTACTCCGTGTAACAATTAACAAATAAAATTATTAATAAGTAATAACTAAATTAGAATAAAAAATAGCAATAATTATTGATACTTACTCTCTATGATATGACAAAAATAATAAAGAATCTGGTTGAAGTTGAGCAAGCCTTTTTTTAAATCTTGTGCTCGTGATTTAATACGCTCCTTGGCAAACTTATCATTAAAAACAAAAATAGATGTCGGATTATGAAAAGATACATTTCTTGTGTATCTAAACTTCTTTAATTGTGAATCTATGTACCTGTAAAAAACATGTAAATTCATAATTAATATATATATTAACTAAAAAGCTTAGGTATGTAATATTTGATAATCATTACTCACCCAATACAGAATAATATAATGTTAACTCTAATTTTTTTCATATTAAGAAAATCAAACAACTCTGAAACTTCAAAGTATGTACATGTTGATTCTTCAGTTCCAAATACATTTGGATGTAATACCAGAGTTATTATTTTTTCCCGTCTCTCCATCGTAGTAATAAAATTGGGTAACATGACAATGACATCATTTGCATTCTGTGGAATTAAAAATAATTAGTATTTCGGGCACAAATATATTACATAAAAATCAAAAATAATAATTATAAATTTATAATACTAATACCAAAGATGGTAAACGCACATGTGATGTTTCAGGCTGATGTGATGTTTCGGGCTGATGTGATGTTTCAGGCCCTTGTGAGGCTAATACAAGTGCCTGCTGACAAACCAAAAATAACAAGTTAACCATAAATAAAAGTATAAAGATAGCATGATATTTCATAAAAGTGTGAATAATTAAACATAAATACATAATAATACCTGAGACATGTTTTGAGATGTTTCAGTTCTAGCACCAAACATGCGCATAAGTTCATCAATTTGATTTTTCATGCTAGCCATCTCTACTTGATGCGCTTGTTGTTGTTGGTTGAGTTGGCTCTGAAAGACCTGCTCATGTTGTTGTTGTTGTTGTTGGTAGAGTTGGCTCACATAGGCTTGATTCTCTTGTTGTTGTTCTTGCCTCCATAACTCTTGTTGCTGACTCAATCTTTCTTGAACAATAGATTCCACATCTTCAATATGAGCTATTGTTCTCTCCTTCCGCTTATCATTCTTGAAAAAACTTGTAATAGTGGAAAACTTGCCACCAGCTCTTACTCTGCCCGGATGTTCCTTGCCTAAAACGGATGCAAGGATGTCATCTCTTCCCTGTGACACTGTTGCAGCAGATTGAGACTCTTGGCTCGAGACCTCATCTTAAGTGAAATCAATAAATATTAATGCAAATGGTGAAATGAAAATTTACAAATGATGAAATGATAATTTAAACATACAATTTTAGCTGTCAAGTCAGCTGCATCTTGACTAATGTATTCACCAGTCTTTCTTTTGTGATCGGCTTTCCACAGCTTCGCACGTGAAATTGGTGCATTTGCACATTGTTCAATCTTGACAATAAAATGCAAATAAATTATCATTTAAATTATTGTGAAAACAATTTTTTAAAACAAAAATACAAAATATATGAGAGAGAAGTAGAGAACTAAATATTAATATCATCCTTTTTTCTAATCCAGAATAACTCATTCTGGAAGTAGTATGAAACGACTTCTGTGCTTTGGCTTTCTCTGTATTAAGTTTACTTTTCTCCTACACAAATAAATATTTGTTAATACTTAGAGTATAATGCTTACAAAGTTAGTAGATGTTATAAAACATTGAGTTTATTAAGAACATATAACCATAGATTCCGGAGTGGTGCGATTGTCGACAAAAACTTTCCAATCTTCAGGAGCTATAAATTTATACTTGACATGAACATTGTAACGATGCTCCAAATAACATCCTTTACGTAATGGACATAACATTTGGATTTCCACGACCTCCAACTTCCACCCATGTTTTTCATCAATTCGCGACGAACACCATCAACATTATCAAAATAATCCTGAAAATAATAGATAATTGTTGCGGAACGCTTAGGGCTCTTGGTAGACCGGTTCACTTGAACCACCTTAGCTCGTGAGCGAACTAAGCGCACAAACAGTCAATTAGAGATTCGTTAATTGCACTGGTACTTTTTAGCGTGGAAAACCCGGAAAGGGTAAAAACCACGTGGTCGGAGCTGTGCCGACCAAATTCCACTATCTTCAGGGGGGTTACAAAGTGAGACTTAGAACTCGAGTGCGACAGGCCGCAACTCGTTACAGTAGTAGAGAGATAGAGAGATCCGAAGGCGACAGGCCGCCTCTTGGAAAAAACTAAGTCCTTTTCTCCTTCTGAGAAAAGTGGAGAACAAAAGTGAGCTGCTCCGGGGAACAAAAGTGAGCTGCTCCTGGGAACAAAAGTGAGCTGCTCCAGGGAACAAAAGTGAGCTGCTCCGGGGAACAAAAGTGAGCTGCTGCGTCGCCTTTCGGGGTGAAGGAAATCTTCAAGTCCGGAAAGGAAATCTTCAAGCTCCGAAAGAGAATTCCGCAAAAGTCTGCAAGGAGCTCTCCCAGGTCCAGAAGTCAAGGTCCCTTCAAATGAAGCCCCAAGGCCCTTTTTATAGCTTTGGCCGGGGGTAGTCTGGTAATCTTGTCGTTGGCAGTTTCCATAAATGCTTGGTGGACGAATCATATTTTCCGGTTTGGGGCACACGGATCGCCATTTTTCGTAAATGACCACCTTGCCCTTCAGGCAGCTTGAGCGGCTCGGGCAGTTCGGGCAGCTCTGTTGGAGGCGAAAAAGGCGACTGGCCGTTCCTGAAAAGTGAGATACCTGAAAGACAAAATGTGAGACGCCTGAAAGACAAAATGTGAGAAGTCAGGAAGACAGAAAGTGAGAAGTCAGAAAGACAGAAATGAGAAGTCAGAAAGACGGAAAGTGAGAAGTGCGCGCTCAGAAGCGTTCTGAGCGCGCAACGAGCGAGGGAGCGCTCTGAGCGTGTAATGAGCACGTGGGCGTTCTGAGCGAACGGAGAGGCGTTCTGAGCGCGAGAGCATTCTGAGCGAACGGAGAGGCGATTGGTCGCGATCCGAGAAGGAAAACGGGGTCCGTCGTTCTGGGCGAGGAGCTCGCCCGAAAAGGCGCCCCGTGAGTCCCCCTGTTAGAAAGGGGGGAAGGAGGGGGAGGAAACGGTCACCCTCCCCCGCAGAGAGGGAAGGCGAACGGGACGCATTCCCGGGAGACGCGGCCAGGCCGCACCCAAGGGGGGTGCGGCAAGCCACACCAAAGGGGGGGTGCGGCCAGGCCGCACCCCACCCGAGGGGGGTGCGGCCGGGCCGCACCCCTCCAAAGGGGGGTGCGGCAAGGCCGCACCCCACCCGAGGGGGGTGCGGCCAGGCCGCACCCCACCCGAGGGGGGGTGCGGTCGGGCCGCACCCCACCCAAGGGGGGTGCGGCAAGGCCGCACCCCACCCCTAGGGGGTGCGGCAAGGCCGCACCCCACCCGAGGGGGGTGCGGCCGGGCCACACCGCAAGGGGGGTGCGGCCAGGCCGCACCCCACCCGAGGGGGGTGCGACCGGGCCGCACCCCACCCGAGGGGGGTGCGACCGGGCCGCACCCCATGGGGGTGCGGCGGCGAGGCCGCACCCCGGGTTCGGCCGCACCCCTTGCGGGCGTGTGGCTCGGCCGCACCCCGTGAGGTGGCGCGGTTGCGCGGGACGACTTCAAGATGGAGGGCGGTCCCGTTGCCATTCTCGGCGTGGCTCCGTATGGCAACTCTGGCTTTATTTCCCTGGATCCCCTGCCAAACTGGTGGGGGGAGCGCTTTTGGAAATATCTGCTGTCATTGCGGCTTATAAATAAGAGTCCGTTATACGAGCCCCCATCAACAATATTATTAATAAATAACTAAAAAAACATAGTTATCTAATCACTAATAACAAAATTATGTACATTTACTTCTTCTCATATTCGATCTTTAATTTCTTTATCAACTTCCTTCCATCTAACACATGTAATTGGAACATAAATCCTCACAAGAAAACCAATTAGACTCATCAATTTATTAGACTCAGGCCCGAGAATAATGTGGCAATCATCATTAACAGAAATAAAAAGTTTCTTCCCCTCTGCTCTAAGCTTATTCAATCCCATCATTTTAGTGAAGCCTCTTGTTGACTTTGATGAGGATCATTTATCAGTCATTTTCCTGTAATAAGAAAACCCTAAAAAAACCTAAACCATCCAAAAAACCTAAACAAAATTCATAGAAAAGTACAAAACTACAATGATATTGAGGTAATACCATTCTACCACATATTAAGTCAATCACACATATAAATAAAGAACTTTAGAAGCAGTAGGAACTAGGAATTAGGAAAATATGAAATGATCATTCAACTTAGAAATTATACCATTCAACTTAGAAATTATATCATTCAACTTAGAAATTATAAAGGCAAGAAAAAATAAACGTAAAAATGAACCAGTGGAAGATGTCGACTTGTCGAGGAGAAATCACCTTTAGGGTTTTCACACAGAGCAACAACGATCCAGCGACGGTAAAAAGTAAAAAGTCAAGGTAAATTCTATTATTTATATCTCTCTTAGACAGCAGTTTATATATAAACCGCTATCTATTGTACACAGAATGTTACAATAGACAACAGTTTATATATAAACCGCTGTCTATTGTACACAGAATGTTACAATATAAACCGCTGTCTATTGTACACGAAATATTACAATAGACGTATAGACATCGATTTATATATAAACCGCTGTCTATACCTCTAATTTTTTAAAAAAAATAAGGCGGCCTTCACCTTGTTTTCAATTGGCCGACTGGACGCCTAGGCGTCGCCTAGGCGACGCCATGATAAGAATGGTATGTACATAACCTTCAGGTTATGCCATGTAGATCTTTTCATTAGCTCTCCATTTAAGAAGGTTATTTTCACATCTATCTGATGAACTATAAAGTTCTCGATATAAGCTAAGGCTAGAAGAATCCTTATAGTGGATAGGTGATAGACAAGTGAATAGACATCAAAGTAGTCAATTCCCCCTATTGTTTATAACCCTTAGCGACTAGTCGTGCTTTGTATCTGGCTATAAACCCATCATTATGCAATTTCTTTTTAATACCCACTTGCATCCCATGACTTTAGCTCCTTTCGGTAGGTCCACTAGATGCAGGTATTGTTTTGTAGCAGAGAGTTCATCACATCATCGATAGCTTCTGCCCACATTGACGCATCTCTCGATCTCATCGCTTCCTGATAGGAGAATGGATCATCCTCTAAGTGGTAGGTAACGAAATTCTCATCAAAATCCTTAGGGATTCTATCTCTTGTAGATACTCTAAGAGGAACAGGTTCGACCTATATAGGTTGGGGAGCAGTGCTAGAGGAGCCAGCTTCATGTTCTACAGTAGATCCATGGACGGTTAAGCCATGATCTTTGATAAATTTATGTTCAAAGAAGATAGCTTCTCTAGACTCTATCACTGAATTAGTGGATAGATCTAGAAACCGGTCAGTTGCACTATCTTCTGCACTACCTAGATAGACACAGGTTGTCGTTCTAGGCCCCACCTTAGGTCTTTTAAGGTCTTGTATGCACATATAGGCGATACATCCCTAAGTCTTAAGAGTGTCATATCTATAAGGATGACCGTGCCATAACTCATACGGAGTAGAACTGAGCTTTGAGTGAGGCACTCTATTCAGAATGTGATTCGTAGTAAGGACTGCTTCCCCCAGGAGGAATTAGGCATGCCAGCAGTCAGGAGCATAGAATTCAACATCTCTGTCAAAGTTCTATTCTTATGCTCAACAACGTCATTTGATTGAGGTGAGTAAGGAGTTGTAGTCTCAAGGATTATGCCCTCAGAGGCACAAAACTCCCTAAACCCAGGTGCAGTGTATTCTCCTCCTCGATCATTTCTAAATCTTTTAATCTATAAAATTAACTGGTTTTCTACCAGAGATTTGAAGATCCTAAAGGTCTCGAATGTCTCGTCTTTCGATTTCAATAGGTAGACATGACAAAATCTGGAGAAATCATCGATGAAGGTAATCAGATACTTCCTTCCCCCTCTAGTGGCATGACTACGAAAGTCACAGAGGTCGATATGAATCAATTCCAGAAGTTATGTGCTCCTAGAAACGGTCTTGTAAGGGTGTCTAGTTATTTTGGTCTGGACACAAACCTCGCACCATCAAATCTCATAGAAAAATCTAACGAAATATTGTGACTCTTAGCTAGATCGCGCATCTTCTTATCGTGAATGTATCCAAGTCTATTGTGAAGTATCTTTGGATCTATCAGAGACGGACTCACTTGATTTATGCACTCATTTTCTAGGCTAAGTCTATACATTCCATTGATTAGGTAAGCGCAACTAAAATAATGTGAATTAACAGTTAGTGTTATTCTACCGCTTATGGTTGGATCTGTAGGCGCCCTTAGAGGGGGTGGGGGGGGGGGGGGGGGGGGAGGGGGCGAATACGTGTTATAAAAACTTTTATTATATTTTCATACACTTGAAAAGTAAGTGGATTAAAATAGTGATTTTGAATAAAGATCTAAATTATTTTATAATGAAAGAGAGTATAATAAATAATTTAGTGAAATAAAAATCAAATCAATTTTATTACACAAAGAGAGACATGATTATTATTGATAAAATTGATTACAAAGATAGATTTCTATAATGCTAGAAATCGAAGGCGAAAAGTAAAATCCCTTTTATTTTCTACCCCGGCTCGTATCCCCACGAATCGGTGGCTTTAGCCTATCCTTCCCCGGATACGACCTCAAGCCGCTCTAGCCAATCCTTCCCCGGATATGGCATCGAGCACCCCTAGATCTACACCCTAGACCTAGTCGTCAACACAAGACGAATTTCTGTCCTAAGTCGCCATCACGAGACGAATTTACTACACAATTTAAAAGAGATTGATAAATGAAATAACAACAACAATATAAAAACTCCCTCTATGGATCTCTTGGAGAAGTAGACGAAGACCCGCAGAGTATGATCGTAGTCGATGCGGTCTTTTGTCACGGTGATGAAGCGTGTGTTGAAATCTTCTCCAATGATCTCCTTAAGCCTTCATGGATTTGTGGGAGTCTCTCTCCGAATCTTCCTCTCTATACTGTGACACGAAGCTCTGGAATTTAGGATCATGAGAGGATGAAGAAGACGGATCTAAGGGGTCTTTTTTATAGCCTTGGAGCTAGCGTCTGCGTTATCGCTACCGCCGACGCTATCCCGGTTTAGGAAATATTCTCCGCGTGAGAATCTTTCATTTTAAGCAAACCGGCCGCCTTCCTCTTGTGCTTTGCGCTACCTCCTGCGCTAGTAGATACCGCCCGCGCTAGCTGCTACTGCCTGCGTTAGCTGCTATCGCCTAGTGCTAACACCTTCTATAACTGCTCTCGAAATTTTCTCTAATCAGAGCTAGCATCGGCACTAGCGCTAGCGCCGGCTCTAGTGGGCATGTTGGAATTTTGGCTTCAAATTTGTGCGCAACCTTCTTATGTTATCCTTGAGTCATGTGGATTTGTTTTCCTGCACACTTAAACACACAAGATCAAATACACATAGGATTTGTTATTCTCAAACCTAGGAGATGCGGAAGACCATGTTCCAATAATTTAAGCCTTTTTTGTGGGGCTGAAAACCTAATGAAAAAAATTTAGACAAAACAAACCTTTCGGTTCGTGTGGACTTAGGGCTGTGATTGCCCACCTCCTTCTTCGCTAGGCGTGACACCAACAACCCCGATCCCTCCTCCGCCTAGCGCGACACCAGCGACCACGCCCCTCCTCTCCTCTCGGCGACCCCTGCTCTCCGGTGGAAGATCGTTCGCTGGGCTTTGCTTGGGTGAGATCCGGTCTTAGTTCCCCCATCAGGCCTGGCGAGGTTATCAACCCGGCGAACAGAGCTCGTCTCCGGCGTGTTCAGAGCCTCCGCGGTCGGTGGAGGTGATATTCCCCTAGCACCCGACGCTATCCGTGTTAAAATTTTTAATAAGCGGAAAAACGGGAACCAGGTCGTAGGAACACTCCAACCATACCAAGCACCAGAAACCAGAAACAATGAAGGAACAAGAGAAATCTTGTATCAACTATCTTTTGTACATTTCGATACATACATTGTGAGACTTGATTCTTTCAGTACACACAATGATGAGGAGAGAAGAAAACTAACTACAAGAAGCTGGCGGTCACAAAGAAACAAACCGCCAAACCGCCCGACTAACAAAGGAGTCTCCGCAAACCACCAAGTCGACAAGCTGACCGCGCGACTAACCGCGAAATCACCAACCCGCAACTCAACACGCGGACTGCCCATTATTCCAATGCTCACTCTGTTCGCCCAAGCAAGGCCGCCTGATCGCAGTCACTTGGCCGCTCCTAACCGCGAACAAGCTGCTGAAGAACTGAACAGAAGTAACAGACCGGCAAAGGCAAACCGCCTAATCGCCGTGGTCTGAACCTTATTGAAAGCTGGAAACGAGCTGAAGAGAACCTGCCTTGTCGCTAACCGCGGCCTCCTGCTGCTACCTTCCACAGACTGCTACCGACTTATCCGCTGCGGTCTCCTCTGATCAAATCAGAACCACAAGCAAGCCGCACAACCTGCGAACACAGCAAAGGTAAGCCTCAAACCGCGCGAACATAAAAGTCTATCCGCACCACAAACTCGCGAGCTCTCACTTACTGTTCACTTCTTATTCTTAGCTCCGGTGGATGTCCTATTTATAGTAGAGGTGAGGAGTGCGGTCACCGCCTATGCGATAGGAAAACCACCCACAAACAACAGCGGGTAGCAAAAAACTCGCGCGGCTTGCTGAGTTAACCCTGCAGAACAGTTCGCCGACTTAAGAACAAGCCGCACGGACTACTTGCATAACTCCAGCAATACCAGCAGACACCTGCCAGCCCGCGAGCAAAAAACTGGCCAGAGAACTAACACCTGGATGTAACCGCGAATGCTAACCGCCCGGTTACAAACAGATAGCTGAGCCCAGGTGGTTTGAGAACCAAGGTCACATGCCACTGGCTAACCGCTAGTTCATAGCGGGAAGACAACCCGCGCGGTCTTCATGTTAGACCGTCCGACCTCCGCGGTTTGACAGACCGCCCGATTTGATGCTCAGACCGCCCGACCTCCACTTACACTTCAAAAATTCAACAATCCGCACCTTGTTTTTTTTCTGGATTGGATCCGGTTGGGTAATGCTCTCTCCCCTCCCCTCTTGTGTGATTCGTCTATGTTGTTTGTTTATTTCCTGTTCTTGCGTGGATGAATGGTCTAGTGTTGACCAGGAAATAGCGAACGAATCAGAGCTAGAATTGCTCGTCGCCGCTCTCCCACCAATCGGTCGGAAGGGTTTTACACTCGGTAGTTAATTTCGTTGGAAATTTTCCATACTCAGAAGGAATCTCTACGTCTAATATTGTGACCGCCAACTCACCGTTAGGAATTTGATATCGCATGTTGTAGTGAAGCGCCACAGTAGACTCGCTGGGTGCATGCTAAGTGTTTGAGCAATTGCTTGAGCATGCTAAGTGTTTGAGCAATTGCTTCGATCACACGTGCGAGGTAATTGTGCACAAGTCTTAAGCTTGCTACATCAATATTTGATTCCAAAAATTTGGAACCAAACCAAACCGTGAAAATCATTGCAACCGAACCAAACTGAATGATTTGATTTAGTTTTGACGATTTAAAAAACATTATTTGCACACTTGTATCATGATGTTTATCACAAGATTTGCACGATTAATCCCAAAATAAGATACATCCACTATTAGAAAATTGACTTTTAGCCAGAGCAAATTACCGTGGCTAAAAGTCCAAAATCATGATAAAAGACTTTTAGCCACGGCCTGCCTTGACAAATGGGCGTGAGCAATACGAGCGTGGAAAAAAAATATTTGACATGCTCTTTCTGTGGCAAATACCCTTTTTCTATGACTTTTAGCCACGATTTTAGACTTTTAGCCACGATAATTTGACTATTTGCCACGACAAATGGCTGTGGGCAATACGAGCATGGCTAAAAGTCAATTTTCTAGTAGTGATCCCTGGGCACTAGCAGCACGTTGCACTATCTGTTCTTTAAACGACGACAAAATGAGCGATTTTGGAGGGAGCAACGTCGAATAATGGAACATGAGCAGTCCAGGCAACCTGTACTCAGGCATTAATCTTGTAGTACTCTCCGTATCGAGTTATTTGCTTCTGATTATGTTAACCACATCTTTTTTATTTATAGATAACCCGGATGAGGTTATAAGTCGTGCGACCTCTTGGCTAGCCTTCCTCCATTACTCCCGCCGGCGCCAAGTCTTCAAACAAACCTGAACACCGGAGAGAGGAGCTGGATGACATCCAGGGCCTCCTGAATATTTTTAAGGAAATAGTGAAGGAACTTGAAAGTCAGTCGGAGGCCGCGCGAGCTGCGCTGGAGGTCGAGAAGAAGGAACGAGTGGAAAAAGAGAAGATGTTGATGGAGCAAAACGCTGCCCTGACTGCGCGGCTTGATAAAGTGAAGAAGGTGAATCTGAAGCTCGAAGATGACTACAAATATTATCGAGGAAAGTATCTTCATCGGACTAGGGAAGTCGGCGAAAGTCGGCGACCCACAAGCACAAGTGATGAGGGGTTGCGGACGTCAAGCCGCCAGGTTGTTGGGGAGACCTCAAATCCCCCACCGGTCAGGGCGGCTGATCCGATAGCTGCTATTGAAGAGACCGGCTCGATACTACCTACTCGTACGATTCCTGTCGTGTGGGTAGAACGAGATGCCGCGCGGCTTCATAGTACACACCACCAACTTCACCTTAGTGTTAGTCAGACGTACTCACTTCTCATTCAGACCGGTGATCAGGTCACGCGCCTTAACCAGGATGTTTCTTCCTCCGGGCACCGCTAGTCGTGAGCGATTTTGATTTGAAGACAATGTCCAGATATTTTTTTTGCCAAAACACAAATACAAAAAAATGTATTTACGTGATTTACTCATATGTAGTAGTGTAACGGTTCGGTTTGCCTGATTTTTAAGTAAAATTGTAAACCGAACCATCCATATTTGATGGAGCCGACCCACCGTCACTCGACGTACGTGGCGGCGCACCCGGACAACCTTAGGCCCAACACGAGGAGGTCCTACTGTGCGATGCTCCGCCAAAGCGTATTTTCGTGTTGAACACTTTTCCTAAAAATGCATGTAAAAAGCGTATTTTCAAAAGGCGCGTAATAACTCATAGAAATTGGTTTGCCAATAGCCAATTCTGGTTTGCCTTTAACACCACCCTTTTTTTGTGGGGCAGAAAACCTAATGAATTTTTTTTTTAGACAAAACAAACCTTTCGGTTCGTGTGGACTTAGGGCCACGATCGCCCACCTCCTTCGCTCGGCGTGACACCGACAACCCCGATCCCTCCTCCGCCTGACGCGACACCAACGACCACTTCCTCCTCTCCTCTCGGCGACCCCTGCTCTCCGGTGGAAGATCATTCGCTCGGCTTGCTTGGGCAAGATCCGGTCGTAGTTCCCCCATCAGGCCCGGCGAACAGAGCTCGTCTCCAAAGTGTTCAAAGCCACCGTGGTCGGTGGAGGTGATATTCCTCTAGCGCCCGACGCTATCCGCGCCTTGTTTTTTTTTTCTGGATTGGATCCGGTTGGGTAATGCTCTCTCCCCTCCCCTCTTGTGTGATTCGTCTACGTTGTTGTTTATTTCCTGTTCTTGCGTGTGGATGAATGGTCTAGTGTTGACCAGGAAATAGCGAACGAATCAGAGCTAGAATTGCTCGTCACCGCTCTCCCACCAATTGGTCGGAAGGGTTTCACACTCGGTAGTAATTTCGTTGGGAATTTTTTCATACTCGGAAGGAATCTCTACGTCTAATATAGTGACCGTCAACTCACCGTTAGGAATTTTGTATTGCATGTGGTAGTGAAGCGCCATAGTAGACTCATTGGGTGCATGATAAGGCTCTGTTTGGTTGGGCTGTTGCTGATGGAAAGCAGCTGATAGGAACAATGCTGATAGGAAAAGTGCTGATTCTGAAAAACGAAGTTTTGTTAAAAAATTATTTGTGTGAAATGAAGTTTGCAAAATAATTGGAATAGTTGAGTTTGTAAAACGGAGTTTTGAAAAAAATGTTTGGAAACAAAACAGAGTTTTGAGCGAATTTTTTTCCCATAACATAATTACCAACCACAAAATATATGAAAGAAATATGTTTTCTCCATAATATAATATCAAACACAAAAAATAATATTTACTTGAACCAGTTACCCCCGACATCTCGGTCTACGATCTTGATTCATACAATTGATCCGCTATAATATCACGTAGCGTGATCATCTCCTCTAGACCACCTGCGGTGTCAGAGCATGTATCTTGCCGCCCTTGTGTGGCCACTCCATTTTCACACAAGACAGAAATTATTCATAATACCACCTACTACACACACACACACACCAACACACACACATACACACCAAGACAAATACACAAACACACACCAAACATACATTGTAACGTCCCAAGGCCCTGGACTTACCATCGGGACAACGTGCCTGTGAGTTGCAACTCAATTGGTGATGAGAAGTGAAGGAACTATATAGTTAAGCGTGCTCGGGCTGGAGTAGTACTGGGATGGGTGACCTCCTGGGAAGGCCCCGTAGAGGCGCTTAACTGGATCACTTCTCACCAAAGGGAGGCTGTGGCCACCAACAACCCGCCTGTGGGCTGGAGAGGGGTTGAGGTGCTTGGGCTACAGCCCGGTAACGGTCGCTAGGCGAGGCTGTCGGTGGACATTATCTTGATGATAAGTCCAGGGCCTTGGAATGTTACATATATACACACAAAATAACACACACACACATACACAATAAAAAACACACACAGACATATACACACAATAAAAACACACAATACACACAATAAAAACACACAATACACACAAACATAACTACACATACACACAAAATAACACAAACACACACACACCTACATACACACAAACACAAACACAAACACATAGACATATACACACAATAAAAAAAATAAAGACACACACATACACATATACACACAATAAAAACACACAATACACACAAACACAACTACACACACATACATCTACATACACACACACACACACACCTACACACACGTACACACAATAAAAAATAAAGAGACACACACATACACATATACACACATACACACAATAAACACACACAACTACACAACACATACACATACACAATAAAAAAAACACAGACAAACAAACATATAAATATACAAATACACAATAAAAATAAACTAGACACATACACACACATACACACAATAAAAATAAACAAACACACACAATAAAAATAAACAAACACACACATGCACATAAATTTGTGAAAAAATATGTGAAAAACAAATATACCTCACAACACAAAAATCCGAGACAACAAATATGAACAAATCAAGAGAAACAGCTCCTGAAAATCTGAACAAAAATATGAACTTCACAAAACTCTGAAAGGCCACAAGATGAACTTCACAAAAATTTGAACAAAAATCTATGAAATGTTGAGGTATATTTAACTATCGGGTTAACAGATACTTAGCGGTAGGTTAGGACCCGTTAGGGATCCACGCACCCGCCGAGGAATTAGGGTTTGCCTATAAATACCCTGCTAGGGGTAACGAGTAGAGTGTTCCAAACTAGACACTCACGCGGGGTCTTCGAGCACCATTCTAACATTCTCGAAGTCCCACTCGTCCCGTGCGTTTTTTTCCCCGTAACCGCTCCTGTGCACAATTTCTGTCGAGTGCAAGGAGAAGAATCGTTTGGCAATTCTTCGTCGTGGCCGACGCCGCCTGAAGAGTCCCGTAACCGCTCTTCCCGATCCATGTTCGCGCCCTTCTCGCCGATCCCTGTCGTCGACCCGAAGGAGGAGTTCTTCAAGCAGTCTTCCTCTCTGCCCGTTCGCGATTTCTGTCACGATCTCGACATCGATCGACGGTTTAGGGCAGAGCCGCCGCCCGTTCGCGATTCCTGTCGCCGCCTGGAAGCCTTCCGTTCTCGATCGATACGTCGTTCTTCCTCTCGTCTGGCCGCCGACTGGAAGCCTTCCGTTTTCTCGTGCGCTGGTTTCGTCGCTGCAAAAGAGGAAGAGACTCAGTCTCAGCGGTTGGCCGTCTCAGCGGTAGGCCGTCTCAGCGGTTGGCCGTCTCACCGGTTGGCCGTCTCAGCGGTTGGCTCAGTCTCAGCGGTTGGACCGTCTCAGCGTTTGGCTCGTCTCAGCGGTTGGATCCTCATCTCAGCGGTTGGATCCTCGTCTCAGCGGCTGCCTACTCGCGGTTCTCCACTATCGTCGCTCCCTCTCATGCGATCTCAGTCGCTGCCATTGACTGTGAAGAGGCGCCGCTGTCGCCACCATGAAACGACGTCGTTGCTGTCGTTACACAGTTGTCCGCTATCGTTTTTCCGACATCACTATCGGAATTCCGACAGTGTTCAGTACTTTGGGGTGATCCAGTTTCGGCTCTTTTGGTTCCTGGCCGTTGTTGTCTGCGTGGATCTGGTCTTCGATGATTTTGTTCAGCCGGAGAAGAGGAGCACAACAATTTTTCTGGATTGGATCCGAAGATTCCTCGCATCCACGCATTTTCAGGTGTTCTCTTTCTAGTTTTCTGCTCGTAATTAGTTTGCTAGTGGAATTCAAGTTTTTTGGCAAGAGACACACGATGTCGAAGGGCTCTACTCCTGTTCCGATGATAAAATTGGAGAAATTCTCCAATTCCGAGTTCTGTGCTTGGAAGAGGAACACTCAGTTTGGCGTGAAGTACCTGAACGTGTTCTACACCATTCAGACTGTACGTGCTGAGGTTCTTGGGACAGCTGGAGAGACCCAGTGGGTGGTCGATGAAGATTTCTGTCGCGACTACTTGTTGAACTGCCTTTCCAACAGTCTTGCTGAGACGTACAGCAAAATGAAGACCGTCAAAGAAATCTGGGATGCTCTGGAGGAGCAGTTCAAGGAAGAGGGAAATATGTCCAAGACACACATCGTGGACAAGTTTATGGCTTTCACCTTCACTGAGGAAAGGGAAATCCTACCACAGGTCGCCGATTTTGAGAATCTGGTGGACAAGCTGAATAGTGAGAACATCCCACTGCCAGATGGTTTTGTTGCAGGAGCTATTATATTCAAGCTCCCGTTGGCGTGGTACTCCATTAAAACGGAGATGTATCGGAAGAAAACGCAGGTCAGTCTTAAAGACCTCAAGCGCTTCATTTGTATTTAGTATGAGAACAAGACTAGACACGCTAGGGAGACTATTAACAAGTAGTCCTCTGCTGCCAAAATGGTCACGCATCCTAAGCGGAAGTTTAAGCCCGGCAAGACTAGACCGTTACCCAGTGCACCCGCAGTTGTGTACACGAGCAAGAAGGTGAAGAAATTCAAAGGCAAGTGCTACAATTGTAACATGTGGGGTCACTGTGCTTCCGAGTGCAAGCAGCCCAAGAGAGGAGATCCTAGTACACTGAAGCCTGATAATAGGGCCAATATGGTCCATCAGACTGCGCCCACCGACTTTGTTTCCATGGTCGGTAACGGACAGGCCAGTACAGAGTGGTGGCTAGACTCAAGTGCTACATATCATGTCTGCAACAATTCTGCGCTTCTGGAGGATGTTACTGCAGTCCGAGAGACTGTTACTGTTGTTGATGGAGGAGTTTCTGACGTGCTGAGAGTCGGCAATGCTACATTGACGCTCTCCTCAGGTAAAACTCTTTGAAAAATGTTAAATTTATACCATCATTAGCTGCTAATTTAATTTCAATTAGTTTGTTATGCGATGCGGGTATGTCATTTAACATTAGTGGTGGTCGAGTAACGCTAATGGTCCACTCGCACTACTTTGGTTGTGCGTATGTTGTCAACGGAATGTTTAGGTTGAGTCTAGCAAACGAAGTAGTAAATCAAGTTATTTCTAATTTGATCGATCCTAAGACTTTACATGCTAGACTAGGACACGTCAATTATAGAAAACTACTCCTGCTAGCTAGAACTCACAACATCCCTTTAGACACAAAAATCAGATTTGACAAATATGAAATCTGTGCTCAAACTAAGATAACTAGAGCACCTTTTAGTCAAGTTTCTAGGAGCACACATTTGCTAGAGTTAATACACTCCGACATATGTGACTACAAAAGTTTTGTCACACGCGGAGGTCGGAAGTATCTGATAACTTTTATCGACGACTACTCTAGATTCAGTCACATTTACCTACTTAAATCCAAAGATGAAGCTTTTGAAAAATTTCGTATATTCAAAACTAGGGTTGAAAATCAACTTGACATGAAAATCAAACGGCTAAGGAGTGATAGAGGAGGAGAATACGTCTCCGGGGAGTTCAGAGATTTTCTTGCCAGCCATGGCATCATCCCTGAAACGCCTGCTCCTTATTCCCCCAATCCAACGGTATTGCTGAGCGGAAAAATAGGACTTTAACAGAAATGTTAAATTCTATGCTGTTGCCTGCTGGCATGCATGCAGCCTACTAGGGTGAAGCTGCCCTCACGTCTAATCACATTCTTAATAAAGTTCCACATGCCAAGTTGACTAAGACACCCTATGAGCTTTGGTTTAAGAGACCTCCTAGATTTGACAATCTTAAGACCTGGGGATGTATCGCTTATGTTAGGATACCTGACCTTATAAGAGCTAAGATTGGACCTAGGACAAATACGTGTATCTACCTAGGATGTGCAGAGCATAGTGCTGCAGACAGATTTCTAGATCTATCAACCAACACTGTAATCGAATCTAGAGACGCTGTCTTCTTTGAGGATAAGTTCCTTAAGGATAAGAACCTGACGCTTCCAGGTCTGTCATCCACTAGCCTTGAGCCTCCTGCTGAGCCAAGTCAACGTAACTCTGACACTGAGCCTGTAGACATGAGTGGTTTAGATACCAGAAGGCTATCTAGTAGAGAGAAAATGCCTAAAAACTTCGGTACAGACTTCGTGACTTACCAAGTTGAAGTTGATCCATCCACCTATAAGGATGCGATGCGATCTCGAGACTCTCTATTATGGAAAGAAGCCATCAATAAAGAGTTAAACTCTCTCATGCAGAACAACACGTGGACATTGGTTGACTTGCCCAAAGGGGCTAAGACCATTGGAAACAAATGGGTTCTGAAGAAGAAGCTTAATCTTGATGGGAGTATTGCCAAATACAAAGCACGTCTAATTGCAAAAGGCTTCACTCAAGTGAGTGGAATAGACTACTTTGATATATACTCACCTGTTTGTCACTATGCGACAATTATGATACTTCTCGCTATAGCATCTATTAAACACTTTACAGTTCATCAGATGGAGGTCAAGACTGCATTTCTTAATGGAGATCTGACCGAAGAGATCTACATGCACCAACCTGAAGGGTTTGTGGTAGAAGGTCTAGAAAATAAGGTCTGTAAGTTGATTAAGCCGCTATACGGATTGAAGCAAACACCTAAATTATGGCACGAAAAATTTGACACTTGTGTTAAAGCCTTGGGTTTTAAATCCATCTTTTCAGATAAATGTCTGTACGTTCGTACAAGTTCAAATAAAGTTGCAATTATATGCTTGTATGTTGATGACATGCTAATTCTAGGCACTGATCAGTCTGAGGTGAAAGACGTGAAAGCTACCTTGACGACACAATTTAGCATGACTGACTTAGGCGTGGTGAAAACCATCCTAGGAATGGAAGTGGACTTCACTGACAAGGGTATTACCCTCAGTCAGAGTCACTATATTAGAAATCTACTTGAGAAGTGAGGTTACATTAATAGCAAATGTAGTGAGACTCTATACGATTATAATAATATACTGAAACCGAATGAAGGTTCATCTATTAGACAGTTGGATTACTCCAAACTCATAGGTAGTCTCATGTATGCTACAACCTGCACTAGACCTGACATAGCCTTTACGGTCGGCATGTTAAGTAGATTTATGAGTAACCCTGGGCATGACCACTGGAATGCCTTAGAAAGGCTTATGCGATACTTAAAGCACATTGAAAAGTATGCTTTATGTTACAGTGGACATCCTCCTGTACTTGAGGGGTATTCTGACGCCTCATGGTGTTCAGAAATTGCTGACAATAGATCCACTAGCGGTTTTGTATTTACCCTGGGAGGAGCAGCAGTAGGAGCAGCAGTAGCTTAGAAGTCAAAGAGGCAGTCGTGCATTGCACTCTCCTCTATCGAATCAGAACTCTATGCCCTCGCTTCAGCAGGAGAAGAAGCTGAGTGGATACGAGATCTGATCATCGACATTCCAATGACGAGTCTAAAAATGAGATTTATTTCGCTATATTGTGACAATCAAGTCACAAAGACCATTGCAACAAATACGTTGTTCAATGGAATGCGAAGGCAACTAAAGATGAAACAGGCCTGGTTGACCCATCTCACCAGTTAGGGGATAATCTCCCTATTGGACGTGAGATCGAAGGATAATGTAGCATATGTCTTTACCAAGGGCTTATGTAAGGTTCTAACACATAAAACATCGGGGGAGATGGGATTAAGGTTCATTTAGTATGACTTAATACCCTGCTTATGTTTTAAATCTTAGAACCGTAGTCTGCTTACATTCGAGCATCTAGAGTGAGCACACGGAAGTATTCCAGATGCTATCTGATGAAAGCCAGAGATGGATAGTTGCCAGTCATTCCAAACTTGATGACTTACGCAATTATTTTTAATTCAAAGGCTGATTTGGGTATCATTCCAAAAACGAATACTGAAGTTGCTGATATGTGTCCTGATTTTATGATCATTACTTATATCATTCCAAACTTGATGATATATTGGTCACAACTTGTTGTATCATTCCAAACTTGATGATATAATACAATTGTGAAACGTTTGGTAATAATCTTAATTATCGAAGGAACATGGTTTGATTCTTTGAAATCAATTGTTTAATTTTGTGTAAATTGGATAGAGATGCTGATATGTGATTCTTTTCTTCCTGGTTAGAGTATTATGTTCTTTTACTGCTAGAACTATTCACTTTACTCTTGATTTGCAAATGTTAGAATTCATAGAGATTTGTCTCATGACATTCTTATTGTGTCTGTTTGCAGATCACATGGAGATTGGAGGAGAGAAAGTTGATTTCGACCCAGATGATGATCTATTGTTTGCATAGATCACTGTTCATTTATATGTTCTTTGAGTTTTTTCCAGCTTTGCTTACTATTTCTTGTTTGGAGCCTTGTGTTTGAGTTTAGATATTGTGTATTCTAAAACTCATATTTATGTTTTCTGGAAAACTCATGTTATGTCGCTATTAACTCTTGTTTAAAGTAATCTGTGATGTGACCCCCAATATTTACAATATAGGAGGAGAATGTTGAGGTATATTTAACTATCGGGTTAACGAATACTTAGCGGTAGGTTAGGACCCGTTAGGGATCCACGTACCCGCCGGGGAATTAGGGTTTGCATATATATATATATATATACCCTGCTAGGGGCAACGAGTAGAGTGTTCCAAACTAGACACTCACGCGGATGCTTCGAGCACCATTCTAACATGAAAAGGGGGAAACTAGAGGAGGAAGAAATATACCTCACAGCACTGTTAAAGCTTGACGTCGGAACAAGGTACTATCGGCAAGAATCAAAGAGCAGGGTTTCACCGTCGTAGAGGCTGTCGGAATGGAGCGAGATGCTGGGAGATGAAGAACGGAGAAAACAACAGGGTTTCTCGCCGTCGTCGGCAACGAGGGACGGAACGAAAGAGGCGCGGCTGCTCGCGAAATCGGGAGGGGAGGGGGGACCGGGAGCTGCTCGTGAAATCGGGAGGGGAGAGGGGATCAGGAGCTACTCGCGATATCAGGTAGGGTTCTGGAAGAGGCGCGGCAGCAGTTCAACGCAACAAAAAGACGCGGACGAGGCATTCAGGAAAAAGAGGATTTTAATAAACATCGGTTTGAACAAAAGTCGAACCAAATGCCGCTTATAACAAAAAGGGCGGTGCATCCTATTAGATTTGAAGTGAGCTAGCGCCAGCGCTAGCACCGACGTTAGCTCCTTCTCGCTACCCCCCTTGTTTTGCCTATAAATAGAGGGGTACCCCCCTAAAGAGGATACATTCTGAAAGTGGCGAGTATCCTCTACTTTGAGCGAGTTAGAGATACCAGAGAGCTTCCAGGCGAGCATCAAACTTGCAGTAAGTTCGGCAGAAGAGTTTCCTACTCGCGAGATAGCGCCGACGATAGTGGATAGCGCCTGCGTTAGCGAGAAGAGAAGGAAGGAGCGAGTACCTACTTCGGAGATAGCGCCCGACGCTAGTGGCTAGCGCGCGCGGTAGCGAGAAGTGGAGGAAGCGAAGCGCGACGAGCGTGCGAGTAGCTTGGAGTGCGAGCAGTGAGCTTGCGAGTTGGAGAGCTAACGCTGGGCGCTAGCGTTAATGCCGGCGGTAGCGAGGAGCGAGTATCACCTGCGCGGTGTGCTCCGGAGAAGAAGCGGACCTTGTCCGTGACCAAGTTCTTACCTACTATTGGCTGTTGTGATTCAAGTTGGATGCAACTTGTATTCAGCCTTGTTCATTTGTAACTAGCTGTCAGAGTTATTATTGTGAAAGCTTGTGTTCATCTATTGGTGCCCTTATTCTCTTGCTGGTTGACGTATTCTTCCGACTACAAAATATTTCACATGATATCAGAGGGATAGTGGGAACAAGGACTGAGCAACCAAGATGGACGGCGGAGGAGGGTATGCTAGGGGACTTGGAATCGAGATGCTCACCCAGACCAACTACAAGAAGTGGAAGTCTTGCTTGGAGAGCTACCTGCTTGGAGAGGACCTATGGGAGGTTGCTGGAGGAGAAGAGCAGGCAGAAGTCTTTCCAATCGAAGACAATGGTCAAGCTGTGGGAGCTTGTAGGAAGACCAACGCAAAGGCGGAGTTCACCTTGAAGAGAGCCATTTCACCTGACTTGTTCGACCACATCATAAGTTGCAAGTCAGCGTCTGAGATCTGGATAGCCCTCGATGGGTTATTCAACAAGAAGAATGTAGCGTGGCTACAATTCCTGGAGAATGAGTTGGCTAAGTCGACTCAAGGCGAGATGGCGATATCCACCTTCTTCCTGAAGGTGAAGAACCTGTGTGGGGAGATCTCGGCCTTGGACCCTGAAGAGCCAATCTCAGAGGCGAAGTTGAAGCGGCACATGCATACTCGGAGGCTTGAGGAAGGAGTATGTCCCCTTCGTTACTTCCGTTAAAGGATGGGCTACGCAACCCTCACTTCTGGAGCTAGAGAACCTGCTGTCGTCACAGGAGAGCTTGGCGAAGCAGATGGCGGGAGTATCCATCTCAGGAGGAGATGGCGAGGCTTTGTTCTCAGGAAAGAGGAGATCCTGGGACAAGAAAAGGAAGAACTCCGGAGATGAACCTTCAACGTCATCTCAGGCAGATGGGAGGAAGTTCCTCCCTGCGCGCGATGAGAAGGGGAGATCCCTTTGCTTTGCCTGTAGGAAGTATGGGCACATGGCAAAGGACTGCCAGTCCAATCTGAAAGTCGGTCATGCTGCTAACAAGGAGGGAGATCACCAGAGAGGTGGAGGAAGAGGTGGAGGTCACCAGGGCGGTGAGAGGGGAGACAATTGTTTCTTGGCAGAGATGACAACAACGTTAGTCATTGTCTTAGCTTCCATCAACCTCGAGAACGACTGGATAGTGGATTCCGGTTGCAGGCATCATCTCACCGGAGATATGTCGAAGTTCGACTCCTTGGAAGCATATGAAGAAACGGATGCTATCATCACTGCGGATGATACGGTACATCCCGTGGAGCGAGAAGGGAAGGTGTCCCTTGGGAGTAGAGAGAAGCCAGTGACACTGAAGAGTGTGTATCACGTGTCTGACATGAAGAAGAACCTCTTCTCGGTGGCTAACGCAGTGGATGCTAGATTAGGGGTGCAAGTTGAGCTCGAGCTCGAGCTCGATTTCGAGCCGAGCTCGAGCTCGATCGCTCTTGTTCATGAGCTCGCGAGCCGGCTCGCGAGTTTTTTTTGGGTATTTTTTAAAAATACATATATAAATAAATATAAAAATATGCTCATGAGCAAAAAGCTCGCGAGCAGCTCGAGCTCGACTCGAGCTCGCGAGCTCGAAAGCTCGAGCTCAATATACTGGTCTCGAGCTCGAGCTCGAGCCAAGCAGGATGAGCTCGACGAGCTAGCTCGAGCTCGAGCTCGAGCTCGAAATATTTAGCTCGAGCTCGAGCTCGAGTTTGGGATTTTTGCCAAGCTCGACTCGAGCTCGACTCGTTTACACGCCTATGCTGGATACCACGTGCTGTTTGGACCGAAGGAGGTGAAGTTTCTGAAGAACCTTTCGTCTGTCGATGCTGATGTCACGCTCACCGGGAGAAGGGTGAAGGATTTGTATGTTCTGTCTGCAAATGCCTACGTGGACAAGCTGAAGACAAACGACAACGCTGTGATCTGGCATGAGAGGCTGGGTCATGTGGGATGGACAAGCTGAAGATGATGGCGGCAAAGGGCCTAGTGAGTGTCCTGCCTCATCTCTCTTCCTACGGCGACGGCCATGCGTGCGATGGATGCCAATATGGAAAGTCACATCGACTTCCATTTGACAAGTCTGAGACCAGGTGTAAGGCACCTCTTGAGTGCATACATGCTGACGTAATGGGGTTGTGCGCCACCCTTACTTATGGAGGCAATAAGTATGCGCTGGTTCTGGTGGATGACTACACCCGCTATACGTGGGTATACTTTCTGAAAGAGAAGTCAGAAGTATTCGACAAGTTCCTCGAGTGGAAGGAGCTTGTGGAAGGGAGGCTGAACCGCAGAGTGAAGAAGCTGAGAAGCGACAATGGAGGGGAGTTTACCTCCAATGAATTTGCTTCTTTCTGTAGGAGGTTCGACATTCGGCGGGAGCTCTCCTGCGCTCACACCCCTCAGCAGAATGTGGCGGCAGAGAGGAAGATCCACTATCTGGTGGAGACTACCAGGAGTTGGCTACATGCCAAGAGCATTCCCAAGGCCTTATGGGCGGAGGGAATGACGTGTGCTACTCATGTGATCAACAGGCTACCTCTGAGTCCTAACAGGATGGTGTCTCCACACCAGCTCATGTTCGGGGAGAAGCCCAATGTGGGTCACATGAAGGTGTTCGGTTCTACCGGCTTCGTGCACATCCCGGATGCTCAGAGAACCAAGTTGGAGCCGAAAGCAAGGAAGTGTATCTTCATCGGCTACGACGAGCGGAAGAAGGGGTGGAAGTGCATGGATCTGCAGACCCACAAGTTTGTCGTCTCGCGCGACGTAGTGTTTGACGAACTGGTTTCATACCAGGGAGTCTCTTCAGTGGAGCTGCCAGAGAGTGGAGAATCTAGCAGCGAAGAAGAGTGGGTCACTGAGGACCCTACTGTGGAGTTGGAGCTTTCTCCCAGTGCTCCATCGCCATCTGGCTCAGAAGAAGCTTCTTGCTCAGGGGGAGATACGAACTCAAGAAGGAGGGAGAGCACCGCTTCAGGAGGAGTTCAGAGAGGAGTTCAGAGAGGAGCTCAAGCAGAGGAGTCTACCAGAGTGGTAGATAGTGGCCAAGCCTTGAGGAGGTCGAAGAGGACGATCATCTTGCCTGCTCGCTATAAGGAGGGAAACTGAAAGTGCACATTTAACCTCACTAGAATTCTCTAAAGGGGGGGGGGGGGGGGGGTGAATAGAGATTTAAAAATATTTTTGTGCAAAGTTAATAATTATATATATTTATATGTGGTGATCACAGATTAAGGCTTCCCACACACCAACAAGAATTAACCAAGTAAAGAAAATAAATGCAAGAAAAGAAATCACAGCACAACACAAGGAAATATAGTGGTTCCCCAAACTTTGGGTAGTCCACTCTTCTACCCCCTTGGTAGGAAATTCACTATCTTGCACTGAGTCTTTTGATAAGGAGACTCTTAGAACCACCCTGAGTCTTTTGACAAGGAGACTCTTAGAACCAACTGAGTCTTTTGAAAAGGAGACTCTTAGAACCAGTACAACTGAATTTTTTGAAGAGAGATTCTAAAAACTCTTTTACAATATTTGAAAGTGAAAATAAGGTAAAGAAGAAAGAGAGATAATAAAAAGACAAGAAAGAATCTTCTTCCTAGCAAGAAGATTGGAAGCACAAGAAGTAGTGAATAAAATCTCTCTTCTATAGTGAGAAGGAGATTGTAGCCCTTTTTCTCTCTTTTGTGAGAGCTATCAGAGTATGCAGCAGAGTGGCTTCAGAAGCAGGAGAAGATGGAAGCTTGATCTTTGCTGCATCACTATCTCTCAATTTTCTCTTTTCACTTGGGAGCTCTTCCTCCTTTTCAAATGTAAAATGGTGGATCACTTCTTGTTGCTCTCTGCCGACCACCTTGTTATTTATAGCTCTGTTCATTAAAATAACACTATAGGAGAGTAATCAATTAGCAGGCAGAGTATTAGAAAGAAAGATAAATTTCCATAACAGTTATATCCATAGAAGGAAAGTATTCAATCTGATTTCAAATAATGTCCATAAAGGATTTAATCAATTTAGCCAAGAATCTATTAGAGGAAAGAATGATTCAGAACGGCTATAAAGAATAAATTGATTCCATATAAATCAGATCTATGAAAGAAGGAAAGAGATCTGGCGATTTTTGAATTAATCATAGAAATCGACGTGCGTCGATTACTATTCGACGTAGGCGTCGAATTCATCCTGGCAGAGCGTCGAGAGGAGAATAAGAAAGGTGCGTCGACTAGGGTGCGTCGACTTCTCAAGATACGTCGACTAGAAGTTAGAGCTACGTCGACATAGGATACGTCGAATTCTGCTTGGAGCTACTTCGACTCATTCTGGTAGAAACGTCGACTTTGTCTCGACGTTGCGTCGAATACTATTCGACGCATATTTACTTAACCTTGATTTTCTTTTCTTGGAATTCATATTCAACTTATGTTCAGGGGTTAAGAGAAATCATTTTCCCAACAATCTCCCCCTATTTGTCTTAACCCTATTTAGAGGGAAAGCATATAATTAATACTTCACAGCATTTGTAAATATAAGAAATATATTAAACAATCAGAAGAGAAATTGGAATAAGAAAGCATATGACAAGCTTTTGTCTTTCACAAGAATTAAACCAGAAACTTCTTTCTGAACATGAAGTTGACAAAAGTAGAATAAAGTTTCCTAGATAAGTTTTCAATAGCATAAAAAATGTGGCCCCTGGCTCTATCAGGTCGTTCCTGGACATTCCTGATGATTGTATGCAGTTTTTCCAAGAGTTTATCACCATCAGGGATAGTGTCATTTATGGAATAGCCTTTGCTGATGATGATTGCTGCATTTTCATCAATCATCTCAATTGTAATGTTTTGAATTTTCTTTTCAGTAGGCTTGATCTCAGGTGGTCCCTTGCTATCAACCTTGGGCCTATATTTTGTTTTCTTTTCTGATTGCTGCTTCTCAGGAATCTCAGCCATTTTTCCTTTCCCTTTCCAGGGTGAGGCATGCCACTTGTCTAATTTTACAGGTCTGTTGGGCTTCTTGTAGGGAATGTAAGTATCTTCTGTACACCCTACACCCCTCTTGTGCTTTTGGCCTTTCTCTAGGATGACCCCTGCCTGAGGGTTTTTCTTTTGATAAGCTTTAATATCAAACAACTTCTTTGGAATTTTGACAGAAGATTCAGCAAGAATTTGTTCCTTGGTCATTCCCCTGTTGATCTTTTCCATCCAGGCATTCCTTTTATCTTCCACTTCTTTCCTAGCTGCTTCATATTCATACAGTTCTCTTTCTCTTATCTCTTCATGCCTCTTTTCCATGTCAGGGTCATGGTACTCCTTCACAGGGCTGTTAGGAGTGATAATAGACATCTTTTCAAATATTTTTATTTCCTCACATGCTTTTCTATACTTCTTTTCTTTTGCATACTCTTTCCTTTCTTCTTTGGAGAAGTTTTGCCAGTAGGGAATGTCTTCTCTTTTCCTTTTCATTTGTCCTTCTGGACTTTTCCTAGGTAGAATCTGCTTAGTGAGTTTTGCTATTGGAGGAGGTAAAGGTAGCAGTGGAGGTATATAAGAAGGTTGAGGTGGAGGTAGAGGTAGAGGTGGAGATGAAGGTAGAGAAGGAAGTTGAGGTGGAGGTAGAGGTAGAGAAGGAAGTTTCTCAAGAAAAAGAGTTTGTTCTGCAATAGAAGGCAGAATGACCTCTGGTAGAGTAATCTCTGTTGAGGGAGTTTTGTCTCTTCCAGGCTCTTCTGAAGGGATGTCCTCAAGTAGAGGTGTCTTCAGTTTGATGTAACTGGCAGAGAAGCCGGGAGAGTGATGCTGAAATTCTTCTTCACATAGGGGTGCATCAGTCCACATCTGTCCCTTCCAGTCATCAGAGGTGGCTGCTTCTTCCTCCCCCTGAACTTCTGAGTTCTTTACCACAGGAAGCTCCCCCTGAGTATATGGGGCATCAGTTCTAAATGCTGAATCCACAGCATGATCTCCTTCAGTGTGAT
The DNA here is from genome assembly GCA_033032865.1 of Dactylorhiza incarnata. Taxonomy (NCBI): domain Eukaryota; kingdom Viridiplantae; phylum Streptophyta; class Magnoliopsida; order Asparagales; family Orchidaceae; genus Dactylorhiza; species Dactylorhiza incarnata. Next base: position 1,066,043 of record JAWHQI010000170.1, read on the forward strand.
AAGAGGAGGTCTCTCCAAAGTATTTGTTGAATGTGTAGTCAGAGTGATTGGAGAGGATTGGAGCCTATTATAAGAGAAGAGGTTGGTGTAACTCTTTAGAGATAATGTTTAGAGTTGAAAAGGAAATTAATCCTGAGCTTTTAAGAAAGATAGAGAATCTGACAAGGTGGGTTTCTGGAGCCATTCTCCCCCTGGTTTATATCCTGCAAAAAGGATTTAAACCTCTCTGGCGACAGAGGTCGTTCTTGAATGAGAGCATTAAGCTCAGAAAGAGAAGAAGAGAGGGTTTCCAGTTTGGCTGCACAGGTGTTGATCATGGCAGCACATTCGTCGGCGAAGTGATTCAGGCGATTCTGGAAATCACTTACTAGGTGTTCGAGAGCATCGTTCATCGTTTTGATGAGGGCCGATTGATCAGAAGTTGGTGCCATTGTTGCAGAGAGAGAGAGAGAGAGAGAGAGAGAGAGAGAGAGAGGTAGAAGACGAAGTTTTGGCGGGTTTTAGGAGAGTATATTGTATGAAATAAGAGGTATTATTTAAAGGAGGGGAAACGTCAAGAAAGGAAATAGAAATCAAGGTATATCAGGCAATCCAATCGTCAAAAGAGGAAATAAGGATTTGATTCTAATTGTAACCAGATGTCGACGTTACGTCGAATTGATGTCGACATATGCGTCGATATGGAGTCGACGCTCCGTGGAGATTTGTCCACTTACTGTTCTGTCGACGTGTTCATAGCCCTGCGTCGATATAAGTTCAACCGTGCGTCGATACGTTATCAACGTAACTTTGCCCGGAAGAAATCAACGCCAGCGTTGAGTTCGTTTCGACGATGCGTCGATATGTATTCGACGCATCTTCAAATACTGTCTTAGATTTCCTGATTTCTTTTAGATTTCACAACAATGGTGGTTACAGACTACCATCAAGCATTCCTAAGGTGTTAATGAAATAATTATGCTTAGTTTCATCTAAAGGTTTTGTGAAGATGTCTGCTCTTTGATTGTCTGTGGGAATATATTCTAAGATTATCTTACCCTTCTCAACATTGTCTCTAAGGAAGTGATGTCTGATCTCTATATGTTTGGTCTTACTATGAAGGACTGGGTTGGATGCAATGGATATAGCACTAGAGCTATCACAATAGATCTTAGAGTTATGTATTTCCAATTTGTAGTCAAGAAGCTGATTTTGCATCCACAGGATTTGTGAACAACAGCTCCCAGCAGCTATGTATTCAGCTTCAGCTGTTGAGGATGAGACTGAGGTTTGTTTCTTACTAAACCATGATATCAATCTGTCACCTAGGAATTGGCAAGTGCCAGATGTGCTTTTTCTATCAACCCTACATTCAGCATAATCTGCATCTGAGAAGCCTATTAATTCAAAGTTGGTTTCTACTGAGTACCATAGACCTAGTTCAGGGGTTCCCTTTAGGTATCTAAGAATCCTTTTTACAGAGGTGAGATGGGATTCCTTTGGATCAACCTGAAATCTAGCACATATGCAAGTGGCAAACATGATGTCAGGTCTGCTAGCTGTTAGATATAGAAGGGATCCTATGATGGCCCTATAAGTCTTTTGATCTACTGATTTTCCTTTATCATCGTTTTCTATAATGGCATTGGTTGCCATGGGTGTTTTCATGGTAGATGCTGATTCTATACCAAACTTTTTAATTAGCTCTTTAGTATATTTGGATTGTGAGATGAAGATTCCCTCACTACTTTGTTTTACTTGTAATCCTAAGAAATATGAGAGTTCTCCCATACTACTCATTTCAAATTTAGATTGCATTAGATTAGCAAATCTTTTACACAGTTTAGGATGAGTTGAGCTAAAGATGATGTCATCTACATATATTTGAACAAGGAGGAGTTGGTTTTTATGGGTTCTAGTAAAGAGTGTCTTGTCCACTTTTCCCCTTTCAAAGGAATTTTCTAGGAGGAAATTGGAGAGAGTTTCATACCAAGCTCTAGGTGCTTGCTTAAGATCATATAATGCTTTGTTAAGTCTATAAACAAAGTTAGGAGAAGAGGGATTAACAAAACTTGGTGGTTGCTCCACATATACCTCTTCTTGAAGGTCACCATTCAGAAAAGCACTCTTGACATCCATTTGGTAGACTTTCATCTTCATGAAGGCTGCATAGGCAAGAAAGAGCCTGATTGCCTCCAATCTGGCTACTGGAGCAAAGGTCTGGTTGTAGTCTATCCCTTCTTCTTGTCTATATCCTTGTGCTACAAGTCTTGCCTTGTTCCTGACAATTACTCCAGTGGAATCTAGTTTGTTCCTGTATACCCATTTTGTACCAATCACAGGGTAGTTTCTTGGTCTTTCAACTAGGTTCCACACTTTGTTTCTCTCAAATTGGCCTAGCTCTTCTTGCATGGCCATAATCCAGTGAGGATCACAATTTGCTTCCTCAAACTTCTTTGGTTCAACTTGTGATAGGAAGCATTGGAGCATCATCCCATTGGAGACCTGGTGTCTTGTTCTTACTCCTGTATTGGGGTCTCCAATTACTTGAGTTTGTGGATGATCTTTCAACTTGACCCTTGTCCTGCCTGAACTTGTCAGATGTTCTTCTTCCTCATTGGTGATAGGATCATTGTCCACCTGGCCTTCCTGAACCATGTTCTCTTGTGGGAGTTGGTTTTGAATGCTCTTTTCTGAATCTTCTTCATGTTCTTGTTCAGATTCCTCACTTGATTCCTCTATCTGGTTTTCTTTTCCATTATTTGTGTTCTCTAGAACCAGTTGTTCAAGCTGTGTTTCTATGCTACTGCTTTCCTGTGGAAAAGAGCTGGTGGGAGTTCCCTCCCCCTTAAACAGCATGTTAGTTTCATCAAATATAATGTGCATAGACTCTTCAATTTTAAGAGTTATCTTATTATAGCACCTATAGGCTTTACTAGATGCTGAGTATCCCAGAAATATTCCATCATCAGATTTCTTGTCAAACTTGGCAAGATGATCTTTTCCATTATTTAGGATAAAACAAGCACATCCAAGTATCTTAAAATATTTAACTATGGGTGTTTTTCCTTTCAGGAGCTCATATGGAGTTTTTGATTTAGTTTTGTGTATTAGGCTTCTATTTAGAACATAGTTGACAGTGTTGACTGCTTCAGCCCAGAAAGTTTTTGGTAAACCTGATTCTACAAGTAAAGTCCTTCCTGATTCTATTAAAGTTCTATTCTTTCTTTCAGCAACTCCATTTTGCTGAGGGGTTCTAGGGACTGAAAAACTTTGTTTGATGCCTATATCTTCCCAGAAACTACTCATAAACTGATTTTCAAATTCAGTCCCATGATCACTTCTGATTATGGAAACCTGACTATTGAGTTCAGATTGAATTTGTTTTATGAATCTTGAGAGAGTCTTGTGGGTTTCAGACTTAGCCCTTAGAAAGAATACCTAGCTGAATCTAGAATAGTCATCCACAATGACTAGGGTATAGGATTTTCCACCTAAGCTCTGAGTGGATATGGGACCAAAGAGATCCATGTGTAGTAAGTAAAGGACCCTGGGAGAGTCATCCTTACCAATTGGTTTGAAGGATGATTTGGTTTGTTTTCCTAGTTGGCAAGGTCTGCATGGAGAATCCTTAGAGTACCTACCCTTTGGTAAGCCTCTAACTAGGTTATTCTTTATTAGTTTACTAATGGTTTTGTAGTTTAGATGACCTAGTCTCCTATGCCATAAGTCACTTTTATCAATAATATTGTTGAATAAACAGACTTCTGTGGGTGAGGAGCTAAAGTCCACTACATATACTTTTCCTTTTCTAATTCCATTGAGTACTGTGGCACCAGTCTTGATATCAATGATATGGCAGAGTAGTGTGGTGAATTTTACCTCATACTTACCATTTTCACATATCTGACTTATACTTATCAGATTGTGCTTCAGTCCTTTAACTACTACCACATTCTTGAAGGTGACTTTCCCTTCTTTGAAGTCTCCAAAGCCCCTGGTTTGGCCACAGCTAGAGTCTCCAAAGGTCACTGATGGTCCAAGTCTATCCTCAAAGTTGATCAATAAATTTTTGCATCCTGTCATGTGCATGGAGCATCCACTATCCAAGTACCACACCAGCCTGGAGATGTGATACATCTGCACATAAAGTTTTACGCATTAGTTTGGACCCTGCTGAGCTGGGGTCCCTTCCTCCCATCAGTGAAAGAATTAATGAAAGAATAAGTAGGTTTTTCTGAATATCCTTCCTCCTTTAGGGGTATTGGTTTATCATACCAATTTTCTTTGGTGATGTTACAGAAATAGTGGTCATAGTAAAAGGAAATGGATTGAGAGACCTGTTTGGAAGAGGAGAAATTTCTGTCTGATTGGTTGCGTCGATATGGATTCGACGTAGGTTTATGGTTGCGTCGATATGAAATCGACGCTTCCTTCTCCATTCTGCGTTTATTTTCAGTCGAAGCATGAGAGAGGTAGCGTCGAGTAGGAGTCGACGCACTTTGGTGCAAGCATCGATTAGAAATCGACGTGCATTGATAAGAATTCGACGCATGTTTGACTCTTTTCTGAGGATATTGTTGGATCGGTCGGCGCCCTTAGAGGGGGGGTGAATAAGGGTTTTCAAAAACTTTAGATTATATTTAGAAAAACTTCGGAATATTGCAAGATTAATAAAGAGACATCAAGTAAAACAATAATAAAGAGATATGCTTTATTGATATTAAATAATGTTTTACAAAACTTGATTTCTTTGACGCTAGAAATCGGAGGCAACTAATAAAAATTCTTTTTCATTTTCTATACCGACTCGTATCCCCACGAACCGGTTGGCTTTAGCCGATCTCTCCCCAGATACGGCCTCAAGCCGCTCTAGCCAATCTATCCCCAGAAAGGCCTCGAGCACCCCCTAGACCTAACCTAGATCTAGTCGCCAACACGAGGCGAATTTCAGCCCTAAGTCCTACCCCAGACCTAGTCGCCAACACGAGGCGATTTCACTACCGTTTACAGAAAAGATATGAAATGAAAAGAAAATAATATAAAAACTCCCTCTATGTGGATCTCTTGGAGAAGTGGACGAAGGCCCGCAAAGTATAATCGTAGTCGATGCGGCCTTTCGTCACGATGATGACGCGTGTTGAAATCTTCTCCACGGATCTCCTTAAGGCTTTATGGAATTGTGGGAGTATAGCTCTGAATCTTCCTCTCTCTGCTGTGGCACGAAGCTCTGGAGTTTGGGATTGGAGGAGGATGAAGAATTCGGAGCCAAAGCATCCAATTTATAGCCTTCACGCTACCACCGGCGCTAGCGCTACCGCCGGCGCTAGCCCAGATTAGGAATGATCTTGCGCGGCCGATTCTCCCATCCGTGGCAACAATTTGCTCTATGACTTTTGTGCGCCATGCTACCGCCAACGCTAGTAGCTACCGCCGGCGCTATTCCTGATTAAGAAACTTCTTGCGCGGCAGGATCTTCAATCCGCGGCAACGAGGCTTTCATTCCTTCTGTGTTCACCGATACCGCTGACGTTATCCGCTATCGCCTGGCGCTAGCATCCTTCTATAAACGCCGTCGGAATCGTGCTAATCAACGCTAGCGCCCGACGCTAGTTGCTACCGCCGGCGCTAGTGAGCCTCTTCGAATTTTGGCCTCAATTTTGGGGGCAGTCATCATGTGTACTCCTTGAGTCATGTGGACCTAGTAAACCTGCACACTTGAACACACAAGATCAAATACACATAGGATTTGTTATTCTCAAACCTAGGAGATGCGGAAGACCATGTTCCAACAAACTCCCCCTTTTGATAATAACAAATCCATTAATGATAAATCAAAGCATTAATAAATAAGCATGATGAAACTCTACTTGTGTGTGTGAGAGAGTGATGACTTAGGATAATTATTGATTTTAGCATTTAGAATTGCTCCCCCTAAATATATGCTCCCCCTAAGTGAATGCTCCCCTAATATATATGCTATCAACTTAATCAATCATGTTGGGTTTGCATTTTGATAGCGAATTATATATTTATCATGTTAGTTCTCCCCTTTTGCATTTTATCATGTCAGTTCTCCCCCTTTGTTATTAGCAAAAGTGGGTAGGGAAACAAAGCACTAAAAAATGTGTAAATAAAAGAGAAGGCATGATCGAGCTTTTGAAGTAAATGATAAGGAGTTTTAGATTTGTCTTTCATTGAAAATGATCAGAGTTATGACTTATTTTATCCCTTTTGTTTGTAGTTCTCCCCCTTTTATATATCAGAGTTTAAGCAAAAAATAATGATTTCCCCTTTAAATAAGAGTTTTAAGCCTAAAAACAATCATGATTTCCAAGTAACCAATCTATCCAGACAATATGTTAACACCCTAGCCCCGTACTAAGTGACGGATGGGCATGAGGAGCTGCAAACATGCCGTAGGTTGGGGTGTTAATCCCATATGCAAACACTAGACAAAAAACTTAACCTAGCACTCTTTCCCCCCAGTGCCTCGCAAGGCCCCACTGGAACCCTCCCCGGTTAAGGACAAGACATGAATAGAGATAAGGTTATCTAATGTCTACAACCCTACGCCCCCGCTATGGTGAGAAATGAAGCCATGGATAACAATTATTGGAAACATTTAGCATTTAAATCTAATGGGAAATATCATAGCATATGGGTTTATATTTTTATTTGAATTTTTGAAATAAAACTCACATAGCTATATTGAAATTTATGAATGAATCAGAGTTTGAGTATTGCGGAAGATTTCGAAAAAGAAACATCATAATACTAAATAAGAGTTTAAGTTTAAAAAGAGATGTTTTATAAGCAATATTTCACTTGTTGGAGGAGTGTTTAGAATAGAAATAGATCAGAGTTATAAACAAAAAATAATTCAACCAATATAAAGTTTACCAAGCAAGTCTACCACTTGTTGCAAGAAAGGAATTTGAAGATTCAAGTGATGATGCTCACAAGATGAAAGATTTTAAATAAGTATTAAAGTGCAAGGTAAAATAATTATATGGTTATGATGCGGAAGATATATAGAAGTACAAAAAAAACATCTCATGGTAATCAATGATGGTTCATAAAAAGATATATGAGTTCAATTTCCAAAAGAAGATGTTTTTGTAAATCATTTTGCATTTAAAATTTTTGTTTTGACAATACAGTAACCAAGCATGAAATAATCTTATCAAAAAGAGATTACTACAATGTTACCTTAATTCACAATTTCAAAACATACCAAACATTGTAGAAAGCATGCTAGGTTATCTAGTGCATTTCATAAATAAAGAGTAGTATAGAATTAGCATTAGGATCCAATACTCATGAGAAGAAGTGTTATGGAAGATAATGATGTGCATAAAAGTGTATTTTGAATAGAGTAAACAAATGTTTTAATCAAAAATACAAGTAATATGTAAAGTAAAGAGCACAATAAAACACAAATAATTTTACTTCCACTCACTTCAATGCACAAAGAAAAATGTACAACTACCAAGGTGCTCTGCACACACAATGCTCATCAAGAATTATCAGGGTGCAAAGTAGTGTTTGGGGGATCACATAGTTTTATTCTTCAAGATTGATTTTTATTGTGATCCGGTGTACTTAAGAATAAGTGGTTTTTATTTTGAAAGAAAGTTATGGTTTGCACAAGATACTTTATTATTCTTTCCAAGGTGCTCAACCTCACAACGCTTATTAAGACTTATCAGGAGGTTCAAGTAGTGCTTGGTGAAGTTATCTTTGTCACTTTATTTTATGATTTTGTTTTGTACAAAGTTCTCCGAATACACTTGTTTTGCAAACCAATATAATTTATGAAAAAGATAACCACTTTTCTTAATTTTTAAAAGTGCAAATAAAGGTTGTGTAGGTAAGATACTTGTGCAATTTTAATTCATTGTACTATTACAAAACATACACAAACATTCTTAGATTAAACACATAAGTAGACAATGCCAAAATAAGTGAGTGAATTGCGATCATTATCAAACATAAAATATTACTCATACTTAGAGGCATGCTACGCATAGTTCTACACAACTTTTTCAATATAATTGATGCACATATTAATAGATATATCAAAGCATGATGAAAGCAATGTTCAAAGTAGTTTGAAAAGATAAATTGCAACATTATAGAAGTTCTAAATAATAGATTAAATCATGCTTGATTTTCAATGAAGTCCATACAATATTTTTGATATTTTTAAAGAGTAATTTTCATTTAAAGTTTGAACTCATAAAATTGATCTTGGACTTCCCGAGGACTACCTTGTGAAGGTTCGCCCGGTACTAGGTGATATGATGGGATGATAGCCCAAATCACCCTTTCGCAAGATACAAGTAAAAAGTTAAGTTCAAAAACTAACAATTTTTGATAATTTTTGTTTTATATTTTTGTATTTGATTTTTGCTTTAAGAAATAAAATTTAAACAAATGACAAACCACAAAGGCAAAATATATAATATTTTTGTATTTTGGCTTTTGTATTTTTGTATTTGATTTTTCAAAAAATAAAGAAAAACAGAAGTGCAAAACTAAATAGAAAATATAGATTTATATATTTTTATGGATTTTTCGAATTTTAAAAAATACAGAAAATCGAACATGGACGCTAGCGCCTGCGGTAGCGCTAGCGCGGGAGACAGTAAGTGATTTTTGAGGATATTGGAAATTTTGATTCTTGATCTTGATTAGGTGTCCCATTAAGAGTTTCATGCTGAAATATCAGAATTTTAGGAGATGTTTAGATAGTGCAAATTTCATGAAACATTAGCGCTTTTCTTATATGACTAGACTACCTAACCATCGCATGAGACATATTTTCTTATATCTTTATTATGATTTTTCAAAGGCTTGTGTTTACCAAAATAATGTAAACTGAAAATAGATAGAGAACGTAAACACAAGATAGCATGTTCGAATAAGCCAAATAATATATGTCTTAATGATTAATCCATAAACTATGTGATTGATGGAATTTTAGTATTCTATTATGATTTCAAATCACATAGTTGTCATAAAATATGAATAACATCATAAATGTTGTACCTGGCATAGATATATAAGCATAAACCAAAACGAGATGCTAGGATGATGAGTTTAGATGCAATGCTAAACATAGGATTAATCATGCATTTTGTAAACAATATTTTTCTTTATTATAAGGGCAATCATAATCAACAAAGATCAATGCATTTCGCATTTTAAGTTTTAGCCCAAGCCCTTTAATAAACCATTTAAATCCATTAAAGTAATATCATTAGTCTTGATAATAATTTCAATTTTCAATTTATAATTCAAGACATTTTAAAAGGTAATGGATTTATAAGGAAAAAATAAAAAGGATAAGTAGATCACCTAAAAATGATATGACTTTTATTCAATTTTATTCAATTTGATTCATTTATGAATTATGGTTTAAATTATGAAAGTCATATTACAAGATATATAAAGTGATCATATCATGATGGTTTTAAGAAAAAGAAAATAAACAAAAAGAAAGTTTAAGTATATCATGAAGTAGAGAAATGATATTTCATTTTTAATTGATCTCTACTTCATGCAAATGATGGGATACTAATGAATAAGAGATTTAGGTATCCAAAGAGGACCGAGAGTGACGGTTCCTTTGGGTACCCAAATAAATCGTGTTTGCTTTTGGGGAGATATGATTGAATGGGCCCTTTTGATTTGAGTTTGTGTTTCATCTTTAACTTTTGGCCGCCATTCAAACATTGGTTTAATATTATTCTTATTTATCAAATTTCCATGATGATTTTGCAAAACATTCTTTATAGGAAATTTGTTTATCTTTAATTTTATGTTGGGAGAGTGGTTATTTTATAAATGATAATGATTTGGAATTTCATATTCAAGTATTTGATATTTTTTATTTCCTTTGTTGGGCTTAGACATATTATGGAAACTCATATTTAACTTGCTTTTGGAATTTGTTTGAAATTGTTGATTTATGTGTTGAGAATTTTTCTTTATTATTTCCTTAAGCAAGTTGACTTTAGTTTCCAATTCATAATTCTTAACGTTAAGATTATGTCTTGCTTTGTTATAGGTTATTGTGCTATTTTTCATTTAAATTATTACAATCAAAACAGGATTTTGTATTTTCAAGTAAAAAACAAGATGATGAAGACACATCACAATTTGATTCTAACTTAACATTAGCTTTTAATCTCTTATTTTCTAAATGTAAATTTTTAATAGTGATTTTCAATTTCTTGATCTTACGTTTAGCAGTTTTTAGTATATTGAAACTAGAAATGGAAGTTATCACACAAGAAGAAGATTTTGACTTTCTTACAGCGCTTTTGGTGGAAGCAAAATCTTCGTTATCTTTTGGCCCTTCCTTCATCATAGATGAATTTTCATCTCCTTTTTCTCTTGGTGTGTTGTTTTCCTTTTCTATTTCAATATTCTCCATGGCTTCGCTCCGAGAGAGATCTTCTTGAATGATAATGGATGCTTGTACGTTCTTTTCCTCCTGTGTTTGTTCCATACCTGTGAGAGGAAGATCATACATTTCTTTAAGAAATTTCCATACTTTATAAGCACTAGAAAAGCAATACACAAATTTGAAAACTTCATTTGAGAGACCACAAAATAGATAATGTTTAGCTTTTGCATTTAAATGAAGTTCCTTTTTATTTGATTCATCCACACGTCTTATAATTGCTAAGTTCCATACTTCGATATCTAAAGTTTTAATAAATTTTTCCATTAAAATTTTCCATCCTTTATAATTTGTTCCTTCAAATAAAGGTGGTGCAAGTGATTTTTCCTCTTCACAAAAATTTTCCCCACTAGTTGAAGCGAGATCATGAGACGCCATTATTCCCGGTTGTTAAGCCGATTGGAATAAAACCTGGCTCTGATACCACTTGTTGGATCGGTCGGCGCCCTTAGAGGGGGGGTGAATAAGGGTTTTCAAAAACTTTAGATTATATTTAGAAAAACTTCGGAATATTGCAAGATTAATAAAGAGACATCAAGTAAAACAATAATAAAGAGATATGCTTTATTGATATTACATAATGTTTTACAAAACTTGATTTCTTTGACGCTAGAACTCGGAGGCGACTAATAAAAATTCTTTTTCGTTTTCTATACCGACTCGTATCCCCACGAACCGGTTGGCTTTAGCCGATCTCTTCCCAGATACGACCTCAAGCCGCTCTAGCCGATCTATCCCCAGAAAGGCCTCGAGCACCCCCTAGACCTAACCTAGATCTAGTCGCCAACACGAGGCGAATTTCAGCCCTAAGTCCTACCCCAGACCTAGTCGCCAACACGAGGCGATTTCACTACCGTTTACAGAAAAGATATGAAATGAAAGACAATAATATAAAAACTCCCTCTATGTGGATCTCTTGGAGAAGTGGACGAAGGCCCGCAGAGTATGATCGTAGTCGATGCGGCCTTTCGTCACGATGATGACGCGTGTTGAAATCTTCTCCACGGATCTCCTTAAGGCTTTATGGAATTGTGGGAGTATAGCTCCGAATCTTCCTCTCTCTGCTGTGGCACGAAGCTCTGGAGTTTGGGATTGGAGGAGGATGAAGAATTCAGAGCCAAAGCATCCAATTTATAGCCTTCACGCTACCGCCGGCGCTAGCGCTACCGCCGACGCTAGCCCGGATTAGGAATGATCTTGCGCGGCCGAATCTCCCATCTGTGGCAACAATTTGCTCTATGCCTTTTGTGCGCCATGCTACCGCCAGCGCTAGTAGCTACCGCCGGCGCTATCCCTGATTAAGAAACTTCTTGCGCGGCAGGATCTTCAATCCGCGGCAACGAGGCTTTCATTCCTTCTGTGTTCACCGATACCGCCGGCGTTATCCGCTATCGCCTGGCGCTAGCATCCTTCTATAAACGCCGCCGGAATCGTGCTAATCAACGCTAGCGCCCGGCGCTAGTGAGCCTCTTCGAATTTTGGCCTCAATTTTTGGGGCAGTCATCATGTGTACTCCTTGAGTCATGTGGACCTAGTAAACCCGCACACTTGAACACACAAGATCAAATACACATAGGATTTGTTATTCTCAAACCTAGGAGATGCGGAAGACCATGTTCCAACATATATTTTCCTAGGATTCCTTCATATGTAATGAGATTAGTTTTATTAAAGACAGTGGTTGTTTCTGGATTTTCCTGTGATCTTTCTCCTGTCAAATGACCTTCCCTAGTGAAGTGAATGGGATGTCTCCAAACAGATTTTCTAGGTGATTGAGTTTTTGGTTCTAAGTTAGTATTATCTCATAGTTGTCTAAGTCTTTCAGTAAGATTTCTAGATGTTGAAACCGATTTCTCGATCTCTTGTGGAGCTCGGGGCCCTCACCGAGATGAGGGGCAGCTAGCCCTTACCGATCCCTCGGGAGAGGTAAGGCCGACGACTCGAGCAAAGAACAAAGACCCTAGTCTCAGCGAGGAGGTCCCTCCACTAACCCAGAAGATCGTTGAGCACTTCCCCTCCCAAGCCAAAGCTAAGACTCGGGCACCTTGGAGAGCTAGAGAGCCCAAACCAAAGCGACCTAGGGAGAGAAGAGCTTAAAGATAATGAACCGGTCCTCTTCCAAGGTGCCCTTTGAGGTCTATTTATAGATTTTAGTTTTGTGGTCTGTCAATAACCAAATCCCGCTGTCCATTCTTACTATCCGAACACCGGATTGGCCTGCAAACAGCCAAACTCCGCTGTTCGGAGAGGCTAAATGCAGACCACCGGGGACCTCTTGGTAAAAATCCCTTCCTAGACTTTTACTGGGCGAGTCAGCCCACTTCGCGGCCTCCCTCGCGAGTGAAGCTCGCGAGCCTCTGGATCGGCGAGCCCCAGAGTTATCACTGGCACGTTGCATGGCTCGCTCGCCTGTACTACCTCGGCGAGCCCCAGGATGACTATCCGCACCCACTCTAGGCGGGCTCACCTAGCGGACCCCTTCCTCGAACGGTTGGGCTCGCCCATAGCGACCCGGCCAAGCCGACTGCCCTCGCGAGCGGAGCTCGCGAGCCTCTGGGTCGGCGAACCCCAGGATGGCTATCCGCACCCCAAAATGGCTAACTGTACCCCAAGAGTGGCTAACTGTACCCCAAGAGTGGCTAACTGTACCACGAGGTTCCGGGCTCCCCTGGCGAGCTCCTTCCTCAACTGGTCGGGCTCGCATGCACTGCCCTCGCCGAGCCTCGAAGGAGCCGGTTACCTTCCCTTCGCTGGGCTCGCTCGCCTGCGCAGTCTCTTGCGATCAGGGTTCGCCCCTTTTGGCTCGCCTCCTTGAGCGCGAGCTTTGGTTGCTTCCTGGCGAACATTGGGGTTGTACACAATCCCCGCTCTTCGCGAGGTTGCCCTAAGCTCGCGAAGATACATCCAACCCCTGGTGTTCGCCGACTCTGCTGACGTGGCGGGAATCTTTTGGTGGGTCCCCTGCCCGAAGCTATAAATACTGCCCACCGAGGGTGGTGATCAAGCCTTCCCTTTTGTTCCTTCTCGCCGAAATCGTTCTTCCTTCAGGATGTCCAGCAAGCAGAGCGCGTTGGAACGACTGAAGGCTTCTAGGGAGATGGCAAAAGCCCGGGCCGCCGAGCGCAACGCCTGGATGTTCAACCCTGCCACCTCTCCCCAGACCAAGAAAGCCATGACGATTAGGAGGTCGCCGGGGGAGGACATGACATTGCCTCCTGATTCCCCACCTCTGCCGAATACCGTGCTCGCACAACAAGTATCCTCAGTCTAAATTCTTTACATCGGCCCCTTGCTCATTCCCTTCCTTCTCGCAGAATCCTCCTCCGGAGGACCGCCTGGCAAGCCTTACGCTGACGACCTTCGGCGCTCCGTCCCCCGCGAGGCCGGGGTTGCTAGATGTTGGGGTCGGGACTTCGTCCCAACAGGCACCTCTCTCGCAACCTCGTAAGTCACTCGCATCCTACTTTATCTTCGCTTAAGTCTGTGATACCCACACGTCGGTGGCCTATGAAGATACCCCATCGTCGAGTCCCAAGGAGAAAGTCTCCACCCCGGTGAACTCGCCGGTCCCGCCTAAGGTTAACGTGGCGACCCCAGGCTTCGGTCTGATGGGCAAGCGAAGTCCGGGCGGCTCACTTCTCGACGGCGCCCAAGTCGCGGAGAGAGTGGTATACCCTCCTGGACTGGGGAAACCCCACGTCTCGGGATTCCGCGAAAACTTCCAGGGTCGGCCGGAGTCTTCGCGCAAGCCCCGCCTTGAATCCCCCTCCTCGCCAGGTCAGCATATTTTCGCGAGCTCCCATCTCTTGCCCGCCCTCGGGCCCTTCTAACCCTTCGTCGAAATCCCAGGAGCCACCCCTGAGTCAGAGCATGGGAGGATGGAGATGTCGCCACCGCCTTCGCCGAGGCGGAGCCGGTGCCTCGCGCAGATGTTACCTCGCCCGGCGTGCACATCTCGCGGGGCGAGGATCAAGCGCACCTAATCCTGCGCGAGTTTAAAGCGCTTCGCGAATACCATTATCCGAGAGTACCGCCGCGTGCGGGCAAGCGGGGTCGGGGTCGCTGGAAATGGCTTCCCTACCCCTGAGGCTGCAGCGGGTTTTTAATTCTGCTACTCTTTTGCTTGTATTTCTTTTATGACATCTGTTGAACAATAACCGGTATGGTAATATTCGCGAGTCTGTCGTGACTCGCCTTTTATCGTTTTCCATTTTTAACTTTTCCCTTTATTTCTGTGGTGTGCATGTGATTTATTCGGCTCGTCCGCTGTGTTTGATATGATCGCCCTCGCAGAGCGCTTGCGAGCTTCTGTGCAACGCTATGCCCGGACCCCTTTTTCTCGCGGGCCGGCCTTGGGTGAGACTCAATTATCGCGCGATGGCGAGCCCTGGCTCGCAAGACCGCAGTCCCTTTGAGCAGAAAACTACTTTATTTTAGTTATCCGCACTCCCGGCGCTTCGATTCCCGTGCCCACCCGAATTTCTTATAAATAGCTCGGATTCATTCTCCTACCCCTCGCATTTATTTCTCCCGTCTTCTCGCGTCTACGCTCATCTCCGTCCTCGTAAGATCGTGTTCGCGTTCGCTACTTATAGGTTGCCTCTTCCTGACTTGATGCGGACGAATCAGCAACTGGGAGCGGACGGCGAGAGCGAGGGGCGGTCAAAGTGCGCCTCAGCATTTCAGGCCCACGAGTTCTACTGTGCGAACATCACAGCCGAGGAGTATAAACTCGCCGTGGACCGCTATCTCCCAGAGGGCTATTCAGCCCGCTGTCCAAGCGAGAATTCTACTTTAAACGAGACCGAGGCTGACGAGCTCGCGATCCCCGTTGCGCACTTCGAGAATGGGTTGCGACTCCCTCTGTGGCCTGAAATTCGTCAGGTACTTCGCCTGGCCTTCTCGCCGCTTCACGTTCGCTATCGCAACTTTCTCATCGTTCTTTGTAGGTGTTGCGATATTATGGAGTGTTACCGAGCCAGTTGACCCCAAATGCGATCGCGGATATTGTCGCGTTCGCCAGTTACCTGCGGGAGGAGAGGATCGAGTTCAGCCTCCTCATCTTCCGCAAGGTGTTTTCCTTCCGCGCCTTCCGAGACGGGACTACTTATTTCGCGAGTCAGCACGTCACGGTCTGCGAGGCGGTGAATAAGAGTCACTATTGGACTCAGAAGTTCCTTCTAGTGAAGGGACCCTTCGGCAATCTCCACTTCACCCCCTCCAGCGGGATGACGCCACTTACCGCCCTCCGAGCTCGCTGAGCGGCGCCGACGCTAAACTCCTCCAATACCTCTCCGGCAAAAACTTCGAAGTCGTCTACCTGCGGCGCAACGTTGATTCGTTACTCGCCGTTCCCCAAGGGGAAGGTAGGGCTCGATCTCGCCCCTCCTTTCCTTTCTTCGTTGCATAACACTCTTACTTTACAGGCGAGCGCGAGATCCCTGTCAACCCCCCGCACGCGCAAGGCGCCACCCTCACGGCGGACACTCTCGCGACCGCAGCGGCAGAGGCTTGCCGCGACCTTCCCGCCGTCGGGTCCGGCAAGAAGCGGCCTCCTTCTGCGAGTCAATCGGGTTCGCGGCCCTCCAAGAAGTTGAAGGGAAAGACCATCGCTACCAAGGATAGGAGCGCGGTCGTTTATCTAAGAGAGACCGACGGCTCGCCTCCTTCCCCTGCGAAAAAACCTGACCCCCCGGCAGACCAGGGTGTTGGGAGTTCTTCTGTGACCCCCCAACCCAAAGGTCACAGAAACTTCGGTCTGGGCGAGAAAGTTTCCGACGTCCTCGGCGAACCCCTGCTCGCTTGGGACCCCAATGCCAACCGGATTTCCTGCTCCACCCTTCACCCCTCCTGGGTGGAGCTCGGTAAGGCCGGGGAGGAGGCGTTCTCTCTCTCCTTCGGCTTATATGGCCGCGAGGACGCCGCTGCCTACAAAGACATGGGACCACGGCAGCTGGTTTATGAAGAAATGCGAGCCCAGTTCCGTTCGACGGAACTCGCGCACATGGCGGGGCGCCGCTATCTGCAGGCGGATAGGGATATCCGCGCGTACCGGGAGGAGCTCAAGAGAGCTCGCGAAGAGATCAAAGGTCTTAAAGAGAAGGAGGAGGTGACGGAAAGCCTTCTCGTCGGGATGCAGGGCAAGATGGTAAGTGATCCTTGGGTCTCTTTTCCTTGCCGTTCGCGACCTCTAGCTTTCTCCTAACTCGTTTGATGCTCAGGATGCCGACGTAGCCACCAAGCTTCTCGCTCGCAACGGCGAGCTGGAGTTGGAGAATACGATGTTGAAGGCTCGAGTGGATGAGCTGGTTCGCAGCGTGCTACCCCCCTCTCCTGGGCGAGTCGGCCCCCAACAGAAGGCTGCCGAAAGTGAGGAGCAGAGGCAGCGAGATGCACAGGAGGTCGCCAACCTTGTCTTCACGACCCTTAAGGATGCGAGCCTGCTGGCCGAAGACGCGATGGAGTTCACAGCGGAAGACGTCTGCCCGGACCTCTTCGCCTTGGCTCCCTGGTTGGGGGCTCGCAAAGATGGCGAGGACCTTCCAGAATGACTTCCCTTTTTCCTTCCCCTCTTGTGAATGTATATTATTCTTTTTGGGCTGGCGAGATCGCCGCCGAACATAGAAGGACTTGGTGATAGTTTTTCTTTTGTTAACATTTATGATTATGCTTGTGTTCATTTCTTTCCTCGCATAGGGTTTCTTTTCGACCTCTCTTGGCTAATTGTTTCGCGGTAGTGTTCTCGGAGGGCTCGCGAACAGGCATGTCTGGGCTCGCCTCGCCAAGGTTTCCTTTTCACGGGTTACGCGAACCCGGGTTGTCGTTGCCCGCGGACACTGCTCGGCGAACCTAACCTTGGCGAGCATGGGCACAGGCAACCCGCGAGCTGAACTTCTCCGGTTATAGCATTTCAACCCGCTACCTCAGGCTTCACCGGCCTCGACTCAAACCCTTCTGGCTCTAACACCTCAACCAATCAGCATAGCCCTTGACCCTTGTTAGTAGCCTCTCCAGAGATCAACCAAAACCCCCCGTCTAGGTGAGAGCCCGGGAGTGGAATCGATCTGGGCCATCCAGCACCAATATTTCCAACCCTGCCAGCCTCTCCAGAGATCAACCAGAACCCCCCGTCTAGGTGAGAGCCCGGGAGCGGAATTGATCTGGGGCAATCCAGCGCCAATATTTCCAACCTTGCCAGCCTCTCCAGAGATCAACCAGAACCCCCCGTCTAGGTGAGAGCCCGGGAGCGGAATCGATCTGGGGCAATCCAGCACCAATATTTCCAACCTTGCCAGCCTCTCCAGAGATCAACCAGAACCCCCCGTCTAGGTGAGAGCCCGGGAGCGGAATCGATCTGGGGCAATCCAGCGCCAATATTTCCAACCTTGCCAGCCTCTCCAGAGATCAACCAGAACCCCCCATCTAGGTGAGAGCCCGGGAGCGGAATCGATCTGGGGCAATCCAGCACCAATATTTCCAACCCTGCCAGCCTCTCCAGAGATCAACCAGAACCCCCCGTCTAGGTGAGAGCCCGGGAGCGGAATCGATCTGGGGCAATCCAGCGCCAATATTTCCAACCTTGCCAGCCTCTCCAGAGATCAACCAGAACCCCCCGTCTAGGTGAGAGCCCGGGAGCGGAATCGATCTGGGGCAATCCAGCACCAATATTTCCAACCCTGCCAGCCTCTCCAGAGATCAACCAGAACCCCCCGTCTAGGTGAGAGCCCGGGAGCGGAATCGATCTGGGGCAATCCAGCGCCAATATTTCCAACCTTGCCAGCCTCTCCAGAGATCAACCAGAACCCCCCGTCTAGGTGAGAGCCCGGGAGCGGAATCGATCTGGGGCAATCCAGCACCAATATTTCCAACCTTGCCAGCCTCTCCAGAGATCAACCAGAACCCCTCGTCTAGGTGAGAGCCCGGGAGCGGAATCGATCTGGGGCAATCCAACGCCAATATTTCCAACCTTGCCAGCCTCTCCAGAGATCAACCAGAACCCCCCGTCTAGGTGAGAGCCCGGGAGCGGAATCGATCTGGGGCAATCCAGCACCAATATTTCCAACCTTGCCAGCCTCTCCAGAGATCAACCAGAACCCCCCGTCTAGGTGAGAGCCCGGGAGCGGAATCGATCTGGGGCAATCCAGCGCCAATATTTCCAACCTTGCCAG
Source organism: Dactylorhiza incarnata (assembly GCA_033032865.1). Taxonomy (NCBI): domain Eukaryota; kingdom Viridiplantae; phylum Streptophyta; class Magnoliopsida; order Asparagales; family Orchidaceae; genus Dactylorhiza; species Dactylorhiza incarnata. The sequence continues at coordinate 1,084,664 of JAWHQI010000170.1, forward strand.
CCTCTCCAGAGATCAACCAGAACCCCCCGTCTAGGTGAGAGCCCGGGAGCGGAATCGATCTGGGGCAATCCAGCACCAATATTTCCAACCTTGCCAGCCTCTCCAGAGATCAACCAGAACCCCCCGTCTAGGTGAGAGCCCGGGAGCGGAATCGATTTGGGGCAATCCAGCACCAATATTTCCAACCTTGCCAGCCTCTCCAGAGATCAACCAGAACCCCCCGTCTAGGTGAGAGCCCGGGAGCGGAATCGATCTGGGGCAATCCAGCACCAATATTTCCAACCTTAGTACCGCAGCAGTTGAAAGCATAACAAATGAAAGTGTTGGGAAAATGATTTCTCTTAACCCCTAGAAATGAGTTAAAGAAAGAGTTTTATGAATGAATAACAAAGACAAAGTAAATATGCGTCGAATGGTATTCGACGCTACGTCGAAATAGAGTCGACGTCTTCTTCAGGATATGTCGAAGTAACTTTAGGAAGATTTCGACGTAGGTCCTGTCGACGCTACTCTGATTTCTAGTCGACGCATACAAAGAAGTCGACGCACCTTTGTCGACGCACATTCCTTATATCCCTCTCGACGTTGGGCTAAGATAAATTCGACGCTTACGTCGAATAGAAATCGACGCACGTCGATTTGTTTGACAGATTTGAATCTGCGCCAGATCTCTTTCCTTCTTTTCTGAAGATCTGATTTATATAGAATGATGTTAATATTTTATAGCCGTTCTGAATCATTCTTTCCTTCTATTTGATTCTTGGCTAAATTGATGAAATCTGTTTTGGATATTATTTGAAATCTAAATTAATATTTTCCATTTATGATTAAATCTGCTATGGAAATATTTCTCTCTACCTAAATCTCTGGCTGCTAATTGATTTCTCTCCTATAGTACTATCTTATTACACAGAGCTATAAAATAAAGAGAAAGTCGGCAGGAAAAAGAAGAAGAGTGATCCACCACACATTTTATGATATAGAGGAAAAGCTCCCAAAAGAAAAGAGAGATATTGAGAAAAAGCTCTGCAGCAACTTTCATCCATTTCTACTTCTGCTTCTGCTCACTGATCACTGCTGCAAAATCTGATTGCTCTCACTAAAAGAGAGAAAGGCTACAAATCTTCTTCTCTCTATAGAAGAAAGATTCAATTCTTAACTTGTGCTTCAAATCTTCTTGCTAGGAAGAAGATTCATTATTGGCTTTATTCCATTCTTTCCTTTTCATTCTTATTCACTATTGTAAAAGAGTTTTTAGAATCTCTCTTCAAAAAATTCAGTGTATTGGTTCTAAGAGTCTCCTTATCAAAAGACTCAGGGTGGTTCTAAGAGTCTCCTTATCAAAAGACTCAGTGCAAGTTAGTGAATTCCTACCAAGGGGGTAGAAGAGTGGACTACCCAAAGTTTGGGGAACCACTATATTTTCTTGTGTTGTGCTGTGGATTTTCTTTCTTACATTTGCTTTATTGTTTTAATTCTTGTTGGTGTGTGTGGGAAGCTCTAATCTGTGATCATACATATATATATATATATTAACTTTGCACAAAATATTTCAAATCTCTATTCACCCCCCCTCTAGAGAAATCTAGTGAGGTTAACTGTGCACTTTCAATTGGTATCAGAGCCAGGTTGATCTAAAAAGGATAACTCCTTGATCAAAAAGATCCTACCCCATATATATATATTTTTCAAAACTATTTTTCACATGGCACAAATCAAAGATTATGCTTCCACCAGACCACCAATGTGCAATCTTGAAAAGTTTGCAATTTGGAAAACAAGAATCAGAATATATATGAACTCCATTGACACTGACTTGTTCAATATTACTGTAACAGGTCCACCAAAGCCCTATAGAAAGGATGCAAATGGCAACATCACACAAACACTTGTTCCAAGATCTGAATGGACAGAAGATGAGAAGAAGGCAAGAACTCATGATCTAAAGGCCATGAACATACTTGTCTCAACTCTCTCAGATGATATCTTTCAAAAGGTTGTCGACTGTGAATCATCCAAGGAAATTTGGGATGCCCTCACAAAGATGGTGGAAGGAAGTGCTGATGAAAAGAAAGACAAGAAGGCCCTATTGATCTCTCAATATGAGAACTTTCAAAAGAAGGCTGAAGAAAGCATCTCTGAAATGTATGACAGATTCAGTCTGATCATCAATCAACTCAGAGACTTGGATAGAGAAATCTCTCTCACTGAGATAAATGACAAATTACTGATGAGTCTCCCTAGTTCATGGGACTCAAGAATTTGGGCAATAAGAGATACAAGAGGACAAAAAGAGATCTCAACAGATGCTCTCTTAGGAAAACTCAGATCCTATGAGCAGTTGCTGAAAACTAGAGAGGAGAAGGAGAGAAGAGAAAACACCCCAAATTCCTCAAAAAGCAGGAACATTGCTCTAAAGGCAACAGAAGAAGGAACCCCTGTCACTGAAGAAGAATTATTCAGTTTCTTGGCCAGAAGGTTTAAGAAATGGGTCAAGAAAGATGGACCAAAAAGGAGGGAGTCGAGACCAAGGTATGACAAAACACCTACTAAAGAAATAATTTGCTATTCCTGCAGAAAACCTGGACACATTGCCCCAGAATGTCCAGAGAATGCTGAAACAGAGAAGGATCTGAAAAAGAAAGATCTGAAGAAAAAGGGAAAGAAGAAAGAAAGAGGCTTCATTGCTGAAGCCTGGAGTGAAACAAACTCTGAGGATAGTTCATCCTCTGAAAGTGACAATGAAGGATCCAGACAAGAAGACATCTGCTTGATGGCCCTTGAAGATACAAAGATTGATGATAAATCATGGAGTGAAACAGGATCAGAAGAAGATCTATCCTCTGATGATGAAAAAGAAAAGAACCTCATTCTCATTGAGGAATCTGAGAATGAGGATGAGGTAAGTATGTTTGATGATATTGACTTTCAAAGTGATAGCTTTAAAAATGATTTTATGAAAATGTACCTAGATCACCTAAAAACAAATCAAGAAATTGAGGATCTAAAAGAACAAATCATTGTAGCTAAAAATCAGAAAAACATAGAAATTAACTCCTCTAAAGATTATGAATCAATAGCTAGCAGAATAAAGAAGGAAACAGAAAGGGCTAATATAGAAAATCAGTTCCTTAAGAATAAAATATCCCAGGCAAAAGCTTTTGAAGAGTCAATAAAAATAAGAAGCCAAACTCTTAAGGAAATTACTGAAAAACAAACACTAAGACCCAAACATCTTGGGCTAGGGGCTGATCCTTCAATCAGCCTAACTTCATCCAACAAACCTGCTTGGATGAGCCCTGTAAAATTCACTAAACCTGTAAATTTGTTAAACCAAGAAAAAGACCCACAGGATAAGGGAGAAAAAGAAACCAAGGAAGTTGATGAAACATCTTACTATTCAGCTGATGATTCACATACTTCATCTGAAGAAACAATCAATCCAAGAAGAACAACACATAAAGGAGCAAAAATAGAGAAAGGCAAAATGAAAATTTGTGAAGACACAGATACGTCGACTTCATATCGACGCATGCACGATAATGCGTCGACTTATTCTCGACGTAACCTCTCGGATGCCTCGACCTCTACTCAACGCTTGAATAAAGACAAGTCGACATCAATTCGACGCAACTTTCCTCATGCGTCGACACCAGATCAACGCAATCTGAGGAATACGTCGATAACAGATCAACGCAATTATCAACATACGTCGAATAGTTATCGACGCACCAATACATTCTCTCCAAAAGTCTTTCATCCTAACCCTCATTCAGGAACCAGTCATCCTAATCATGAATTTTGTCCAAATAAACATTTCAATCCCAAACAAAATATTAATCTTAACCAAAAATCCCATCTATATTCAAATCAACATCTTTATCCTAACCAAAACATTTATCATACTCTAAATTTAAATTCCCTTAATACTAGGATAATCAAGTGCTATGTATGTAACAAAGCTGGCCACACTACCAAGCAATGCTGGTACAATTAATCAAACTCTCTATAAAATCTAGTTCAAAACTATCTTAGAAAACATTAGGCCAAGAAAGAAATAAAGAGAAATAAAGTTTTTTTTGGTCACTTCTAATCGACGCACCGTCGAAAACCAAAGTCGATTAAAATCGACGCATACGTCGATGGAAAACCCTAAATCCGACGTCGAATTCAACTCGACGTAACGTCGACTTTATGATAAAGAGCGGCAACTTTAGAATATTTTTTTGGTCACATCCACTGGAATACCGAAAAAGCCTCGAATTGAGCCCTGTCTCGACGCTTCACCTGACTTAAAAAGACTCTTCAGAAACTTCCTCTTCTCTGCATCTCTTATCCTCCGTGCTCCATTGTCTACCCAATCCTTCTTACTTCTCTAATCTTCTATGGCTCCCAAAATCAACTCGGGTTTCGACATCGACCTCGAATCCTTCCAAGCAGCAGCAGAGAACTATAAAAGCATCATTTCTCTCTTCACTGAAGCAGGACTGAACAAGCTCATCTCCACTAGATGAAAGCTCCTGGAAATTGAGCTCACTGAGCTCATAACTCATGTTCAGGTTTCCGAACAAGGAGAAATCCAAGGAACCCTCTATGAGACTCCAGTCTCCATTTCTGCAGACCACATTAGAGCCACCTTTGACCTCCCATCAGGTATATCCTAATGTCACCCTCATTTCAATAAAATAGGAAAAGAAAATAAGCTTTTTATAAATGACTCAACCAGTATAAAATTATTCCCCTATTAGGTGATGAATCCATTGAGCTCACACCTGATGAAGTCAAGCAATTACTCATCACCATGAAATTCTCAAAAGAAAGACCAATCCATCTGAAAAAGATAGACTTCTCTGATGAATATAGGCTGTTGGCTGATATAGTAGGGAAAGTTCTACTATGCAAGATCTCAGCCCATGATGCAGTGCCCAAACAGCAGCTGAACATCATGGGGGCTCTTGTGCTGAAGAAGAAGGTGGATTGGGCCAGCTGTCTTCTCAAAATGATAGCCTCCAAATATTCCCACAAAGAAAATGCTTATATGAGAATCATGAGTCAGGTTCTCTTCCATTCCTTCCCTGACCTCTGCAGGTCAAAAGGAATTCCCATCCCTCCAGGAAAAAGGATGTCCATAGCCCTATTTTCTAAATGGGCCAGGCAAATCCCTAAGCCTGGTTCCATTCCTGAAAGGACTCCTTCACCTCCTCAAACAAATCTCTCCTCTCTCCCATCATCATCCACACAAATATCACCTCAATCCCTTGCTCAGCATTCTTCTATTCCTCTACCTCCTCCAGATGATAGATTCACCTCTCCACACTCATTATCTACTCCTCCTCCATCTCCTTCACATCCTTCACACCAAGAATCATCTACATCCACTGAGGCTCTCATCACTCAGTGCATAAAATCAGCAGCTGAAAAATTCCAAGCAATGCTAGATGAGCACTGTTCCCAACTTCATTCCTCCATCCTTCACATGCACACCCAAATAGATGGGGTCAGTGCCTCTGTGCAAATTCTAAAGTCATCTCTCTCTTCCTCTAGAGTGACTAAGTCTTTCTTAACCTCCCTAGCCAAGAAGGTCAAGAAGGGGGAGAATCTAGATGAAGAGCAACCTTCCAATCCTAAATCTCTCTCTCACAAGTCCTCTCCTCAAAATTCTGACAAGATCCTTGGGAATGAGACAGTACCTGAGCCTCTTAATTATGAACAAACAATAGAGGTACTCAGCATAGCAAGAGAGGTTGCAGAACAAGTGACAATACTTCAAGGGGAGGATAACAGAGTAGAAAATGAGGCTGTAAGGATAGATGGTGAACTTCAGGGGGAGCTGGAAGCTATACTAACTGATGAACAAATCAAGGAACTGGGAGCTGAGTTTGTGAATACAGCTGCAAATGAAAAAGAGCAGCAAAAAGTTGTGTTAACTGAAGCTGGGACTCAGGGGGAGCCAACTGCTGTAACTCAGGGGGAGCTGAGAATACTAACTGCTGATGAGCAACCCACCAAGGTCTTCAAAAGAAAAAGAAAGACTCCTCCTACACCACCTGAGTAGTATTTGAGAACAATGCTGATATATATTTTATTGAAAAAGAACTGGTATAAATATGAAATTTGTCTATATGATTCTGGAATATCTGCTTATATGATCTCCCTCTCTAAATCTCACTTTTGATTAAGTGACATACTTCCTATCTTTTCAAATTATATGCTGAGTTGATTTTATGCTAAGACAATTTCTCCTTAAAAAGGGTTAAGACAAATAGGGGGAGATTGTTGGGAAAATGATTTCTCTTAACCCCTAGAAATGAGTTAAAGAAAGAGTTTTATGAATGAATAACAAAGACAAAGTAAATATGCGTCGAATGGTATTCGACGCTACGTCGAAATAGAGTCGACGTCTTCTTCAGGATATGTCGAAGTAACTTTAGGAAGATTTCGACGTAGGTCCTGTCGACGCTACTCTGATTTCTAGTCGACGCATACAAAGAAGTCGACGCACCTTTGTCGACGCACATTCCTTATATCCCTCTCGACGTTGGGCTAAGATAAATTCGACGCTTACGTCGAATAGAAATCGACGCACGTCGATTTGTTTGACAGATTTGAATCTGCGCCAGATCTCTTTCCTTCTTTTCTGAAGATCTGATTTATATAGAATGATGTTAATATTTTATAGCCGTTCTGAATCATTCTTTCCTTCTATTTGATTCTTGGCTAAATTGATGAAATCTGTTTTGGATATTATTTGAAATCTAAATTAATATTTTCCATTTATGATTAAATCTGCTATGGAAATATTTCTCTCTACCTAAATCTCTGGCTGCTAATTGATTTCTCTCCTATAGTACTATCTTATTACACAGAGCTATAAAATAAAGAGAAAGTCGGCAGGAAAAAGAAGAAGAGTGATCCACCACACATTTTATGATATAGAGGAAAAGCTCCCAAAAGAAAAGAGAGATATTGAGAAAAAGCTCTGCAGCAACTTTCATCCATTTCTACTTCTGCTTCTGCTCACTGATCACTGCTGCAAAATCTGATTGCTCTCACTAAAAGAGAGAAAGGCTACAAATCTTCTTCTCTCTATAGAAGAAAGATTCAATTCTTAACTTGTGCTTCAAATCTTCTTGCTAGGAAGAAGATTCATTATTGGCTTTATTCCATTCTTTCCTTTTCATTCTTATTCACTATTGTAAAAGAGTTTTTAGAATCTCTCTTCAAAAAATTCAGTGTATTGGTTCTAAGAGTCTCCTTATCAAAAGACTCAGGGTGGTTCTAAGAGTCTCCTTATCAAAAGACTCAGTGCAAGTTAGTGAATTCCTACCAAGGGGGTAGAAGAGTGGACTACCCAAAGTTTGGGGAACCACTATATTTTCTTGTGTTGTGCTGTGGATTTTCTTTCTTACATTTGCTTTATTGTTTTAATTCTTGTTGGTGTGTGTGGGAAGCTCTAATCTGTGATCATACATATATATATATATATATTAACTTTGCACAAAATATTTCAAATCTCTATTCACCCCCCCTCTAGAGAAATCTAGTGAGGTTAACTGTGCACTTTCAGAAAGTAAGATGTTGATTGGATAATAAAATAAGGTTTTCAAGGGTAGAATCGTTTCAAATCATCCCCACTCCGAGCCCGGTCAAGGGGCATCCCTTCCACATCCTGGAGGTGATACCCCCCCCCCCCGACTTGAGCACTTCGCTTACAATATATGGGCCTTCCCAGTTGGGGTTAAGCTTACCCACTGTGGCCCCTCTGCCGGCCGCATCGACCTTCTTCAGGACTAGGTCCCCTTTCTGAAAGTGCTTGATCCGGATATGTTTGTCAAAATATCGAGCCATCCGCCTCTTGACCTCTTCCTGCCTGATGGTGGCCAAGTCCCGGAGTTCTTCCACCAGGTCCAAGGATAGCCTCTGCTCGGCATTGTTACCTTCTAGCCACTCTTCATCCCCCTCGCATGCAGCGGTCACCCGGGGGGTCTTTACCTCGAACTCTATGGGGAGAACGGCCTCGGACCCGTGGGAGAGCTTGAACGGAGTCTCCCCGGTGGCGGTATTCGGAGTAGTCCTCATGGCCCAGAGGACGGAGGGTAGTTGTTCCACCCAACTTCCTCGTAGGTTTTCCACTTTCTTTTTTAGCAGGTTGACGATTATCTTGTTCGCCGCCTCCACTTGCCCATTGCTCCTCGGGTGGTGGACTGAAGCAAACCTGAGGTCAATGCCGAGTTGAGTGCAAAAGCCGACAAACTCTTCACTCGCGAACTGTGGCCCATTGTCCGTTACTATGGCTAGAGGGAGTCCATGCCTGCAGATTATTTCCCCCCACACAAAATTCCTTACAACCTGAGAGGTTACCTTGGCTAGTGCCTTCACCTCTACCCACTTGGAGAAGTAGTCGATCATGACCAGCAGGAACTTCCTCTGGCCGCTGGCTTGGGGAAAGGGGCCGACCAGGTCCAACCCCCATATGGCGAAGGGCCAGGGGGCCGTGATGGTCCGGAGCCTTTGAGCGGGGAGGAGTTGGAGCGGAGCATAGAGTTGGCACTTCTGACACTTTCTTGTGAACTCTGCTGCATCCTTGCTGAGAGTGGGCCAGAAGTATCCTTGTCTCAACACCCTCCCTTCCAGGGTCCGACTCCCGGAGTGACTGCCGCACTCCCCGGAGTGGATTTCTTCCAGCACCCTCGGGACCTCCTCCTCGGAGACACAACGAGCCAGGAGTCCCGAGAGAGTCTTTCTATATAGCCCCCCTGCATGCAAAGAGTAATATGCGGACTTATACCTGAAGCGCCTCTTGTCCACATCCTCTCCAGGGAACTGTCCGGAGGATAGGAAGGTGATGAGTGGATCCATCCACGAGGCCTGCTGATCCACTTCCATCGACTCTCCCTCCTCGATGGAGGGCCGGAAGAGTTCCGAAGTCGTTCCCCCCGCTCGAGGACCGAACTTGGCTAGGAGGTCCGCCTGGGTGCTCTCCTCCCTCGGCACATGTTTGATTGAGAAGGTGCGGAACTGCCCGATGACTCCCCTAACCTTCTCCAGGTATAGTAGGAGGGTTGGATCCTTTGCTTCGAACTCTCCTTTGATCTGGCATGCCACCACCATGGAGTCTGTGGAGACCTCCACGTCCTGCACACCCAGTTCCCGGGCCAGCCGAAGGCCCGCTATCACTGCTTCGTACTCCGCCTGGTTGTTGGTGATCGGGAAACGGATGTTTAAGGCTTGCTCAATCTGAGTCCCCTGAGGACTCACCAGGACTATCCCCCCCCCCCCCCCGAAGGAGTGTTTTCCCGACGCTCCGTCCACCAACATCCTCCATGCTTCTAGGGGAGGTGGCTCGTGCTCCCCCACTTCGGCCGCGTAGTCGGCCATGAAGTCTGCCACTGCTTGAGCCCTGATGGATGTCCTGGGTACGAAGGTGATATTGAACTCGCTTAACTCCACGGACCACTTTGCCAACCTTCTTGAGTGTTCCACCCCTTCCATGATTTTGCGAAGCGGATGGTCGGTCACTACTTTAATTGAATGGGCTTGAAAGTAAGGCCGGAGCCTCCGGGCCGACACCACCAACGCGAAGGCTAACTTTTCTAGGATTGGGTATCGGAGTTCCGCCTTCTTCAGTACTCGGCTAACATAGTAGATTGGGAACTGTTTCTTCCCCTCCTCCCGGACTAGCACGGAACTTACTGCCTCGGATCCTACCCCTAGGTATAGAGATAGGTCCTCCCCTGGTCTCGGTCCCTGGAGCAGGGGGGTTTGAGTGAGCTGTTCTTTCAGGGCTTGGAAGGCCCTCTCGCATTCCGGGGTCCATTCGAACTTCTTGTTTCCCCGCAGTACTTTGAAAAATGGTGCACATTTTTCTCCCGCCTTGGAGAGGAATCTGCTGAGCCCAGCCAATTTCCCGGTGAGGCTCTGGACCTCCTTCGGATTTCTCGGCGACTCCAACTCCATCACCGCTCTAACTTTGTCCGGGTTGGGCTCCACTCCCGTGGGGGTGAGCAGATGGCCCAGGAACTTCCCTCGGCTTGCCCCGAAGACGCACTTCAAGGGATTGAGCTTCATCTTGTACCGCCGCAGGGTCCTAAATGTCTCTTCGAGGTCTCGGAGGTGGGTCCCGTGGTCTCGGCTCTTAACCATGAGGTCGTCGACATAGACCTCTAAATTTCTTCCTTTCTGTTCGCGGAAGACCCTATCCATCATCCTTTGGTACGTAGCCCCCGCGTTCTTGAGTCCGAAGGGCATCATCTTATAGCAATAACATCCATCCCCCGTGATGAAGGAAACATCCTTGATGTCCGGGGGATGCATGCGGATTTGATGGTAACCTGAAAAAGCATCTAAGAAGGACATTACAGAAAAACCGACGGCTGAGTCAACCAGCGCGTCGATTCTGGGCAGGGGGTAGCAATCTTTCGGGCATGCTTTATTAAGAAGTGAAAAATCGATACACATACGCCACTTACCTCCACCCTTCTTTACCATAACGACGTTGGAGACCCAGCCTGGATACTGGATCTCCGATACAAATCCGGCCTGCAGGAGTTTGCCCACCTCCTCGCGGATGGGCCCTTCTAGCTTGTCCGCGACGGCCCTCCTCTTCTGGCGGATGGGGCGGGCACCGGGGTCGAGGTTGAGGCGATGGCACGCCACATCCGCATCGATCCCGGGCATTTCTGCGGCGCTCCAAGCGAAGACGTCCACGTTCTGTTGCACGCAAGCCAGAATCTCCGCCTGATCTCCTGGGCTGAGTCCTCCGCTGACCCGGACTTTTTCCACCACCCCCAGCTGGGTGATGACCTCGAGCTCCACGACCTCGTCCACGGCCTCCAGCCGGGACTGTTCCCCCCAAGCCCTTTCTTCTTCGGTACAAGCGGGGGCTGGGATCTCTTCCTCGACTCCCTCCCCTAACACCATCAGCTCTTCCGCCCTTTCCTCCTGGGCCTTCTCCTCTTCTTTTTTTCTCTCCGCCCGGGGTATCTCAGCCACCCCTTCCTGGGCATGAACTTCACCTCCCTTCTTCTCTTCAGCCACCTCCAGACCTCCAGCTTTGGCTACCTCCTCCATCACCTTATCCCACTCCTCAGCTTCTCCCATCCAGGAGATGGTGTTGACCGCCGTCACGTAGCACTGTCTTGCCACTTTGGGATCCCCCCTGATCCGCACCTGGACCCCTCCGTCATTGAACTTGAGGCACTGATGAAAAGTGGAAGGGACGCAGCGGAACGCGCTGATGAGTGGCCGTCCGAAGATGGCACTGTAACTGCTCGGGGCGTCCACTATGACAAAGCGACAGTTCCGAGACTGCCCACCCAGGGTCACATGGAGCCCTACCCCTCCCTCCACTTCCTTCCTCTCCCCCGAAAATCCGAACAGAGGGCCATCCGAGGCCAACACCCTTCTGGGTTCCACCTCCATCTTGTCGAATGCCTTCTTGAAGATGACATTGACCGAACTCCCATTGTCCACTAGGATTCGGGAGACGGTGAAGTTCTCGATCGCCGTCTGGATGACCAGCGCGTCGCAGAACGGGTCTTCGTAGCTCGACATGTCTTTCTGGGTGAAAATGATTTTTTCGGCCGGGGGTGGAGCGGTGGATGTTGACGCTACGCTCCGGCGGTAGATGGTATGGAGACTAGCCTTGCGGGCTGCCTCCACCCCTACCCCCCCATGGATCACTCCGATCCCTCCTCTATTCCCCAGATCTGTTCTATCCTCACATCTTTCCTCCTCCTCCTCCTCCCGAGGTTCCACCTCCACGATCCTTAATGGTTGCTGCTGTGGTGGCGCGGGTGCTCGGCCCCTCTTCACCTCCAGGAACTCCGGACAGGTGTCTGTGGAGTGGCCTTCCACATCGTGGAAGATGCAATAGGGCACCGCCGCTTCCCTTGCCCCGGTCTCTGCTATCATGTTCCTTCTTCTCCTAGCGGCCGCTGTCTCCGCTTCTCCTCCCCTTCCCCTTCCTCTTCCCCGGCCAATTGCCATGGCCTGTTGAGGTGGGGGAGGCAACTGCATCGGGCCCTGCCTCCACCCCAACTGGGGGGGTCTCCATTGTCCTTCGAAACGGTTACCCCTTCCTGGGCCATAACCCCTTCCCTGCCCCTGCACTCCTCCACCTTGCGGCCTCCATCCCCCCTCCGGGGCCCGGGGCTCTTCTCTTCTTCTGACCTCTTGCTGCCTCATCTCCGGCTCACTGAGCTTTGCCAGCCTCTTGGTGAGCTCTGGGTTGGCTTCTTCGCTTGCTACTTCCTCCGCCACCCTCTCCATCAGCTCCTCATAGGAGACGGGGGCCTTCCTTTTCAACGCCATCTTGAAGAAACTTTCCTTCAACCCGACCGTGAAGGCGAGTTGAAGTGCAAACCCGGGCACCTCCTGAGTGAGCTTCACTTCCTCCTGGAACCGGTCCGCATACTGAGCCAACGTCTCCCTGGACTCCTGCTTCACCGCGAAGAGGGAATCAGCGTCCTTCTTCCTCCTTTTTGAAGTTGAAAATCTCAACAAAAAACTTCGGCGCAGGTCCTCGAACGCGTAGATGGAACCTGCCGGAAGTGAATGAAACCAGTCCCTGGCCTTCTCCTTGAGAGTGACGGCGAAGAGCCGACACTTGAAGGCGTCGGACATCGGCCTGATGGAGACCGAGTCCTCGAAAGACTGCAGATGCTGAACTGGGTCATCTCTGCCATTGTAGTACACTCTATCCCATTCCCCGAATCCTGCTGGAACGGGTGCAGACAACACTAATTCGCAGAAGGGGCTTCCCCCTCCTACCATCTTCTCTCGCTCGGCTCGCGGACCTAGCTCGCTCGCCAGGCTTGGGATCGCACTCGCGAGGGCGATGCTCGCCTGAACCACCCCGACTGTCGTCGCATCTTCCTGGCGCGCGCTCGCCTGCGCCGCGCTCGCTGGGGCAGAGCTCGTCAGCACCGAACTCGCCGCCGCGGAGCTCGCTAACACCGGGCTCGCCGGACTGGCGAACAACACTCGCCCTTCCCGGTCATGTCCTGGCTCAGCGGCAACTTCTTTTCCAGCCCTTCCTCCTGGTGCCCTCTCGCCGACTGCTGTTGGGGGAGTGGTCGCCTGAGGTGCCGGGGTCGCAAACTCACTTCGCAGAGCCGTGACCGTGAACCCCAAGGTGTCGAGCACCTCCTTCCTGAAATCCGCGAACATCCTAACCATTGCTTCCTGAGGGGTCTCGCCGAACTCCTCGCCCTGCTCTTCATCCCCAGCCATAACTCTTCTCTGGGACTTTCTTGAACCAGCCGCGCTCCACGCTCACCGCACCAAAATGTTGAAACCGATTTCTCGATCTCTTGTGGAGCTCGGGGCCCTCACCGAGATGAGGGGCAGCTAGCCCTTACCGGTCCCTCGGGAGAGGTAAGGCCGACGACTCGAGCAAAGAACAAAGACCCTAGTCTCAGCGAGGAGGTCCCTCCACTAACCCGGAAGATCGTTGAGCGCTTCCCCTCCCAAGCCAAAGCTAAGACTCGGGCACCTTGGAGAGCTAGAGAGCCCAAACCAAAGCGACCTAGGGAGAGAAGAGCTCAAAGATAATGAACCGGTCCTCTTCCAAGGTGCCCTTTGAGGTCTATTTATAGATTTTAGTTTTGTGGTCTGTCAATAACCAAATCCCGCTGTCCATTCTTACTATCCGAACACCGGATTGGCCTGCTAACAGCCAAACTCCGCTGTTCGGAGAGGCTAAATGCAGACCACCGGGGACCTCTTGGTAAAAATCCCTTCCTAGACTTTTACTGGGCGAGTCAGCCCACTTCGCGGCCTCCCTCGCGAGTGAAGCTCGCGAGCCTCTGGATCGGCGAGCCCCAGAGTTATCACTGGCACGTTGCATGGCTCGCTCGCCTGTACTACCTCGGCGAGCCCCAGGATGACTATCCGCACCCACTCTAGGCGGGCTCACCTAGCGGACCCCTTCCTCGAACGGTTGGGCTCGCCCATAGCGACCCGGCCAAGCCGACTGCCCTCGCGAGCGGAGCTCGCGAGCCTCTGGGTCGGCGAACCCCAGGATGGCTATCCGCACCCCAAAATGGCTAGCTGTACCCCAAGAGTGGCTAACTGTACCCCAAGAGTGGCTAACTGTACCACGAGGTTCCGGGCTCGCCTGGCGAGCTCCTTCCTCAACTGGTCGGGCTCGCATGCACTGCCCTCGCCGAGCCTCGAAGGAGCCGGTTACCTTCCCTTCGCTGGGCTCGCTCGCCTGCGCAGTCTCTTGCGATCAGGGTTCGCCCCTTTTGGCTCGCCTCCTTGAGCGCGAGCTTTGGTTGCTTCCTGGCGAACATTGGGGTTGTACACTAGAGATGTTTTTGAGCTTCTGACTTCTCCCATTTAGAGAGTCTTCAAAGACCTTTGCCTTTGCTAGCTCATTTTTCAGTGTTAGATTTTCTGTATAGATTTTGTCTAATTCCTTTAGGCTAAACTCATAGTTATTATACTGTGTATTTACTTGTTTGAGATTGTTTAATTCATTTCTTAGTTCTTTAATTTCTTTTTCAGATTTGATTAGATTTAAACAGAGTTCTTTGAAATTGTTTTTGAAATCAGTGGAAGAGAAATCTATATCATCAAGTATATTTACCATAGATGAATCATTGGGCTTCTCAGTGGCCATCAAACAGGTTTCCTCCAGCTTGGCCTCTTCTTGATCATTGTCAGATGAGGTGCTTTCTTCAGATTCTGAATCACTCCATGATTGAGCAATGAGACCTTTCTCTTTCTTCTTTTTCTTCTGTAGATCTGTTCTTTTCAGATCTTTCTTTTTGCTGATCTCCTTAGGACATTCAGGTGCAATATGTCCAGGTTTCCTGCAAGAGTAACATATAATCTCTTTAGTAGGTGTTTTGCTATACCTGGTTTTTGAGTCTCTTCCTCTGGATCCTTCTGTTTTGATCCACTTCTTGAACCTTCTGGCCAGTAGGCTGATCAGCTCCTCATCACTTGTAGAGGGTTCACCTTAAACAGCCTTCAATGCAATATTCTTTTCTTTTGAGAGTGAAGGAGCCTTTTCTTTCTCTTCTTTCTCAGCTCTTGTCTTCAACAGATGTTCATAAGATTTTAATTTGCCCAACAGGACATCTGTTGAAATTTCTCTTTGACTTATGGAGTCTCTAATTGGCCAGATTCTTGAATCGCAAGAGATAGGGAAGCAAGTTAGCAGTTTGTCATTTATCTCAGTGAGAGATATGTCCTTTTCAAGTGTTCTCAACTCATTCACTATGAGGCTGAATCTGGCATACATGTCAGCAACACTTTCATCTTCTTTCTTCTGAAAGTTTTCATATTGAGAGATGAGTAGTGCCTTTCTATCCTTTTTCTCATCAGCACTTCCCTCTACCATTTTGGTGAGAGCTTCCCATACTTCCTTAGTTGACTCACAATCAGCAATCTTTTGGAAGATTTCATCTGAGAGGGTTGAGACTAGGATATTCATAGTCTTGTCATCATATCCTTGGGCTTTCTTTTCTTCCTCTGTCCACTCAGCTTTTGGAGCAAGTGTTTCAGTCACTTTTCCACTTGAGTCTTTTCTGAATGGCTTGGGGGGACCTGTCAAGATAACATTAAACAATTCATCATCAATAGAGTTTAAATAAATTCTAATTCTTGTTTTCCAAAGTGCAAGCTTTTCAAGGTTGCAAATTGGTGGTCTGATGGAAGCATAATCTTTGATTTGTGCCATGTGAAAAATAATTGTTAGAAAAATATATATATATAAATAAGAGGTAGGACCTTTTTGATCAAGGAGTTATCCTTTTTAGATCAACCTGCCTCTGATACCAATTGAAAGTGCACAGTTAACCTCACTAGAATTCTCTAGAGGGGGGGTGAATAGAGATTTAAAAATATTTTTGTGCAAAGTTAATAATTATATATATTTATATATGGTGATCACAGATTAAGGCTTCCCCCACACCAACAAGAATTAACCAAGTAAAGAAAATAAATGCAAGAAAAGAAATCACATCACAACACAAGGAAATATAGTGGTTCCCCAAACTTTGGGTAGTCCACTCTTCTACCCCCTTGGTAGGAAATTCACTATCTTGCACTGAGTCTTTTGATAAGGAGACTCTTAGAACCACCCTGAGTCTTTTGACAAGGAGACTCTTAGAACCAACTGAGTCTTTTGAAAAGGAGACTCTTAGAACCAGTACAACTGAATTTTTTGAAGAGAGATTCTAAAAACTCTTTTACAATATTTGAAAGTGAAAATAAGGTAAAGAAGAAAGAGAGATAAAAAAAAGACAAGAAAGAATCTTCTTCCTAGCAAAAAGATTGGAAGCACAAGAAGTAGTGAATAAAATCTCTCTTCTATAGTGAGAAGGAGATTGTAGCCCATTTTCTCTCTTTTGTGAGAGCTATCAGAGTATGCAGCAGAGTGGCTTCAGAAGCAGGAGAAGATGGAAGCTTGATCTTTGCTGCAGCACTATCTCTCAATTTTCTCTTTTCACTTGGGAGCTCTTCCTCTTTTTCAAATGTAAAATGGTGGATCACTTCTTGTTGCTCTCTGCCGATCACATTGTTATTTATAGCTCTGTTCATTAAAATAACACTATAGGAGAGTAATCAATTAGCAGGCAGAGTATTAGAAAGAAAGAGAAATTTCCATAACAGTTATATCCATAGAAGGAAAGTATTCAATCTGATTTCAAATAATGTCCATAAAGGATTTAATCAATTTAGCCAAGAATCTATTAGAGGAAAGAATGATTCAGAACGGCTATAAAGAATAAATTGATTCCATATAAATCAGATCTATGAAAGAAGGAAAGAGATCTGGCGATTTTTGAATTAATCATAGAAATCGACGTGCGTCGATTACTATTCGACGTAGGCGTCGAATTCATCCTGGCAGAGCGTCGAGAGGAGAATAAGGAAGGTGCGTCGACTAGGGTGCGTCGACTTCTCAAGATACGTCGACTAGAAGTCAGAGCTACGTCGACATAGGATACGTCGAATTCTGCTTGGAGCTACTTCGACTCATTCTGGTAAAAACGTCGACTTTGTCTCGACGTTGCGTCGAATACTATTCGACGCATATTTACTTAACCTTGATTTTCTTTTCTTGGAATTCATATTCAACTTATGTTCAGGGGTTAAGAGAAATCATTTTCCCAACAGAAACTTCGTGAGTTTGGTCTCCTGCTTCTTCGCAGGACTACTCGATGAGAGGGAACCTGCCTGCTTTGAGGATGCAGCTGACATCAAGGAGTGAGACGCGGCCATGATCGAGGAGATGGAGGCCCTAGAGAAGAATCAGACATGGGACCTGGTTCCCATGGTGGAGGGCATCAAACCTGTCACCTGTAAATGGGTGTACAAGGTTAAGAAGAGAGCAGATGGAGAAGTGGAGTGGTACAAGGCGAGGCTTGTCGCTCGAGGCTTCTCGCAAACCTATGGAGAGGACTGCGAAGAGACATTTAGTCCTGTCGCGAAGATGACGTCGGTGAGGACGGTCATCGCTCTGGCGGTGTGCCGAAGTTGGAAGCTGTGATAGCTTGATGTGAAGAACGCGTTCCTGTATGGAGAGATTGACAAAGACATATTCATGGTGCAACCACCTGGATACGTGTCCAAGTCACTTCCACATCACGTCTGCAAGTTGAAGAGGGCCCTCTATGGGTTGAAACAGGCACTGAGAGCCTGGTATGGAAAGATTGCGGAGTACTTGCAGTTCTGCGGCTACGATGCCTCAAACTCAGACTCCAGCATGTTCGTGAAGAAGAGTGGAGGTCTTCACGTGTTGGTGCTGCTGTACGTCGACGACATGATCGTGACAGGGAACAACCCTGAGGAGGTCGCGGCGCTGAGACAGCAGCTCTTCATACGATTTGAGATGAAGGATCTTGGTGAACTGCACCATTTCCTTGGCCTCCAAGTTGAGAAGAGAAGAGGCGGGCTGTATGTTTCCCAGAGGGCGTATGCCGAGAGGATCGTCGAAAGATTCGGCATGAAGGAAGGGAAGAGCAGTTCCGTTCCTCTGGAGGCTGGGCTGAAGCTTCGGAAGGAAGAAGGGAGGATTCTTCCTGATCCGAAGATCTTTCGGGCACTGATGGGGAGTCTTATCTACCTGACTATCACGAGGCCGGACATCGCCTTTGCTGTCGGCCGAGTTAGTTGGTATATGCAGGAGCCGCGAAAGCCTCATCTGGAGGCAGCCAAGGGGATATTGAAGTACGTGAAGGGAACCCTTGAGATGGGGTTGTCCTATGAAGAGAAGTCTGACTTCAAGCTGCATGGGTACACGGATGCAGACTATGGAGGTGACGCTGATGATCGCAAGTCGACATCAGATTACGTGTTCTTGTGTGGAGCTGTTGCTATCTCGTGGTGTAGTAAGAAGCAGGACTCTATTTCCCTTTCTACCACGGAGGCCGAGTACAAGGCGTCGTCCTTAGCAGCTCAGGAGTGTGTCTGACTAAGGAGACTAGTGGAGGATGTGGACGAGGAGGTCAGCGGACCTACTGTGCTTTGCGGGGACAATGAGAGTGTATTGAAACTGGTAACCAATCCAGTGTGTCATGCAAGGACCAAACACATTGAGATCGAGCATCACTTCATCAGAGAGAAGGTGCTGGGTGGCTTGATCGCATTAGAGCATGTGCGGAGTAAAGACAACATTGCGGATATATTCACGAAGCCCCTATCTGCGGGGCCGTTCCGGAGGCTTCGCTCGTTGCTTGGAGTTGTTCCCGGAGCTCACTTCAAGGGGGAGTGTTAGATTTGAAGTGAGCTAGCGTCAGCGCTAGCGCTAGCACCGGCGTTAGCTCCTTCTCGCCACCCCCCTGTTTTGCCTATAAATAGAGGGGTACCCCCCCTAAAGAGGATCCATTCTGAAAGTGGCGAGTATCCTTTACTTTGAGCGAGTTAGAGATACCAGAGCGCTTCCAGGCGAGCATCGAACATGGAGTAAGTTCGGCAGAAGAGTTTCCTACTCGCGAGATAGCGCCGACGATAGTGGATAGCGCCTGCGTTAGCGAGAAGAGAAGGAAGGAGCGAGTACCTACTTCGGAGATAGCGCCCGGTGCTAGTGGCTAGCGCGCGGTAGCGAGAAGTGGAGGAAGCGAAGCGCGACGAGAGTGCGAGTAGCTTGGAGTGCGAGCAGCGAGCTTGCGAGTTGGAAAGCTAACGCTGGGCGCTAGCGTTAACGCCGGCGGTAGCGAGGAGCGAGTATCACCTGCGCGGTGTGCTCCGGAGAAGAAGCGGACCTTGTCCGTGACCAAGTTCTTACCTACTATTGGCTGTTGTGATTCAAGTTGGATGCAACTTGTATTCAGCCTTGTTCATTTGTAACTAGTTGCCAGAGTTATTATTGTGAAAGCTTGTGTTCATCTATTGGTGTCTTTATTCTCCTGTTGGTTGACGTGTTCTTCCGACTACAAAATATTTCACACATCTCAGACGCACAACTAACAATCTATACCAAACGCCACCTAAGTGTTTGAGCAATTGCTTCGATCACGCGTGTGAGGTAATTGTGCGCAAGTCTTAAGCTTGCTACATCAATATTTGATTCCAAAAATTTGGATCCAAACCAAACCGTGAAAATCCTTGCAACCGAACCAAACTGAATGAATTGATTTGGTTTTGACGATTTAAAAAACATTATTTGCACACTTGTATCATGATGTTTATCACAAGATTTGCGAGATTCATCCCCAAATAAGATACATTCATGGGCACTAGCAGCTCGTTGCACTCTGTTCTTTAAATAACCTTTCATTTTTAATACAGTTTAAAGATGAACTCCAAAATTTATTTTAGTCCGGAAATCTACATTTGCACATATATATATATATATATATATATATATATATATATATATATATATACATATAGTTAAAGTTAGCCGACACCAAACCACAATATCATTTCTGTACAGACACAGAATAAGCCCGGCAGCAACTTTATGTTATCAGTCTTCATCTCCATTGCTTTACTCTTTAACCTCCCTCTTCAATAGCTACCATTTCTGAACCACACTCGGTTTTCACGCTGCCCAGATCTGCAACATGATACTGTGCCGCATATTTGTAAGCAGGTCCTTCCATGGCCTTCACCGGAGGTTCATTCAAGAATGCCCAATTGCTCCGCGTCCACCTTATTATCCATTATTATAACAATTAAGAACATATTATTATTATTATCCATGCTAATGAAGCTAGAGTCATATAATATACCAGCAATTACTGATCTTATTGCTGTCTTCATCAGTACTGTATTTCTCTGCTCCCCTTCCCCTGTAAATATTTCTTAAACCCCCCAGTCGATCTTCCAGTGGCAGGGAGAGTGACCTCTGCATCCGACTCTGTGATCCTCCATTAATGCTCTGCTCAAAACAAACATTAATTATAATTTTTTTCTCTGATCTGTTTCCACTCCCATATGAAAATTCAAACTTTAATTTGCAGAAAGAATATTCTCACCTGCTGGTTTTCATCCTCGGCATGAAGAGCTTCATCCAGTGGATTTTCCTCTGTTCTCTTGTTCGTTTTCCAGTAGGTTTCGATCTCATCTTTGATCTGTGATTTATTTCTACGAAGTTTCTCTGCTCCAAGAAAACAACAGCAGCAGCAAAGAATAAATCACGCAGAGCAAATTAATTATTACTAATCACCGGGTGGGTTTTATTATACCTGACTTCTTATCCCTGCTTTCGGATGACGACCATCCTGCCATTAGAGAACCCATGACCTCTCTCTTGCTCTCTCTCTCACTCTTGCTCTCTCTCTCTCTCTCTTGCTCTCTGCTAACAGCTGTTTCGAGCGCCCCTTGTGTTGAGCTTGTGTTGATTGTTCTCTGGTATTTATTTATCTTCAACGGCTCCGTTAATTTTGTAAATATCTTTACAGCTTCTTCAATTTACTTCCAGCGAGGCCAAAATGGTGTGACATGAATCTCTGCCCTTCAACTACAGGATCACAAGGTTCTAACACGAATCTTGAAGTTGATGTTACATAAGACCGGTTGTATGTATTTTTATTCGACCGAGTATATCCATGACATCATCATCATCATCATCATCATATAATCTACATTATACAGCTGGATAAGGATAAAAGCCTACAGATGCAATGGATGTGCACTATGAAATATGAAATCTATATATTATAAATAATAACATAGATGAAATGGATAAGAATGACGAGATCAGTGGATCACCATCCATCAAGTTATTTGCGCACATCTTGATGTCTGATGAATGGTGATTAGGAGGAATCTTTCTGTGACGCCGACATCGTTGAAGAACGCAATGAAGACCATCTGAATTCGTGAATTTACTGAACATGTGCAGTAAAAATCTTTCTAACAGTAAATTTAACGAAAAATAAATGCTCTTTTGGATCGCTAGAATTGAAATTGGGAATTACAAGATAACGAAAAATAAATGCTCTTTGGATCCTCGCTTCTAAATTACAAGATTGTCGAGCTTGCACTTAAACCGCTCGCCGGCCGGCGAGCTGGAGGGCGAGGTTTTCTCTTTAAATCAAAGGAACGGATTATTTATTTAGTAGCGTTAATTAAATAACTAAATATTCTGTTGAGGTATATTTATATAAATGTGAACGGATACTTAATGAGTTTGGTGTGAATCCAATAGGCATCCAATAACCCGCCAGAGATTTAGGGTTACGCCTATAAATACTCCTGCTTGGGGCAACGTGGAGGTCGTTCCAAATTTGACGGCCACACGGGATGCTTCGAGCGCACCAACATTCTCGAAGCAAACATTTTGTGCGCCCTAGCCCCCTCTCTCTCGCTCCCGTCCGTTTCTCTCCCTCTCGCTCCTGCAGCCTCCTTCCTCGCAAGGAGAAACAGCCGCCTCCTTCTCTCGCGCAAAGGAGTAACCGATCGCCGCCTTCTCTTCTCGCGGCTAGACAGCAAGGAGGCGCAACCTTCCCTTCGGTCTCTCTCTCGCTCGGTCTGTTGTGCGCCAAGCAGAGCCGCCGCCGCCGCCTCTTTCCTCGCAAGGAGGCGCGATTCCATCGTCGCCCGATGTTCAGCCAAGAAGATTCCGCCGTCGTCGATCCGCCTCTTGCCCGATCTCGTGCAAAGGAGACGACGCAGCCTCACGCCCGATCTAGGGAGTGTCGTCGCCTCTCTCGTAAGAGGAGTCGCCGCCATCGATCTAGGGAGCGTCGTCAGAGGAGGATCTCGCTTTCGCCGCAACCGCCGCGCCTCGCCGCTGCTGCAGTGGTCGTTTGCTGATGCCGTCTCCGCCGCCGCAACACGCCGAGGAAGAGGAAGACGCGCTTCCGTACGCGCTAGCGTTAGCCACCGCTACTGCCAGGCGTTAGTGGATAGCGTCGGCGCTAACGCCGCTTGTTAGCCGCCGCTCCTCGCCTCCGTGGGTGGTGTCTCCGACAACTCCAAATCTAGTCGTCACCGTTGGAAAGAGACACGATGTCGAAAGGGAATTATCCCGTACCGATGATCAAGCTGGAGAAATTCTCCAACTTAGAGTTTAGTGCTTGGAAGAGGAACACGCAGTTCAGCATGAAGTATCTGAACGTGTTCTACACAGTTCAGTCTGTTCGCACTGAAGTTGTTTGGAATGACGACGAGGCCCAGTGGGTTGAGGGTGAGGATTTCTATCGCGACTACTTGCTGAATTGTCTCTACAACAGGCTTGCTGAGACGTACAGTAAATTGAAGATAGCAAAGGAAATCTGAGACGCTCTGGAGGAGCAGTTCAAGGAAGAGAAAAATATGTCCAAGACGCATCTAGTGGACAAGTTCATGGCTTTCACCTTCACTGAGGAAAGGGAAATCCTTCCACAGGTATCTGATTTTGAAATTCTGGTGGACAAGCTGAACAGTGAGAACATCTCACTGCCAGATGGGTTCATTGCAGGAGCCATCATTTTTAGCTCCCGTCGGTGTGGTATTCTTTCAAGACTGAAATGTATCGGAAGAAAACGCAGGTCAGTCTAAAAGACCTCAAGCGCTTCATCTGCATTGAGGATGAGAACCGGACTAGACACGCTATGGAGACAGTTAGTAAGCAGTCTTCTGCTGCCAACATGGTTTTGCATTCTAAGCGTAAGTTTAAGCCTGGAAAGACTAGACCGCCGCCCAGTGCACCCGCAGTTGTGGACACCAGCAAAAAGGCTAAGAAATTCAAAGGCAAATGCTACAACTGTAACAAGTTGGATCACTGCACTTCTGAGTGTAAGCAACCCAAGAAAGGTAACTCTAGCACACCAAAGACCGATAACAGGGCCAATATGATTCATCAGACTACGTCTGTCGACTTTGTTGTCATGGTTGGTAAAGGAAAGGTCAGTACTGTACAACCCTGTATTCGCCGAGTGGGCCCCCGGGACCCAAGGGGTCTTTTAAGACATTATTTTTCAGCATGGTCCAGGGCAGGAAAAGAGGGGGGGGGGGGGGGGGAGGGCGAGCGGTGGAGGCAGAGGCCTCCCGCTCGCCCAGCTCGTGTAGGAGGCGAGCGGTGGAGGCGGGAGCCTCCCGCTCACCCAGCTCGTGTAGGAGGCGAGCAGTGAAGGTGGGAGCCTCCAGCTCGCCCTACCAGCAGGGGGGCGAGAGGAGGAGGGGAGGCCAGCCCCCCTCTCGCCCCCACCCCAGCAAGGGGGCGAGACCCGAGGCGGGCGGCCTCCTGGTCTCGCCCCCGCTCCAGCAAGGGGGGAGAGACCCGAGGCGAGCGGCCTCCTGGTCTCGTCCCCACCCCAGCAAGGGGGGCGAGAGGAGGAGGGGCGGCCAGCCCCCTCTCGCCCCCGCCCCAGCAAGGGGGGCGAGAGGAGAGGGTGGCCTGCCCCCTCTCGCCCCAGCTCCAGTAAGGGTGGCCTGCCCCCCTTTCGCCCAGCCCCAAGGCGGGGGTCTGCGTTTAGCGCCTCGGAATAGCGGGATTTGGCTGTTGGCAGGCCAAATTCGGGGGTATTTTCGTAATCTCGTAGGCCAGAATGTGGCTATCAGCAGTCCATGTCCAGAAATCTATAAATAAGACCAAGGGGTACCATTTGGAGGGACTTCTTTTTGGACTTCTCTTTTGGCCACTCTCTCCCCATGTTCCTTTGGTGGGTGGAAAGAGCCTCCAAAGGTGCCCAAGCTTAGCATTGGCTTGGGAGGGGAAGCGCTCTAAGATCTTCTGGGTGTGTGGTGGGACCTCCTCGCTAAGCCCTTGGTCTCATTCCTAGTTCCTCAGTCTCTTAGCCTAGAGCTCTCCCTTGGGAGAAGTAAGTGTGAGGTCAGCTCTCAACTTAATTGTTGAGGGCCCGAACTCCACAGAGACCAAGTTATTGGTTTCAACATTATGGTGCGGTGAGCGTGGAGAGTGACCAGCACAAGAAAATCTCAAGCTGAGCATCATGGCTGGAGGTGGAGGAGGATCTGACCAAGGCCACTCGCAGCCCCCAGTGGCTGGAGTGACGTTGGAGATGTTTGAAAATTTCAAGTGGGAGGTCCTGCAGGCCTTGCAGGTAGCTTTCGCCACGATAGGCGAAGGCAGGAGAGGAGGTGGTCCGGAGGTCCCGCCTCAGCAGGTGGGCGAGAGCACTCCCGACCAGCAATCCAAGAAGGAGGTATCAGTGGGGGGGGGGGGGGTGTGGAGGCATTCGGCCCCCACTCGCCGGATCCCCAAGGAGGGGGCGAGTGGGGAGGTGTCATGCCCCCACTTGCCAGGCCCCAAGGGGGCGAGTGGGGAGGTGCCATGCCCCCACTCGCCTAGCCCCAAGGGGGCGAGTGGGGAGGTGCCCTACTCCCACTCGCCCAGCCCCAAGGGGGCGAGTGGGGAACTCCCACTCGCCCAGCCCCAAGGGGGCGAGTGGGGAGGCATTCGGCCCCCACTCGCTCCGCCCCAAAGGGGGTCGAGCAGATGCGGGTGGACAAGCCGGGAGGGAAAGTCCCTTTTGCGAGTTGGTCGTCTCGGCCCCGGTTTCAGAGGGGTTCAGGAGGTGCGGAGAAGAGAAGAGCCCAGGGCCCCGGATGTGGGGTGGAGGCAGCAAGACGGAGGAACCCTTGAGTTAGGGTGGAGGCAGGGTCTGAGGCAGATGCCTCCCTTGCCTCAGCAAGCCATGGCAATCGGCCAGAGAAGAAGAAGAAATTGTGCGGGAAGAAGAGGGGGCATCCGAGTAGCGTTACCCTCCTGTGACTTCCACCAGGAGGAAGGTCACGCGACATCCTCCTTCCCCGAGTTATTGGAATTAAGGGAGGCAAGGGATCCGATGCAGCAACAACAACGACCAGAGGGGGTCGAGGAAGATCAGGCCTAGGAGTAGGGGGCCAAGTTTTGGTTTCCATACTTAGTTTTTTCTTTAAGTCCATGTAGTATGATGTTTTACTTTCATACTTAGTTTTTTTCTTAAATGTAACAAGATGACTAATGTGATGAACGCTGTCTCCTGGTCTGGTCCTGTCTGCGTGGGCCTACTCCTCTCTCTCGGCCCTGAGTCCGGGGAACACCCACGTGTCCCTTCCGCTGCTGGGCCACCATCCGCTGATCCATCTCTAGAGCGGTGGCATGTGAGGAAATCGTGTGGAAGGATGCCTGGGAAATCATAATCAGGGCCTGACGGAGATTGTCTCGTAATCCCCGGTAAAATCTGGCCGCCCTGTCTTTATCCGTACCTGCTAAGGTCCCGGCGAAGCGGGCCAAGTGGATAAACTCTCTCTGGTAGTCTGGAACTGTTCTATCTCCCTGCCGGATCTGCAGGAACCGCTCCTGGAGTGCCATCCGGTCCGCATCCGAAATGAAGTGCTCTAAAAAGGCCTCTGAGAACTCCCCCCAGAGGATCGTGCTGAGCGGTCGCCCTCTGAATGTAGAGCAGCTGGCGGCCCACCACCAATCTCGGGCATAACCCTCTAGCATGGTCACCGCCAAGGACACTGCGGCTATGGAGGGGCACATCATCCCGACTAAGAGCTCCTCTACCCTCTCCACCCACTCCTCGTCCTGAATGGCTGACTAGGTACCTCGAAAGGTGGGGGGCCTTAGCCCCCGGAATGTCATCAGGAGATCGGTGGGTACGGTGGCCTGCTGGGGTGGCCGTAGGGTGGCTGTCTGGAAAGCAGCTAACAATGTTATCA
The DNA here is from genome assembly GCA_033032865.1 of Dactylorhiza incarnata. NCBI lineage: Eukaryota > Viridiplantae > Streptophyta > Magnoliopsida > Asparagales > Orchidaceae > Dactylorhiza > Dactylorhiza incarnata. The sequence goes on from JAWHQI010000170.1 coordinate 1,110,722, forward strand.
GGGTCCGTCCTAGCTCTGTATCCCCAAACGGAACTGCGGCTGGAGTGGCTGGGACTGGTGGTGGAGTGGTAGGGTGGTACTGATCCCTAGAGGAGGACCTGCCGTTACTCGACTCCGGTATCTGGAGAAGAAACAAAACGAACATCAGTACTTGCAAAAATAAGGGGATTTTGCATAACTGAAACGAAAAGAAAGCGGAAAGCGTGCGGGTGTACTACCGTGCAGTCTCGAATCCTTAACTTTAAACCTACAGGGTCCACCAGGCTTCCGCTGCGTGGTTCGTCCCGAACCAAGAAATGGAACCGGGAACGGGAGGATCAAAAGACTGCCCCATGTGGTCGGAACGTGGTAGCTCTGATCCATTTGTAAGACCCCCCTCCCCAAACTGAACCGGGTTCAGGGAGGGGGGATCTTACTGCCCAAGGATGACCACTTAGCGCTTCCCGGGTGGCAACGTCCCACCCTCATAAGCACCGAGCGGCCTCCTTGTCAGGCACAAGAATCACAACATCACATCAGAACGCATAGCGGAAGCAATCGAAAGACAAAAAGCCAAGCACACAGCTTATATTTACATAGTTAAACAGGGCCGAAGCCCAATGTTTACAACTACTTGCCCCGGGGGCTACATCGACGAAACAAAAGGTTCTAGTCTTAGTCCTATACTCTAGGACTCACGTCGCGGAAGACAGGGGGCGAGGCTGGGGTAATCGAACGGGCCATCTCCAAGGCTGGTATCTCATCCTGTGGTGCGAGGGCTTCGCGCTGTCCCATCTCCTGTGATTGGTTATAAGAAATAACCGTTAGTCACAGAGCTATGTAGAAAATACATCCCCTCCCCGGATCCATATCCAGGGGGTGACTAAAGGACAGAAATAAATAGCCGAAGCAAGGAGAGGGTTAGCAGCAGGTAAGCATATATATATATATACAACAGGGCTCCTGCCCTAACACCCATAATCGCGTCGTATTGTAAATATACAACCATATCACGCGCATACGCACACCCCCAGGTATTCAAACCTGTACACACACAAAAAGACCCTGTGTCGACACAGTTTAGACCGCTTTATTTCAAGCAGGGGAGCTAACCCCGCGGGCCTCACCGATGTGGCCGTCGGTGACAGTGGCTAGTCTTGCCACTTCTGAATGTAGTCGTACCGTATCACTCAGGCCCTCCTGTACAACTTGGTGTACCAACTGGATGTGAGCGACATCCGGCGAACCAATTCGTAGGCCAATCAGCGGAGGCAAAACTGCAGGTTCGGAGTGGTGATAACCCGTTGTGCACATCTCCCTGTCACCATGAGTCGTCAACCCACCCGCACCGGTACGAACGGTCTGCGAGCGTGACCAACCCGCCACTTCCAAACAATCTTCACCCGCTTAATAATAAAACAAGCGTTTAAAGTACGTGGCAGATTACTCGACCGGTCCCACGACCTCTGACCGGGAGGCTTAGCGGTATGAGGGCTCCTTTCTTGGGGCTAACCTGGGAGGAGGGACTCGACTCCGGGTTCTCCCCAACTAAGGCCTCGCAGAAGGGAGGATAAGCACCGCATTATAGCCACGACAGCGCTGCATTTAGTAAGTAAATTAGGCCGGAAGCAGGGGGTCATAACACTAAGCAGAGAAGTAGGCTGAAAGCAGAGTCCATAATAGTAAGCAGAAAAGTAGGCCGAAAGCAGATGCCATAATAGTAAGCAGAAAAGTAGGCCGAAAGCGGAGGCCATAATAGTAAGCAGAAAAGTAGGCCGAAAGCGGAGGCCATAATAGTAAGCAGAAAAGTAGGCCGAAAGCGGAGGCCATAATGGTAAGCAGAAAAGTAGGCCGAAAGCAGAGGCCATAATAGTAAGCAGAAAAGTAGGCCGAAAGCAGAGGCCATAATAGTAAGCAGAAAAGTAAGGCTCACTTGGTGGCAGGTTATAAAGAAAGATAGGCCCCGAGCAGACCCGCTGTCCAGGCTCTCATCTAGCTGGCAGGTCCGAAGGCTCACTCGGTGGCAGGTTACAAAGAAAGATAGGCCCCGAGCAGACCCGCTGTCCAGGCTCTCATCTAGCTGGCAGGTCCGAAGGCTCACTCGGTGGCAGGTTACAAAGAAAGATAGGCCACTAGCAGACCCGCTATCCAGGCTCTCATCTAGCTGGCAGGTCCGAAGGCTCACTCAGTGGCAGGTTATAAAGAAAGATAGGCCCCGAGCAGACCCGCTGTTCAGGCTCTCATCTAGTTGGCAGGTCCGAAGCCTCACTTGGTGGCAGGTTACAAAGAAAGATAGGCCCCGAGCAGACCCGGTGTCCAGGCTCTCATCTAGCTGGCAGGTCCGAAGGCTCATTCGGTGGTAGGTTACAAAGAAAGATAGGCCCCGAGCAGACCCGTTGTCCACGCTCTCATCTAGCTGGCAGGTCCGAAGGCTCACTCAGTGGCAGGTTACAAAGAAAGATAGGCCCCGAGCAGACCCACTGTCCAGGCTCTCATCTAGATGGCAGGTCCGAAGGCTCACTCGGTGGCAGGTTACAAAGAAAGATAGGCCCCGAGCAAACCCGCTGTCCATGCTCTCATCTAGCTGGCAGGTCCGAAGGCTCACTCGGTGGCAGGTTACAAAGAAAGATAGGTCCCGAGCAGACCCGCTGTCCAGGCTCTCATCTAGCTAGCAGGTCCGAAGGCTCACTCGGTGGCAGGTTACAAAGAAAGATAGGCCCCGAGCAGACCCGCTGTCAAGGCTCTCATCTAGCTGGCAGGTCCAAAGTCTCACTCTGTGGCAGGTTACAAAGAAAGATAGGCCCCGAGCAGACCGGCTGTCCACACTCTCATCTGCTGGCAGGTCCGAAGGCTCACTCGATGGCAGGTTACAAAGAAAGATAGGCCCCGAGCAGACCCGCTGTCCAGGCTCTCATCTAGCTAGCAGGTCCGAAGGCTCACTCTGTGGCAGGTGGCAAAGTACTTAGCCCCGATGCTGGCCCGCTGACCAGGCTCCCATCAAGCTGGCAGGGCAGGGAACCGCTCGGTGGCCGAAAGTTCTCTAAATGCTTTTTCCTCCGAGGTGGCTCCGCTAGCCGGGCTCTCACTAGCCGGCAGGGTAGGAAGGCCTCTCGGGGAGGGTAAGTATTTTTCCCCCCTCGGATGGTTCCGCTGACCGGGCTCTCTCTAGCCGGCAGGGCAGGTTGACCTCCCAGGGAGAGTAAGTATTTTCCCTCGGATGGTTCCGCTGACCGGGCTCTCTCCAGCTGGCAGGGCAGGTTGACCTCCCAGGGAGGGTAAGTATTTTTCCCCTCAGATGGTTCCGCTGACCGGGCTCTCTCCAGCCAGCAGGGCAGGTTGACCTCCCAGGGAGGGTAAGTGATTTTTCCCCTCGGATGGTTCCGCTGACCGGGCTCTCGCTAGCCGGAAGGGCAGGTTGACCTCCAAGGGAGGGTAAGTGATTTTTCCCCTCGGATGGTTCTGCTAGCCGGGCTCTCGCTAGCCGGCGAGGTCGGAAGGTCTCTCGGGGAGGACAAGTGTTTTCCCCGAGGTGGCTCCGCCAGCCGGGCTCTCGCTAGCCGGCAGGGTAGGAAGGCCTATCGGGGAGGCTAAGTGTTTTTCACCCGAGGTGGCTACGCTAGTCGGGCTTTCGCTAGCCGGGAGGGTAGGATGGCCTCTCGGGGAAGCTTGAGTAAATTTTCACCGGGGCGATGTGGGGTCTTCTCAATTTCACTCAGCGCCACTCGCCGAATATGCAGGGTTGAACTTTTCTTTCCGAGCGTGTACCCCGCTCGAAAAGAGCGGGGATTGTGTACAACCCTGTATTCCCCGAGTGGGCCCCCGGGACCCAAGGGGTCTTTTAAGACATTATTTTTCAGCATGGTCCAGAGCAGGAAGAGGGGGGGGGGGAGCGGTGGAGGCGGAGGCCTCCCGCTCGCCCAGCTCGTGTAGGAGGCGAGCGGTGGAGGCGGGAGCCTCCCGCTCGCCCAACCAGCAGGGGGGTGAGAGGAGGAGGGGAGGCCAGCCCCCCTCTCTCCCCCGCCCCAGCAAGGGGGCGAGACCCGAGGCGGGCGACCTTCTAGTCTCTCCCCCGCCCCAACAAGGGGGGCGAGACCCGAGGCAGGAAGCCTCCTAGTCTCGCCCTCGCCTCAGCAAGGGGGCGAGAAGAGGAGGGGCGGCCAGCCCCCCTCTCACCCCTGCCCCAGCAAGGGGGGCGAGAGGAGAGGGTGGCCTGCCCCCTCTCGCCCCAGCTCCAGTAAGGGTGGCCTGCCCCCCTTTCGCCCAGCCCCAGGGGGGGGGTCTGCGTTTAGCGCCTCAGAATAGCGGGATTGGCTGTTGGTAGGCCAAATCCGGGGGTATTTTCGTATTCTCGTAGGCCAGAATGTGGCTATCAGCAGTCCAAGTTCAGAAATCTATAAATAAGACCAAGGGGGCACCATTTGGAGGGACTTCTTTTTGGACTTCTCTTTTGGCCAGTCTCTCCCCATGTTCCTTTGGTGGGTGGAGAGAGCCTCCAAAGGTGCCCAATCTTAGCATTGGCTTGGGATGGGAAGCACTCTAAGATCTTCCGGGTGTGTGGTGGGACCTCTTTGCTAAGCCCTTGGTCTCATTCCTAGTTCCTCAGCCTCTTAGCCTAGAGATCTCCCTTGGGAGAAGTAAGTGTGAGGTCACCCATCAACTTATTGAGGGCCCGAACTCCACAGAGACCAAGTTATTAGTTTCAACAAGTACCTAGTGGTGGCTAGACTCAGGTGCTACATGTCACGTCTGCAACAACTCTGCGCTTTTGGAGGATGTCATTGCAGTCAGAGAGACTGTCACTATTGCAGATGGAGGAGTAACTGACGTGCTGAAGGTCGGCAATGCTACCTTGACGCTCTCCTCTAGTAAAACTCTTACTCTTAAAAATGTTAAATTTATACCCTCATTAGCTACTAATTTAATTTCGATTAGCATGTTATGCGATTCTGGTATGTCATTTAATATTAGTGGTGGTCGAGTTATGTTGATGGTTCACTCGCATTATTTTGGTTGTGCGTATGTCGTGAACGGAATATGAAAGTGCACAGTTAACCACACTAGAATTCTCTAGAGGGGGGGGGGGGGGGGTGAATAGAGATTTAAAAATACTTTGTGCAAAGTTAACAAATATATATATATATATATATGTGTAATAATCACAGATTAAAGCTTCCCACATACACCAACAAGAATTAAGTAAATAAAGAAAGAAATAGCAAAAAGAAAATCACAGCACAACACAAAGAAATATAGTGGTTCCCCAAACTTTGGGTAGTCCACTCTTCTACCCCATTGGTAGGAATTCACTATCTTGCACTGAGTCTTTTGATAAGGAGACTCTTAGAACCAGCCTGAGTCTTTTGATAAGGAGACTCTTAGAACCAGTACAACTGAATTTTTTGAAGAGAGATTCTAAGAACTCTTTTACACTGTTTGAAAAATGAAATGAATATAAGAAGAAGAAGTAGAAGAGAAACAATAGAAGCAAGAAAGAATCTTCTTCCTTGCAAGAAGATTAGCGGCACAAGTATAGTGAATTTGAAATCTCTCTTCTATAGTGAGAAGGAGATTGTAGGTCTTTCTCTTTGTAAATGAGAGATTTCAGAAATTGCAGCAGTATGACTTCAGAAGAAGGAGAAGAAGAAGGCTTGTTGCTTGCTTCAGCACACTATCACTTCTCTCAGCTTTTCTCACTTTTCTCTTGGGAGCTTTTCCTCTATTTCAAATGTATGGAGTGGATCACTTCCTTTTCTTCTCTGCCGATTTCCCTCTTATTTATAGCTCTAGTTATTCAAAGAATACTACAAGAGAATAATTAATTAGCAGTTAGAGAAATAGTAAGAGAAAAGATTCCATAATCAATATTTCTTTAGAAGGAAAGAGATCATTCTGATTTCAAATAATATCCATAATAAACTTAATCAATTTAGCCAAGAATCAATTAGAAGGAAAGACTGATTCAGAACGGCTATAAAAGAATAATATAATTCCATAAGAATTAGATCTACAGAAAGAAGGAAAGAGATCTGGCGTGTTTTGAATTTGACATAGAAATCGACGTGCGTCGATTACTATTCGACGAAAGCATCGATTTCAGACTGGCTGGACATCGAGAGGAGAATATGGAAGGTGCGTCGACTAAGGTGCGTCGACTTCACTAGATACGTCGACTAGAAGTCAGAGTTACGTCGACATAGGTTACGTCGAATTCTGTTTAGAGTTACTTTGACTCATTCTGAGAGGAACGTCGACTACACTTCGACGTTGCGTCGAATACTATTCGACGCATAATTACTTAGACTGATTTTTCATTCTTAGAATTTATATTCTACTCATTTTTAGGGGTTAAGATAAATCATTTCCCCAACAATCTCCCCTTATTTGTCTTAACTCTATTCAGGGAGAAATTGTATTAGCTTTTAATCAACACAGCAAGACATTTATATAGAAAAGAAATATGTTAAGTAATAATAAAAAAAATAGAATCATATACACAGACTTCATAAATAGTATTTAAGCATGGAGGAAAGAGTATATCAACATTGTTCAACACATCACTCAGTAGGGGTAGGAGGAGTTTTTCTTTTCCTAGTGAATACTAAAGTTTTTAGAGAAGTGGGTTGCTCCTTCTCAGTAACAGGTGATTCACTCAGCTCCCCCTGAGTCACAGCAGTTTGCTCCCCCTGAGATGGAACTTCCTTTTCTTTTACTTCTGCCTCTTCAGTTTCTTTCTCAGCTCCAGCTCCAGTTATGTCAGCATTTGGCTCCCCCTGAGCTTCAGCTTCTTTTTCAACATTAGTTTCATTTTCAACTTCTCTCTCTGCTCTGCTAGCCTCCCCTTGAAAGAGAACTACTTGTTGTGTAGCTTCTCTTGCTATAGAGAGTACATCTGTTATCTGGTCCTCAGTATGAGTATGTAGCTCTGGTACTAATTCATTCCTCATTGTCTTAAGCAGTGCAAGACTATCAGATTTTGAAATAGGAAGGGACTTATTTGAGAGAGATTTGTGACTTGAGAGCTGCTCTTCATCTAATTTCTCCCCCTTCTCGACCTTCTTAGCCAAGGAGGTTAAGAAAGACTTGGTCACTTTAGAGGAATAGACAGAGGACTTCAAGCTTTGCACAGAGGCATTGACCCCATCTATTTGGGTTTGCATGTGCATGATGGAGGAGTGAAGTTGGGAGCAGTGTCCATCCAGCATTTCTTGAAATTTTTGGGCTGCTGACTGGATACACTGGGTGATGAGAGTTTCAGTGGATGGAGATGGTTCAAGGTGTGTTGGAGTATGAGATAATGGTGAAGGTGGAGGTGATGAAGGTGGAGAGAGGACTGTATCATTGTGATGAGGTGTGTTTGATGGAGGAGATAGAGGAATATAGGATGGTTGAGCAGGTGTATGTGAAGATGTAGGTAAGATAGGAGTTGTGATGGTAGTCGAGACTATTGGTGTGGATGATGTTGGTAGGGAAGAAATGTCTGTATGTTGAGGAGGAGGGGAAGATGGATGCACAGGAGAATTAGGAGGAGAGGGAGTCCTTTCAGGAATGGAGCCAGGCTTGGGGATTTGCCTGGTCCATTTTGAGAAGAGGGATATGTACATCCTTTTTCCAGGAGGAATGAGAATTCCTTTTGACCTACATAGGTCAGGGAAGGAGTGGAGGAGTACCTGACTCATGATCCTCATATAGGCATTCTCTTTGTGAGAATATTTGTAGCCTATCATTTTTAGTAAGCAGCTGGCCCAGTCAACCTTCTTTTTTAGCACAAGGGCCCCCATGATGTTCAGTTGCTGCTTGGGCACTGCATCATGGGCAGAGATTTTGCATAGTAGAACTTTTCCTACTATGTCTGCCAATAGCCTATATTCATCAGAAAAGTCTATTTTCTTCAGGTGGATTGGTCTATCTTTGGAGAATTTCATGGTGATTAACAGACTTTTGATTTCCTCAGGGGTGAGTTCCACAGATTCATCACCTGATAAGGGAATGATGATAGAGATTTATTTAGTTATTTTTAGAAAATAATTTGCTTCCCCTTTTTGATTTGAACAAGGATAGTGTTGGTATGTACCTGATGGAAGATCAAAAGTATCCCTAAGGTGTTCTGCTGAGATTGAGACAAGTGTCTCTTAGAGTGTTCCTGTGATTTCTCCTTGCTCAGATATCTGAACATGATTCATTAACTCAGTGAGTTCTGTCTCTAGGATTCTGCATCTTGTGGAAATGAGTTTGTCTAAACCAGCTTCAGTGAAGAGAGCTATGATGCTCTTATAGTTTTCGGCGGCGGCTTGGAAGGATTCAAGATCAATATCGAAACCAGAGTTTATCTTGGGAGCCATTTAGGTCAGTGAGAGAGAGGAAGAGATGGCTAGACTGAGAAATGAGAAGGATGAGAGAAGCTCAGGAGTGTGCAGAATTTTAACTGAAGAGTCTATTTAAGTCAGGTGAAACATCGATACGAGACACAACTCGAGGTTTATTCGGTACAGCAGTAGATGTGACCGAAAATATTTTAGTATTGCCGCCTTTTTCATGAAGTAAACGTTGCGTCGAGTGGAAGTTGACGTATGCGTCGGTATAGTCTGATAGGGTTTCCTATCGACGTATGCGTCGATTAAGAGATCGACGTGACTTTTACTTTGTTTGAAAATTCCAGGTTTTTCTTTAGAGATTATTTCTTTCTAATCCTAAGGTTTTCTAAGTCACCCTTGGACTAATTTTATAAACAGTTGGATTGATTGTGCCAACATTGTTTGGCAGTGTGGCCAATTTTATTACAGATATAACACCTAATTGTCTTTTGATTAAAGAAATTTGAGTTTAGGGAGGGATAGAGATGGTGATTAGGATAGAGTTGTTGATTAGGATAAAAGTTTTGATCAGGATAGAAATTTTGATTATGATAAGAGTTTTGATTAGGATAGAAGTTTTGATCAGGATAAAAGGGTCCTGAATGGGGGTTAAGATAGAGAGTTTTTGAAGAATAGATATGTCCTGTATTTAAGTTGCTCTGAGGTTTTATGCGTCGATATCTATTCGACGTATGTTGAGAGTTGCGTCGATATGTATTCGGCGCTTTCTCTAGATTGCGTTGATCTGGAATCGATGCATGGAAGTAGTTGCGTCGATTGTAAGTCGACGTAATGTTATTCATGCGTCGATTTGAGGTCGAAGCATCTGAGAGATTGCGTCGAGTATAATCCGACGTACTATCATTCATGCGTCGATATGAAGTCGACGCAATTTTATTTTCACAGATTTTATTTTTCCCTTTTTCTGATTGGAGTTTTGTTTCTTTATAACTTGTTTCTTTTGGCATAGTTGCCTTCTCGGAGGTAGTTTGAGAGTCTTCTTCTGAATGGTATGATGATGATTCATTAAAGTGGTTTATCTCTTTGAGGGTGAAGTCTTCTTTATTTTGTGATTCTCCTTCTAAGTTTGTTGATTTGATGGGTTTAGTAAATTTAACAGGGCTCATCCAAGCAGGTTTGGTAGAGGGTATTGAACTAGTTGAAGGATCAGCCCCTAGCCCCAGATTCTTATGTCTGATTGTTTGTTTTTCACTGATTTCTTTAAGTGTTTGGCTTCTGACTTTTATAGATTCTTCAAAGGCTTTTTCTTGGGATACTTTATTCTTAAGGAGTTGATTTTCTATTTTAGCACTATTTATTTCTTTTTCTGTTTTATAGATTTTACACCTAAGTTCATAATTTTTTGAACATGTATCTTCTATTTTTCTCATATTAATTTGTTCTTTTAAATTCTTAATTTCTTGTTTAGCTTTTAGTTGATCTAAACAGAGTCTTTCAAAATCATTTTTAAAATCTTCACAGAGAAAATCTATTTCATCAAAAATGCTTACCTCTCCCTTATCCTCAGATTCCTCTATGTGAATAAGGCTATTTGCTTTTGCTGTTGAAGAGATGCTTCCTTCTGATCCTGTTTCACTCCATGATTCAGCAATACATTCTTCTTCTGTGCTTCCAAGAGCCATTAAGCATAGATCTTCTTGCTTAGACTCTTCATTGTCACTTTTAGATGAAGTGCTGTCTTCAGAATCTGTCTCACTCCAAGCTTCTGCAATGAAGCCACTTTCTTTCTTCTTCCCCTTTTTCTTGAGATCTTTCTTTTTCAGATCTTTCTTTTTCTCAGCATTCTCTAGACAGTCTGGAGCAATATGTCTAGTTTTCTTGCAGGAATAACAAATAATTTCTTTAGTTGGAGTCTTATCATACCTTGGTTTTGACTCTCTCCTTCTAGATCCATCTTTCCTGACCCATTTCTTGAATCTTCTGGCCAGGAGGCTGAATAATTCTTCTTCAGTAACAGAAGTTTCCTCTTCTGTTGCTTTTAATGCAATGTTTCTATCTTTTGAGGAGGTTGGAGTGTTTTCCCTTCTTTCCTTCTCTTCTCTGATTTAAGTAGTTGCTCATAGGATTTGAGTTTTCCTAAGAGAGCATCTGTTGAGATTTCCTTTTGTCCTCTTGTATCTCTTATTGCCCATATTCTTGAGTCCCATGAACTTGGGAGACTCATTAGCAATTTGTCATTTATCTCTGTGAGAGAGATCTCTCTATCCAAGCTCCTTAATTGATTGATGATCAGACTGAATCTGTCATACATCTCAGATATGTTTTCTTCATGCTTCTTTTGAAAGTTCTCATATTGGGAGATTAATAGAGCCTTTCTATCTTTCCTTTCATCAGCACTTCCTTCTACTATCTTTGTAAGAGCCTCCCAGATTTCTTTGGCTGATTCACAATCAACAACCTTTTGAAAGATTTCTTCTGAGAGGGTTGAGACAAGAATGTTCACAGCTTTTGCATCACTTGTTCCTGCCTTCTTCTCTTCAACTGTCCACTCAGCCCTTGGGACAAGTGTTTGAGTCACTTTACCACTTGAGTCCTTTCTATAGGGCTTGGGAGGACCTGTCAAAACAACATTAAACAAATCTTCATCAATAGAATTCATATAGATCCTAATTCTTGTTTTCCAAAGTGCAAACTTTTCAAGGTTGCAAATTGGTGGTCTGGTGGAAGCATAATCTTTGATTTGTGCCATAAAAAAAATTAGTTTTTAGAAATATATATATATGAGGTAGAATCTTTTTGATCAAGGAGTTACCCCTTTTTGATCAACCTCGCTTTGATACCAATTTAAAGTGCACAGTTAGCCACACTAGAATTCTCTAGAGGGGGGGGGGGGTGAATAGAGATTTAAAAATACTTTGTGCAAAGTTAACAAATATATATATATATATATGTGTGTAATAATCACAGATTAAAGCTTCCTACATACACCAACAAGAATTAAGTAAATAAAGAAAGAAATAGCAAAAAGAAAATCACAGCACAACACAAAGAAATATAGTGGTTCCCCAAACTTTGGGTAGTCCACTCTTCTACCCCCTTGGTAGGAATTCACTATCTTGCACTGAGTCTTTTGATAAGGAGACTCTTAGAACTAGCCTGAGTCTTTTGATAAGGAGACTCTTAGAACCAGTACAACTGAATTTTTTGAAGAGAGATTCTAAAAACTCTTTTACACTGTTTGAAAAATGAAATGAATATAAGAAGAAGAAGTAGAAGAGAAACAATAGAAGCAAGAAAGAATCTTCTTCCTAGCAAGAAGATTAGAAGCACAAGTATAGTGAATTTGAAATCTCTCTTCTATAGTGAGAAGGAGATTGTAGGCCTTTCTCTTTTTAAATGAGAGCTTTCAGAAATTGCAGCAGTATGATTTCAGAAGAAGGAGAAGAAGAAGGCTCGTTGTTTGCTTCAGCACACTATCACTTCTCTCAGCTTTTCTCACTTTTCTCTTGGGAGCTTTTCCTCTATTTCAAATGTATGGAGTGGATCACTTCCTTTTCTTCTCTGCCGATTTCCCTCTTATTTATAGCTCTAGTTATTCAAAGAATACTATAGGAGAATAATTAATTAGCAGTCAGAGAAATAGCAAGAGAGAAAAGATGTCATAATCAATATTTCTGTAGAAGGAAAGAGATCATTCTGATTTCAAATAATATCCATAATAAACTTAATCAATTTACCCAAGAATCAATTAGAAGGAAAGACTGATTCAGAACGGCGATAAAAGAATAATATAATTCCATAAGAATCAGATCTACAGAAAGAAGGAAAGAGATCTGGCGTGTTTTGAATTTGACATAGAAATCGACGTGCGTCGATTACTATTCGACGGAAGCGTCGATTTCAGACTGGCTGGACGTCGAGAGGAGAATATGGAAGGTGCGTCGACTAAGGTGCGTCGACTTCACTAGATACGTCGACTAGAAGTCAGAGTTACGTCGACATAGGTTACGTCGAATTCTGTTTAGAGTTACTTTGAATCATTCTGAGAGGAACGTCGACTACACTTTGACATTGCGTCGAATACTATTCGACGCATAATTACTTAGACTGATTTTTCATTCTTAGAATTTATATTCTACTCATTTATAGGGGTTAAGATAAATCATTTCCCCAACAAAATATATAGGTTGAGTCTAGCAAATGAAGTAGTCAATCTGGTTAGCTCAAATTTGATAGATCCTAAGAGTTTACATGCAAGACTAGGACACGTCAATTATAGAAAACTACTCTTGCTAGCTAGAACTTACGACATCCCCTTAGACACAACAACCAAATTCGACAAATGTGAAATTTGTGCTCAAACTAAGATAACTAGAACACCTTTTAGTCAGGTTTCTAGGAGCATACAATTGCTAGAGTTAATACATTCTGACATATGTGATTATAAAAGTTTTGTCACACGAGGAGGTCGGGAGTATCTGATAACCTTTATCGATGACTACTCTAGATTTAGCCACATTTACCTCCTTAAAACCAAAGATGAAGCTTTTGAACAATTTCGTATATTCAAAAATAGGGCTGAGAATCAACTTGACATGAAAATTAAAAGGCTACGGAGTGATAGAGGAGGAGAACACGTCTCGGGGGAGTTCAAAGATTTCCTTGCCAGCAATGGCATAATTCCTGAAACACCTGCCCCTTATCCCCCCCCCCCCCCCCAATCCAACGGTATCGCTGAAAGAAAAAATAGAACTTTAACAGAGATGATGAATTCTATGTTGCTAGCTGCTGGCATGCCTGCGGCCTATTGGGGTGAAGTCGTCCTCACGTCAAATCACATTCTTAATAAAGTTCCGCATGCAAAGTTGACTAAGACACCATATGAGCTTTGGTTTAAGAGGCCTCCTAGATTCGATAATCTTAAGACCCGAGGTTGTATCACTTATGTTAGGATACTTGACTCTAGAAGAGCTAAGATTGGACCTAGGACAAATACGTGTGTCTATCTTGGATGTGCAGAGGATAGTGCTATAAACAGATTTCTAGATCTCTCAACTAATACTGTCATAGAATCTAGAGACGTTGTTCTCTTTGAGGATAAGTTCCATAAGGACAAGAATCTGACTCTTCTAGGTCTGCCAGCCCCCAGTACTAAAAATTTAGTTCAGACTGAACCACGAATCTCTGACTCTAAGCCGATAAACATTAGGGTCTTAGAGCCCACAAGGTTATCTAATAAAGAAAAAGTGCCCAAAAGTTTCGGTACAAATTTTGTGACTTACCAAATTGAAGCTGATCCATCCACCTATAAGGAAGCGATGTGATCTAGGGATTCTCTATTATGGAAAGAAGTCATAGATGAAGAGATAAACTCTCTCATGCGGAACAATACGTGGACATTGGTTGACTTGCCCAAAGGGGTTAAGACTATTGGAAACAAGTGGGTTCTAAAGAAGAAGTTTAAGCCTGATGGGAGTTGTACAACCCTGTATTCGCCGAGTAGGTCCCCGGGGCCCAGGGTGTTTTTAGCATTGCCCCAGTCAAAGAGGGGGGGGGGGGGCGGGAGAGTTTTCTGGGCATACCCGGTAAGAGGGAGGTGAGCAGTGGAGGCGGGCGGCCTCCCGCTCGCCCAGCCTCGTAAAGGGGCGAGCAAGGGGGGCGAGCCGGAGGTGGGCGACCTCCCGGGCTCGCCCCCGACCCAGCAAGGGGGGCGGGCCGGAGGTGGGCGACCTCCCGGGCTCGCCCCGCCCCAGCAAGGGGGGCGAGCCAGAGGCAGGCGACATCCCGGGCACGCCCCCGCCCCAGCAAGGGGGGCGAGCCGGAGGCAGGCGAACTCCCGTGCTCGCCCCCGCCCCATCAAGGGGGGCGATCCGGAGGCAGGCAACCTCCCGGGCTCGCCCCCGCCCCAGCAAGGGGGGCGAGCCGGAGAGGGGCTGACCCCCGGTCTCGCCCCGCCCCAGCCAGGGGGAGAACCGGAGAGGGGCCGGCCCCCCGGGCTCGCCCCCGCCCTAGCCAGGGGGTGAGCCGGAGAGGGGCCGACCCCCGGTTTAGCCCCGCGCCAGCCAGGGGGCGAGCCGGAGAGGGGCCGAGGCCCCGTGCTCGCCCCCGCCCCAGCTAAGGGGTGAGCAGGAGAGGGGCCGACCCCCGGTCTTGCCCCGCCCCAGCCAGGGGGCGAGCCGGAGAGGGGCCGACCCCGGTCTCGCCCCGCCCCAGCTAGGGGCAAACCGGAGGTGGCCGACCTCCCGGTCTCGCCCCGCCCCAGCTAGGGGGCGAGCCGGAGGTGGCTGACCTCCCGGGCTCGCCCCGCCCCAGTGAGGAAGGCGAGCAAGGGAGGTGGCCTGCCCCCTCTCGCCCAGCCCTGAGGAAAGGGGGCGGTCTGTGTTTAGCGCCTCGGAACAGCGGGATTTGGCTGTTGGCAGGCCAAATCCGGGGGTATCTTCGTAATCTCGTAGGCCAGAATTTGGCTATCACCAAACCAAGTCCAGAAATCTATAAATAAGACCGAGGGGGAACCATTTGGAGGGGACTTGGGGATAGACTTCTCTTTTGGCCACTCTCTCCCCATGTTTCTTTGGTGGGTGGAGAGAGCCTCCAAAGGTGCCCAAGCTTAGCATTGGCTTGGGAGGGGAAGCACTCAAAGATCTTCCGGGTGTGTGGTGGGACCTCCTCGCTAAGCCCTTGATCTCATTCCTAGTTCCTTAGCCTCTTAGCCTAGAGCTCTCCCTTGGGAGAAGTAGGTGTGAGGTTGTTGGGTATTGTAGCTACAATTACCTTGATTTGAAGAAGTGTTCCTGTGAACTAAGTTGAATTGAGATGTATTTGATGTTGTTCTCTAGTTATGTGTTTGCAGGTCTTAATGCTAAGTGCACACCAAAGTCAGGTTGCAATGGATCACCAAACACAGTTCTAAACAGTGTAATCCCTCATTGTGCAGAACAAAGTGTTGGTCCATGTGTAATCTCTCTTTTGGGGTGTACTTCATATACTCATAACTGAAGGCTTTCAAGGTTGAGGAGTGGAGCAGGTTTTCAGAAGAAAAGAAAAATTCTGCTGAGTCAATTCGTCGAGATGACTCGGGTCATTCCGACGAATCCCGACGAATCCAGACAGAAGACCTTTGTCTTGGTTTAGAAGAAAAATCTGCAGCTAAGTCCATTCGTCGAGATGACTCGGGTCATTCCGACGAATCCCGACGAATGCTGACAGAGGTCATTTTGGCTGGGTTGTGAAGAAAATTCTGCAGCTAAGTCAATTCGTCGGATGTACTCGTGAACTCCCGACGAATCCCGACGAATGAAAACAGAAGGTGTTTTTCACTGGTTGTTCAGTTTTTTTCTGTGGCTAAGTCAATTCGTCGAATGTTCACGTGAAGTCTCGACGAATGACGGACAGACGGATTTCAAATTTCAGTTTCGTTTTCCAAAATTAGGGTTGGCCGACATATACAGTACACGTGGCAATATTCTTTGATTTTTTCACGGAAGTTCTCGGAAGTTCACGGAATTTTACGGAAGTTCTCGTGAAATCGTGATGTTTTCTTTGATTTTTATATATATATAAATTGAAGTAGAGTGCGTACCTGTAGGACGATAAAAACGTATTTAATAGGGAGATGATTCCACGGGATATGAATTGAGAAGAGTAATATTTGTCCCGTGAAAACCCGTGAAACTTCATGAAATTTTCTGAGTTAACAAGTGAAATCTCGTGCAATTTCGTGAAATCTCAACAGTCCCAACTTCAAGATTCCTTGTTAAGCATTCCAAGTTCCATTTTGAAGAAATTGAATTTGGTTTCGTCCAGAGGCTTCGTAAAAATATCTGCAATTTGTTTGTCAGTATTAACATATAACAAATTTATGTCCTTACTCTCAACATGTTCCCGGATGAAGTGGTAGCGAAGCTCAATATGCTTCGTTCTGCTGTGAGAGACGGGATTATTTGCTATGGCAATAGCACTTGAGGAGTCACAGAACATGGGGATTTCTGAGAGCTTTAATTATAGTCCTCAAGCTGATTTTTCATCCACAAAAGTTGTGCACAGCAACTGCCGGCAGAGATATACTCCGATTCAGCAGTCGATATTGCAACGCAATTTTGCTTCTTGCTGCTCCAGGAGACGAGCCGCTTTCCTAAGAACTGGCAAGTTCCCGAAGTGCTCTTCCTATCATCTTTGCTTCCTGGAGGCTGAGCTACATAAACTTCCTCTTTAAGGTCTCCATTCAGAAAGGCGGACTTTACATCCATCTGGAAAACCTTAAAGCCCTTATATGCAGCATAAGCCAGAAATAATCTGATGGCTTCAAGTCTTGCTACTGGTGCGAAGGTCTGATCAAAGTCAATCCCTTCTTCTTGCCTGTATCCTTGAGCAACCAGTCTTGCTTTGTTCTTGGTGATGATTCCCTTTTCATCAAGCTTGTTCCGGTAAATCCATTTGGTTCCAATCACATTCTGTCCTTTGGGTCTAGGTACCAACTTCCAAACTTTACATCTCTTGAATTGGTTGAGCTCCTCTTGCATAGCAAGGATCCAAGAGGGATCGGTGTTTGCTTCTTCAAACTTCTTCGGCTCAATCTGTGAAAGAAAACTTAAATGTAAAACTTCGTTAGTTGTACCTCTTCTAGTTAGAACTCTGCTTGAAGGATCTCCGATGATTTGATCAGCTGGATGATCTCTCAAATGTCTGATCATTCCAACATTTAGATGACCATGAGGTTCCTGCACTTCAGGTACATCTTCATCTTCCTGAGGGTCATCATCCTCACATGTATAAGGAGCATTTACTTCAATAGCTTTTGGAGCGTCTTCCTTTACAGTTTCTTCTAGGTGTAGTTCCTTGAACCTTGCATCTACATCTTCAACAAAAACACTAGAAGAGTTGCTTTGAAGCATACTCGTCTCATCAAATATGACATTGTAAGTTTCTTCTACAACCAGGGTTTTCTTGTTGAAAATCCTATATGCCTTACTATGGCTACTATAACCTACAAAAATACCTTCAAAACATTTTTCACTAAATTTAGTTTTGTAATATTTCCCGTTATTAAGTACAAAACACTTACTGCCAAAGATTCTAAAATAAGACAGGGTTGGTTTCTTGCCCTTCAAAAGTTCATAAGGAGTCTTATGATGGTTCTTGTTGATTAGTGCTCTGTTTTGCACGTGGCAAGCAGTGTTGATGCCTTCAGCCCAGAAGTACTCTGGTAGTGAAGAATCACTCAACATTGTTCTGCAGGCCTCTATGAGCGTTCTATTCTTTCTTTCAGGTACTCCATTCTGTTGTGGAGTACGGGGAGAGGAAAACTCATGAAAGATACCTAGGCTTTCACAAAATTCAGTCATAGCTCCAGACTTGAACTCTGTACCATGATCACTATCTTCCTAAATTAGGGTTGGCCGACATGTACAGTACATGTGGCGATCCCTCCTTGTCTGTCGCCCGAGCCGTTGGAGATTTCCCTATAAATAGTCTTCTATTTTAGGGCAAATAAAAGATATCTCTCGATTGTTAAAAAGAAAAAGAAGAAGCCAACCGTCTTCTTCCTCGCGTGCTGGAGAAGTTTTCTGAGATCTAACTTCTGCGCCTCTCAAGTTTCGTTCTTTAGTGGTGCTAAAGATTTCTCAGATAAGAAGGCCTTTGATCAAGTTGCTGCTCTCAATATTGAAGATCTTTTCGATTTAATCAAAGGGCCTACTCAGATCAGGTTTGCCGATTCTTCATTCTTCCTAATCCTTGAAGATCCAAGCTTCCACTCTAAAGGAAGAAGAAGATTCAGTCTCTCCAGATCTGAAGTTAATCTCTATTGAGATTCAAGAGAAGTTTCATTTTAAACTTTATTTAATTTCTATAGGAGTTGTTTACTCCGAGTTATTTCTGTAGGAGTTGTTTACTCCGAGTTATTTTGTAGGAGTTGTTTACTCCGAGTTGTAGGAGTTGTTTACTCCGAGTTGTAGGAAGTTTATCTTCCGAGTTGTAGGAGTGTTGTCTCCGAGCTTGTAGGAGCCGTTGTCTCCGAGTGTAGGATTTGTTGATAAATCCGAGTTTTGGTGAAGTTGCTGACGCTAGCCCGAAGTGCTAGATAGGCGGAGCGGGAGAGAGGAGTACCCACCCTTAGGGAACCTCTATAAATCTTGTGTCTCTGTGCTGTGATTTTTTTTGTGTTTGTGCAAAATTTTTTATTCCGCAATTGCAGTAGAGATCACCTATTCACCCCCCTCTAGGTGATTTAGGTCGCAACTAGATACTTTCAGAGGTCACCCCCAACTTGTTGAGGGCCTGAACTCCACAGAGACCCCAGAGGTCTAGGAAGAGGTCTTGCAAGTCCTGGAGTTGTCAGGGTTCACCCTCCAGCTCGCCTTCATAGTTGGGCTGCGGGAGGGGTTCTTCAAGATGAGCTTAAAGCGGAAGTCCCCCCTTTCCTTCGAAGAATTGATGGAGAGGGAGGCGGAAGAAATCGAAGGGGAGGAGGCCAACCCGGAGTTCGCGCAAAGCTTGGCCAGGCTGAGTGAGTCGAAGGCAAGACAATGTGGAGGGGGTGCGGAAGACCCCGGAGGGAAGTGTGACCAAGGAGAGGGCAACTTCCAAGGGGAGAGACCCGACCCCCCAAGGTGGAGGCAAGGACCGAAAGCACCCTCTCCGCCACCTCAGCAAACATGGTAATTGGGGGAGGAAGAAAGAGGAGAGCCAGGAAAGCAGAAAGAAGAGGAAGATGATGGGATATGGTTGAGTTACCATACTGTGACTTCCACGATGAGGAAGGTCACACGACGTCCACCTGCCCTGAGTTCTTGGAAATGAGGGAGGCGAGGGGTCCGAGGCAGCAACAGCAACAACCGGAAGAGGTCGAGGAAGACCAGGCCTGGGAATAGGAGACCAAGTTGGGTTTCCATACTTAGTTTTTCTACCCTTAAGTCCATGTATTGCGATGCTTCATTTCCATGATTAGTTTTTTCTTGCATGTATTATGATGATTAATATAATGAAAGTTTTCAAAGTACTTAGCCCCGATGCTGGCCTGCTGACCAGGCTCCCACCTAGCTGACAGGGCCGGGAACCGCTCGGTGGCCGGAGGTTTCAGAGGTACATAGCCCCGATGCTGGCCCGCTGACCAGGCTCCCACCTAGCTGGCAGGGCCGGGAACCGCTCAGTGGCCGGAAGTTCTCAAGGTACTTAGCCCTGATGCTGGCCCGCTGACCAGACTCCCACCTAGCTGGCAGGGTCGGGAACCACTCGGTGGTAGGAAGGAAAGTACTTAGCCCCGATGTTGGCCCGCTGACCAGGCTCCCACCTAGCTGGCAGGGCCGGGAACCGCTCGGTGGCCGGAGGTTTCAGAGGTACATAGCCCCGATGCTGGCCCGTTGACCAGGCTCCCACCTAGCTGGCAGGGCCGGGAACCGCTCGGTGTCCGAAAGTTCTCAAGGTACTTAGCTCCGATGCTGACCCGCTGACCAGGCTCCCATTAAGCTGGCAGGGCCGGGAACCGCTCGGTGGCTGGAAGGAAAGTACTTAGCCCCGATGCTGGCCCGCTGACCAGGCTCTCATCTAGCTGGCAGGGCCGGGAACCACTCGGTGGCCGGAAGTTCTCAAGGTACCAAGCCCCGATGCTGGCCCGCTCACCAGGCTCCCGCCTAGCTGGCAGGGTCGGGAACCGCTCGGTGGCAGGAAGGAAAGTACTTAGCCCCGATGCTGGCCCGCTGACCAGGCTCCCACCTAGCTGGCAGGGTCGGGAACTGCTCGGTGGCCAGAAGTTCTCAAGGTACTTAGCCCCGATGCTGGCCCGCTGACCAGGCTCCCATCAAGCTGGCAGGGCCGGGAACCACTCGGTGGCCGGAGGTTTCAGAGGTACATAGCCCCGATGCTGGCCAGCTGACCAGGCTCCCATCAAGCTGGCAGAGCCGGGAACCGCTCGGTGGCCGGAAATTCTCTAAGTGTTTTTCCCCCGAGGTGGCTCTGCTAGCCGGGCTCTCGCTAGCTGGTGAGGTGGGGTGGCCTCTCGGGGAGGCTAATTGTTTTTCCCCCGAGGTAGACTCGCTAGCAGGGCTATCGCTAGCCGGCAGGGTAGGAAGGCCTCTCGGGAGAGGCTAAGTGTTTTTCCCCCGAGGTGGCCTCGCTAGCCGGGCTCTCGCTAGCCGGCAGGGTAGGAAGGCCTCTCTGGTAGGTTAAGTGTTTTTTCCCCCGAGGTGGCCTCGCTAGCCGGGCTCTCGCTAGCCGGCAGAGTAGGAAGGCCTCTCGGGGAGGTTATGTTTTTTCCCCCCGATGTGGCCTCGTTAGCCAGGCTCTCGCTAGCCGGTAGGGTAGGAAGGCCTCTCGGGGAGGCCAAGTGTTTTTCCCCCGAGGTGGCTCCGCTAGCCGGGCTCTCGCTAGCCGGCGAGGTGGGGAGGCCTCTCGGGGAGGCTAAGTGTTTTTCCCCCGAGGTGGCTCCGCTAGCCGGGCTCTCGCTAGCCGGCATGGTAGGAAGGCCTCTCGGGGAGGTTTAGTGTTTTTCCCCCGAGGTGGCCTCGCTAGTCGGGCTCTCGCTAGCTGGCAGGGTAGGAAGGCCTCTCGGGGAGGTTAAGTGTTTTTCCCCCCGAGGTGGCCTCACTAGTCGGGCTCTCGCTAGCCGGCAGGGTAGGAAGGCCTCTCGGGGACGTTAAGTGTTTTTCCCCCGAGGTGGCTCCGCTAGCCGGGCTCTCACTACCCGGCGAGGTGGGGAGGCCTCTCGGGGAGGCTAAGAGTTTTTCCCCCGAGGTGGCTCCGCTAGCCGGGCTCTCGCTAGCCGGCGTGGTGGGGAGGCCTCTCGGGGAGGCTAAGTGTTTTTCCCCCGAGGTAGCTCCGCTAGCCGAGCTCTCGCTATCCGACGAGGTGGGGAGGCCTCTCGGGGAGGCTAAGTGTTTTTCCCCCGAGGTGGCCTCGCTAGCCGGGCTCTCGCTAGCCGGCAGGGTAGGAAGGCCTCTCTAATTGTTTTTTCCCCCGAGGTGGCCTCGCTAGCCGGGCTCTCGCTAGCAGGCAGGGTAGGAAGGCCTCTCGGGGAGGTTAAGTGTTTTTCCCCCGAGGTGGCCTCGCTAACCGGGCTCTCACTAGCCGGCAGGGTAGGAAGGCCTCTCGGGGAGGTTAAGTGTTTTTCCCCCCGAGGTGGCCTCGCTAGCCGGCGGGGTAGGATGGCCTCTCGGGGAGGTTAAGTGTCCCCCCCCCCCCCCAGATGGCCTCGCTAGCCGGGCTCTCACTAGCCGACAGGGTAGGAAGGCCTCTCGGGGAGGTTAAGTGTTCTTTCCCCCGAGGTGGCCTCGCTAGCCGGGCTCTCGCTAGCCGGCAGGGTAGGAAGGCCTCTCGGGGAGGTTGAGTGTTTTTACTCCCGAGGTGGCCTCGCTAGCCGGGCTCTCACTAGCCGGCAGGGTAGGAAGGCCTCTTGGGGAGATTAAGTGTTTCCCCCCCCCCCCCCCCCCCCCCCCCCGATGTGGCCTCGCTAGCCGAGCTCTCGCTAGCCGACAGGGTAGGAAGGCCTCTTGGGGAGGTTAAGTGTTTTCCCCCAAGATGGCTCCGCTAGTCGGGCTCTCGCTAGCCGGCAGGGCAAGATTGGCCTCTTTGGGAGGCTTATGTAAATTTTCCCCGGGGTGATACAGAGTTTCCTCACTTTCCCCCACCGCCACTCGCCGAATAAACAGGGTTGGACTTTTCTTTTCGAGCGTGTACCCCGCTCGAAAAGAGCGGGGATTGTGTACAACCTTGTATTTGCCGAGTACGTCCCCGGGGCTCGGGGTGTTTTTAGCACTGCCCCAGACAAAGAGGGAGCAAGAGGGTTTTCTGGGCGTACCCGGTAAGAGGGAGGCGAGCGGTGGAGGTGGGCAGCCTCTTGATCGCCCAGCCTCATAAAGAGGCGAGCAAGGGGGCGAGCCGGAGGTGGGCGACCACTCGGGCTCGCCCCCGCCCCAGCAAGGGGGGCGAGCCGGAGGTGAGCGACCTCTTGGGCTCGCCCCCACCCCAGCAAGGGGGGCGAGCCGGAGAGGGGCCGACCCCCGGTCTCGCCCCGCCCCAGTCAGGGGGCGAGCCGGAGAGGGGCCAACCCCCCGGGCTCGCCCAAGCCAGGGGGCGAGCCGGAGAGGGGCCGACCCCCGGTCTCGCCCCGCCCCAGCTAGGGGGCGAGCCGGAGAGGGGCCGACCCCCCGGGCTCGCCCCTGCCCCAGCCAGGGGACGAGCCGGAGAGGGGCCGACCCCCGGTCTCGCCCCGCCCAGCCAGGGGGCGAGCCGGAGAGGGGCCGACTCCCGGTCTCGCCCTTCCCCAGCCAGGGGGCGAGCCGGAGGTGGCCGACCTCCCGGTCTCGCCCCGCCCCAGCTACGGGGCGAGCCGGAGGTGGTCGACCTCCCGGGCTAGCCCCGCCCCAGTGAGGAAGGCGAGCAAGGGAGGCGGCCTGCCCACTCTCGCCCAGCCCCGAGGAGAGGGGGCGGTCTGTGTTTAGTGCCTCGGAACAACGGGATTTGGCTGTTGGCAGGCCAAATTCGGGGGTATCTTCGTAACCTCGTAGGCCAGAATATGGCTATCAGCAGACCAAGTCCAGAAATCTATAAATAGGACCGAGGGGCACCATTTGGAGGGGACTTGGGGATAAACTTCTCATTTGGCCACTCTCTCCCCATGTTTCTTTGGTGGGTGGAGAGAGCCTCCAAAGGTGCCCAAGCTTAGCATTGGCTTGGGAGGGGAAGCACTTTAAGATCTTCCGAGTGTGTGGTGGGACCTCCTCGCTAAGCCCTTGGTCTCATTCCTAGTTCCTTAGCCTCTTAGCCTAGAGCTCTCCCTTGGGAGAAGTAGGTGTGAGGTCACTGATGAGTCCTGATCATATACACATTTATGGACTCATCCGGGCCGATTTTCTAGTTTTTGCACGTCACTTTAGACATGTTTTCATTCCTATTTAACATTCCATGCTAAGTGCACTTCTAGGCCCGTTTTGGTGTTATTTCTTGTTCATCTTTGTTACTAGTTATCATGCTATGTTAAGTGCCACCTTCGGTGGCCAGACTGGTGTCGTATGCTGGAACAGGAGTCGTGCAGGTGTTCCCGGTACAATTCTGTGCAGGAACACTGCGCACGATCACTGGCTCCTTTGCGCACGACCACTGGTCGTGCGCCTCTCCTCGTGCGCACTTAACGCCCATTTCATGAGTTCTGTCTGGCTTATCGCACGACCACCTACGATAGTGCGCACGACCACCGGTCGTGCGCTACTAGTCGTGCGAACATTGTATTTTATAAATTTTCTCACCTTGCAGGCTCCGTCTAGGCAGGCGCACGATCACAGGATTCTAGTGCGCACGACCACTGGTCGTGCGCCAATGATCGTGCGCACTGTTTATTCCAGCGCCTATAAAACGACCTGCTCGCGAATTAGGTCAGGATCCCGATTTTGTTCCGCCGTTTTCTCTCTCCAGGGCTCCGATTTCGCCCCTCCACCGTCGCCCACCATATGGAGGTGCTCCGGGCTTGTTCTTCACGCCAATCTTGAGCCGGAGTTTCCTCTCGGCCTCCTCCTTCATCCGAGTGCTTCAAGAAAGGTTTAGCCGCCATCGCCATCAAGCAAGAGGAAGTTTGCAACCTCTACCGGATCGTGACACGAAGAAGACGGGCTCATTGGAGAGTAGTGACAGCTCTCTCTACCCCGGACGTAGTTGCGGACCGAGCTTGGACACGGATTGACAACCCGGTGATTCCAACCGAGAATCTACAACGAGCCTTCGGATTCGGTCGATTTCTTGCTTTGTTCTTTTCTTATTGATGCGTGTTTTGCTAGATCTAATCATGATGATGAAGTGGCACTTGAATTAGTTATATTTACATATATATTTCATGTCTATGTGATTGTGTAATTTATCTATTTGAGTTGCTTGAGGTGCGACGCCGTCCATTTCCATTCCGCCGCCGCGTTCGTGTGCCGCACTAGCAATTGCTAGTGGCGTATTTGTCGAAGAGGTGCTTGCGACCCTCATTCCGTTAGCCTACTCGCCCATCCGCCTACCGAAGCGTGGCATCGCGGCCCGTATTCCATCCCGCCTAACGAAGCAGCGCGCTCAAGGCCTGCATAGTTCGATCCGTTTGCCTACTCGTCCATCCGCCCTTGCGACGCAGTGCGCTCAAGGCCTGCCTAGTCTCCATCCCGCCAAGCGAAGCATTGCATAGCGGCATTGCATAGGAGTAGTTGTAATCTTTTATTCTATTATTCGCAAACCAAACCAACCATCCATTGTAACCCCGACCAAGGACTTCGATCTCAAGTCCTTCCTCGAAACCTAACTCCACCTTACTGTGTTCCTTTGAGATCGATACTTGGGGATTCATTCCCATTTTATATTACTTGAACGATCGGTACACTGCCGTGTCGTGCCGCAGTCTAGCCACCATCTATAGTGGTGTGTAGGATTTGCGCAATCAAGTTTTTGGCGCCGTTGCCGGGGAACACAGTCATGTGAGTTTTCTGGAGAGGGAGAACTTGAGAGAGAAGCCCTTCCATTTGTAAATTGCATTTCCTTGTTTTATTTCTTTTTATTCCATTTTCCTATTTTAATTAGGCTGCTTTAGTAATTTTTGTTAGGTGTAGTATTTTGCACAATAGCATTTTTATTTTGAATCGTATTATCTTCACACTATGTGGGCACATCTTAATTTCCGTTGCCGTTGGTGTGGAGCTACCTCCCACTCTAGTGATGAATGTCCTACGGAGAATAGTAGGCATAAGTCTTATAGCCCAGCATATGGAGCACCGACTTCGTCTGATACTCCATATGGTGCGCGTAAGTCTTATGGCTACTCTGCTGAGCCTTTACCGTCATACTTCTTTTCAGCTTCAGCCCCCGCTGTGCCAAAGAAGCCCGCAAGGCAGTGCCAGTTTTGTCGGAGCACTGATCATGTCTTGAAGGACTGTGCCGAGTATCTTCGCCAATTGGACGAGGATGACGAGCCGGATATCCGGATCGTCCCAACTCCTAACTTTGGCGGCACACCTTCAACATCCGGTTATGTGTCTTTGTCACCTTCACATATTGAAGGGTATGGCATGGACACGGTCACCGGATGTGCGGCTGATCTATGCACCGACATTGCTGAGCCTATTCTCCATGTGCATCCACCACCTCTAGTGGATTCGATTCTTTGTGAGGAATCGGTGCTCGACTTTTATCCGAGCACTACTCCTCCCCCTGTTGTGCATATTATACTCGTCTCCGACGACATTGTTGATGATGTGTCGCAGGAGGAGGCTGGTGACTTTAGTGTTATGCCTGTTCCTACGGAGGAGGACAACCTTCCAGGTGAAGAGGAGTTTTCCTCAGCACCGAGGGAGGAAGTCCAAATCTCTAGTTTGGCCACTAATGATCCCGCCGAATCTTGTAGCATTGATGACAATGCAAACATTATTTTACTTCCCCAACCTGATGGGAGTGAGACCGGGATCACTCCCCCGATTGATGTTTATTTATGTTCTTCGTCTTCTTTATTTCTTGATCCCCTTCCTTCACCCGAGCCTGTGCAGGTTGAATCTTCACAGGTACTTCAGGAGGACTTGGAGCTTTTTGCTCAAGTCAATGATGAGTGCATCCTCTCACGTGAGGAGGTTGATCCCTCCTCCGTAGAGGAAGCCCCACTCATTGCCTTCTCCTCCTACTGCCTCCCTGGAGATGATACCTTGCTGGGCAAGGATAGTTTTGGTGAGATGAGTGAGGACCAGGCCTCCTCCTCTTCTTACTTTCTTTTCCCTCTACCTGTGATGGGCAGGTTTTATTTATATTCGGGTAGAGGCGTGACTGTTCTATCACCGTATCGGTACCCGCTACCGACACGGATATTGGGCCAGTTACCTGTCCACTTCTCCTTCCATACTCCCATTAGCTAGAACCGTTTTAATTTAGAATAAGTCGTGCTGGGATGACAATAACCCCAGTAGTTATCTTAATTTTTCTTGTATTTTCATTTCTTTTCTAATTTTATCTAGTTAATTGCACTTTATTTTAGTATTCTATTTTCTTTTGTTTTTGCGGAGCTGACCCCTGCAGGTATCTTTTTCTGGATGGCGGATGCTGCAGCGTTGTCTTAGTTTGCACGCGTCTTCTGGTATGCTCACTTGCTGAGCATTGGGTACTCTCTTTCCCTAGCCCTATTCTGATTTTCCTGTCATATTTTGCATTAGATTGTTTAGTTTAAGTCTGGGGGAGAGTAGTTTGTTTACCCGCTCACGTGCACTATTGCACTGCATACTAGAAGATTTCATTTAAAATGTTTTGTTTATTTTCATTGCACACCACAGCACCCACATGAGCGCGTGCTTATCTATTTGTTTTGTTCTGAACAAACTATCTTGGTTAGGAATGTGAATTTGGATGTTAGCTTAGGAATTACTATTGGGAGCGCGATGTTGACTCGAGCAGTGTTCTAGTCGCATCCGCATGCTATAATAGAATTTGAGTAAAATTAGATTATTTCTATGCATTTAATTTATGATTAGTATTTGTGCGTAGCTTTAGATTTATTCTACTCAAGTGGTGAACGTGAATGAAATTGGTGATAGCCCGGTGTTGTGTGTTTACGAGCACTAGTTGTGTGTTGCTCGAGTCGGGAGGAAGGTTTACCTTTCTCGTGGGCTAAGAACTTGCCCCAAGCGACTCTTGAAGCATGGGTGCGGGCGATTCGTGGAGATAAATGTGATATAGGCCACCTTTTGGCTAGTTTGAGCCTTTGCTTTCCACATCCTATTCGCTCACCTTTGCTACCCAACACTTGTGCCTACCATTCCCTTTGTTCAGCTTCTCCTCCATTCACCAAGGCCTGAAGCTTATCCCACTGTCGCAACCAAGTATATGTTATATGCACTCATGTTCTAGATTTGGTGTGATGTTTGGAATCGTTGTGTTGTGAAGGAGAATTAAACTCTATTTGCTGATTTTGAACCAACCGGAGGATAAGAAAAAGAAAAAGAAAAATATGGTATTGAAGTAAAAATCTGAAAAAAAAAGTATGTATTAAAAAGTTATCCTCCCGAGCGTATTAGAAAATCTGTTGGTATTTGTGGAGTAGGCCGTGTGCACACCTAGTTTTCATAATAAGTCTGGGGGTGTGTCACACGAGCTTTGTTTTTGTTTTTGCTTGGTGCAGCGTCCCGTTGACTCATGTTGGTTGCGTAGCCTTCGTTTTTACCCTTGATTATCATACCGCAACCTAAGCCCCATCTTAATCCTATAAGTCCTATTGATTTATCTCGCGAGTTTGCTAGCACCGTGGAGAGAGTGTGACCGGGCAAGCGTATGGTTCCCGACGTTGATGGATTTCAGCGGAGTTATTCCTGAA
This sequence comes from Dactylorhiza incarnata, assembly GCA_033032865.1. Taxonomy (NCBI): domain Eukaryota; kingdom Viridiplantae; phylum Streptophyta; class Magnoliopsida; order Asparagales; family Orchidaceae; genus Dactylorhiza; species Dactylorhiza incarnata. The sequence continues at coordinate 1,138,316 of JAWHQI010000170.1, forward strand.
CCCCGATCTTTTGCAACACCCTCCTTAGTGGCTTATTACTTTCACACCGGGCATGATCGTCAAATTCTTCACAATTCACCAACTGAGTATTGATAAGTTTTTATTTACGCTCTAGTACTTTCGTAAGTTAGTTAGCATAGTTAGAACCTCTTTTTACGAAATTTCTATTTGCATGCTTTTGTTACTTCGCATTGTACTCCCTTGTGTAATTTCCTTTGCTAACTACCATTTTCACATTCCGCCGGATTCGTTTGCTCGGGACGCGCAAACAGGTAAGTCTGGGGGTGTGATGAGTCCTGATCATATACACATTTATGGACTCATCCGGGCCGATTTTCTAGTTTTTGCACGTCACTTTAGACATGTTTTCATTCCTATTTAACATTCCATGCTAAGTGCACTTCTAGGCCCGTTTCGGTGTTATTTCTTGTTCATCTTTGTTACTAGTTATCATGCTATGTTAAGTGCCACCTTCGGTGGCCAGACTGGTGTCATATGCTGGAACAGGAGTCGTGCAGGTGTTCCCGGTACAATTCTGTGCAGGAACACTGCGCACGATCACTGGCTCCTTTGCGCACGACCACTGGTCGTGCGCCTCTCCTCGTGCGCACTTAACGCCCATTTCATGAGTTCTGTCTGGCTTATCGCACGACCACCTACGATAGTGCGCACGACCACCGGTCGTGCGCTACTGGTCGTGCGAACATTGTATTTTATAAATTTTCTCATCTTGCAGGCTCCGTCCAGGCAGGCGCACGATCACAGGATTCTAGTGCGCACGACCACTGGTCGTGCGCCAATGACCGTGCGCACTGTTTATTCCAGCGCCTATAAAACGACCTGCTCGCGAATTAGGTCGGGATCCCGATTTTGTTCCGCCGTTTTCTCGCTCCAGGGCTCCGATTTCGCCCCTCCACCGTCGCCCACCATATGGAGGTGCTCCGGGCTTGTTCTTCACGCCAATCTTGAGCCGGAGTTTCCTCTCGGCCTCCTCCTTCATCCGAGTGCTTCAAGAAAGGTTTAGCCGTCATCGCCATCAAGCAAGAGGAAGTTTGCAACCTCTACCGGATCGTGACACGAAGAAGACGGGCTCATTGGAGAGTAGTGACAGCTCTCTCTACCCCGGACGTAGTTGCGGACCGAGCTTGGACACGGATTGACAACCCGGTGATTCCAACCGAGAATCTACAACGAGCCTTCGGATTCGGTCGATTTCTTGCTTTGTTCTTTTCTTATTGATGCGTGTTTTGCTAGATCTAATCATGATGATGAAGTGGCACTTGAATTAGTTATATTTACATATATATTTCATGTCTATGTGATTGTGTAATTTATCTATTTGAGTTGCTTGAGGTGCGACGCCGTCCATTTCCATTCCGCCGCCGCGTTCGTGTGCCGCACTAGCAATTGCTAGTGGCGTGTTTGTCGAAGAGGTGCTTGCGACCCTCATTCCGTTAGCCTACTCGCCCATCCGCCTACCGAAGCGTGGCATCGCGGCCCGTATTCCATCCCGCCTAACGAAGCAGCGCGCTCAAGGCCTGCATAGTTCGATCCGTTTGCCTACTCGTCCATCCGCTCTTGCGACGCAGTGCGCTCAAGGCCTGCCTAGTCTCCATCCCGCCAAGCGAAGCATTGCATAGCGGCATTGCATAGGAGTAGTTGTAATCTTTTATTCTATTATTCGCAAACCAAACCAACCATCCATTGTAACCCCGACCAAGGACTTCGATCTCAAGTCCTTCCTCGAAACCTAACTCCACCTTACTGTGTTCCTTTGAGATCGATACTTGGGGATTCATTCCCATTTTATATTACTTGAACGATCGGTACACTGCCGTGTCGTGCCGCAGTCTAGCCACCATCTATAGTGGTGTGTAGGATTTGCGCAATCAGTCACCCCCCAACTTGTTGAGGGCCCGAACTCCATAGAGACCAATTTATTGGTTTCAACAGAAGTATTGCTAAATACAAAGCACGTCTAGTTGCAAAAGGCTTCACTCAAGTGAGTGGTATAGACTACTTTGATATATACAAACATGTTTGTCACTATGCGACGATTAGGATACTTCTCGTGATAGCGTCTATTGAACACTTTACAGTTCATCAGATGAATGTCAAGATTGCATTTCTTAATGGAGATCTGACGGAGGAGATCTATATGCACCAACCTGAAGGGTTTGTCGTAGAAGGTCTAGAAAGTAAGGTCTGTAAGTTGATTAAGTCACTATACGGATTGAAGCAATCACTCAAATTGTGGCACGGAAAATTTGACACATGTGTTAAAGCCATGGGTTTCAAATCCAGCTTATCAGATAAATGTATGTACGTAAGAACAAGTTCAAATAAAGTTGCAATTATATGCGTGTACATTGATGACATGCTAATTCTAAGCTTTGATCAATCTGAGGTGGAAGACGTGAAAGTTGCCTTGACGGCACAATTTAACATGACAACTTAGGTGTGGTGAAAACCATCCTAGGAATGGAAGTAAACTTCACTAAACAGGGTATTACCCTGAGTCAGAGTCACTACATTAGAAATCTACTAGAAAAGTGGGGCTACGTTAATAACAAAAAGATTGAGACTCCATACGATTATAACAATATACTGAAACCGAATGAAAGTTTGTCTATTAGACAGTTGAATTACTCCAAACTCATAGGAAGTCTCATGTATGCTACTACCTGCACTAGACCTGACATAGCCTTTACAGCCGGCATGTTGAGTAAGTTCACGAGGAACCCTGGGAAGGACCATTGGATGCCTTAGAAAGGCTAATGTGATACTTAAAGTACACTGAGAAGTATGCTTTATGTTATAGTGGACATCCTCATGTGCTTAAGGGGTATTCTGACGCCTCCTGGTGCTCAGAAATTGTTAATAATAGATCCACTAGCGGTTTTGTGTTTACCCTAGGAGGAGCTGCAGTAGCTTGGAAGTCAAAGAGGCAGACGTGCATTTCACTATCCTCTATGGAATCAGAACTCTATGCTCTCGCTTCAGCAGGAGAAGAAGTAGAGTGGATAAGAGATCTGATAATGGACATTCCTGTAACACCCCCATCCGTTCGGGAGCATATAACAGAGGGTCCGGCCGGGGCCCCACGCCATTTACTACAAAACAAACGGGAACGTCACTTAATTGAAATATCGAACGACGCTATACAACGAAGCCTAACTCAGAGCATTCTATGCGGAAGCTGAAAAGACAAAAGATAAACCCCAAAACCCGAACCCGGGTATGTCCACTTCTATTAATAGGAATAAAGTGTTTTACACAACAAAAAAGGCACAACGGCCTTACAAATTACCGACATCGGCGCGCAGGCCGGCCATACATGAAAACAAGAGAACATCAAAAAGGCCTTCAAGGGCCGCAGCAGCGCAGGGGCTTCAGCCCGCTATGAGCCCGCTATGTTCCCGCTCGGTCCAGCACTTGTACAACAAGCCCACCAAAAATGGTGGCAAAACAGGGTAACGGTCAGCAACAGCTGACCAAATATAACGACCCCACCCCTTCGAGGGGGTGGTAGTTTCCCGTCCCTGCAAGAGCATCACAACATATATATATAACAGAATGAAGCGGCTGACACGGCCCACAACAATTCATACATATGCATCCATCACAAACGTGGGAAAGGCCTCCACGTCTCGTGCTCTCAGGCACTCTTTGGTGTACTCCGCCTTCCACCACCATCCACTCTTGATGGCTTTGCCCTTCGAGGCTAAAGTCGGTGGCCCGAACACCAGGGCTCTCCCGTGCTTTAATTGTGAACATTCCGTAGTCCGAAGACTCTTTCCCATTGCTTCCCGACATGCTGTACGAGCCTTACTAATCAGGTGCTGCAATGGTGCGGTTTCAGGTTCGCCAAATGCCCGTTGTTCACAGCTCTCGTTGTACAACACGAAAAGCGGGTATGGCGTCCCCTCAGCCCAGGTATTCTCAATTAGACGGCACTACGGGCCGGCTAAGTCATCCACCAGGACACCCTCACAGGTCGGCACACAGGCCTCAGGTCCTCTCAATAGGTGGGCACAACAACATCACCAGAACTCAGTCTGGGAGCTGTCGCCGACGTTAACGGTAACGCCTGGCGACAGTGCACAGAAACCCCATTTTGGCTTCTAGCTGTGGGTGCTTCCCGGAGCACACCCCCAGGCATTGCTGCACATGCAGTAGCACTCCCACTGCCTCAGAATGCACAAAATCACCAGAACCAAGTCTGGGAGCTACCGCCCGGCGATAACGCAAACACCAGGCGACAGTGAACAGAACCTCCATTTCTGCTTCTAACTTCGGGTGCTCCCCGGGGCACACCCCCAGGCATTGCTGCGCATGCAGTAGCACCCTCTAGTCCTACGAAGCAGGATATCAACACAGAGTCTTCCCCGACACGCATAATATCAAAAAGCATCACCAACCCGGACGAACCATCTCGGATGGGCTTCACACAGCGCGCCTACGTCCATTCCACGCATGGACTCTACATGTATGCAAGATTTGACGGGGATAACACGAATCCACCCGTCGGAGGTCACGACCTCACCCTTTTGGGTAGGGACCTCAATATGCACGGAAATGGACTAACACATGTCCAAAGGAGGGTAGAAAAGATCGTTAACCTTAGACGTCGCTTCGAGGCCATAGCTTGATTTTTGGCACGGTTGGAAAGGAGCGTCTAGCCCTCCTCTACGCGTAGCCACCAACGTTGAGGGATTCCGATGAGTGTAGCTCCACCAAATCCAAGCCCTAGGGTTAGGAAGCCCTATTCATCATCATCTCCAAAGCTCTCCCTCTCTCCAAAATAATTCCCTTAAGGCATAAAGGAATCCAAGAGCCTTTTGGCCTCCTAAGGCCACATCCCGGGCATCTCTGTCCAAAATAAGGCCCCAAAGTCAATGTGCCATCAATGCCCACGATTTCGGCCGCAAAGTACATTTTGGAACTGTCGCCAGGCGGTAGCGCTATCGCCTAGCGATAGCTCTAAAGAACCGACTCTGACCAGTCAACGCCACTGCTTTGAACAGTGCATGACACGTGTCACGGTGTCGCCGACGTTAGACTTACTGCCGCGCGACAGCCTCGCAACAGAAACCTTCTCAACAGAACTCTATCGCTGGGCGATAGCCGCTATCGCCGGCGATAGCGCTAGATTCCAGAAATCCAACTCTCTGATTTGAGGTCTTACAACCCTCCCCTCCTTATAAAAATTTCGTCCCGAAATTTGTAAAAACAGGCATATATATATCCAAAAAGGTCTTTACATAAAGGGGAAAAAGAGAGATAAACGTCACCGAAACAGCTCGGGGAACTCCTCCATCATGGTCTGCTCACGCTCCCATGAGAGTTCCTCGCGACCGCAGTTGTCCCAACGGACCTTTACCATACGGATCGCCCTGTTCCGCAACTGACGAACCTCAGCATCCTCGATGCTAACGGGCCTGACTGCCGTCTTAAGCCCACTATCCACGAGCACCTGATCCGCCGCGACCACATGCGTAGGCTCTTGCACTGCCTTCCGCAACACGGAGATGTGGAATACATCGTGTAGCCCGCTCAGTTCTGCCGATAGTGCAAGCCTATAAGCTGCCTCGCCGACGCGCTCGACGATCTCAAACGGTCCAAGGTATCTCGGACTCAGCTTTTTCAAGCGTCGAATCCTGGATACACCCTTGAACGGCCTGATCTTCAAGTAAACCCAATCGCCAACGGCGAACTGGACGTCGCGGTGCTTCGCATTATAGTACTTCGCCTGCCTATCCTGCGCAACTAAAAGCCTCTCCCGGATCATACGTACCGTCGAAGTTGCCTCTTCGACGTCTTTCCTTTTGAAGAGCTTCGTCTCGCCCGTTTCCGCCCAAGCTAAGGGAGTGCGGCACTTCCTGCCATAGAGGGTCATGAAAGGCGCCATCTGAATACTCGCCTGATAGCTGTTGTTGTACGCGAACTCAACAAGAAAGAGGTGATCTTCCCACCCCTTGCCGAAATCCAGGACGCACATCCGGAGCATGTCCTCCATCGTCCTATTGGTACGCTCATTTTGGCCATCCGTCTGAGGATGAAAGGCCGTGCTAAACTGCAGCTTCGTACCCAATAGACGGTTGACTAGCCTCCAGTCGCTCGAAGTAAAGCGTCCATCTCGATCACTGACGATGCTACGGGGCACACCGTGCAGTCGTACTACTGTATCAACATACAGCTTCGCCAACTTCTCCACCGAGTCATCCCTCCGGTTGGGGATAAAGTACGCCACCTTCGTCAGCCGGTCTACGACTACCCAGATGGCATCGTTCCCGCGCTGTGATCTCGGCAGCCCATGCACGAAATCCATGGAAACGTCATCGAATTTCCACTCCGAAACCGGTAATGACTTCAAAAAGCCACCGGGCTTCTGACATTCCGCCTTCACTAGCGCACAAGTGTGGCACTTGGCCACGTAGTGAGCGATATCCCTCTTCATACCCGGCCACCAGAAAAGGACCTTCATGTCCTTGTACATCTTCGTGCTCCCCGGATGAACTGAATACCTGGTACGATGCGCCTCGTACATCAACTCATCGCGCAGCTCACCCGCCTTGGGGACACACAAACGGTCGCCTCTCCACAGCAACCCATCACGCACCTGAAACTGGGCATCCAGCCCACCACCAGCCTCCTCCGCGTAGCGCTTTAAACTCGGATCGAGTTCTAAAGCCTGGCGGACTCTATCTGCGAGGTCGTACTGCACCTCAGTCCAAAAGAGGCAAGCATCAGCACTGCTCCTCTTCTCCACGCACGAAATATCCAAGGCCTCCAGGTCACGTATCAGGTGCTCATAATGCATCTGAATCCAGTTGGCCTGCGCTGGAGCCCTGCGACTAAGCGCGTCCGCGACAACATTTCCCTTCCCGGGAGTGTAATGAATTTCGAAGGTGTAGTCCCCAAGGAACTCCATCCACCTCTGCTGTCGCATATTCAGCCCTTTCTGCGTCAGAAGGTACGTCAGGCTCTTATGGTCCGTGAAGATGTCGATCTTCACGCCATACACATAATGCCGCCAAAGCTTCAGGGCAAATATCACGGCCTCCAACTCTAAGTCGTGGACCGGATAGTTCCGCTCGTGCACCTTCAGCTGGCGAGAGTCGTACGCTACTACCTGGCCATGCTGCTGCAGAACACAGCCAAGGCCGCTCCCAGAAGCGTCGCTGTAGATCTCAAAGCCCTCCGTGCCGCAAGGCAAACATAAGATCGGAACCGTGGTAAGCCGCCACTTCAACTCCTCGAAAGCCTGCGCACACGCGGGCGTCCAAATAAACTCCTGCATCTTCCGTGTCAGCATCGTAAGAGGCAGCGCGATCCGTGAGAAGTTCTCCACGAGCGCCTGTAATAGCCGGCCAGCCCGAGAAAGCTACGGACCTCCGCTACAGAAGAAAGAACAGGCCACTCCCTGATGGCCGCAACCTTCACTGGATCTACCGCCACACCCGCTCCACTAATCACATGGCCTAAGAACGCCACGGAAGGTAGCCAGAACTCGCACTTCGAGAACTCGGCATATAGCTGGTTCCTTCTCAGAACCTTTAAGACTACTCGCAGGTGATCACCGTGCTCCTCCTCAGACTGAGAGCAGACCAGTATGTCGTCAAGGAAGACGATCACAAACCGGTCGAGGTACTCTCGGAAAGTCCAGTGCATCAAATCCATAAACACCGAAGGCGCATTAGACAGCCCAAACGGCATCACGGTGAACTCATACTGCCCGTACCTTGTACTGAAGGCAATCTTCGGGATGTCGCACTCCCTGATCCGCACCTGATAATAGCCGGACTTCAAGTCCAGCTTTGAGTATACTGTCGAACCAATGAGCTGGTCGAACAAGTCGTCTATCCTCGGAAGAGGATACCTGTTCTTCTCGGTCAGCTTGTTCAGCTCCCGATAATCGATGCAAAGCCGCAGGCTACCGTCCTTCTTTTTGACAAAGAGGACCGGTGCACTCCAAGGTGAGGAACTCGGACGCACGTAGCCCTGCTCAAGCATCTCCTGCAACTGCAGCTTCAACTCCGCCAACTCCTTCGGAGCCATACGATACGGCGAGCGGGCCACAGGCTTAGCGCCTGGCACCAACTCAATCGTGAAATCTATCTCCCGCTGCGGCGGAGCACCGGGGAGATCGCTCGGGAACACATCGGGGAACTCTGAAACTACCGGAACATCCACTAGGCTGGGCCTCGGCGTTTAAGCCTCCACTAGAGCAAAGAATAACTTTGCTCCCTGTCGCACTGCCTTGGACACCTGAAGAGCAGACATCAGCATCTTGCTCGATCCACGCATGCCCGCAAAGACCGTCTCACGATCGGCACACTGCCCAAACCTCACTTCCTTGGTGGTGCAATCGATGCACGCACGCTGCTCCGACAGCCAGTCCATGCCGAAGATTACATCGAACTCAACCAGGGGGAGTAACGATGCTTTCGGGTCATACTCCTGACTTCCAACTAGAACCTTCACGCAGCAACTCCTCTCCACACGCATCGAATATCCATTCGGCAGTAGGACCTCCAGTCCATCTGCAGAAGCAATCGACGGCCCACCAATACGTTGGACGAAGTCCGACGATAAGAAGGAGTGCGAAGCTCCAGTATTGAAAAGCGCTCTCGCAGGGACGCCTAAAACATTTACAAAGCCTACGCCGCCAAACAAGGTTAGCATAAACACTAAAACAGGTATATAAAATAGTAAGGACTGTATCTTAAATTATACCTGTCACGACGTCCTTGGCTTTGATAGCCTCCTGCTGACCAAGATTGAAGACTCTGGGCTGCGAGGGAGCCATACGGGAGGCAGTGGACTCAACCGCCTTCCCCTTCTCAGAAAAAGATGGCCCAGTCTTCTTCTCTGACCTTGGAAGCCCACTGCGGCAATCCCGAGAGAAATGGTCAGGCTTGCCACAAGTAAGACAAATAAGAGGGCCACGTCCAGACGACGCGCCCGAAGCGGAGGGAGATGGCCTAGATAATCGAGCCTTCTTCCAGCGATTCAACCTCCGCAACTTCGCCGCACTCGGCGCCTTGCCCTCCGGCACTGCCTCGACCACAGCCACCTTGCCCTTCTCCCTGAGCATGTCCTGCTCAAGCGCTGGGGCTGAACTAACGAGGGTCGTGAAACCCTGCATCAACGGTCCTGTCAGAAGGTACCGCAACTCACTACGCAAGCCTCCGTAGAACCTGTTCACCCTTCTCCCCTCGTCATCGAAAGAAGTTCCAGCGTAACGCCCGAGGCGGGTGAACTCATACAGGTAGTCATCAACCAGTCTATCACCCTGCATCAGAGCCAGGAATTGGTTCTCCATCGCGATCTGCTGCGACGGAGGCACATACCTTGCCAGGAAGATTCTCGAGAACTCTTCCAACGGCACATCAACCAGTCTCCTTCCCGCAAACTAGCGCCTCTCTACCTCATCCCACCACCGCCTGGCTTCCTTTTCCAACAAGAAAGTAGCGAAGGTCACTTTCTGCGCTTCATCCGACTGTGTCGCTGTCAGAAGTCGCTCCACATGCGACAGCCAGTCCTCGGCCTCAGCTGGGGATTCAACCCTGGTAAACGGAGGAGGTCGAAATCCCAGGAAGTGCTTCAGCTGTTGCTCAGCAGCACGCCTCACGGGGACTTGCTCCACTCTTAGTGGCTCTGGGGCCACTTCCTGCACCGGCGGTTGACCTTGCCTTCCAGGCTGGCCATTCAACGCAGCTAGAACGGCTTCTGTGACAAGCCGTACCATCTCAGCAGACGGAGGTGTAGGAGCCTCAGCAGACCCACTACTCTCCACCACGTCACGGGGACGCGACGGTCCCGCTGCACTTCGAGTGCCCTACACGAGTGCATCACACAGTTAGGCGACAGCACAGTCGCAACTAACAACAAAAGGAACACTCATGTTCCAAAATCATGCAATAATTGTTGGTTTGTTGTTACATTTTATTCCTAAGTGGACATTTTTGGGTTTATTTTACGTCTCGACGGTAGCGCACACACGTGCTCACCACCCCTTAAAAGAATTCGTCCACGAATTCCTTAGAAGGACACGGAACCCTAGAAGCTGATACCAATTTGTAACACCCCCATCCGTTCGGGAGCATATAACAGAGGGTCCGGCCGGGGCCCCACGCCATATACTACAAAATAAACGGGAACGTCACTTAATTGAAATATCGAACGACGCTATACAACGAAGCCTAACTTAGAGCATTCTATGCGGAAGCTGAAAAGAGACAAGATAAACCCCAAAACCCGAACCCGGGTATGTCCACTTCTATTAATAGGAATAAAGTGTTTTACACAACAAAAGAGGCACAACGGCCTTACAAATTACCGACATCGGCGCGCAGGCCGGCCATACATGAAAATAAGAGAACATCAAAAAGGCCTTCAAGGGCCGCAGCAGCGCAGGGGCTTCAGCCCGCTATGTTCCCGCTCGGTCCAGCACCTGTACAACAAGCCCACCAAAAACGGTGGCAAAACAGGGTAACGGTCAGCAACAGCTGACCAAATATAACGACCCCACCCCTTCGAGGGGGTGGCAGTTTCCCGTCCCTGCAAGAGCATCACAGCATATATATATAACAGAATGAAGCGGCTGACACACCCCACAACAATTCATACATATGCATCATCACAAACGTGGGAAAGGCCTCCACGTCTCGTGCTCTCAGGCACTCTTTGGTGTACTCCGCCTTCCACCACCATCCACTCTTGATGGCTTTGCCCTTCGAGGCTAAACTCGGTGGCCCGAATACCAGGGCTCTCCCGTGCTTTAATTGTGAACATTCCGTAGTCCGAAGACTCTTTCTCATTGTTTCCCGACATGTTGTACGAGCCTTACTAATCAGGTGCTGCAATGGTGCGGTTTCAGGTTCGCCAAATGCCCGTTTTTCACAGCTCTCGTTGTACAACACGAAAAGCGGGTATGGCGTCCCCTCAGCCCAGGTATTCTCAATTACCCGGCTCTACGGGCCGGCTAAGTCATCCACCAGGACACCCTCACAGGTCGGGCACACAGGCCTCAGGTCCTCTCAACAGGTGGGCACAACAACATCACCAGAACTCAGTCTGGGAGCTGTCGCCGGCGTTAATGCTAACGCCTGGCGACAGTGCACAGAAACCCCATTTTGGCATCTAGCTGTGGGTGCTTCCCGAGGCACACACCCAGGCATTGCTGCACATGCAGTAGCACTCCCACTGCCTCAGAATGCACAAAATCACCAGAACCAAGTCTGGGAGCTACCGCCCGACGATAACGCTAACGCCAGGCGACAGTGAACAGAACCTCCATTTCTGCTTCTAACTTCGGGTGCTCCCCGGGGCACACCCCCAGGCGTTGCTGCGCATGCAGTAGCACCCTCTAGTCCTACGAAGCAGGATATCAACACGGAGTCTTCCCCGACAAGCATAATATCAAAAAGCATCACCAACCCGGACGAACCGTCTCGGATGGGCTTCACACAGCGCGCCTACGTCCATTCCACGCATGGACTCTACATGTATGCAAGATTTGACGGGGATAACACGAATCCACCCGTCGGAGATCACGACCTCACCCTTTTGGGTAGGGACCTCAATATGCACGGAAATGGACTAACACATGTCCAAAGGAGGGTAGAAAAGATCGTTACCCTTAGACGTTGCTTCGAGGCCATAACTTGATTTTTGGCACGGTTGGAAAGGAGCGTCTAGCCCTCCTCTACGCGTAGTCACCAACGTTGAGGGATTCTGATGAGTGTAGCTCCACCAAATCCAAGCCCTAGGGTTAGGAAGCCCTATTCATCATCATCTCTAAAGCTCTCCCTCTCTCCAAAATAATTCCCTTAAGGCATAAAGGAATCCAAGAGCCTTTTGGCCTTCTAAGGCCACATCCCGGGCACCTCTGTCCAAAACAAGGCCCCAAAGTCAATGTGCCATCAATGCCCACGATTTCGGCCGCAAAGTACATTTTGGAGCTGTCGTCGGGCGGTAGCGCTATCGCCTGGCGATAGCTATAAAGAACCGACTCCGACCAGTCAATGCCACTGCTTTGAATAGTGCATGACACGTGTCACGGTGTCGCCGGCGTTAGACTTACCGCCGCGCGACAGCCTCGCAACAGAAACCTTCTCAACAGAACGCTATCGTCGGGCGATAGCCGCTATCGCCGGCGATAGCGCTGGCTTCCAGAAATCCAACTCTCTGATTTGAGGTCTTACATTCCAATGACGAGTCTGAAAATGCACTCTATTTCGTTATATTGTGGCAATCAAGCCACAAAGACTATTGCAAATACGTTGTTCAACGGAAAGCGAAGGCAACTAAGGATGAAACAGGCATGGTTGACATATCTCTCTAGTTAGAGGATAATCTCCCTATTCGACGTGAGATCAAAAGATAATGTAGCAGATGTTCTTATCAAGGGCTTATGTAAAGTTCTAACATCTAAAACATCAGAGGAGATGAGATTAAAGTCCATTTATATACAATATAAGAGGAGATTGTTAATGTATATTTATATAAATATGAACGGATACTTAATGGGTTTGGTGTGGATCCGGTAGGCATCCAATAACCCGTCGGGGATTTAGGGTTACACCAATAAATACTCCTGCTGGGGACAACGTGGAGGTCGTTCCAAACTTGACGGCCACGCGGGATGCTTCGAGCGCACCAACATATTCTTGATGTTTTTTTTAAATTAATCTGTCCTAATATTGATTTTTTACTTGGAATTTAAAACTAAATATTGATTTAGCGATGGTGTCTTTGCTACCGCGCTAGGTGTGCTTTGCGATATGCGAGATATAAAATTGAAGCAATCATTCGGGTTAATTATAACAGAGTATGCGGGGGAACATAAATCACTCATTAATTAATTCGCCAATTGCAGAGTTTATTGAACTTTTGGAGATTTTGAAGATGCGGGTATTAAACTTTTGGAGATTTTGAAGAATCAAGCGTAGAAAAGGGATGGAACGAGCCACCATATGGGAGAGGCGTGTGACGATGTGAGCGCTGGCGGGGAGGTCGTCGAGGGGAATCCGAGGAAGGGAGACGGAAGATATACCGACGGGAAGGGATGAGAGCAATGATTGTTGGACGTGGGAGGAGAGATCGGAGAAAGTAATGATGGTAGCGGTTAGATTTTGGTGGATGAGGCGCTTAGCGAGCTCTACAAAGGGGATAAGGTGACCGATCCCCGGGCTTGGAAGAAGGACTACATGAGCCGCTGTATTTGGAACAACCATGATTTGTTTCCCAGAAGATAATTAAGCGAAGAACTAATTAGCTAGCCACAAATATGTAGAGGTAGATATAAGCATATATGGCATTGAACTAAGGATCTACATATTTATATAGAAATTTTGTTTGTTTTACTTAGCATGTCGTTATCTTTACTAAGTCTATATCATATTTTTTTTATTAGTAAAATAATTCATAGTTTTATGTTTAAAGATAATTTTTATGAAAGTAAAAAATGGCCGAAATAAAAGACAGACGTAGAAATAATTAATTACAAACACACACACATACAAATGATTAACTACAAATTAACACACATATGAGCCAGTTTGTTAGTGGATAAGTCAAACTTATCCTAAACATTAAAAAAAGTAGCGTCTAAAATTTATTTGATTATTTTTTTAATATCATTCCTGTACAACCCATATTCTTCGAGGGTAGGATCCAATTCAGGTCACGTACGCAGAAGTTAAAGTCAAAGGTCAAAGCAGAAGCCAGAAGTCAGAGATGGAGAACAACTCAGTCAGCAGGAGCAGTAGAAGGCCTGGACGAGTACGAGCAAGCATGTGCGAGGAGCCCCTCATACTCGTCAGGTGGGACACCATAGAAAATACTCGCCGAAGCCAGACGAGATTCCCCTCAATATCGCATAGTCGCCGGGTTGGGCTGGGCTATAAATAAGACCCCCTCCCCTTTGGTTTTCCTATAAATAGGACAACATGGGTAATTGGATTGACACTTTTGGCTGCGCTTTCAGAACCTCATTTTCGAAGACTTGTCCCCCTGAGATCTTGACCGTCGCCTTCGACCGTCATCCTAGATACTCGCCAAGTTAGTGCTTCCCTCGTACCCTGCTCGGTCATCTTTGGTTGTGGAAAAGAAGTCTCTTCTGAGCTTCTGGTTACGTGGTGGGACCTCCCTGCCGCAGCACCTGGGGTCCTGTTATTGCTGTTCGAGCATCTTCGTAGTTGCCTGCCAAACCATCTAGTTGGATCGCTGGGCAAGTAGCCTCCGATTGCAATGATCCGAATATTTGAAGCTAGGATTTTATTGACTTCAACAATTCCGACGAACTATGGTTTGTTAATGGGCTCCGCCTGTGAGTGGGTTCAATGAAATGGGATATAATATTTCAAAGAATTGAAGATTGAATAATACCCATGTATGCCTTATGTCGCATTCAACACTACCACAACAATTGTGAGCTAATTTATAAAAATTCGTTGGGTTAATATTGTGTTCTTTTGCCTAAAACATATATTGCGTGATTAAGTTATATTTGTATTATATTGAAAGTCATAAATAGTTAGCACTTGATTTCATAAGTTTTTGGTTCCTCTCTTGAACAAATTTACCCTAAATTTTACAGATAAATTATTCGAAAAATGAAACATCAAACAGAAAGGGAGAAAATGAGAAATCGACCTGGGGAGGGAGACCATAATCTGTCAATTTAAACGATGAAGGTCGATCTTGTTGTGCTCCATCACTTTTGCAAGCAGATCCTTCTCTAAAGGAATTGGTGGTTAGAAAAAAATGATGATATAAAGCAAAGTGCCACACAAACATGAAATAATGACATTGAAACATTTTCCATAAGTATTTAAGCAACTCAATCATGCTGGCGCGCATGGTTGAGCGCGGCCCCGCGGCGCGTTCTGCGTGCGTCTTTGCACGGGCGGTTGGCTGTGGACTAGGCGGCGGTTTCTTCAACTCGAGCGATTATACGTTGACCGTTGACCCCACCTCTCTTTTGTGGAGTTTTCTCTAGACGCACCCCAAGGCCTTTATGGGTGCATAGCGCATGTCATCAGTCTTTTCGAGGAAGGTTGTCATTAAGCATGCTACCATTAAACCAATGTGCATCAGAATGAAGATTTTTTAACAAAATTTGAAAAATGGTAAATAGCTATTTTTTACGTTAATTAATTGATATTATGTTTATTTTAAGCTGCATTAAATAATTGATAGGGGCGGAGCCCTATCGTGGTTGAGTTACTGTCATGGTTGGTCGTAGGGGCGGAGCCCCATGCCTCTCACTCGTGTGTGTGTGTATCTGCGTGTGTATGTGTATGTGTGTGTCTCTGTGTGTGTCTGCCAAAAAACCAGCCAGACATTTCCATCTAATAATTCTAAAGTTCATAAGATTTTCATGTAATCTGTTTACCAAAGAAAATATATTAGGGGTATGTACACAAATTTTTTTTTAAGAATGCATCATTAATCATTGACAAGAAGGAGCATCAATCATTTATGAAAATTAAGAATTATTTTCATTTTTTTTTATATTCTATATCATATTCATTATTGAAATTTTCAAAGAGTACAAAATAAAGATTTTTGTAATTGTCCAATAACGAAACTTTTTCCAATTGTTCTTATTCATTCGGTTAGAATATTAGTTCAGATAAATATAAATATTTTTGTCAAAAGATTCGTTCACGCCTAATTCATATCGAGTAGATGTGTGGTTGTGAGAATTCTTATATAATTCGTAGGTTGTCGGGAGGGACAAGCAGAGACTAAAGCAGAGACTAAAGCAAACCTTGGATTTAAAGTTGTTGTTTAAGATTACAAATTGACTTATTATATTCATGACTACGAAACCAAAGATACAGATATCTTGGCAGCATTCCGAGTAACTCCTCAACCGAGAGATCCACCTAAAGTACGTAATAGACGCTACGGTAGTAGCTAAATCTTCTCCTGGTACATGAACAACTGTGTGGACTGATGGACTTATCGGTCTCGATCGTTACAAAGGACGATGCTACCACATCGAAGCCGTTTCAATATATCGCTTATGCAGCTTATCTTCAGCCAAGAAGATTCTGCCGCCGTCGATCCGCCTCTCGCCCGATCTCGTGCAAAGGAGACGACGCCGCCTCTCGCCCGATCTAGGGAGCGTCGTCTCCTCTCTCTTAAGAGGAGTCGCCGCGCCTCGCCGCCGCTGCAGTGGTCGTTTGCCGCTACCGTCTCCGCCGCTGGAACACGCTGAGGAAGAGGAAGACGCGCTTCCGCGCGCGCTAGCGTTAGCCACTGCTACCGCCAGGCGTTAGTGGATTGCGCCGACACTAGCACCGCCTGTTATCCGCCGCTCCTCGCCTCCGTGGGTAGTGTCTCCGACAACTCCAGATCTAGCTGTCACCGTTGGAAAGAGACACGATGTCGAAAGGGAATTCTCCCGTGTCGATGATCAAGTTGGAGAAATTCTCCAACTCAGAGTTTAGTGCTTGGAAGAGGAACACGCAGTTCGGCATGAAGTATCTGAACGTGTTCTACACCGTTTAGTCTGTTCGCGCTGAAGTTGTTGGGACTAACGGCGAGGCCCAGTGGGTTGAGGATGACGATTCCTAACACGACTACCTAATGAATTGTCTCTCCAACAGGCTTGCCGAGACGTACAGTAAGTTGAAGACAACAAAGGAAATCTGGGATGCTCTGGAGGAGCAGTTCAAGGAAGAGGAAAATACGTCCAAGACGCATCTGGTGGACAAGTTCATGGCTTTCACCTTCACTGAGAAAAGGGAAATCCTTCCACAGGTAGTTGATTTTGAAAATCTGGTGGACAAGTTGAACAGTGAGAACATTCCACTGCCAGATGGGTTCGTTGCAGGAGCCATCATTTTTAAGCTCCCGTCAGCGTGGTATTCTTTCAAGACTGAAATTTATCAGAAAAAATGCAGGTCAGTCTAAAAGACCTCAAACGCTTCATCTGCATTGATGATGAGAACCGGACTAGACACGCTATGGAAACAGTTAGCAAGCAGTCTTCTGCTGCCAACATGGTTTCGCATCCTAAGCGTAAGTTTAAGCCTGGAAAGACTAGACCGCTGCCCAGTGCACCCGCAGTTGTGGACACCAGCAAAAAGGCTAAGAAATTCAAAGACAAGTGCTACAACTGTAACAAGTGGGGTCACTGCGCTTCCGAGTGTAAGCAACCCAAGAAAGGTGACTCTAGCACACCAAAGACTAATAACAGGGCCAATATGGTTCATCACACTGCGCCTGCCGACTTTGTTGTCATGGTTGGTAAAGGAAATGCTAGTACCGAGTGGTGGCTAGACTCAGGTGCTATATGTCAGGTCTGCAACAACTCTAAGCTTTTGGAGGATATCACTGCAGTCAGAGAGACTGTCACCGTTGCAGTGGAGGAGTAGCTAACGTGTTGAAGGTCGGCAATGCTACCTTGACGCTCTCCTCAAGTAAAAAATCTTACTCTTAAAAATGTTAAATTTATACCCTCATTAGCTACTAATTTTATTTCGATTAGCATGTTATGCGATGCTGGTATATCATTTAATATTAGCGGTGGTCGAGTAACATTGATGGTTCACTCGCATTATTTTAGTTGTGCGTATGTCGTGAACAGAATGTAAAGGTTGAGTCTAGCAATTGAAGTAGTCAATCAGGTTATCTCAAATTTGATAGATCCTAAGACTTTACATGCAAGAATAGGTCACATCAATTATAGAAAACTACTCTTGCTAGCTAGAACTCACGACATCCCCTTAGACACAACAACCAAATTCGACAAATGTGAAATTTGTGCTCAAACTAAGATAACTAGAACACCTTTTAGTCAAGTTTCTAGGAGCACACAATTGCTAGAGTTAATACATTCTGACATATGTGACTACAAAAGTTTTGTCACACGAGGAGGTCGGAAGTATCTGATAACCTTTATCGATGACTACTCTAGATTCAGTCACATTTACCTCCTTAAAACCAAAGATGAAGCTTTTGAAAAATTTCGTATATTCAAAAATAGGGTTGAGAATCAACTTGACATGAAAATTAAAAGGCTAAGGAGTGATAGAGGAGGAGAATATGTTTCGGGGGAGTTCCGAGATTTCCTTGCCAGCAATGGCATAATTCCTGAAACAACTGCCCCTTATTCCACCAATCCAACAGTATCGCTGAAAGGAAAAATAGAACTTTAACAGAGATGTTGAATTCTATGTTGCTAACTGTTGGCATGTATGCGACCTATTGGAGTGAATCTATCCTCACGTCAAATCACATTCTTAATAAAGTTCTTCATGCAAAGTTGACTAAGACATCTTATGGGCTTTGGTTTAAGAGGCCTCCTAGATTCGATAATCTTAAGACATGGGGATGCATCGCTTATGTTAGAATACCTGTCTCTAGAAGAGCTAAGATTGGACCTAGGACAAATATGTGTGTCTATCTTAGATGTGCAGAGGATAGTGCTGCAGACAGATTTCTAGATCTCTCAACTAATACTGTCATAGAATCTAGAGACGCTGTTTTCTTTGAGGATAAGTTCCTTAAGGACAAGAACCTGACTCTTCTAGGTCTGCCAGCCCCCAATACTGAAAATTTAGTTCAGATGAACCACGAATCTCTAACTCTGAGCCGATGAACACTAGGATCTTAGAGCCTACAAGGTTATCTAATAGAGAAAAAGTGCCCAAAAGTTTCAGTACAGATTTTGTGGCTTACCAAGTTGAAGCTGATCCATCCACCTATAAGGAAGCGATGCGATCTAGGGATTCTCTATTATGGAAAGAAGTCATAGATGAAGAGATAAACTCTCTCATGTAGAACAATACGTGGACATTGATCGACTTGCCCAAAGGGGCTAAGACCATTGGAAACAAGTGGTTCTGAAGAAGAAGCTTAATCCCGATGAGAGTATTGCTAAATACAAAGCACGTCTAGTTGCAAAAGGCTTCACTCAAGTGAGTGGTATAGACTACTTTGATATATACTCACCTGTTTGTCACTATACGATGATTAGGATACTTCTCGCGATAGCATCAATTGAACATTTTACAGTTCATCAGATGTATGTCAAGACTGCATTTCTTAATGGAAATCTTACCGAGGAGATCTATATGCACCAACCTGAAGGGTTTGTCGTAGAAGGTCTAGAAAGTAAGGTTTGTAAGTTGATTAAGTCAATATACGGATTGAAGCAAGCACCCAAATTGTGGCACAAAAAATTTGACACTTGTGTTAAAGCCATGAGTTTCAAATCCAGCTTATCAGATAAATGTTTGTACGTAAGAACAAGTTCAAATAAAGTTGCAATTATATGCTTGTACGTTGATGACATGCTAATTCTGGGCTCTGATCAGTCTGAGGTGGAAGACGTGAAAGTTGCTTTGATGGCACAATTTAGCATGACTAACTTAGGTGTGGTGAAAATCATCGTAGGAATGAAAGTGAACTTCACTAAACAGGGTATTACCCTGAGTCAGAGTCACTACATTAGAAATTTACTAGAAAAGTGGGGTTACGTTAATAGCAAAAAGATTGAGACTTCATACGATTATAACAATAGACTGAAACCGAATGAAGGTTCATCTATTAGACAGTTGGATTACTCCAAACTCATAGGAAGTCTCATGTATGCTACTACCTGCACTAGACCTGACATAGCCTTTACGGTCGGCATGTTGAGTAGATTCACGAGTAACCCTGGGAAGGACCACTGAGGTGCCTTAGAAAGGCTAATGCGATACTTAAAGTACACTGAGAAGTATGTTTTATGTTACAGTGGACATCCTCCTGTGCTTGAGGGGTATTCTGACGCCTCCTGGCACTCAGAAATTGCTGATAGTAGATCCACTAGCGGTTTTGTGTTTACCCTAGGAGGAGCTGCAGTAGCTTCGAAGTCAAAGAGGCATACGTGCATTGCACTAACCTCTATAGAATCGGAACTCTATGCTTTCGCTTCAGCAGGAGAAGAAGCAGAGTGGATAAGAGATCTGATAATGGACATTCCAATGACGAGTCTGAAAATGCACTCTATTTCGCTATATTGTGACAATCAAGCCACAAAGACCATTGCAACAAATACGTTGTTCAATGGAAAGCGAAGGCAACTAAGGATGAAACAGACCTGATTGACCTATCTCACTAGTCAGGGGATAATCTCCCTATTGGACGTGAGATCAAAAGAAAATGTAGCAGATGTCCCTACCAAGGGCTTATGTAAGGTTCTAAAATCTAAAACATCGGGGAGATGAGATTAAAGTCTATTTAGTAAGGACTTAATACCTTACTTATGTTTTAAATTTTAAAAACGAAAGTCTGCTTACATTCAAGCATCTAGAGTCACTGCAAGAAACAGTCACATTGGCGACGTTTATTTATACCTTTGGTGTCGTTTTTTAAACGTGTCCAATGTAATCGCGACGTTTTTATAAACGCAGCAAAGACGTCACAGTATATATCGTCGTCGTTACTTTCGCGACGTTTTCTAAACAAGCGCCGCAAACATCAGCTGCGCTTTTAAATTAAACGCTGTCAACATTGGCCACGTTTTTTTTAAAAAACCGTGGCCATCATTGGCAACGTTTTTTTAGAAAAACGTGGCCATCATTGGCGACGTTTGTTTAGAAAAACATGGCCATCATTGGCAACGGTTGTTTAAACAACCGTGACGGTAGAGGAAAATACGTCCAAGACGCATCTGGTGGATTGGACGTATTTTCTCCTGGTACATGAACCCTAAACCCTAAACCCTAAACCCTATATTCATGACTACGAAACCAAAGATACAGATATCTTGGCAGCATTCCGAGTAACTCCTCAACCGGGAGATCCACCTAAAGTACGTAATAGACGCTACGGTAGTAGCTAAATCTTCTCCTGGTACATGAACAACTGTGTGGATTGATGGACTTATCGGTCTCGGTCGTTACAAAGGACGATGCAACCACATCGAAGCCGTTTCAATATATCGCTTATGCAGCTGTTCTGAAGGGCTATTGGCAGCCCATCAAGGATATCGGGGTAATTTCACCCCCAAAACCCTCTGGGCGAATGGTCCATGAAGGCACCTTTCGCCTAAACTCCCGCGTGCCAGACCTCCCGGCACCCGCAGGGCGAGTGGCCGTTGAGGGCGCCACTCGCAGGGCCCTCGATCCTCTGGGCGAGTAGGGTCCTGCCCCTCACTCGCCCGATTGCCGTTATATCCGTGCTACTCTCGCGTGAGTGTCCCGCGAGTGCCCTGCGAGAGAGGTTGCACTTGCTCGGAACCCCCTTTTGCCCTTTCTTGACATGGGCGAATATCCTCCTTGCTTGCTCTTTTGCCTATCCCCAACCTGGGGCCCCACTCGACAAATACGAGGTTGTACACAATTGTTAGATTTGAAGTGAGCTAGCGCCAGCGCTAGCTCATACTCGCCACCCCACTTGTTTTGCCTATAAATAGAGGGGTACCCCCTCTAAAGAGTATCGATTCTGGATCTGGCGAGTATCATCAACTTTGAGCGAGTTAGAGATACCAGAGCGCCACCAGGCGAGCATCGGACTTGGAGTAAGTTCGGCAGGCAAGCATCGGACTTGGAGTAAGTTCGGCTAGCTCCCTTGAGCGAGTAGCAAGTAGTGGAGATACCGCCGGCGCTAGTGATAGCGCTCGCGCTAGCGAGTATTGGAGGAAGCAGTGCGCGGCGAGCGTGCGAGAAGCTTGGAGTGCGAGCAACGAGCTTGCGAGTTGGAGAGCTAACGTCCGGCGCTAGCGATACCACCGGCGGTAGCGAGGAGCGAGCTTCTGTAGCGAGGAGCGAGTATTGGAGCGAGTATCACCTGCGCGGTGTGCTCCGGAGGAGAAGCGGACCTTGTCCGTGACCAAGTTCTTACCTTCTATTGGCTGTTGTGATTCAAGTTGGATGCAACTTATATTCAGCCGTGTTCAGTTGTAACTAGCTACCAAAATTAGTATTGTGAAAGCTTGTGTTCATCTTTGGTGTCCTTATTCTCCTGTTGGTTGACGTGTTCTTCCGACTTCAAAATATTTCACATGGTATCAGAGGGATAGTGGGAACAAGGACGAAGCAACCAAGATGGACGACGGAGGAGGGTATGTTAGGGGACTTGGCATTGAGTTGCTTACTCTAACCAACTACAAGAAGTGGATGTCTTGTATGGAGAGCTACCTTCTTGGAGAGGATCTCTGGGAGGTTGTTGGTGGTGGGGAGCAAGAGGAAGTTGTAGCTGCCGGAGATAATGGTCCAGCTGTGAGAGCTTGGAGGAAGACCAACGCCAAGGCGGAGTTCACCTTGAAGAGAGCCATATCACCTGACTTGTTCGACCACATCATTGGTTGCAAGTCAGCGTCTGCGATCTGGATAGCCCTCGATGGGTTATTCAACAAGAAGAATGTGGCGCTGCTACAATTCCTGGAGAATGAGTTGGCGAAGTCGACTCAAGGCGAGATGGCGATATCCACCTTCTTCCTGAAGGTGAAGAACCTATGTGGGGAGATTTCGGCCTTGGATCCTGAAGAGCCAATCTCAGAGGCGAAGTTGAAGCGACACATACTCCGAGGCTTGAGGAGGGAGTATGTCCCCTTCGTTACTTCCGTGCAAGGATGGGCTACTCAGCCCTCCCTTCTGGAGCTAGAGAACCTGCTATCGTCGCGGGAGAGCTTGGCGAAGCAGATGGCGGGAGTATCCATCTCAGGTGGAGATGGCGAGGCCTTGTTCTCAGGAAAGAGGAGATCCTGGGACAAGAGAAAGAAGAACTCCGGAGATTGACCTTCAACGTCCTCTCAGGGAGATGGGAGGAAGTTCCTCCCTGCGCACGATGAGAATGGGAGATCCCTTTGCTTTGCCTGTAAGAAGTACGGGCATATGGCAAAGGACTGCCGGTCCAATCTGAAGGCCGGTCATGCTGCTAACAAGGAGAGAGATCACCAGAGAGGTGGAGGAAGAGGTGGAGGTCACCAGGGCGGTGAGAGGGGGGACAATTGTTTCCTGGCAGAGATGACGACAATGTCGGTCGATGTCTTAGCCTCCATCAACCTCGAGAACGACTGGATAGTGGATTCCGGTTGCGGGCATCATCTCACTGGAGATATATCCAAGTTCGACTCCTTGGAAGCGTATGAAGGAACGAATGCTATCATCACTGCGGATGATACAGTGCATCCCGTGGAGCGAGAAGGGAAGGTGTCCCTTGGGAGTAGAGAGAAGCCAGTGACACTGAAGAGTGTGTATCACGTGCCTGGCATGAAGAAGAACCTCTTCTCGGTGGCTAACGCCGTGGACGCTGGATACCACGTGCTGTTTGGACCGAAGGAGGTGAAGTTCTTGAAGAACCTATCGTCTGTCGATGCTGACGTCACGCTCATCGGGAGAAGGGTGAAGGATTTGTATGTCCTATCTGCAAATGCCTACGTGGACAAGCTGAAGACAAACGACAGCGATGTGATCTGGCATGAGAGGTTGGGTCATGTGGGGATGGACATGCTGAAGATGATGGAGGCAAAGGGACTAGTAAGTGGCCTGCCTCATCTCTCTTCCTACGGCGACGGCCACGTGTGCGACGGATGCCAATATGGAAAGTCACATCGACTTCCATTTGACAAGTCGGAGACCAGGTGTAAGGCACCTCTTGAGTGCGTACATGCTGACGTGATGGGGCCGTGCGCCACCCTTACTTATGGAGGCAATAAGTATGCGCTGGTTCTGGTTGATGACTACACCCGCTATACGTGGGTGTACTTTCTGAGAGAGAAATCAGAAGTCTTCAACAAGTTCCTCGAGTGGAAGGAGCTTGTGGAGGGGAGGCTGAACCGCAGAGTGAAGAAGCTGAGAAGCGACAATGGAGGGGAGTTTACCTCCAATGAGTTTGCTTCTTTCTGCAGGAGGTTCGACATTCGGCGGGAGCTCTCCTGCGCTCACACCCCTCAGCAGAATGGGGTGGCAGAGAGGAAGATCCGCCATCTGGGGGAGACTACCAGGAGTTGGCTACATGCCAAGAACATTCCCAAGGCCTTATGAGCGGAGGGAATGGCGTGTGCTACTCATGTGATCAACAAGCTACCTCTGAGTCCTAACAGGATGGTGTCTCCACACCAGCTCATGTTCGGGGAGAAGCCAAATGTGGGTCACATGAAGGTGTTCGGTTCTACCTGCTTCGTGCACGTCCCGGACGCTCAGAGAACCAAGTTGGAGCCGAAAGCGAGGAAGTGTATCTTCATCGGCTACGATGAGCGGAAGAAGGGGTGGAAGTGCATGGATCCGCAGACCCACAAGTTCGTCATCTCGCGCGACGTAGTGTTTGACGAACTGGTCTCATACCAGGGAGTCTCTTCAGTGGAGCTGTCGGAGAGTGGAGAAGCTAGCAGGGAAGAGGAGTGGGTCACTGAGGACCCTACTGTGGAGTTGGAGTTATCTCCAAGTGCTCCATCGCCATCTGGCTCGGGAGGAGCATCTGGCTCAGGGGGAGCTACGAACTCAAGTGTAACGCCCTGATTTTTTCGGTATTTGTTTAATTCAGTGATGACGTGTTAATGGCGTCGGGGCGTTACTTTTAACGTCGAGTTGGTGGCGCGTTGCCGTTTTCGCGTTTTCGCGTCCGTTTGGGTCAAGTCGACCAAATTTTGTGACGACCCGAAATTGGAAAGTTTTACGTTAGGAAATTAGATTATTTAATTTTAGACTTGTCTATCAAATTTCGTCGCGGTCCGAGCCATTTTGGAGCATCGGCGCATTTTAGAAGTTTTGTATATATTTAAAGCTCGCCGTAACTTCCGTCATTCATATCTCGAAAACGGCACGCCGGATTTTGATTCCAACTTCGCTGTTGGATTCGTAGCGCCGTCGTTCACCTAAGGCGGAATTTTCGTTGGATTCGACGTTCGTTATTTTTTTTTATGATAAAATAATAATAATAATGATAATAATATTATTATTATTATAAAAAGATTATGAACGTATATATATATACATTCAGTCAACCTGCGTCGATTACCCTTCTTCCCCTTTCAACGCATGCGTTGATTCTTTCCCCCCTTCTCAAAGCTTGCGTCGATCTTTCCTTCCTCCCTTGCGTCGAATTCCAGCCTTCATCCCTTGCGTCGAATTCCAGCCTTCATCCATGCGCCGATTTCAGCAGCCTATCAAAGCATGCGTCGACTCCCTTCATGCATGCGTCGACCTCCTTCTTTTATTAATAATAATAATAATAATGATATTATTATCATTTTTAAAATTTTATGATGTTGCATAAAAGAAAACGAGCTCAGTCCTCTTCTCCTTCTTCATTCTGTCCGAACCAGAGAGTAGAATCGAGCGACGGGGACGGCGTTTTCTCGAATCTTCCGGACGCCGCCGACGGAGCTCCGGTGGTCGGAATCGCGAGCCGAGCATAGATTCGGAAAGCTCTCGACGAGAGCTTCGTCCTCATGGTAATTTCCTTCCGCTTCGTGAAACTTTTTCGTTAGGTCTTTTGTACCCTAACCTTTTCTAGCCTGATCTCTTGTAGATCTTGACTCCTCTCGCCTTCTTGTGACCCGATATACAACGGGGAGCGATTCTGAGAGTTTTTCCAGCAAAACCTAAGGCAAGTGGTGTTCTTGCCCTTGCACTTTCTCTTTGCCATATAACCGCTCTAAGCCGGTGCTTTTGATCTAACTGCGCCGTATCTCCGTTTTATTCTCTATTTTTGCTGCTAATGACTTGATATTATGCCAGTGAATAAAAGATTTTTGTTAGCTTCATATCTCTTGATTTTCTCATTTGCTACTTGCCTTACGATATGATATGTCCTGTTGGGCCTCGCCCCTTCCCCTTTGGAATTGCATGAAAATATGAATTCTGTTGGAGGTCGTACACGATGTTGGCAGAGCCACCGGTGCGATGCTCTTTAATTTAATACAATTCTGTTGGAGGCTGTACGCGGTGTGGTTTTTACCCCCGGTGCGGTGCTCTTTTAAGCTTTTGATTAGGAGGCTGTACGCGGTGTGGTTTTTGCCCCCGGTGCGGTGTCCTCTTAAGCATTTTGATTGGGAGTCCGTACGCGGTGTGGTTTTTGCCCCCGGTGCGGTGCTCTTCTTTTGGATGAGCTGATCAGTCTCTTTAATTCTGAACAAGAGTAACATGATTAATAAGTTGAAAACGGATGGCTTTTCTTTTGCTTATGGCGAGTTTTGTCATCGCCTGTGTTCTCACCTTTGTTTGGTGAGCATATTCTGCTGATTTTTAGTTGCTCTGTTGTTTCCTTTTCTGCTGGTGATTAGATATTTCTGCTGTTTCTTTTCCTGTCGATTACTTGCTGCTAGCTTTGTCATGACTGACCATTGCAGCTTCTGTTTCCCTCCGGTCTCGCGGAGGTTTGCTTACTTTCTTATTTTCTGCACCACTTGTACTTGTTTCTGAGGTGTTCTTTCTTTGAATGCCTCAGGTTCTGGACAGTAGCAGGTGTTAGTGCAGAGCTGCTTTAGTTGCTGTCTCCTGACTCTCTTGAGGTAGAGTATTCTGTGGACTTGTCGGCCCATGGGTTCGTGTCAGGTGTTGACGCCCGTGGTGCCGTTTACTTAGATTTTTGTTTCACTGATGCTGTTGCTTGTGGTTCACTTTTGGACACTTGTTCTGGAATGGTTAGACATTGGTTGGCTTCACGGCCCTTGTTAGATATGTTAAGGTAATTGTTGCATTGCATATCATGCTTTTAAAATGTTAATCTCACTACTTTCTGCGCGTGATAAATCTACATTTATATATAGTAAATCCACTCTTTCGATCTTGCATGGTGCACCTCACTAGGTCTTCATGTTCACTTAGGCCACTAAGTAATTAAATCAAGTATTTTCCGCTGCGTAAAACTATATTTTAAAAGTATGGACTAGTTGATCCACCTAGCCGAGGGACGCGGCTTGTTAATTTTTTGCATAAATAATATCTAAATCTCCTTGAGTTAATAATAATATTTGCTTGACTGCGAAGAAGGATGAATTGCCTTAACGTCAGTAGGCGTCCCCTACGTGACGTGGCATCACAATGCGTAGCTTTCACTACTCTGATATCATTTTAAATGTTGGGAAAATGCGGGTTGTGACAGTTGGTATCAGAGATAGGTTCTGTGAAAAAGGTAGTTGGGTGGGTTGGCGTGTGAGCCAAACAACCGCTATCCTAAGCAGAACCTCTTAAGATCATTTCATTGTATACACACACCGATATGTCATCAATATGTCTTGACCGAAGCATAGTCACTACACTCATAACATGATAAGAAGTATACGGGGCATATTATGTAGTATGAGATGTATAATATGTGTTTGTATATGGATCCACCATAGGTGGCAACATGTGACGGTTATGTATAGTATGGGATGCATAACCACCATTACATGGATGCCCATTAGCACGTTTTCTTTTTCGTTACATGTAATGTTATGTAGTATGGGATGCATAACATTACATGTGTACGCCGCTCATAACATGCATTAAGGCCTCTTTCTAGAATGCATAGCACTGCATACATTCATATCATCGCATAAGCACGCGTGTCAAGTTAAAGACATACCAGATGACATATGTACACACATGATTTGAAAAGAAATTTAAATGTTCATGCACTCATGTTATAGCACAAGAGTCAATAGGATGATGGTGCATCATCCTAAGTTAATCATGGCATCATTTCATGAAATTCCAGAACAAGGTAACAGCAATAGCAGGTTGTTTTCTTTCCTGTTCCGAAATGATCCGTGAATTTTTCCGAGTCTGTTTGGCTTAAGCTTTGTAAGCATGTTTCTGATTGAATGTCCATCCTTCTTGTAGACATGTCTCGTAGGAGAGTGACACGATCGACCCCCCTGCCTGAGAGAGAGTCTTCTGGTGGTCAGAGTTTGTCCGTGATCGAAAGCCTGCGGCAGAGCAATGAGGCTTTGACGAGACAGTTGGTCGCGATGCAGGCTCAGATTCAGTCTTTGGTGTCTGCTGCCTCGGTGCAGCAGCCTGTTGTGCAAGAACCGGTGGTGAGTCCAGCCGCTCCTGCTCCCCTAGTGCCCCCAGTGGCATTACCACCGGAGATGAACTTCATTTCACGCTTTCAGCGGTTGGGACCTCCTACCTATGATGGTAGGGCGGACTTTATGGCCCTGGATGATTGGGTGATCCGCATGGAGGAGATGTTCTCCTATTCAGGTGTCTCGGAGGCTTCGAAGGTGATGATGGCTGCATTTCAGTTGAAGGGTTTGGCGAAAGGTTGGTGGATTAGGGAGAAGGAAGGTCTCGCTGAGGGGTGCTCTTGGGAGACGTTTAAGGGGTTGTTGCTTAAGAAGTTCCTCCCTTCGGTTGAGCGCGACCGATTGACGAACAACTTTCTGCATCTGAAGCAGAGGCAGCTCACCGTCAGTGAGTACGAGATCGAGTTCAGCAAGTTGAGCAGATTCGCCCCCGAGTTGGTGGCCTCGGAGGAAGGTAGAGTGAAGCGGTTTTTGGGTGGTCTCACTGGCGACGTCCAGCAGTGGGCTAGCGCCTATGGGTCAAAGACTTATGCTGAAGCGGTGGAGGCCGCATTGAAGGCCGAATCTATTGAGAAGACGAAGATTCGTGGGCAGCAGATAAAGAGTGATAAGAGGAAATCTGATGATCGGGAGAGTTCTAAGGCGTCTCACTCAGACTCGAAGAAGAGGGGTGTGGGGCACTGTAGCTTCTGTGGCAAGCGGGGCCACCCGTTCGAAAGGTGTTTCAAGAGGCTCGAGGCGCTGGAGCCGTTAAAGGTTAGTGCAATTCAGGACGCACCTAAGGCGATCCCAGTGTGCTCTTTCTGTTCCAAGCCCGGGCATGAGGCGGCCCGATGTTATAAGAAGGCCGGTTGTTGTTTCATGTGTGGGCAAAAAGGACATCGTAGGGCCGACTGCCCGAATTCGCAGACCGTGACTTCAGCGGTTCCTCTGCAGACCTTGCCGCCGCCCCCGCAGTTCGTGGGCAAGACTAAAGGCAAGCTTAATGTGCTAACTAGAGAGGAAGCTCAAACCTCAGCGCACGTGATATCCGGTTAGTTTCTTTCCTCCTAACTTGTTCTCTTTTTTCTGAATTTAGTTAGCTTACTAGTTGTCTAGTGACGCACGCTTATTTAGGTGAATTCAAGGTGAAGAATAAGTGGGCGCATGTCCTGTTTGATTCGAGAGCGTCTCACTCTTTTGTTGCTAGAAGTTTTGTTGATAGGCACCGATGGTCTGTTGATCGGTTGGATGGTGCCTTGTCCGTTAAGTTTCCTTCTGGAGATCAGGTTACGTCAGATCGGGGTATCCGGGAGTGCCCCATTTCTTTGGGTGGTGTCCAGGTTCTGGAAGATTTGAAGATGCTAGATTTGGCAGATTTCGACGTGATTCTCGGGATGGACTGGTTGTCCAAATATGATGCCGTGATCAAGTGCAAGGAGAAGCGGCTAGATTTCAAGTTGGGTGACGGACGTCCTTTGAGCGTTTATGGTTTACCTCGGGAGAGCTCTCCGATTATTTCTGCGGTACGTGCCCGCCGAGCTTTAGCCTCTGGTTGTTTGGGTTTTCTGGTTTCTATCTGCGCTGTGGATGCTTCTCGTATGGAGCCAACCGTGGAGGGTATCCCGGTGGTGCGAGAGTTTCCCGATGTTTTTCCGGACAAGCTTTCCGCTCTACCTCCTGAAAGAGAGGTGGAGTTTTCCATAGACCTCGAACCAGGCACCCGGCCTATTGCCAAGGCACCGTACCGCATGGCGCCTCGTGAGTTAGAAGAATTGCGTGTTCAGCTGGATGAACTTCTGGAGTGTGGTTTCATCAGACCGAGTACTTCTCCATGAGCTGCTCATGTTCTCTTCGTGAAGAAGAAGGACGGTTCCATGAGGCTGTGTATCGATTATCGGGAGTTGAATAAGGTGACGATCAAGAATAGATATTCGTTGCCGCGGATTGATGATTTATTCGACCAGCTGCGTGGGTGCACCAAATTCTCGAAGATTGATCTTCGTTCAGGCTACCACCAGTTGAGGATTCGTGAGTCAGACATTCCTCTGACGGCTTTTAGATCCCGGTACGGGCATTTCGAGTTCCTCGTGTTGTCCTTTGGGTTGACCAACGCGCCTTCTGCGTTCATGGATCTGATGAACCGAGTATTCAAGGACTTTCTTGACCGTTTTGTGGTCATCTTCGTCGACGACGTTCTCATCTATTCTCGTAGTGATGAGGAGCATGTCTATCACTTGCGTCTGGTTTTGTCTGTCTTGAGAGAGCATAAGTTGTATGCTAAGCTGAGCAAGTGCGAGTTTTGGCTGCCTCAGGTGTCCTTTTTAGGACATGTGGTGAGCAAGGTTGGAATCTCTGTTGATCCCGCCAAGATTTCAGCGGTGATGGATTGGAAGAGACCTTCTACTCCAAAGGAGATCAGGAGTTTCTTGGGTTTGGCTGGATATTATAGGAGATTTGTGGAGGGTTTCTCCACATTGTCCGCTCCGATGACCCGGCTTACGCAGAAGAATGCCGCTTTCTTTTGGAGTGATAAGTGTGAGGAGGCTTTCCAAGAGCTGAAGAGAAGGTTGTGCTCTGCCCCAATTCTCATTCTGCCTATTGAGGGAGTGGAGTTTGCGGTGTATGTATATGCTTCCCACATCGGACTTGGATGCGTTCTGATGCAAGAGGGAAAGGTGATCGCTTATGGATCTAGACAATTGAAGGTTCATGAGAAGAATTACCCTACCCATGATTTGGAGTTTGCGGCGGTGATCTATGCCTTGAAGCTGTGGAGACACTTACTATATGGCACTGTGTGCAAGATTTATACCGATCATAAAAGTTTGAAGTATGTATTCACACAAAAGGAGCTGAATTTGCGCCAACGCCGGTGGTTGAAATATGTTGCTGATTATGAAGTGGATATCCTTTATCATCCCGGTAAGGCCAATGTGGTGGCCGATGCGTTGAGTAGGAAGACGGCTCAGATCTTCAATTTATCTGTTCAAGCCTTAGTTGAGGAGTTTCTTTTGATGGATATTTCGGCGGTGAGCCGTGGCGAGCGCACTCGTTTGGAGGCAGAAGAGCCTTCATGGATCACCCTCACAAGGTTACGTCAGAAAGAAGACCCAGATCTTCAGCATCTCCGAGGAAGGACCGAGAAAGGAGAATTATCTGATTTCTCCATTGATGAGCTTGGTACCCTCTTGTATAGAGGTAGATTCTGTATTCCGGCGATGGAAGATATTCGAGTTATGATTTGCATGGAGGCTCACGGATCTAGTGTGTCATACCACCAGGGTTCCACCAAGATGTATAGAGATCTGAAGCAAATCGTGTGGTGGTCGGGCATGAAGAACGACATTGCCAAATTTGTATCGGAGTGCTTCACATGCAAGCGGGTGAAGGCCGATCATTGCAGACCTGGAGGAAAACTGACCCCTTTGGAGATCCCCATGTGGAAATGGGAAAGCATATCGATGGACCTTATCACGGGTTTGCCGAGGTCCCCTCGTGGACATGATTCAGTCTGGGTTATAGTTGATCGATTGACGAAGTGTGCGCATTTCGTCCCTTTCAAAGTCGGCTATTCTATGAAGAAGATAGCAGAGTTATATTTGGATGAGGTCATTCGTTTGCATGGAGTACCTGTGAGTATCGTGTCAGATCGAGACTCCAGGTTTACGTCGCGATTCTGGCAAAGCTTACAGGGAGCTTTGGGCACCGACCTCAGGTTTTCGACCGCATACCATCCGCAGACCAATGGTCAAACGGAGCGAGTTAATCAGATCGTGGAAGACATGATCAGGTGTTACATTTTGGAGCATGGTGGAGCTTGGGACGAGCGCCTCAGACTCATGGAGTTTGCATATAATAATAGCTTCCAAGAAAGTCTGCAGATGGCCCCTTTTGAAGCGTTGTATGGGAGGCGCTGTAGGACTCCCTTGTTTTGGGCCGAAGTCGGTGAGAGACCGTTGCTAGGTCCAGAAGCTTTGATGGAAATGGAAGAGGCGGTGACTAATATTCGGTAGAAGCTCCGCGTTGCTCAGGAGCGGTACGAAAAGTATGCCAATCGAAGAAGGGCAGATCTGGAGTTTGCGGTTGGGGACAATGTTTTTCTGAAGGTCTCTCCGATGCCAGGCGTTAAAAGATTTGGGAAGAACCACAAGTTGGATCCCAGATATGTTGGACCATTTCGGGTCGTTGAGCGCATCGGAGTGTCTGCTTATAGATTGGAGTTGCCCGCTACCTTCCCTGGCGTCCATGATGTGTTCCATGTGAGTCAGTTAAGGAAGTGTGTCCGCAGCAATCGTCAAGTCCTCGATTCGGTGCCTCAGATTCAGCCCAATTTATCTTATGTTGAGGAGCCTGTTCGCATTTTGGAAACCCAAGAGCGAACATGGGAGTGTTGCGTAGGAAATCCATTCCCATGGTGAAAGTTCTTTGGCGGAATCATGACGTCGAGAGCGCAACATGGGAGCTGGAATCGGCTATGCGGGAATCTCATCCGCACCTCTTCTTTTAATGGCTCAGGTAGAAATCTCCATTCCTTGTCCTGCACCATTTGATTATCTATCCTAGATTTCCTTTCCTGCACCATTATTTGTCCAAGTGATGTTCTGCACCAAATGATTATTCATCTTAAATCTTCTTTCCTACACCATGTACCTACCTTAAGGTTGTTTTCTGCCCTTATGTCAAGTTTCGGGACGAAACTTTCTTTTAGGGGGAGTGACTGTAACGCCCTGATTTTTCCGGTATTTGTTTAATTCAGTGATGGCGTGTT
This sequence comes from Dactylorhiza incarnata, assembly GCA_033032865.1. Lineage (NCBI taxonomy): Eukaryota > Viridiplantae > Streptophyta > Magnoliopsida > Asparagales > Orchidaceae > Dactylorhiza > Dactylorhiza incarnata. Next base: position 1,171,036 of record JAWHQI010000170.1, read on the forward strand.
AATGGCGTCGGGGCGTTACTTTTAATGTCGAGTTGGTGGCGCATTGCCGTTTGCGCGTTTTCGCGTCCGTTTGGGTCAAGTCGACCAAATTTTGTGACGACCCGGAATTGGAAAGTTTTACGTTAGGAAATTAGATTATTTAATTTTAGACTTGTCTATCAAATTTCGTCGCGGTCCGAGCCATTTTGGAGCCTCGGCGCATTTTAGAAGTTTTGTATATATTTAAAGCTCGCCGTAACTTCCGTCATTCATATCTCGAAAACGGCACGCCGGATTTTGATTCCAACTTCGCTGTTGGATTCGTAGCGCCGCCGTTCACCTAAGGCGGAATTTTCGTTGGATTCGACGTTCGTTATTTTTTTTATGATAAAATAATAATAATAATGATAATAATATTATTATTATTATAAAAAGATTATGAACGTATATATATATACATTCAGTCAACCTGCGTCGATTACCCTTCTTCCCCTTTCAACGCATGCGTTGATTCTTTCCCCCCTTCTCAAAGCTTGCGTCGATCTTTCCTTCCTCCCTTGCGTCGAATTCCAGCCTTCATCCCTTGCGTCGAATTCCAGCCTTCATCCATGCGCCGATTTCAGCAGCCTATCAAAGCATGCGTCGACTCCCTTCATGCATGCGTCGACCTCCTTCTTTTATTAATAATAATAATAATAATGATATTATTATTATTGTTAAAATTTTATCATGTTGCATAAAAGAAAACGAGCCCAGTCCTCTTCTCCTTCTTCATTCTGTTCGAACCAGAGAGTAGAATCGAGCGACGGGGACGTCGTTTTCTCGAATCTTCCGAACGCCGCCGACGGAGCTCCGGTGGTCGGAATCGCGAGCCGAGCATAGATTCGGAAAGCTCTCGACGAGAGCTTCGTCCTCGTGGTAATTTCCTTCCGCTTCGTGAAACTTTTTCGTTAGGTCTTTTGTACCCTAACCTTTTCTAGCCTGATCTCTTGTAGATCTTGACTCCTCTCGCCTTCTTGTGACCCGATCTACAACGGGGAGCGATTCGGAGAGTTTTTCCAGCAAAACCTAAGGCAAGTGGTGTTCTTGTCTTTGCTCTTTCTCTTTGCCATATAACCGCTCTAAGCTGGTGCTTTTGATCTAACTGCGCCGTATCTCCGTTTTATTCTCTATTTTTGCTGCTAATGACTTGATATTATGCCAGTGAATAAAAGATTTTTGTCAGCTTCATATCTCTTGATTTTCTCATTTGCTACTTGTCTTACGATATGATATGTCATGTTGGGCCTCGCCCCTTCCCCTTTGGAATTGCATGAAAATATGAATTCTGTTGGAGGTCGTACACGATGTTGGCAGAGCCACCGGTGCGATGCTCTTTAATTTAATACAATTCTGTTGGAGGCTGTACGCGGTGTGGTTTTTACCCCCGCTGCGGTGCTCTTTTAAGCTTTTGATTAGGAGGTTGTACGCGGTGTGGTTTTTGCCCCCGGTGCGGTGTCCTCTTAAGCATTTTGATTGGGAGTCCGTACGCGGTGTGGTTTTTGCCCCCGGTGCGGTGCTCTTCTTTTGGATGAGCTGATCAGTCTCTTTAATTCTGAACAAGAGTAACATGATTAATAAGTTGAAAACGGATGGCTTTTCTTTTGCTTATGGCGAGTTTTGTCATCGCCTATGTTCTCACCTTTGTTTGGTGAGCATATTCTGCTGATTTTTAGTTGCTCTGCTGTTTCCTTTTCTGCTGGTGATTAGAAATTTCTGCTGTTTCTTTTCCTGTCGATTACTTGCTGCTAGCTTTGTCATGACTGACCCTTGCAGCTTCTGTTTCCCTCCGGTCTCGCGGAGGTTTGCTTACTTTCTTATTTTCTGCACCACTTGTACTTGTTTCTGAGGTGTTCTTTCTTTGAATGCCTCAGGTTCTGGACAGTAGCAGGTGTTAGTGCAGAGCTGCTTTAGTTGTTGTCTCCTGACTCTCTTGAGGTAGAGTATTCTGTGGACTTATCGGCCCATGGGTTCATGTCAGGTGTTGACGCCCGTGGTGCCGTTTAGTTAGATTTTTGTTTCACTGCTGCTGTTGCTCGTGGTTCACTTTTGGACACTTGTTCTGGAATGGTTAGACATTGGTTGGCTTCACGGCCCTTGTTAGATATGTTAAGGTAATTGTTGCATTGCATATCATGCTTTTAAAATGTTAATCTCACTACTTTCTGCGCATGATAAATCTACCTTTATATATAGTAAATCCACTCTTTCGATCTTGCATGGTGCACCTCACTAGGTCTTCATGTTCACTTAGGCCACTAAGTAATTAAATCAAATATTTTCCGCTGCGTAAAATTATATTTTAAAAGCATGGACTAGTTGATCCACCTAGCCGAGGGACGCGGCTTGTTAATCTTTTGCATAAATAATATCTAAATCTCCTTGAGTTAATAATAATATTTGCTTGACTGCGAAGAAGGATGAATTGCCTTAACGTCAGTAGGCGTCCCCTACGTGACATGGCATCATAACGCGTAGCTTTCCCTACTCTGATAGCATTTTAAATGTTGGGAAAATGCGGGTTGTGACATCAAGAAGCAGGGAGAGCACCGCTTCAGGAGTAGTTCAGAGAGGAGCTCAACCAGAGGAGTCTACCAGAGTGGTAGATAGTGGCTAAGCCTTGAGGAGGTCGAAGAGGACCATCGTCCCGCCTGCTCGCTATAAGGAGGGGAACTTCGTGAGTTTGGTTTCCTGCTTCTTCGCAGGACCACTCGATGAGAGGGAACCTGCCTGCTTTGAGGATGCAGCTGGCATCAAGGAGTGGAATGCGGCCATGATCGAGGAGATGGAGGCCCTAGAGAAGAATGAGACATGAGACCTGGTTCCCATGGTGGAGGGCATCAAACCTGTCACCTGTAAATGGGTGTACAAGGTTAAGAAGAGAGCTGATGGAGAAGTGGAGCGGTACAAGGCGAGACTTGTCGCTCGGGGCTTCTCGCAAACCTACGGAGAGGACTACGAGGAGACATTTAGTCCTGTCGCAAAGATGACGTCGGTGAGGACGATCATCGCTCTGGCGGCGTGCCGAGGTTGGAAGTTGTGGCAGCTTGATGTGAAGAATGCGTTCCTGTATGGAGAGATTGACAAGGACATATTCATGGTGCAACCGCCTGGATACGTGTCCAAGTCTCAGCCACATCATGTCTGCAAGCTGAAGAAGGCCCTCTACGGGCTGAAACAGGCGCCGAGAGCCTGGTACGGGAAGATTGCGGAGTACTTGCAGTTCTGCGGCTACGATGCCTCAGACTCGGACTCCAGCATGTTCGTGAAGAAGAGTGGAGGTCTTCACGTGCTGGTGCTGCTATACGTCGACGACATGATCGTGACAGGGAACAACCCTGAGGAGGTCGTGGCGCTGAGACAGCAGCTTTCCATACGTTTCTAGATGAAGGATCTTGGTGAACTGCACCATTTCCTTGGCCTCCAAGTTGAGAAGAGAAGAGGCGGGCTGTATGTTTCCCAGAGGGCGTATGCCGAGAGGATCGTTGAAAGATTCGGCATGAAGGAGGGGAAGAGCAGCTCCGTTCCTCTGGAGGCTGGGCTGAAGCTTCGGAAGGAAGAAGGGAGGATTCTTCCTGATCCGAAGATCTTTCGGGCACTGATGGGGAGTCTTATCTACCTGACTATCACGAGGCCTGATATCGCCTTTGCTGTCGGCCGAGTTAGTCGGTATATGCAGGAGCCGCGGAAGCCTCATCTGGAGGCAGCCAAAGGGATACTGAAGTACGTGAAGGGCACCCTTGAGATGGGGTTGTCCTATGAAGAGAAGTCTGACTTCAAGCTGCATGGGTACAAGGATGCAGATTACGGAGGTGACGCTGATGATCGCAAGTCGACATCAGGTTACGTGTTCTTGTGTGGAGCAGCTGCTATCTCGTGGTGTAGCAAGAAGCAGGACTCTATTTCCCTTTCTACCACGGAGGCCGAGTACAAGGCGTCGTCCTTAGCAGCTCAGGAGTGTGTCTGGCTAAGGAGACTAGTGGAGGATGTGGACGAGGAGGTCAGCGGACCTACTGTGCTACGTGGGGACAACGAGAGTGCATTGAAACTGGTAACCAATCCAGTTTGTCATGCAAGAACCAAGCACATTGAGATCGAGCATCACTTCATCAGAGAGAAGGTGCTGGGTGGCTTGATCGTTGTGGAGCATGTGCGGAGTGAAGAGAACCTTGCGGATATATTCACGAAGCCCCTATCTGCGGGGCCGTTCCGGAGGCTTCGTACATTGCTTGGAGTTGTTCCTGGAGCTCACTTCAAGGGGGAGTGTTAGATTTGAAGTGAGCTAGCGTCAGCGCTAGCGCTAGCGACAGCGCTAGCTCATACTCGCCACCCCCTTGTTTTGCCTATAAATAGAGGGGTACTCCCCTCTAAAGAGTATCGATTCTGGATCTGGAGAGTATCATCAACTTTGAGCGAGTTAGAGATACCAGAGCGCCACCAGGCGAGCATCGGACTTGGAGTAAGTTCGGCAGGCGAGCATCGGACTTGGAGTAAGTTCGGCTAGCTCCCTTGAGCGAGTAGCGAGTAGTGGAGATACCGTCGACGCTAGTGATAGCGCTCGCGCTAGCGAGTATTGGAGGAAGCAGTGCGCGGCGAGCGTGCGAGAAGCTTGGAGTGCGAGCAACGAGCTTGCGAGTTGGAGAGCTAATGCCCGGCGCTAGCGATACCGCCGGCGGTAGCGAGGAGCGAGCTTCTGTAGCGAGGAGCGAGTATTGGAGCGAGTATCACCTACGCGGTGTGCTCCAGAGGAGAAGCGGACCTTGTCCGTGACCAAGTTCTTACCTTCTATTGGCTGTTGTGATTCAAGTTGGATGCAACTTGTATTCAGCCGTGTTCAGTTGTAACTAGCTACCAAAATTAGTATTGTGAAAGCTTGTGTTCATCTTTGGTGTCCTTATTCTCCTGTTGGTTGACGTGTTCTTCCGACTTCAAAATATTTCACAACAATCCCCACTCTTTGCGAGTGAGAAACTCGCTCGGAAAGAAAGTCCAAACCCGTATACGGCCGAATGCAGCGGTGGGCGTCGACATCCGATTACAGGCTGCATCGGCAACGAAGAGCGAAAGCATGCGGGTAGCGGCAATGCGTCAGATTCGCAGGCTGCGGCAAGGTGCGAGGTGCTTGATGGTTGTATGCTCTTAGGCGGTGGTGGTTGTGCACAAGTGACGACGTTGACGTGCTTCCTGTTCGCAGCAAGGTCAAGTCCTGATTTGGATCTCTTCTTGGTGGTGGTGGCGGCGGTTGGTCGTGCAACGACAATGAAGGTTCGTTCTGGTACGAGTCTTGTGCGTCCGTTTTACGGATTGCAGTCAAGTTCATATTACTCTTGCGGATTTTCGTAGTCCGTTTTTCTGCAATATATTTTCGGACTTATATCTCTTAATTTGAGTATTTCTTTATTTTATTGTGCTAATAAAATTGTGCGAAGTACGTATTTTCTTGTGACTCTGTATTTAGTAGTTCCTGGGGATTGCGCTTTCGCTATCGGAAATCCCAACAAGTGGTATCAGGGCCAGGTTCTGTAGGCAGCTGATTGAACATTTGAGGAAAGATTTGACTGCGGTAGTGAACGACTAGGTCTTCTTCCCATCCTTTCAAATTTGACCTAAAATTAATCAGGTCTTCTAGTCATACTAGAAGGCAACTATGGCGGGGAAGAATGCGACTTTGGCTCGGTACTCGGTGGAGAAGTTCGATGGCAGCGAAAATTTTAGTCTGTGGCAGATTCGCGTCAATGATATGCTAGTTGAGCAGCGGTTGATGCGGGTTTTGCGGGGACGAGAAAAGTTGGTTGTTGAAGTGAAGGACGAGGAGTGGATTGACTTGGATGAGCATGCCACTAGCGCCATCAGGATGTGCGTTGACGACAAGGTGCTCTTTAACATTGGCGTAGAGGAGTCTGTGTGAAATTTTCCGTAGATCTTGGAGTGAGCAGGAATCGTACAACTTAAAGTTACAACCAACAACCAGAAGCACATGAAACAAAGCAATCTTTATTGATAACAGCAGAAATCTTCATTACAGAGCGAGGTATACATGGCGAGACATAATTTCGCCAGTACACAAAACCAAAAGGAAAAATACAATGCTGAAGAAAGATAACTGACAGTCTGAACACAGAAGCCGCCAAACTACGCGGCTTGGATGTTCGCGCGACTAGAAGAGGAGACCGCGCGAACAGACTGACGGCGACTTGAACAACACCACTGAAGCTCCGCGACCTCCCGAACTCCACTGATTCTCCCGAACTCCAGCAACTCACACTGCAAGCCGCAAGACCGCCCGGACACTTTAGAAGAAGAGGTGACCGCTGCTGTCCGCACAATCCGCGGAAGCTGCACAAAGGAAATTCAATCAGCAAACCGGGTGGTCACAAAAAAGAGACCGCGAATTCAAGGCACGAGTTCAGCTTACACTTGGTGCGATGATATTGCTGCTACAGTGACGCCTATTTATAGGCGTGAGACCAGATCCAGTCCCCAGCCTATGAGATAGAGTCACCGCTCTGACCGCGCGACCAAGATCGGTCTACCCGCGCGGTCAGCAGAAGATCGCTCTGCGCTTAGTGAGCTCGTCGACTTCAATCCTGACCAGGAGATCGCCACTCCTTCAAGAAGCCGCACGATCATGACATCCCGCATGATCATCACGCCCACCACCAGTGTTCGCAAATACGAGACCTCCTCCAGAGACCGCGAACACAGCCAAGTCGACTAAGGCAACAACCCACCAAGTCGACCAACACCAGTGTCTGCATACATCAGCAGACCGCCAAGGGACCAGCTTATGCGAACACAAAGGGGAGACCGCGCGACTAAGAGAACCTTAGTCGGCGCGCACCATCAAGAACCCGAACAGTCACCAGAACGGACTGCCGGATACCAAAACAACAACCATGTGCGGTCAACAGCTTAACCCGCACAGTAAAGAAAACAGCTCGCCACGCGGTCACACGAACCAAACCGCGCAGCCTCACCTCGGTAGCCTTGGACAGAGAGAACAGCGGTCAGGCCGAATAAACTGTGGCTAGACCGAATAGGTCAGACCGTAGAGGAGACCGCAAGATCGTGCGGTTAGACCAGACCGCGCGATCTCCTCCCAGACCGTCAACTTCACACATCAACATTTTCAACACTCCCCCTTGAAGTGTGAAGTTGAAAACAGCCTAAGTAAACTCCTCAGCCGAGTGAACTGCCCCTTCGCCAGCGCCTTTGTGAATATGTCAGCAACGTTGTCCATACTCTGAACATGCTTGACCGAAAGAGACTACTCCAGCACCTTCTCACGAATGAAATGATGCTCGATCTCGATATGTTTGGTCCTTGCGTGACACACTGGATTAGTAACCAGTTTGAGTGCACTCTCATTGTCGCCGCGGAGCAGATTCGGACCCCGAATCTCCTTATGGACGTCTCCCACCAACCTCCTAAGCCAGATGACTTCTTGAGCTGCCAAGGCCGAAGCCTTGTATTCCGCTTCCGTGGTAGAGACAGACACGGAATCCTGCTTCTTGTTGTACCATGATATAGCCGTAGGGCCCGCCATGAAGATGAATCCATACGTCGACTTCCGATCATCCGAATCTCCCCCGTAATCAGCATTCATGTACCCATACACCTCGAAGCTCGCATCCCTCCTGTATAGGAGACCCATATCCGAAGTCGCCTTGACATACTTCAAAATATTCTTAGCCGCTAGTAGATGAGGCATCCGTGGTTCCGCCATATAATGACTCACACTACCAACTGCATACGCAATATCCGGCCTAGTGATCGTCAGATAAATCAAGCTCCCAACCAGAGCTCGGAACACAATCGGATCTTCCAGAATCCTCCCCTCATCCTTCCGAAGTTTCATGGCCTTCTCCAGAGGTGTAGAAATGCATTTCCCTTCCTTCATGCCGAATCACTCCACGATTCGCTCCGCATATCCAGCCTGGGACACCAGCACTCCACTTTCCTTCCTCTGCACTTCGAGTCCAAGGAAATGGTGGAGTTCACCCAAGTCCTTCATCTCAAATCTGATAGATAGCTCAGCCCGAAGCTTTGCTACCTCTTCCTTTGAATTCCCCGTCACGATCATATCTTCAACGTAAAGCAGCACGATGACTTGAAGCTCCCCGTTCTTCTTGACAAACAAGCTTGAGTCAGAGTCTGAAGCACCGAATCCACAGAATAAGAGATATTCTGCAATCTTCCCGTACCACGCCCTCGGCGCTTGCTTCAACCCATACAGGACCTTCTTCAGCTTACAGACATAGTCTGGAAAATCTTCAGATACGAAGCCTGACGGCTGGACCATGAAGACATCCTTGTCAATCTCGTCGTACAAGAAAGCATTCTTTACGTCGAGTTGCCAAAACTCCCACCCAAAAAATGTCGCCAAGGCAATAACGAACCGTACTGAAGTCATCTTCGCCACCGGACTAAATGTCTCTTCATAATCTTCACCGCATTGCTGCGAGAATCCACGAGCCACAAGGCGAGCCTTGTATCGCTCGATACTGCCGTCAGACTTCTTCTTGAGCTTATAGACCCATTTGCATGTCACAGGGGTGATACCCTTGGGCCTGGGCACCAAAGGCCAGGTCTCATTCTTCTCAAGAGCTTCCATCTCTTCTTTCATAGCCGAATCCCACTATTTCACGCCTTTGGCCTTTTCAAAGCTCACTGGTTCCCGCTCATCCAGGGAACCAGCGAAGAAACACGGGACAAAGCTCACCATGTTTCCTCCTGTATAGCGATCAGGGGCAATGATCGTTCGCTTCGATCTCCTCAACACCTTCCCTTGACTCGCATTATCCTCAGCTGCTTCTTCCCTAGCTCCCCTTCCAGACGTAGTAGGAGCATCACTCCCCCTGCTTCCTGATCCAGAAGCCTCCGTTTTAGAACTAGAAATGGATGGACCACCCGGTGACAAAGGCAGCTCCACCTGAAGATTTTCCACAGCTCTCTCCGGCTCCTCCACCCTGCTTTCTGGTAACTCAACACCAGAACTTCCCTTGTACGACGTCACCTCGTCAAACACGACGTCACGAGATACAACAAATCTCCCCGTCTCCGGGTACATGCACTTCCAGCCCTTCTTCCGATCATCATATCCCACGAAGACTAGCTTCCTTGCTTTTGCATCTAGCTTCGTCCGAAGCGCATCTGGAATGTGCACATAGTAGGTGGAACCAAACAGCCGAAGGTGCGCCACGCTTGGCTTTTCCTTGAACATCATCTCATGCGGGGTCAACATGTTGATGGGGATGAGAGGCATTCTATTGATGACGTAGGCGGCACAAGACATTCCCTCCGCCCAGAAGGACCTTGGGATACTCTTGGCATGTAGCCAACACTTGCAGGTCTCCGTCAGATGACGGATCTTTCGCTCTGCAACTCCGTTTTGTTGTGGAGTATGCGCACAAGTAAGCTCCCTCTGGATGCCCTCCTTTCTGCAAAAACTAGAGAACTCACCAGAGGTGAACTCCCCCCCCCCCGTTATCAGTTCTCAGCTTCTTTATTCGCAGACTTAGCCGACCCTCCACTAGCTCCTTGAACTCCACAAACTTGGCAAACACCTCCGCCTTCTCCTTCAGGAAATAGACCCAGACATATCTGGTGTAATCGTCGATCAACACCAGCATATACCTGCTGCCTCCGAGGCTTGGGGTAGCAGTCGGTCCCATCAAATCATCGTGGATACACTCCAACGGCACACCACTCCTTGTCAGCGACTTATCAAACGACAGTCGATGAGACTTGCCGAACTGACATCCCGCGCAAACATGACCGTCACCGTAGGAAGATAGACTAGGCAAGCCCTTGACTAGACCTTTTATCGCCATAGCCTTCAGCTTATCCATCCCTACATGCCCCAACCTCTCGTGCCATATAACGTCACTATCATTTGTCCTCATCTTCTCAACATAAGAACTTGTGGATAAAACGAACAAGTCTTTTGCCCTTCTCCCGACATGAACGACATCGGCCTTTACCGCCTCAATGTTTCGTAGAAACCTTACTTCTGTTGGACCGAACAGAACATGATACCCAGCGTCTATAACGTTGGTCACGGAGAAGAGGTTTTTTCTCATTCCGGGCACATGATAGACACTCTTCAACGTTAGTGGCCCCCTATCACTGCCCAAGGAAACAACCCCCACCTTCTCGACAGTATGCACAGTATCATCAGCAGTTATGATAGCATCATTACCTGAGTAAGGCTGCACTGAAGAAAGCTTCGACTCATCCCCGGTGAGGTGATGAACACACCCCGAGTCCACGATCCAATCCTCCTGATAGTTGATAGGAGCCGCAGCTCCGACAAAAGCTAGCCGAGAAGGCTCCTCCCCATCCTCCATCATTTGGCCTGGCCTCAGTTTCCTCCTTCCCTGCAGCAGCATGCCCTGGCTGAAGATTCACCCGGCAGTCCTTCCTGATGTGACCAAGCTTTCCGCACCTAAAGCACTTGGGTCCTTCTCCCTTCTTCTTCCCTTCAGCCTTGGGAGCATAGCCCCTCTCCTGCTGTCCAGAAGTTGAAGGCCCATTGCCTCCAGCGGTCTTCTTCTTCTTATCTCATTTCTTCTTCTTCCTTGTGAAGAGTACCTCGCCTTCTCCCCCAGACACTGACACCCCCTCCATCTGCCTTGCTAGGCTCTCCTGCGACGCAAGCAGATTCTCCAGCTCCAGCAGAGACGGCTGATTTGCCCAACCCTGCACCGACTTCACAAAGGCCACATACTCCTTCCGCAAGCCGCGGATGATGTGTCTCTTCAGCTTCGCCTCAGAAATTGGCTCAGCAGGATCCAGTGCTGAAATCTCAGCGCACAGGTTCTTCATCTTCAGGAAGAACGTAGAGATAGACAGATCTCTCTGAGCCGACCTAGCCAGCTCATTTTCCAGGAACTGTAGCCTCGCTACATTCTTCTTGCTAAATAGTCTGTCCAGGGTGAGAGGACCCAGCGCCACCAACTCGACCAAAAGACCGGTCTATTTGGTGAAGGCGCAACTGTTCTTTATATCAACCTGGTCCTCGGGCGGATCCACGGGGCAGCCAGTTAGGCCCACGGGGGACACGCCCTTCTGCTTCGAATAGCACCGCAGCACTGGGGCGATTCTGAACCGCAGTTCCAACCCCCCCCCCCCCCCCCCCCGAAACGACCCCGGGGTTTCGAACCCGCGACCCCCTCTGATACCAATTAAGATGACCCAGCGCCACCAACTCGACCAAAAGACCGGTCAATTTGGTGAAGGCGCAAATGTTCTTTATATCAACCTGGTCCTCGGGCGGATCCACGGGGCAGCCAGTTAGGCCCACGGGGGACACGCCCTTCCGCTTCGAATAACACCGCAGCACCGGGGCGATTCTGAATCGCAGTTTTAACACAGGGCTCTCCAGATCTCGGCAGCTGATCCACACCCTAAGATGTGATCGAATAGGTCAGGTGATATTTCCCTTTTTAGAGTGAACTTTGCTTTCGCATTAATCATCCTCCAATTCCTCACCTCATGACCATTATCCCCAACTGGGACAACTTCCTGCGTACTATCTCCTACAACAACCTCCCAGAGGTCCTCGCCTAGAAGATAACTCTGCATGCACGACTTCCACTTCTTGAAGTTGGTCGACGTGAGCATCTCAATTCCAAGACCTCTTGCAAAACCTGCTTCCATGGCTCTACCACTGGTTCCTTCTTCACAAAGGCGATGGCAACTTTGAGTTGTTCACTGCTCTATCCACTCCAACCTCGCTTTGATACCATGTGAAATTTTCTGTAGATCTTGGAGTGAGCAGGAATCATACAACTTAAAGTTACAGCCAACAACCAGAAGCACATGAAGCAAAGCAATCTTTATTGATAACATCAGAAATCTTCATTACAGAGCGAGGTATACATGGCGAGACATGATTTCGTTAGTACATAAACCAAAAGGAAAAATACAATGCTGAAGAAAGATAACTGGCGGTCTGAACACAGAAGCCGCTAAACCGCGCGGCCTGGATGTTCGCGCGACTAGAAGAGGAGACCGCGTGAACAGACTGCCGGCAACTTGAACAACACCACTGAAGCTCCGCGACGTCCCGAACTCCACTGATTCTCTCGAACTCCAGCAACCCACACTGCAAGCCGCAAGACCGCCTGGACACTTTAGAAGAAGAGGTGACCGTTTGAAAGTGCATAGCTAACCTCACTAGAATTCTCTAGAGGGGGGGGGGGGGTGAATAGAGATTTAAAAATACTTTGTGCAAAGTTAACAAATATATATATATTTGTAATAATCACAGATTTAAGCTTCCCACACACACCAGCAAGAATTAAGCAAATAAAGAAAGTAACAGCAAACAGAAAATCACAGCACAACACAAAGAAATATAGTGGTTCCCCAAACTTTGGGTAGTCCACTCTTCTACCTCCTTAGTAGGAATTCACTATCTTGTATTGAGTCTTTTGATAAGGAGACTCATAGAACCAGCCTGAGTCTTTTGATAAGGAGACTCTTAGAACCACTACAACTGAATTTTTTGAAGAGAGATTCTAAAAACTCTTTTACACAATTTGAAAATGAAATGAGAATAAGAAGAAGAAGTAGAATAAGTAATTGAAACAAGAAAGAATCTTCTTCTTAGCAAGAAGATTAGAAGCACAAGAAATAGTGAATAAAATTTCTCTTCTATAGTGAGAAGGAGATTGTCGACCTTTTTTTCTTTCAGTGAGAGGTTTCAAAAATTGCAGCAGTATGATCTCAGAAGAAGGAGAAGAAGAAGGCTTGTTGTTTGCTGCAGCACACTTTCACTTTTCTCAGTTTTTCTCACTTTTCTCTTGGGAACTTTTCCTCTATTTCAAATGTATGGAGTGGATCACTTCTTCTCTGCCGATTTCCCTCTTATTTATAGCTTTGTTTATTCAACGAATACTATAGGAGAATAATCAATTAACAGTAAGAGAGAAAAGATTCCATAATCAATATTTCTGTAGAAGGAAAGAGATCATTCTGATTTCAAATAATATCCATAATAAACTTAATCAATTTAGCCAAGAATCAATTAGAAGGAAAGACTGATTCAGAACAGCTATAAAAGAATAATATAATTCCATAAGAATCAGATCTACAGAAAGAAGGAAAGAGATCTGGCGTGTTATGAATTTGACATAGAAATCGACGTACGTCGATTACTATTCGACGGAAGCGTCGATTTCAGACTGGCTGGACGTCGAGAGGAGAATATGGAAGGTGCGTCGACTAAGGTGCGTCGACTTTGAAGTCAGAGTTACGTTGACATAGGTTACGTCGAATTTTTAGAGTTACTTCGACTCATTCTGAGAGGAACGTCGACTACACTTCGACGTTGCGTCGAACACTATTCGACGCATATTTACTTAGACTAATTTTTCATTCTTAGAATTTATATTCTACTCATTTTTAGGGGTTAAGATAAATCATTTCTCCAATAATCTCCCCCTATTTGTCTTAACCCTATTCAGAGAGAAATTGTATCAGCTTTTAATCAACACAGCAAGACATTTATATAGAATGGAATCATATATTAAGTAATCAGAAGAAAATAAAATCATATACACAGACTTCATAAATTGTATTTAAGCATGGAGAAAAGAGTATATCAACATTTTTCAACACATCACTCAGGAGGGGTAGGAGGAGTTTTTCTTTTCCTAGTAAATACTAAAGTTTTTAGAGAAGTGGGTTGCTCCTTCTCAGTAACAGGTGATTCACTCAGCTCCCCCTGAGTCACAGCAGTTTGCTCCCCCTGAGATGGAACTTCCTTTTCTTTTACTTCTGCCTATTCAGTTTCTTTCTCAGCTCCAGGCTCAGTTATGTCAGCATTTGGCTCCTCCTGAGCTTCAGCTTCTTTTTCAACATTAGTTTCCTTTTCAACTTCTCTCTCTGCTCTGCTAGCCTCCCCTTGAAAGAGAACTACTTGTTGTGTAGCTTATCTTGCTATAGAGAGTACATCTGTTATCTGGTCCTCAGTATGTAGCTCCGGTACTAATTCATTCCCAATTGTCTTAAGCAGTGCAAGACTATCAAATTTTGAAGTAGGAAAGGGACTTGTGTGAGAGAGATTTGTGACTTGAGAGCTGCTCTTCATCTAATTTCTCCCGCTTCTTGACCTTCTTAGCCAAGGAGGTTAAGAAAGACTTGGTCACTTTAGAGGAAGAGACAGAGGACTTCAAGCTTTGCACAGAGGCATTGACCCCATCTATTTGGGTTTGCATGTGCATGATGGAGGAGTGAAGTTGGGAGCAGTGTCCATCCATTATTTCTTAAAAATTTTGGACTGCTAACTGGATACAATGGGTGATGAGAATTTCAGTGGATGGAGATGGTTCATGTTGTGTTGGAGGAGGAGATAATGGAGGAGGAGGAGGAGGAATAGAGGTGGGTTGAGCAAGTGATTGAATTGGTAGTTGTGAAGGTGTAGGTAAGATAGGAGGTGTGAGGGTAGTAGAAGCTATAGGTGTGGATGATGTTGGTAGAGAAGAGGTGTCTGTATGAGGAGGAGGAGGTGAAGATGGATGACTAGGAGAGTTAGGAGGAGAGGGAGTCCTGTCAGGAATGGAGCCAGGCTTGGGGATTTGCCTGGTCCATTTTGAGAAAAGGGCTATGGACATCCTTTTTCTGGGAGGAATGAGAATTCCTTTTGACCTACATAGGTCAGGGAAGGAGTGGAGGAGTACCTGACTCATGATCCTCATATAGGCATTTTCTTTGTGAGAATATTTGTAGCCTATCATTTTTAGTAAGCAGCTAGCCTAGTCAACCTTCTTTTTCAGCACAAGGTCCCCCATGATGTTCAGTTGCTGCTTGGGCACTGCATCATGGGCAGAGATTTTGCATAGTAGAACTTTTCCTACTGTGTCTGCCAATAGCCTATATTCATCAGAAAAATCTATTTTCTTCAGGTGGATTGGTCTATCTTTGGAGAACTTCATGATGAGTAATAGATTTTTGATTTCGTTAGGGGTGAGTTCCACAGGTTCATCACCTGATAAGGGAATGATGATGGCGATTTATTTAGTTAAATAATTTACTTTCCCTTTCTGATTTGAACAAGGATAGTGTACCTGATGGAAGATCAAAAGTGTCCCTAAGGTGTTCTGCAGAGATTGAGACAGGTGTCTCATAGAGTGTTCCTGTGATCTCTCCTTGCTCAGATATCTGAACATGATTCATTAACTCAGTGAGTTCTGTTTCTAGGAGTCTGCATCTTATGGAAATGAGTTTGTCTAAACCAGCTTCAGTGAAGAGAGCTATGATGCTCTTATAGTTTTCGGCGGCGGCTTGGAAGGATTCAAGATCAATATTGAAACCAGAGTTGATCTTGGGATCCATTTAGGTCAGTGAGAGAGAGGAAGAGATGGCTGGACTGAGAAATGAGAAGGATGAGAGATGCAAGGAGCGTGCTGAATTTTAACTGAAGAGTCTATTTAAGTCAGGTGAAACGTCGACACGAGACACAACTCGAGGTTTATTCGGTACAGCAGTAGATGTGACTGAAAATATTTTAGTATTGCCGCTCTTTTTCATGAAGTCGACGTTGCGTCGAGTGGAAGTCGATGTATGCGTCGGTATAATCTGATGGGGTTTCCTATCGACGTATGCGTCGATTAAGAGATCGACGTGACTTTTACTTTGTCTGAAAATTCCAGGTTTTTCTTGAGAGATTATTTCTTCCTAATCCTAAGGTTTTCTAAGTCACCCTTGGACTAATTTTATAAACAATTAGATTGATTGTGCCAACATTGTTTGGCAGTGTGGCCAATTTTATTACAGATATAACATCTAATTGTCTTTAGATTATGAGAATTTAAGTTTAGAGAGGGATAGAGATGTTGATTAGGATAGAGTTGTTGATTAGGATAAAAGTTTTGATTAGGATAGAAGTTTTGATCAGGATGAAAGTTTTGATTAGGATAGAAGTTTTGATCAGGATGAACGGGTCCTGAATGGGGGTTAAGATAGAAAGTTTTTGAAGAATAGTTATGTCCTGTATTTAAGTTGCTCTGAGGTTTTATGCGTCGATATCTATTCGACGTATGATGAGAGTTGCATCGATTTATATTCGGCGCATTCTCTAGATTGCGTTGATCTAGAATCGATGCATGGGAGTAGTTGCGTCGATTGTAAGTCGACGCAATCTTATTCATGCGTCGATTTGAGGTTGGAGCATCTGAGAGATTGCGTCGAGTAGAGTTCTACGTACTATCATTCATGCGTCGATATGAAGTCGACGCAATTGTGTCTTCACAGATTTTATTTTTCCTTTTTTCTGGTGGGAGATTTATTTCTTTATGAATTGTTTCTTTTGGCCAAGTTGCCTTCTCAGAATGAGTTTGTGAGTCTTCTTCTAAATGGTATGATGATGATTCATCAAAGTGGTTTATCTCTTTGAAGGTGAGGTCTTCTTTATTTTGTGATTCTCCTTCTAAGTTTGTTGATTTGATGGGTTTAGTAAATTTAACAGGGCTCGTCCAAGCAGGTTTGGTAGATGGTATTGAACTAGTTGAAGGATCAGCCCCTAGCCCCAAATTCTTATGTCTAATTGTTTATTTTTCAGTGATTTCTTTAAGTGTTTGGCTTCTGACTTTTATAGATTCTTCAAAAGCTTTTGCCTGGGATACCTTATTCTTAAGGAGTTGATTTTCTATTTTAGCACTATTTATTTCCTTTTCTGTTTTATAGATTTTACACCTTAGTTCATAATTTTTTGAACATGTATCTTCTATTTTTCTCATATTAATTTGTTCTTTTAAATCCTTAATTTCTTTTTTAGCTTTTAGTTGATCTAAACAGAGTCTTTCAAAATCATTTTTAAAATCATCACATAGAAAATCTATTTCATCAAAAATGCTTACCTCATCCTTATCCTCAGATTCCTCTATGAGAAAAAGGCTATCTTCTTTTTCCTCTTCAGAAGAGATGCTTCCTTCTGAACCTGTTTCACTCCATGATTCAGCAACACAATCTTTTTCTGAGCTTCCAAGAGCCATTAAGCATAGGTCTTCTTGCTTAGACTCTTCATTGTCACTTTTAGATGAGGTGCTGTCTTCAGAGTCTGTTTCACTTCAAGCTTCTGCAATGAAGCCTCTTTCTTTCTTCTTCTCCTTCCTCTTGAGGTCTTTCTTTTTCAGATCTTTCTTTTTCTCAGCATTTTCTGGACATTCTGGAGCAATATGTCCAGTTTTCCTGCAGGAATAACAAATAATTTCAATAGTAGGAGTCTTATCATACCTTGGTTTTGACTCTCTCCTTCTAGACCCATCTTTCTTGACACATTTCTTGAATCTTCTGGCCAGGAGGCTAAATAATTCTTCTTCAGTAACTGGGGTTTCCTCTTCTGTTGCTTTTAATGCAATGTTTCTATCTTTTGAGGAGGTTGGAGTGTTTTCCCTTCTTTCCTTCTCTTCTCTGGTTTTCGGTAATTGCTCATAATATTTGAGTTTTCCTAAGAGGGCATCTGTTGAGATTTCCTTTCGTCCTCTAGTATCTCTTATTGCCCATATTCTAGAGTCCCATGAACTTGGGAGACTCATTAATAATTTGTCATTGATCTCTATAAGAGAGATCTCTCTATCCAAGCTCCTTAATTGATTGATGATTAGACTGAATCTGTCATACATCTCAGATATGCTTTCTTCATGCTTCTTTTGAAAGTTCTCATATTGGGAGATCAATAGAGCCTTTCTATCTTTCCTTTCATTAACACTTCCTTCTACTATCTTTGTAAGAGCCTCCCAGATTTCTTTGGCTGATTCACAGTCAACAACCTTTTGAAAGATTTCATCTGGGAGTGTTGAGACAAGGATGTTCACAGCTTTTGCATCACTTGTTCCTGCCTTCTTCTCATCAACTGTCCACTCAGCCCTTGGGACAAGTGCTTGAGTCACTTTACCACTTGAGTCCTTTCTATAAGGCTTGGGAGGACCTGTCAAAATAACATTAAACAAATCTTCATCAATAGAATTCATATAGATCCTAATTCTTGTTTTTCAAAGTGCAAACTTTTCAAGGTTGCAAATTGGTGGTCTGGTGGAAGCATAATCTTTGATTTGTGCCATAAAATTTTTTTAGAAATATATATATATGAGGTAGGATCTTTTTGATCAAGGAGTTATCCCTTTTTGATCAACCTCCCTCTGATACCAATTGAAAGTGCACAGTTAACCTCACTAGAATTCTCTAGGGGGGGGGGAGGGGTGAATAGAGATTTAAAAATACTTTGTGCAAAGTTAACAAATATATATATATATGTGTGTGTAATAATCACAGATTTAAGCTTCCCACACACACCAACAAGAATTAAGCAAATAAAGAAAATAACAGCAAAAAGAAAATCACAGCACAACACAAAGAAATATAGTGGTTCCCCAAACTTTGGGTAGTCCACTCTTCTACTCCCTTGGTAGAAATTCACTATCTTGTACTGAGTCTTTTGATAAGGAGACTCTTAGAACCAGCCTGAGTCTTTTGATAAGGAGACTCTTAGAACCACTACAACTGAATTTTTTGAAGAGAGATTCTAAAAACTCTTTTACACAATTTGAAAATGAAATGAGAATAAGAAGAAGAAGTAGAAGAAGTAATTGAAACAAGAAAGAATCTTCTTCTTAGCAAGAAGATTAGAAGCACAAGAAATAGTGAATAAAATCTCTCTTCTATAGTGAGAAGGAGATTGTAGGTCTTTTTCTCTTTCAGTGAGAGGTTTCAGAAATTACAGCAGTATGATCTCAGAAGAAGGAGAAGAAGAAGGCTTGTTGTTTACTGTAGCACACTTTCACTTTTCTCAGTTTTTCTCACTTTTCTCTTGGGAGTTTTTCCTCTATTTCAAATGTATGGAGTGGATCACTTCTTCTCTGCCGATTTCCCTCTTATTTATAGCTCTGTTTATTCAACGAATACTATAGGAGAATAATCAATTAGGAGTAAGAGAGAAAAGATTCCATAATCAATATTTCTGTAGAAGGAAAGAGATCATTCTGATTTCAAATAATATCCATAATAAACTTAATCAATTTAGCCAAGAATCAATTAGAAGGAAAGACTGATTCAGAACGGCTATAAAAGAATAATATAATTCCATAAGAATCAGATCTACAGAAAGAAGGAAAGAGATCTGGCGTGTTTTGAATTTGACATAGAAATCGACGTACGTCGATTACTATTCGATGGAAGCGTCGATTTCAGACTGGCTGGACGTCGAGAGGAGAATATGGAAGGTGTGTCGACTAAGGTGCGTCGACTTTGAAGTCAGAGTTACGTTGACATAGGTTACGTCAAATTCTGTTTAGAGTTACTTCGACTCATTCTGAGAGGAACGTCGACTACACTTCGACGTTGCGTCGAATACTATTCGACGCATATTTACTTAGACTGATTTTTCATTCTTAGAATTTATATTCTACTCATTTTTAGGGGTTAAGATAAATCATTTCCCCAACACCGTTGTTGTCGCACAATCTGCAGAAGCTGCACAAAGGAAATTCAATCAGCAAACCGGGCGGTCACAAAAAAGAGACTGCGAGTTCTATGTTCGAGTTCAGCTTACACTTGGTGCGATGATATTGCTGCTACAATGATGCCTATTTATATGCCTGGGACCAGATCCAGTCACCACCCTATGAGATAGAGTCACCGCTCTGGCCGCGCGACCAAGGTCGGTCTACCCGCGCGGTCAGCAGAAGATCGCTCTGCGCTTAGTGAGCTCGCCGACTTCAATCCTGACCAGGAGATCGTCACTCCTTCGAGAAGCCGCGCGATCATGACATCCCGCATGATCATCACGCCCACCACCAGTGTTCGCAAATACGAGACCTCCTCCAGAGTCCGCGAACACAGCCAAGTCGACTAAGGCAACAGCCCACCAAGTCGACCAACACCAATGTCCGCATATATCAGCAGACCGCCAAGGGACCAGCTTATGTGAACACAAAGGGGAGATCGCGTGACTAAGAGAACCTTAGTCGGTGCGCACCATCAAGAACCCGGACAGTCACCAGACTGGACTGCCGGATACCAAAACAATAACCCTGTGCGGTCAACAGCTTAATGCGCACAGTACAGAAAACAGCTCGCCACGCAGTCACATGAACCAGACCGCACGGCCTCACCTCGGCAGCCTTGGACAGAGAGAACAGCGATCGACCGAATAAACTGCGGCTAGACCCAATAGGTCAGACCGCAGAGGAGACCGCAAGATCGTGCGGTTAGACCAGACCGCGCGATCTCCTCCCAGACCGCCAACTTCACACATCAACTTTTCAACAGTCTGCAATCAAGCTTTGGGATAAGCTTGAAAGACTGTATCTGGCCAAGTCGTTGACCAAAAGGTTATTGTTGAAACAACGATTGTATAAGCTGAAGATGCAGGAGGGTGGCAACATGCAGGAGCACTTTATTGTGTTCAACGACATTCTAAATCAATTGCATGTGGTTGGTGCGAAGGTGGAGGAAGAAGATAGGGCCCTATTACTTCTTACCTCGCTCCCGTCATCCTTTAAACACATGGTGACCATGCTCCTGTATGGGAAGGATACAATGGGGCTAGAGGAGGTCACATCAGCATTACTGTCCAGTCAGATGCTGAAGGACCCCACTGCCGGGGGTGAGCATATTTTGGCGGTAGATGGATGGGGGAGAGCATTCGACACGGGATCGAGGGGTGCACGGGCTCGGTCGGCATCGAAGATGGGAGTTATTTGTTACCACTGTAGACAGAGCGGTCACATCAGGAGAAATTGTCCGCAACGTGCGCAGAGTTCTAGAGGCGTCTAGGATACGGGTGTGGTGATGCTAGATCTGGGAGTGGAGAGTGATGGTCTTTATACCATCATTGAGAGTCATGCCGACTCTGACAGCGGATGAATATTAGATTTTGGTGCATCGCAACACATATGCTCGGATGCATCGATGTTCAGTTCTCTGAAGGTGACGACTGGGTCAGTCTATTTGGTCGACGACTCAGGTTGTGAGGTTACAGGCACAGGGACGGTGGACATACGGATGCATGATGGGGTGATGCGCAGACTTGAGAAGGTACATCTGGTGCCCAAGCTACGTAAGAATCTGATATCGTTGGACAGTTTGGACTCGGGTGGCTGCAACTTTGCGGCAAGAAAAGGAGTTCTGACGGTGACACGTGGGTGTGTCGTGCTCATGAAGGCTGTGCAATTCGGTAGTCTGTACCGACTGATGTGGACCACGATGCGAGGTGGTACGCCCATGATTTCTGCGATTAATATGGTAGATGGTTGAGGTTGTGCAATGGATCGCCCTTCTGTGACTTGGGTTCGACGAGTCAGCTTGTGCGATCTGGGTGCGTCGACATCCCATAAGTGAACAAGAGTAGAGATGGAGTTCGACTTGCGACAAGTCGGATGACGCCTCAGACATAAGGTGGTGCTTCGTGCAGATTGGTGATTTGTGCGGATATTGCTTCGTGTAGACAGTGCTTCGTGTAGATAATGCTTCGTGCAGAATGTGGTGTTTGAAATTCAAACCAAGGTGGTGATTGTTGAGTTGGTTTTGAATACTCAAACTCACATGTTTCATCTTTCTCACTTACCGTCCGTCAATGCAGACTTTTCTTCAAGCCACTCATGTGCTTTGAATGAGGAAGCTTCTTGGAAAGTGGCTAAGGCATGTGAATTCACCCTAGCAAAGGAGAGGGATGAAAGCTTGAATGACACACCAGAAGCCAAACCAAAGAGAGATAAAGTCTTGAAGAGGAGAGTGGTAGTGTACGGCTGAAGGCGACGGTGGGCGTCGACATCCGATTACAGACTGCATCGACAACGAAGAGCGAAAGCATGCGGGTAGCGGCAAGGCGTCAGATTCGCGGGCTGCGGCAAGGTGCGAGATGCTCGATGGTTGCATGCTCTTAGGCGGTGGTGGTTGTGCACAAGTGACGACGTTGACGGGTTGCGCGTTCGCGGCAAGGTCAAATCCTGACTTGGATTTCTTCTCGGTGGTGGTGGCGACAGTTGGTCGTCCGACGACGACGAAAGTTTGTTCTGGTACGAGTCTTGTGCGTCCGTTTTACAGATTGCAGTCAAGTTCATATTACTCCTGCGAATTTTCGTAGTCCGTTTTTCTGCAGTATATTTTCGGATTTTTATCTCTTAATTTGAGTATTTCTTTATTTTCTTGTGCTAATAAAATTGTGCGAAGTACGTATTTTCTTGTAACTTTGTATTTAGTTGTTCCTGGGGATTGCGCTTCCACTACCAGAAATCCCAACAGAGGCTACTCATGCACTGTCAATTGACCAAGCGTCCTAGAGTGTGCGAGTTTAGGCGAACGTACCGTCATTGGTGGGGTACTGTAAAAACACAATATATATATATATATATATATATATATATATATATATATATATATATATTGTTGTGAGAGGCTAATTAATATATATATTGAGAAGATTTTGTGTATGACATGCCAAATGATCAATAGACATGGGAGAAGCCAGGTGAGCAAAAAGAACAATTTCAATTCTTGAAAATCATCCTGTAATTTGAAATTCAGACCCATACTATAATTCTCGGATGAATTCCAATTATAAAATTCAAATTCCTGCGATCCCTGTTTACTGTCAAAATTCTCACATATGCAGTAATACGAATGTTGTGGTAGTAAATAACATATGCAGTAAAAATCTTTATTGAACAAGATTTCATGTTTACTGTCAAAATTCGTGTATTAATAACATATGCAGCAAAAAGCTTATTTCATTCCACAAATTCTTCGTATTTTTGGAAATCAGTTTCAATCTTTTTTTTTCCCCATGATTTCAGTCCCTCTACTTTCTTTAGCAGATGAAATCAGTCTCTCCCAATTAATTTTCTGTTAATTGCAACAGATTAAAATTTAAAAAAACCAATTTCCTCCTCTTAAGTTTCTCTCTTCCTACTGGAATAATCCGCGCCGCCTCTCTCTCTGTCTCTCTTCCTACACTTGCTAATCATCTTCTCCGAATACGGTGGGAAAAACCGCACAGCCGCCGGAGAACCCATCAACTCCGGCGAGCAACCCATCAACTCCAAAAACCCACAGCGCCCCCAAATCACGATCGTTAATGTCGTCTTCCTCCTCGCCCTCTTATTCTTTGCGCTACAGAAGCTCCTCCGCCGCTCTCGACGCCTTTGTCGTAAAATTAGGTACAATATGCATGACACAACTATAAATCACAGGGTAATCAAGCACACATATCATGACACAACCATGCAAATTTATAATCAACAATATAAATAAATACATGAATTAAAGCAGGAGAAAATTTGACCGTCCGATGAAACACTGTGGATGCACCGGACACGCACGATCTGCGGACGAGTAATAGATCTGGAATGCAATCCGCCTATCGGACGCACATGATTCATCGGAACCTTCAACGTTGAAGTCCGACGTTCAACCGCACCGCCACGGGAGGCCAATATTTAGTGGCGTTAATTAAATAACTAAATATTATTGATGTTTTTATTTGTTTTTTTATTAATAAGTCCTAATATTGATTTTTTACTTAGAATTTAAAACTAAATATTGATTTAGCGATGGTGTCTCCGCTACGGCGCTGGGTGTGCTCTGCGATATGCAAAATATAATAAAATTAAA
The DNA here is from genome assembly GCA_033032865.1 of Dactylorhiza incarnata. Lineage (NCBI taxonomy): Eukaryota > Viridiplantae > Streptophyta > Magnoliopsida > Asparagales > Orchidaceae > Dactylorhiza > Dactylorhiza incarnata. The sequence goes on from JAWHQI010000170.1 coordinate 1,194,670, forward strand.
GCAATCTTTCGTGTTAATTATAACAGAGTTTGCAGGGGAACATAAATCTATTGAATTTGTGAGAAATCCTTTGCCCAGGACGTGCACAACCACCAGAAAAAAAATCACCAGAACAATGCAGAAAATACTTGAAATCAAAGATATAAGTTCGCTACAACCACACAACAATTAATCGAACAAACACCGAGACATACACGGTTGTATGATTTCAACCGAAGTCCACAAAAAGAAATACAGGAAATCTTCAAATACGAAAATAGCAGAACCTTCAGAGCCTCCTACAACCTTCACGCCAACTCGGATCGACAAACCGACTCCACCATGACGTAGATCTCGTCGACGGCTACAAAATAGACCCAAGAAACGTTGAAGACAGAAGTCCGAGATGATGACGATCCTAGAGAGAAGTTTCTCTCTCTACAAGCTTCGAATCTGCACATCTGAATTCCTGAAGGCCGGGAAACACTGTTCCGGCAGCCACTTCTCGCCGGGGAGGGAGGAACGCTTCTTGCGACAGAGGAGAGAACCTTGACGAGGGAGAGAGTAATGAATGGACTTGGGGCCAGGGTTATTTTTTCTGGACGGTAGAAGTTGTCTTTGTACGGGAAAAAGAACTTTATATATATAGCTGGAGAGAGAGAGAGAAGGCATTCGTCAAAAGACTTTCGACGAAGAAGGCTTCCGTCGAAGAAAACTCAAGTCGAAAGCTCCCGTTGAATGCACTCGTCGAAGGATAGCCACACTCCCGTCGAGTGAACATATAGCACCCGTGGAAAACAAACCATTCTGACCAATGACAGTGCAGTCTCAGTCAAATCATCCCATACAACTTTTATATTTATATATAAACTTATGAATATATATATATAATATGATATATATATATATCCGTTTTTTTACTTCAATTTTAACATTCCCCTTTGAAGTGAAAAACGAATATTAGGCCAAGCAGCCCGCGAAGGCGCTCAAACGGCCCCTTAGACAGAGGCTTCGTGAAGATGTCGGCGACGTTATCCTGACTCCGAACATACTCCATGGCAAGAGATCCACCAAGAACTTTCTCCCGAATGAAGTGGTGCTCGATCTCGATATGCTTTGTCCGCGCGTGACAAACTGGGTTTGTAACAAGCTTCAGCGCACTTTCATTGTCGTCGTGGAGCAAAGTAGGACTGCAAACTTTTTCATAAACATCCTCCACCAACCTGCGCAATCAAATGCATTCCTGAGCCGCCAAGGACGACGCCTTGTACTCCGCCTCAGTGGTGGAGATAGATACCGAGTCCTGCTTCTTACTACACCACGAGATCGCCGTCGAACAACACATAAAGATGTACCCGACGTCGACTTCCGATCGTCACTATCTCCTCCGTAGTCGGCATCCGGGAACCCATGTAGATTGAAATCGATGTCTCTTCTAAAGAACAACCCCATATCCGAGGTTGACTTGACATATTTCAAAATTCCCTTCGCCGCCTCCAAATGAGGCTTCCTAGGCTCCTGCATGTAGCGACTCGCTCGGCCAACCGCAAATGAGATATCAAGTCGAGTGATCGTCAAATAGATCAAACTCCATATCAGAGCCCGGAAGGGCTTAGGATCAGACAAGATCCTTCATTCATCCCGACGAAGTTTCACTCCAACTTCAAGCGGAGTAGAGCAGCGCTTTCCATCCGCCGTGTCGAATCTCTCCACGGTCCGCTCCGCATAGCCCTTCTGAGAAATCAACACCACACTCTTCTTCCTCTCCACTTCAATACCAAGGAAATGGTGAAGCTCCCCCAGATCCTTCATTTCGAACCGGATTGATAGCTCCGCCCTAAGCATTGCTACCTCTCCATCATAATTCTCTGTCACGATCATATCGTCAACATACAACAGCACAAGTACATGAAGTCCACCCTTCTTCACAAACAGACTCGAGTCGGAGTCCGATGCATAGTACCCGCAAAACAACAAGTATTCTGCAATCTTTTCAAACCACGCTCGAGGCACCTGCTTCAAGCCATAGAGGGCCTTCTTCAACTTACAGACATACTCCGGATGTGACTTGGATACATATCCGGGTGGTTGCTCCATGAAAATATCCTTGTCAATCTCTCCGTAAAGAAACACGTTCTTCACGTCGAGTTGCCACAACTTCCAACCTTGGCATGTCGCCAACGCAATCACCACCCGCACTGAAGTCATCTTCGCCACCGGGTTGAATGTCTCATCATAGTCTTCCCCATACTGCTGTGAGAATTCCCGAGCAACAAGGCGAGCCTTGTACCGCTCTACGCTGTCGTTTGCCTTCTTCTTGACCTTATACACCCACTTGCAAGTGACAGGAGTAACACCATCAACCTTGGGCACAAGGTCCCAAGTTTCATTCTTCCTGAGGGCAAACATCTCCTCGTCCATGGCATCTTCCCACTCCTTCACTCCAGTGGCTTCCTCAAAACATGACGGCTCCCGCTCGTCAAGAGGTCCTACAAAGAAGCACGAACACATACTAACCAGATTACCTTCCCTGTATCGAGTCGGTGGGACGATAGTCCTCTTCGACCTCCGCAAAGACGAACCACTCTCCACCGCTCCATCACCATCATCACCACTAGCTCCCCCTCCAGAATAATTTGGAGCATCGCTCCCCCTGCTTCCAGAACCCGAAGCACCTGACCCAGAGCCTGATGAGATAGGAGCACCTGGAGACACAGGTAACTCCACCAAAGAGTCGTCAATAACTCTTTCTTCTCTTCTTTCTCCTGAACTCCCCTCCAAAGCAACAGTAGAAACTCCCTGATATGAAATCAGCTCATCGAACACCACATCACGAGAGACGATGAACCGGTGTGTATGTGGATCCATGCACTTCCATCCCTTCTTTCGCTCGTCATAGCCAATGAATATGCACTTTCGTGCCTTCGCATCCAACTTGGTTCTGAGAGCATCAGGAACGTGCACAAAGCAAGTTGCTCCAAACACCCGCAAGTGCTTCACACTCGGCTTCTCTCCAAACATCATCTCGTGTGAAGACTTCAACTCAATCGGACTTAGCAGCAACCTATTGATCACATACGTCGTGCAAGTCATTCCCTCCGCCCATAAGGCTTTGGGTATGCCGTTCGCATGCAGCGAACACTTGCATGTTTCCGCTAAGTGCCGAATTTTCCTCTCCGCTACTCCATTCTGCCGTGGAGTATGAGCACAAGACAACTCTCGCCTGATACCGTGCTTCCTGCAAAAGTAGAGAACTCATTAGAAGTAAACTCCCCTCCATTGTCCGTTCTCAACTTTTTTATCCGCAACTTCAGCACGCCTTCAACATTCTCCTTAAACTCCATAAACTTCTTGAAGGCCTCCGACTTCTCCTTCACGAAGTACACTCATGTGTATCGAGAAAAGTCATCCACAAGTACAAGCATGTACCGATTTCCTGAGTAAGTAGGCGTGGCGCACGGTCCCATCAAGTCACCATGAATGCACTCCAATGACGCCTTGCTCATGGAAAGAGACCTGTCAAATGGGAGACGATGTGCCTTCCCAAACTGACACCCTTCACATACATGACCGTCACCAAAAGAAGATAGGCTAGGCTAACCTTTCACTAGGCCGCTTGCCACCATAGCCTTCAACTTGTCCATCCCTACATGACCCAACCTCTCATGCCAGATCACTACACTGTCATTCGTCTTCATCTTGTTCACATAGGAGTTTGTAGAAAGAACATATAAATCCTTCACACGTCTCCCGGTGTGAGTGATATCCGCCTTCACCGCAGAGAGGTTCCTCAAGAACTTTACCTCCTTCGGCCCGAACAAAACATGGTAGCCTGCATCCACTGCATTTATCACCGAGAAGAGGTTCTTCTTCATACCTGGCACATGATAAACACTCTTCAACTTGAGTGCACTCTCATCACTACTCAAGGTAACCGTCCCCTCCTTCTCCACCGCATGCACTGAATCATCCGCCGTCACTATAGCATCATTCCCCTCATAAGCCTGAAGGGAGGAGAACTTTGACTCATCGTCGGTGAGGTGATGACCGCACCCTGAATCAACAATCCAATTATCCTGAAAATTTATGGAGGCCAAGGCATCCACCGACGTCGCCGTCATCTCTGTCAGGAAGCAGTTCCCCCACCCCTCTTCATCTCTGGATCCCTCTCCCTTCTCCGTTACATGCCCCGGCTTCAGATTCACTTTGCAATCTTTCTTAAAGTGGCCGGGTTTATTGCACCTAAAACATTTGAGCCCCTTCTGCCCTCCATCAGACCTTGGAGAAAACTTGCCTCCATCTCCCTATGATGAGGTAGAAGGTCCTTCTCCCATGTTCTTCTTCTTCCGCCTGTCTCAATTCTTCTTTCCCGAGAATAAGACCTCGCTTTCTCCCCCAGAAATAGAGCAACCAGACATCTGTCTTGCCAAGCTCTCCTGCGAAGCCAACAAGTTCTCCAACTCCAACAAGGATGGCTGAGTAGCCCACCCCTGCACCGAAGTAATGAAGGGCACATACTCCCGCAGACCGCGAATAATATGCCGCTTCAACTTGGCCTCCGAGATCGGCTCATCCGGATCCAACGCCGATATCTCTGCGCAAAGGTCCTTCATCTTCAAAAAGAAGACGGAAATCGACAACTCCCCCTGATTGGCTTTTACCAACTCATTCTCCAGGAACTGCAACCTTGCGACATTTTTCTTATTGAATAGACCATCCAACGACTTCCAAATTTCCAAAGCCGACTTGCACCCGATGATGTGATCAAACAAATCCGGAGATATTGCCGGTTTGAGCGTGAACTCAGCCTTCGCATTTGTCTTCTTCCAGGCCCTCACCGCTGGACCGTTGTCCCCGGCCGCAATAACTTCCTCATGTTCATCACCGCCAACAACCGTCCATAGATCTTCTCCCACCAGATAACTCTCCATACAAGACGTCCACTTCTTGTAATTTGTCTGCATCAGCAATTCAATACCAAGACCTCTCGCATATCCGCCTCCACCTTCCATTCCGGTATACCGATTTTCTTCTCCGAAGGAACTTAGCAAACACCGCTAAAACCAACGTGGCTCTGATACCATGTGAGAAATCCTTTGCCCAGGACGTGCACAACCACCAGAAGAAAAATCACCAGAACAATGCAGGAAATACTTGAAATCAAAGATATAAGTTCGCTACAACCACACAACAATTAATAGAACAAACACCGAGACATACACAGTTGTATGATTTCAACCGAAGTTCACAAAAAGAAATACAGGAAATCTTCAAATACGAAAACAGCAGAACCTTCAGAGCCTCCTACAACCTTCACGCCAACTATTATCGACAAACCGACTCCACCACGACGTAGATCTCGTCGACGGCTACAAAATAGACCCAAGAAACGTTGAAGACGGAAGTCCGAGGTGATGGCGATCCTAGAGAGAAGTTTCTCTCTCTACAAGCTTCGAATCTGCATATCTGAATTCCTGAAGGCCGGGAAACACTGTTCCGGCAGCCACTTCTCGCCGGGGAGGGAGGAACGCTTCTTGCGATTGTGGCGAGAACCTTGACGAGGGAGAGAGTAATGAATGGACTTGGGGCTAGGGTTATATTTTCTGGACGGGAGAAGTTGTCGTTTTACGGGAAAAAGAACTTTATATATATAGCTGGAGAGAGAGAGAGAAGGCATTCGTCAAAAGACTTTCGTCGAAGAAGGCTTCCGTCGAAGAAAACTCCAGTCGAAAGCTCCCGTTGAATGCACCCGTCGAAGGATAGACACACTCCCGTCGAGTGAACATATAGCACCCATGGAAAACAAACCATTCTGACCAATGACAGAGTAGTCCCAGTCAAATCATCCCATACAGCTTTTATATTTATATATGAACCTACGAATATATACATATCCGTTTTTTTACCTCAATTTTAACAGAATTAATTAATTTCGCCAATTGCAGATTTTATTGAACTCAAAGTGCAAAGTTTTGTTTATTCAAAGAAGCTCCAACTGCAAGAGCAAAGTTTTGGTTATTGAGGCGCATATTCAAACAAGCTCTGCGGAATTAGATGATGCCTTCCAAATGTTGACGATGGAGGTAAGCGCCATGTAAGAAGCCCCATCGACTCCCACCGCCGTGGTGGCCGCCTGCTTCACCTCATGCATTCTTTGCCTCACCTCCTTCCCTTCGTCTCCTTCCATCAGTCGCCTCACCACCTCCGCAATCTCATCCCTATTCACCAACATTTCATTTTTCGGCGCGGGGCGCAGCGCCACTTTCAGCCCCTCCACGAGCAGCACAGCGTTCATGGGCTGCTCCGAGTAGAGCGGCCATGCTATCATTGGCACTCCACTCACCATGCTCTCCAGGGTCGAGTTCCACCCGCAATGCGATAAAAATCCGCCTATAGCTTCATGTGCTAGTATTTTCTCCTGCCGGGCCCACGAGTGCAGGATCATGCCCGTGTCTTTTGTCCTATCGATAAATCCTTGGGGTAGAAAGTCGAGAGGGTCGTTCCTTCCCCCTTGAGTACCAAAGTAATTCGCACTCGCGTCGGACCTCACCGGCGCACGGACAATCCATAGAAACCTTTGACGGCTCATTTCGAGTCCCAAGGCCATCTCCCTAGTCTGCTCCATAGAAAGTGTTCCGCCACTCCCGAGGGATATGAATAGCACGGACCTATCCGGCTGTTGGTCGAGCCACTGCATGTAGGAGCAATCTACTTTGCTTTCTAACTCGACTCTAGAAGTGAGGGGCCCGATGGGAAAGATCAAGGGCTTCCCCTTTCCCCTCTCTTTGAGAAACTTCGCCGCATCACTTTCCAAGGCTTCAAAGCTGTTGACCATGATTCCATCGACTTGATCAATATGCTTCGCATGCCGAACCATCCAAGCGAATTCCTCGCTCTCTTTATCTGTCGCGGATCGGAATTCGCTCTCTTTATCTGTCGCGGATCGACTAAAATCCTTGGCATGAAGTTGCACGCAGCCCGGTAGAGATAGCATATGATCAACAAATGATTCACTATAAAGATATGGAAGGTTGTGGAAGAATGAAAAATAAAAGAAGTTACTTGTAAAAAAGACGTATCGAGGAATAGAGAGCTCGGCAGCCACAGAGAGTGTATCTCCGCCAAAGAGGTCTATGATGTAGGCGACGATGCGGGTATTAAACTTTTGGAGATTTTGAAGAATCAAGCGTAGAAAAGGGATGGAACGAGCCACCATATGGGAGAGGCGTGTGACGATGTGAGCGCTGGCGGGGAGGTCGTCGAGGGGAATCCGAGGAAGGGAAACGGAAGATATACCGACGGGAAGGGATGAGAGCAATGATTGTTGGACGTGGGAGGAGAGATCAGAGAAAGTGATGATGGTAGCGGTTAGATTTTGGTGGATGAGGCGCTTAGCGAGCTCTACAAAGGGGACAAGGTGACCGATCCCCGGGCTTGGAAGAAGGACTACATGAGCCGTTGTATTTTGAACAACCATGATTTGTTTCCCAAAAGATAATTAAGCGAAGAAATATCTAGCTAGCCACAAATATGTAGAGGTAGATATAAGCATATATGGCATTGAACTAAGGATCTACATATTTATATAGAAGTTTTGTTTGTTTTACTTAGCATGCCGTTATTCCTCCCATGAAAGACACTAAAATTCATAGTTTAATGTTGAAAGATAATTTTTATTAAAGTAAAAAATGGCCGAAATAAAAGACAGACGTAGAAATAATTAACTACAAACACACATATATGTTTAAAGACTATTCCTTTACTAAATTATTTTTATATAAATGATTACTACTGACACACACATACAAATGATTAACTACAAATTAACACACATATAAGCAAGTTTGTTAGTGGATAAGTCAAACTTATCCTAAACATTAAAAAAAGTAGCGTCTAAAATTTATTTGATTATTTTTTGAATATCATTCTTATACAACTCATATTCTTCGAGGATAGGATCCAATTCAGGCCACGTAGGCCAGAAGCCAGAAGTCAAAGGTCAAAGTATAAGCCAGAAGTCAGAGATCGATCGAGAACAACTCAGTCAGCAGGAGCAGTAGAAGACCTGGACGAGTATGAGCAAGCATGTGCGAGGAGCCCCTCATACTCGTCAGGTGGGCGACCATAGGAAATACTCGCCGAAGCCAGGCGAGATTCCCCTCAATGTCGCATAGTCGCCGGGTTGGGCTGGGCTATAAATAAGACCCCCCCCCCCCCCCCCCCCCCCCCCCCCCCCCCCCTCCCCTTTGGTTTTCCTAAATAGGACCACAGGGGTAATTGGATTGACACTTTTGGCTGAGCTTTCGGAACCCCATTTTCAAAGACTTGTCCCCCTGAGATCTTGACCGTCGCCTTCGACCGTCATCCTAGATACTCACCAAGTTAGTGCTTCCCCCGTACCCTGCTCGATCATCTTTGGTTGTTGAAAAGAAGTCTCTTCTGAGCTTCTGGGTACGTGGTGAGACCTCCCTGCCGCAGCACCTGGGTTCCTGTTATTGCTGTTCGAGCATCTTCGTAGTTGCCTGCCAAACATCTAGTTGGATCACTGGGCAAGTAGCCTCCGGTTGCAATGATCTGAATATTTGAAGCTAGGATTTTATTGGCTTCAGCAATTCCGGCGAACTTTGGATTTTATTGGCTTCAACCCATCTCGCACATCGTGTTCGCATTCACCTCTAGAATCAATAATATTGTCACAAACTGCATATTATTTTCACCAAGGAAGTGCAAATGTCACATAGTGCTCGACACTCTTTCATTGTCACATAACAAATGATGGTACAGCTCATCGTGATGTCATGGAATGTCGCCTTGTTCTCCGTTCTAGACAACACATCCAACCATTTATGCATTATATGTAGGCCACAAATAAATAAAATAGCAAGCATAAAATTTTGAAATTGAACTCGACGTGCATATTAAAATACACTATGTCATGGCGGCGAGCGTGCGAGTAGCCTGGAGTGCGAGCAGCGAGCTTGCGAGTTGGAGAGCTAACGCCCGGCGCTAGCGTTAGCGCCGGCGGTAGCGAGGAGCGAGTATCACCTGCGCGGTGTGCTCCGGAGGAGAAGCGGACCTTGTCCGTGACCAAGTTCTTACCTACTATTGGCTGTTGTGATTCAAGTTGGATGCAACTTGTATTCATCCTTGTTCAGTTGTAACTAGCTACCAGAGTTATTATTGTGAAAGCTTGTGTTCATCTATTTGGTGTCCTTATTCTCCTGTTGGTTGACGTGTTCTTCCGACTACAAAACATTTCACATGGTATCAGAGCGATAGTGGGAACAAGGACGAAGCAACCAAGATGGACGGCGGAGGAGGGTATGCTAGGGGACTTGGAATTGAGCTGCTCACCCAGACCAACTACAAGAAGTGGAAGTCTTGCATGAAGAGCTACCTGCTTGGAGAGGACCTATGGGAGGTCGTTGGAGGAGAAGAGCAGGCAGAAGTCTTTCCAATCGAAGACAATGGTCAAGTTGTGAGAACTTGGAGGAAGACCAACGCCAAGGTGGAGTTCACCTTGAAGAGAGTCATTTCACCTGACTTGTTCGACCACATCATTGGTTGCAAGTCAGCGTCGGAGATCTGGATAGTCCTCGATGGGTTATTCAACAAGAAGAATGTAGCGCGGCTACAATTCCTGGAGAATGAGTTGGCTAAGTCGACTCAAGGCGAGATGGCGATATCCACCTTCTTCCTGAAGGTGAAGAACCTATGTGGGGATATCTCGGCCTTGGATCCTGAAGAGCCAATCTCAGAGGCGAAGTTGAAGCGACACATACTCCGAGGCTTGAGGAAGGAGTATGTCCCCTTCGTTACTTCCGTGCAAGGATGGGCTACTCAACCCTCCCTTATGGAGCTAGAGAACCTGCTATCGTCACAGGAGAGCTTGGCGAAGCAGATAGAGGGAGTATCCATCTCAGGAGGAGATGGCGAGGCCTTGTTCTCAGGAAAGAGGAGATCCTGGGACAAGAGAAAGAAGAACTCCGGAGATGAACCTTCAACGTCCTCTCAGGGAGATGGGGGGAAGTTCCTCTCTGCGCGCGATGAGAAGGGGAGATCCCTTTGCTTTGCCTGTAAGAAGTACGGGCACATGGCAAAGGACTGCCGGTCCAATCTAAAGGCCGGTCATGCTGCTAACAAGGAGGGAGATCACCAGAGAGGTGGAGGAAGAGGTGGAGGTCACCAGGGCGGTGAGAGGGGGGACAATTGTTTTCTGGCAGAGATGACGGCAACGTCAGTCGATGTCTTAGCCTCCATCAACCTCGAGAACGACTGGATAGTGGATTCCGGTTGCGGGCATCATCTCACCGGAGATATGTCCAAGTTCGACTCCTTGGAAGTGTATGAAGGAACAGATGCTATCATCACTGCGGATGATACGATACATCCCGTGGAGCGAGAAGGGAAGGTGTCCCTTGGGAGTAGAGAGAAGCCAGTGACACTGAAGAGTGTGTATCACGTGCCTGGCATGAAGAAGAACCTCTTCTCGGTGGCTAACGCAGTGGATGCTGGATATCACGTGTTGTTTGGACCGAAGTAGGTGAAGTTCCTGAAGAACCTTTCGTCTGTCGATGCTGACGTCACGCTCTCCGAGAGAAGGGTGAATGATTTGTATGTTCTGTCTGCAAATGCCTATGTGGACAAGCTGAAGACAAACGACAGCGCTGTGATCTGACATGAGAGGCTGGGTCATGTGGGGATGGACAAGCTGAAGATGATGGCGGCAAAGGGCCTAGTGAGTGTCCTGCCTCATCTCTCTTCCTACGACGATGGCCATGTGTGCGACGGATGCCAATATGGAAAGTCACATCGACTTCCATTTGACAAGTCGGAGACCAGGTGTAAGGCACCTCTTGAGTGCGTACATGCTGACGTTATGGGGCCGTGCGCCACCCTTACTTATGGAGGCAATAAGTATGTGTTGGTTCTGGTGGATGATTACACCCGCTATACGTGGGTATACTTTCTGAGAGAGAAGTCAGAAGTATTCAACAAGATCCTCGAGTGGAAGGAGCTTGTGGAGGGGAGGCTGAACCGCAGAGTGAAGAAGCTGAGAAGCGACAATGGAGGGGAGTTTACCTCCAATGAGTTTGCTTCTTTCTGCAGGAGGTTCGGCATTCGGCGGGAGCTCTCCTGCGCTCACACCCCTCAGCAGAATGGGGTGGCAGAGAGGAAGATCCGCCATCTGGTGGAGACTACCAGGAGCTGGCTACATGCCAAGAGCATTCCCAAGGCCTTATGGGCGGAGGGAATGGCGTGTGCTACTCATGTGATCAACAGGCTACCTCTGAGTCCTAATAGGATGGTGTCTCCACACCAGCTCATGTTCGGGGAGAAGCTCAATGCGGGTCACATGAAGGTGTTCGGTTCTACCTGCTTCGTGTACGTCCCGGACGCTCAGAGAACTAAGTTGGAGCCGAAAGCGAGGAAGTGTATCTTCATCGGCTACGATGAGCGGAAGAAGGGGTGGAAGTGCATGGATCCAAAGACCCACAAGTTCGTCGTCTCGCGCGACGTAGTGTTTGACGAACTGGTCTCATACCAGGGAGTCTCTTCAGTGGAGCTGTCGGAGAGTGGAGAAGCTAGCAGGGAAGAAGAGTGGGTCACTGAGGACCCTACTGTGGAGTTGGAGCTTTCTCCCAGTGCTCCATCGCCATCTGGCTCAGGAGGAGCATCTGGCTAGGGAGGAGCTTCTGGCTCGGGAGGAGCTTCTGGCTCAGGGGGAGTTACGAACTCAAGAAGCAGGGAGAGCACCGCTTCAGGAGGAGTTCAGAGAGGAGTTCAGAGAGGAGCTCAAGCAGAGGAGTCTACCGGAGTGGTAGATAGTGGCCAAGCCTTGAGGAGGTCGAAGAGGACCATAGTCCCGCCTGCTCGCTATAAGGAGGGGAACTTCGTGAGTTTGGTTTCCTGCTTCTTCGCAGGACCACTCGATGAGAGGGGACCTGCCTGCTTTGAGGATGCAGCTGGCATCAAGGAGTGGGACGCGACCATGATCGAGGAGATGGAGGCCCTAGAGAAGAATGAGACATGGGACCTGGTTCCCAGGGTGGAGGGCATCAAACCTGTCACCTGTAAATAGGTGTACAAGGTTAAAAAGAGAGCGGATGGAGAAGTGGAGCGGTACAAGGCAAGGCTTGTCGCTCGGGGATTCTCGCAAACCTACGGAGAGGACTATGAGGAGACATTTAGTCCTGTCGCAAAGATGACGTTGGTGAGGACGGTCATCGCTCTGGCGGCGTGCCGAGGTTGGAAGCTGTGGCAGCTTGATGTGAAGAACGCATTCCTATACGGAGAGATAGACAAGGACATATTCATGGTGCAACCACCTGTATACGTGTCCAAGTCTCAGCCACGTCATGTATGCAAGCTGAAGAAGACCCTCTACGGGTTGAAACAGGCGCCGAGAGCCTTGTATGGAAATATTGCGGAGTACTTGCAGTTCCGCGGCTACGATGCCTCAGACTCAGACTCCAGCATGTTCGTGAAGAAGAGTGGAGGTCTTCACGTGCTGGTGCTGCTGTACGTCGACGATATGATCGTGACAGGGAACAACCCTGAGGAGGTCGCGGCACTGAGACCACAGCTTTCCATACGATTCGAGATGAAGGATCTTGGTGAACTGCACCATTTCCTTGGCCTCCAAGTTGAGAAGAGAAGAGGCGGGCTGTATGTTTCCCAGAGGGCGTATGCCGAGAGGATCGTCGAAAGATTCGGCATGAAGGAGGGGAAGAGCAGTTCCGTTCCACTGGAGGCTGGGCTGAAGCTTCGGAAGGAAGAGGGGAGGATTCTTCCTGATCCGAAGATCTTTCGGGCACTGATGGGGAGTCTTATCTACTTGACTATCACGAGGCCGGACATCGCCTTTGCTGTCGGCCGAGTTAGTCGGTATATGCAGGAGCCGCGGAAGCCTCATCTGGAGGCAGCCAAGGGGATACTGAAGTACGTGAAGGGAACCCTTGAGATGAGGTTGTCCTATGAAGAGAAGTCTGATTTCAAGCTGCATGGGTACACGGATGCAGACTACGGAGGTGACGCTGATGATCGCAAGTCGACATCAGGTTACGTGTTCTTGTGTGGAGCTGCTGCTATCTCGTGGTGTAGCAAGAAGCAGGACTCTATTTCCCTTTCTACCACGGAGGTCGAGTACAAGGCGTCGTCCTTAGCAGCTCAGGAGTGTGTCTGGCTAAGGAGACTAGTGGAGGATGTGGATGAGGAGGTCAGCGGACCTACTGTGCTTCGTGGGGACAATGAGAGTGCATTGAAACTGGTAACCAATCCAGTGTGTCATGCAAGGACCAAGCACATAGAGATCGAACATCACTTCATCAGAGAGAAGGTGCTGGGTGGCTTGATCGCTGTGGAGCATGTGCGGAGTGAAGAGAACCTTGCGGATATATTCACAAAGCCCCTATCTGCGGGGCCGTTCCGGAGGCTTCGCTCATTGCTTGGATTTGTTCCCGGAGCTCACTTCAAGGGGGAGTGTTAGAATTGAAGTGAGCTAGCGCCAGCGCTAGCTACTACTCGCCACCCCCCCTTGTTTTGCCTATAAATAGAGGGGTACCCCCCTAAAGAGCATCGATTCTGGAAGTGGCGAGTATCCTCAACTTAGAGCGAGTTAGAGATACCAGAGCGCCACCAGGCGAGCATCGAACTTGGAGTAAATTCGGCAGGCGAGTTACCTACTCGCGAGATAGCGCCGGCGATAGTGGATAGCGTCTGCGTTAGCGAGAAGAGAAGGAAGGAGCGAGTATCTACTCGGGAGATAACGCCCGTCGCTAGTGGCTAGCGCGCGCGGTAGCGAGTAGTGGAGGAAGCGAAGCGCGGCGAGCGTGCGAGTAGCTTGGAGTGCGAGCAGCGAGCTTGCGAGTTGGAGAGCTAACGCCCTGCGCTAGCGTTACCGCCGGCGGTAGCGAGGAGCGAGTATCCGAGCGAGTATCACCTGCGCGGTGTGCTCCGGAGGAGAAGCGGACCTTGTCCGTGACCAAGTTCTTACCTACTATTGGCTGTTGTGATTCAAGTTGGATGCAACTTGTATTCAGCCTTGTTCAGTAGTAACTAGCTACCAGAGTTATTATTGTGAAAGCTTGTGTTCATCTATTTGGTGTCTTTATTCTCCTGTTGGTTGACGTGTTCTTCCGACTACAAAATATTTCACAACCACAACTCAAGCCTAAATGCTAGTTATTTATTGGAGGAATTTAATCGAGCAATTGGAATGCAAATTAATTGGTTTCTACGACACTATGCATCTCATACAGTAAAGATAAACAATGAGAATAAGTACTTAGGTTAAAATATGAAAACTATAGGTAGTTAGATGGCTTAGCTGGTAGTGGTTTGTGGCAACCTCTAAGAAAATGAAGAGAGACGTGAAATTAATCCAGAACATGACTTTTCTCAAGAAAATGCTGCAGATTTCCGGGCTCTTTTGGTTGAAGATTCCAAAAGCACCGTCCCTTGGAGGAAGAGCGGTAAAAGAAATGCTAGCGCACTTGGGGAGAATTATCAAGGGCCACCTACCACGCATGAAGCGGGAAGGACATAAGACCGATGATTGAATAGGAACTTATATGTAATTAATGCTTTATAAATGAAATCACATGAAGCAGATAAATGAAAATGCTTTGGGCAAGATTACGGGGAAGAAGGACCTAAGATCGAGTAGAAATGTTGAAGAAGAACTTACGAAGACTTTGCAGTTGTCGATCCCTCGGCTTCGTAGATGTCGACTCCGAAGAAGCTAGGGCGCAATTTAGAAGACAGAGTTTAGCACCCGAAGAGGCAGATGACGATATTGCTCTGCGAGAAGAAGGAAGCAGACGAAGGTTGCAGACATCTAGCCACCTTTGCACCGCCTCCGACCGTGAATCCCTCATTCAGAGTCTCCTTGCCGAAATATCCAAGGCCATCTTCCACACGAGAGAAAAATGAAGACCGCCGATCGGATTGAATCGTTTTGCGAGAGGAGAGGTGAAGAGAAACTCAGAATATGGATGCAATGGGGAAATTGCGATAGGGCGACGGAAAACCCTCCGAGTAGGGGGGCTGGCGAGGAGCGGAGGCTGCAGTCGGCCTGGCAAGGAGGCTTCTGGCGAGAAGAGGAGGGTTTCACTCGCGCGCGCGTGTGCGTATGTGTGTGTCTGTGTGTCTGTGTCTCTGTGTGTGTGTCCACGGGCGGACCTATTCAAGGCCGAGCGTGGGCGGCCGTCCACACTCAAAATTTTAAGTTAAATTGATAAATATACGTATTTTATATCATCCTATATAAAAATTGGGGCTTAATTTCGTATATTAGTCCAATTTACGTCTCCAAATTTCACTTAAATCGCGTTACGCTCGTTTTCCGTCTTTTATTCATGCGAGACGCGGCTTCGGTGCTTCCGGCTTTATTTGGTCGCGTGTTTCGGTCTTCCGACTTCCCCCGTTCTCGCAAAACCCTACCCAGGCGCCAGGCGCAAGCGACGAAGGCTCGACCAACGCAGCGGCAGCCGGCAGGCGCCTACTCCTCCTGGCTCGACCAACGCAACGGCAGCGGCAGACGACTCCTCCTCTGCTCTGCTCGACGAAAACCCAACGCAGCGGGCCAGCGGCAGACTCCTCCTCCGGGCTCGACCAATGCAGATTATGCAGGGGTAATTTTTTGATTTTTAAATCCTTTAATTTCTTCTACATTTGGAGTGTAAATCTTACCAAATTATTTGGGGACAATTTTGTGATTTCATTGTTTTGATTTCCTCTGTAATTTTTTGATTTCCTGTAATTTCCAGTGTAATTTTTTGAACACATTGGATCATTAATCACACAAACAGTATCTGATTTTTTTTTCTATATGAAGGAAGCTAAAAGCAGTCAGACAGCAGTGGTGTAATTTGGTCATGAAATTTTATAGAATTCAAATAGTCATAAAAGAGATCTGGTGTAATTTTTTTATTAATGATTTCTTCTTCCAGGCTGTGACCCGCTTGCCCACTGATTTGGGATTTTCAATGTTTTGGGGATTTTCACTGTGTTGGACTGTTGGGGATTTTCATTAGGTATTTGTTACGTATTGATTAGTTGGATACTTGGATTTATGATTTGATTTGATTTGATTAACTAATTACCAGCTTTTGTTCTGTTTGGATTAGGTATTGATTAGTTGGATTTGGATACTTGGATTTCTGATTTGATTTCATCAAGTATTGGTCAGTGAAGAGCATTGATTTCATCAAGTATTACCCGCAAATTTCTCATTCTACCTCAGGTATACATTTCTCCACTCTTCCACCTATGGATTTACTGTTTTTAATATGGTTGTTTATCGTGTATGTTCAATGTGAATTTGGTTGTTGAATGTTGTTTTCTATTTTAATTATTTAATTCCAGAAATCTGAAAGTCATGGATAAATATTTTAAGAGAAAAGCATCGGAACAATCATTTAATTTGAATCTAAGGTCACGAATAGAGCTCAACGTAGATGACCTTCCTGCTGACCTAGGATTATGGAAGAATATTAATGAATATGATCCAAATGATAGAGAAAAAATCCGACGATGATATTTGCAGAAGAAATCATTTTAACCTCGAAATCATGATTTCCCAATGGGAACTTTTGGAAGTGAGAAACGTAGATTTATTCGTGGGTGGTTTCAGGAATATAGTTATTGGCTCGAGTACAGCATAGTGAAAGATGCTGCACTTTGTTTATGTTGTTATCTATTTAAGCCTGAGCATGGCGACAAGGCGGCGGTGACGCTTTTGTCAGTGGGGGATTCACAAATTGGAAACATAGAGACAGATTAGATGTGCATGTGGGGAATCATAATAGCGTGCACAACCAATATTTGAAGGCTTGTATAGACTTGATGAATGAAAAACAACACATTGAAGTTGCTTTGTGTACTCAATCGGACCAAGTACGGCTGGATTATCGCACGCGTTTAGAAGCGTCGGTGGATTGTATTAGATTTCTACTAATGCAGGGATTAGCTTTTCGTGGTCACGATGAATCCTATGAATCCAGCAACCGGGGAAACTTTCTTGAACTACTTCAATTCCTCGCAGCTCATAATGATGAAATTAGTAAGGTTGTATTAAAAAATGCTCCTGAAAATCTTAAATTAGTAGCACCAAGCATTCAAAGGGATATTGTGCAAGCTGCTGCAACGGAGACTACAAATGTTATCATTAAAGATATTATCCAAGGGAAGTTATTTTCAATTTTAGTGGATGAAGCTCGTGATTCCTCCGTAAAAGAGCAGATGGCAATTGTCTTACGTTATGTTGACATAAAAGGAAGTGTAATAGAATGCTTTCTCGGGATTGTGCATGTAGAGAATACTGCATCATCAGCACTAAAAGCGGCCGTTGAATCTTCTTTTGCTAAATATGGCTTAAGCATATCATGCTTGCGGGGTTAAGGCTACGATGGGGCAAGTAACATGCAAGGTGAATTCAATGGTCTTAAAACATTGATTATGGCTGAAAACCCATCCGCATATTATGTTCATTGTTTTGCTCATCAACTTCAATTGACATTAGTTGCGGTTGCAAAAAAGCACATCAAGATTTGCTCTTTTTTAGTAAAATTACTCTTATAACAAATGTTGTTGGAGCTTCATGCAAGCGTAGAGACATTCTTCGAAATAAACAGTATGCAAAAGTTATTGAAGAAATTTACAATGACGAAGTTGTAACAGGAAGAGGCTTGAATCAAGAAAGAGCACTCACAAGGGCAGGTGACACAAGGTGGAACTCTCATTATAGAACTCTCTTGAATTTAATTTGCTTGTTTTCCTCGATTATTGAAGTACTTGAAGTCATTAAAGAGGATGGAAATCTTTCGGAGCAAAAAGCTGAAGCAAGTGATTTGTTGGATCTTATTCAATATTTTGAATTTGTGTTTTTGACTCACTTGATGAAAACAATCTTAGGGATAACAAATGAGCTATCACAAGCGTTACACAGGAACGATCAAGATCTTCTAAATGTTGTCACTTGTCAGGGTTTCCAAGATACGACTATAAGCAATGAGTGACAACGGATGAGATTCTCTACTAAATGAAGTAACTATTTTTTGCAAAAAATATGACATTGTTGTTCTAAATATGGAGGACAATTTTGTAGCTCGGGGAGATCGAGACGCAAATCTGAAAACAATACAAATCTTCACTTCTATCGTGTTGAATTATTTTATGCAGTTATTGATCTACAACTTACTGAGCTGAATAGCCGATTTGATGAAGTCAACACAGAACTACTTTTATGCATGACATGTTTAGATCCTAGCAATAACTTTTCAGCTTTTGATAAGCAGAAGTCAATTCGATTCGCTGGACATTATCCATTGGACTTTTCTCCAATTGATCTAATGGAACTCGATAATCAACTTGAGAGTTACATTATAGACGTTCGCTCAAGCGAAGAATTCTCAGATATGAAAGGGCTTGGTGTATTTGCTCAAAAGTTAGTCGAATTGAAGAAGGATGTTCTTTACCCGTTGGTGTATTTGCTCGTAAAGCTAGCATTACTTTTACCGGTTGCGACTGCAAGTGTAGAAAGAGCTTTCTCTGCGATGAAGACAATCAAAACATCATTACGCAATCAGATGAGAGATGATTGGATGAATGCTTGTCTAGTAACATATATTGAAAAAGATGTCTTCTCTACCATCGACAACAAAGTTATCATGAAAAGTTTCCAGAACATGAAGCATCGAAGAGGAGTATTGTAATCAAGTATGTAATTCTTTTTTGTTAACTAAAAATGTCCTAATTTAGATATATATTTTTTGCAAACTTGTTCTCATTTTTTATCACATGTGTCAATATTTTTTGTCATTATTTTATTGCACGCCCCCACTAAAAATTCCCACTGGGTCCGCCTATGTGTGTGCCTGCCAAAAACCAGCCAGACAATTCCATCTAATAATTTTAAAGTTCATAAAATTTTCATGCACACAAATTTTTTTGTTAAGAATGCTGCCAAAGCCAAAAGGCGTCAACAAACAATCGAAATGCATCATTAATCATTGACAAGAAGGAGCATCAATCATTTATGAAAATTAAGAATTATTTTCATTTTTTTTTATATTCTATATCATATTCATTAATGAAATTTTCAAAACAAAACTTGGGTTGCGCCATATGTATCAAAGAGTATAAAATAAAGATTTTTGTAATTGTCCAATAACGAAACTTTTTCCAATTGTTCTTATTCATTCGGTTAGAATATTAGTTCAGATAAATACTAAGACTTTTGTCAAAGGATTCCTAATTCATATCGAGTAGATGTGGTTGTGAGAATTCTTATATAATTGGTGAGTTGTGCAAATCTTGGATTTAAAGTTGTTGGTTAAGATTACAAATTGACTTATTATATCCATGACTACGAAACCAAAGATATAGATATCTTGGCAGCATTCCGAGTAACTCCTCAATCGATCTAGGGAGCGTCGTCGCCTCTCTCGTAAGAGGAGTCGTCACGCCTCGTCGCCGCTGCAGAGGTCGTTTGCCGATGCCGTCTCCACCGCCGCAACACGCTGAGGAAGAGGAAGACGCACTTCCACGCGCTCTAGCGTTAGCCACTGCTACCGCCAGGCGTTAGTGGATAGCGCCGCTTGTTAGCCGCCGCTCCTCGCCTCCGTGGGTGGTGTCTCCGACAAATCTAGATCTAGTCGTCACCGTTGGAAAGAGACACAATGTCGAAAGGGAATTCTCCCGTGTCGATGATCAAGCTGGAGAAATTCTTCAACTCAGAGTTTAGTGCTTGGAAGAGGAACACGCAGTTCGGCATGAAGTATCTGAACGTGTTCTACACCGTTTAGTTTGTTCGCGCTGAAGTTGTTGGGACTGACGGCGAGGCCTAGTGGGTTGAGGATGAGGATTCCTACTGCGACTACCTGATGAATTGTCTCTCCAACAGGCTTTCCAAGACGTACAGTAAGTTGAAGACAACAAAGGATATCTGGGACGCTCTGGAGGAGCAGTTCATGGAAGAGGAAAATATGTCCAAAACGCATCTGGTGGACAAGTTCATGGTTTTCACCATCACTGAGGAAAGGGAAATCCTTCCACAGGTAGCTGATTTTGAAAATCTGGTGGACAAGCTGAACAGTGAGAACATTCCACTGCCAGATGGGTTCATTGCAGGAGCCATCATTTTTAAGCTCCTGTCAGCGTGGTATTCTGTCAAGACTGAAATATATCGGAAAAAAACGCAGGTCAGTCTAAAAGACCTCAAACGCTTCATCTGCATTGAGGATGAGAACCGGACTAGACACGCCATGGAAACAGTTAGCAAACAGTTTTCTGCTGCCAACATGGTTTCGCATCCTAAGCGTAAGTTTAAGCCTGGAAAGACTAGACCGCTGCCCAGTGCACCCGCAGTTGTGGACACCAACAAAAAAGCTAAGAAATTCAAATACAAGTGCTACAACTGTAACAAGTGGGGTCACTGCGCTTCAGAGTGTAAGCAACCCAAGAAAGGTGACTCTAGCACACCAAAGACTAATAACATGGCCAATATGGTTCATCAGACTGTGCCTGCCGACTTTGTTGCCATGGTTGGCAAAGGAAATGCTAGCACCGAGTGGTGGCTAGACTCAGGTGTAATATGTCACGTCTGCAACAATTCTACGCTTTTGGAGGAGGTCACTGCAGTCAGAGAGACTGTCACCGTTGCAGTGGAGGAGTAGTTAACGTGCTGAAGGTCGGCAATGCTACCTTGACGCTCTCCTCAAGTAAAAATCTTACTCTTAAAAATGTTAAATTTATACCCTCATTAGCTGCTAATTTAATTTCGATTAGCCTGTTATGTGATGTGGTATGTCATTTAATATTAGCGGTGGTCGAGTAATGTTGATGGTTCACTCGCATTATTTTGGTTGTGCGTATGTCGTGAACGGAATGTATAGGTTGAGTCTAGCAAATGAAGTAGTCAATCAGGTTAGCTCAAATTTGATAGATCATAATACTTTACATGCAAGAATAGGTCACATTAATTATAGAAAACTACTCATGCTTACTAGAACTCACGACATCCCCTTTGACACAACAACCAAATTCGACAAATGTGAAATTTATGCTCAAACTAAGATAACTAGAACACCTTTTAGTCAGGTTTCTAGGAGCACACAATTGCTAGAGTTAATACATTCCGACATATGTGACTACAAAAGTTTTGTCACACGAGGAGGTCGGAAGTATTTGATAACCTTTTATCGATGACTACTCTAGATTCAATCACATTTACCTCCTTAAAACCAAAGGAAGCTTTTGAAAAATTTCGTATATTCAAAAATAGGGTTGAGAATCAACTTGACATGAAAATTAAAAGGCTAGGGAGTGATAGAGGAGGAGAATACATCTCGGGGGAGTTCAGAGATTTCCTTGCTAGCAATGGCATTATTCCTGAAACAACTGTCCCTTATTCCCCCCAATCCAACGGTATCGCTGAAAGGAAAAGTAAAACTTTAACAGAGATGTTGAATTCTATGTTGCTAACTGCTGGCATGTCTGCGGCTTATTGGGGTGAAGCTGTCATCACGTCAAATCACATTCTTAATAAAGTTCCTCATGCAAAGTTGACTAAGACACCCGATGGGCTTTGGTTTAAGAGGCCTCCTAGATTCGATAATCTTAAGACCTGTGGTTGTATCGCTTATGTTAGGATACCTGACTCTAGAAGAGCTAAGATTGGACCTAGGACAAATACGTGTGTCTATCTTAGATGTGTAGAGGATAGTGCTGCAAATAGATTTTTAGATCTCTCAACTAATACTGTCATAGAATCTAGAGATATTGTTTTCTTTGAGGACAAGTTCCTTAAGGACAAGAACCTGACTCTTCCAGGTCTGTCAGCCCCCAGTACTGAAAATTTAGTTCAGACCGAACCACGAATCTCTGACTCTGAGGCGATGAACACTAGGGTCTTAGAGCCCACAAGGTTATCTAATAGAGAAAAAGTGCCCAAAAGTTTCAGTACAGATTTTGTGACTTGCCAAGTTGAAGCTGATTCATCCACCTATAAGGAAGCGATGCGATCTAGGGATTCTCTATTATGGAAAGAAGTCATAGATGAAGAGATAAACTCTCTCATGCAGAACAATACGTGGACATTGGTTGACTTGTCTAGAGGGGCTAAGACCATTGGAAACAAGTGGGTTATGAAGAAGAAGCTTAATCCTAATGGGAGTATTGCTAAATACAAAGCACCTCTAGTTGCAAAAGGCTTCAGTCAAGTGAGTGGTATAGACTACTTTGATATATACTCACCTGTTTGTCACTATGCGACGATTAGGATACTTCTCGCGATAGCATCTATTGAACACTTTACAGTTCATCAGATGAATGTCAAGACTGCATTTCTTAATGGAAATCTGACCGAGGAGATCTATATGCACCAACCTGAAGGGTTTATCATAGAAGGTCTAGAAAGTAAGGTCTGTAAGTTGATTAAGTCACTATACGGATTGAAGCAAACACCCAATTATGGCACGAAAAATTTGACACTTGTATTAAAGCCATGAGTTTCAAATCTAGCTTATCAGATAAATATTTGTACGTAAGAACAAGTTCAAATAAAGTTATAATTATATGCTTGTACGTTGATGGCATGCTAATTTTGGGCTCTGATCAGTCTGAGGTGGAAGACGTGAAAGTTGTTTTAACGACACAATTTAGCATTACTAACTTAGGTGTGGTGAAAACCATCCTAGGAATGGAAGTGAACTTCACTGAACATGGTATTACCTTGAGTCAGAGTCACTACATTAGAAATCTACTAGAAAAGTGGGGTTACGTTAATAGCAAAAAGATTGAGACTTTATACGATTATAACAATAGACTGAAATCGAATGAAGGTTCATCTATTAGACAGTTGGATTACTCCAAACTTATAGGATGTCTCATGTATGCTACTACCTGCACTAGACCTGACATAACCTTTACGGTCGGCATGTTGAGTAGATTCACGAGTAACCCTGAGAAGGACCATTGAGATGCCTTAGAAAGGCTAATGCGATACTTAAAGTACACTAAGAAGTATGTTTTATGTTACAGTGGACATCCTCCTGTGCTTGAGGGGTATTCTGGCGCCTCCTGGTGCTCAGAAATTGCTGATAGTAGATCCACTAGCAGTTTTTTGTTTACCCTAGGAGGAGTTGCAGTAACTTGGAAGTCAAAAAGGCAGACGTGCATTGCACTAACTCTATGGAATCGGAACTCTATGATCTTGCTTTAGCAGGAGAAGAAGCATAGTGGATAAGAGATCTGATAATGGGGATTCCAATGACGAGTCTGAAAATGCACTCTATTTCGTTATATTATGACAATCAAGCAACAAAGACCATTGCAACAAATACGTTGTTCAATGAAAAGCGAAGGCAACTAAGGATAAAACAGGCCTGATTGACCTATCTCACTAGTCAGGGGACAATCTCCCTATTGGACGTGAGATCAAAAGAAAATGTAGCAGATGTCCTTACCAAGGGCTTATGTAAGGTTCTAACATCTAAAACATCGGGGGAGATGAGATTAAAGTCCATTTAGTAAGGACTTAATACCTTGCTTATGTTTAAATTTTAAGAACCAAAGTCTGCTTACATTCAAGCGTCTAGAGTACTTGAGCACACTGAAGTATTTCAGATGCTATCTGATGAATGTCAGAGATGAATAGTTGTCAGTTATTCCAAACTTGATAACTTACACAATTATTTTATTTAAAAGCTGATTTAAGCGGAGAAAATCGTGCATCGGGAAGGGATTTGGCGAAAATGTCCGCAAACTGATCATCTGTGTCAATAAAGCTTACTTGTTTTTTCTCCTTCTTCATATGATCTCGAATAAACTAAATATAAATAATATAAATAATCGAAGGAACGTGGTTTGATTATATGAAATCAATTGTCTAATTTTTTGTAAATTGGATAGAGATGCTAATATGCAATTCTTTCTTCTTAGTTAGAGTGTTACGTTCTTTTACTGCTAGAACTAATCACTTTACTTTTGATAGCAAATTTTTGAATTCATAGAGATTTGTCTCATGACATTCTTATTGTAATTGTTTGCAGATCAAATGGAGAATGAAGGAGAGAGAGTTGATTTCGACCCGGATGACGATGATCTGATGTTTGCTTAGACCAGTGATCAGTTATCTGTTTTGAATTTTCAGTTTTGCTTACTGTTTTTGCTTGGAGCCATTTGTTTGAGTATAGTTTTATCTGTATTCTAAAACTTATGTTTGTGTTTCTGAAAAACTCATGCTTTGTCGTTATTAACTTCTGTTTTAAGTAATCTATCATGAGATATCATTTATATACAATATAGGAGGAGATTGTTGAGGTATATTTATATATATGTGAACGGATACTTAATAGGTTTGGTGTGGATCCGGTAGGCATTCAATAACCCATCGGGGATTTAAGGTTACGCCTATAAATACTCCTACTGGGACAACATGAAGGTCGTTCCAAACTTGACGGCCACGTGGGATGCTTCGAGCGCTCCAACATATTCTTGATGTTTTTTTTAATTAATCTATCATAATATTGATTTTTTACTTGGAATTTAAAACTAAATATTGATTTAGCGATGGTGGCTTCGCCATCGCGCTAGGTGTGCTTTGCGATATGCGAGATATAAAATTGAAGCAATTATTCGGGTTAATTATAACAAAGTATGCGGGGGAACATAAATGTTGAATTAATTAATTCGCCAATTGCAGAGTTTATTGAACTCCAAGAGCAAAGTTTTGGTTATTCAAACAAGCTCTGTTGAATTAATTATTTCGCCAATTGCAGAGTTTATTGAACTCCAAGAGCAAAGTTTTGATTATTCAAACAAACTCTGTTGAATTAATTAATTTGCCAATTGCAAAGTTTATTGAACTCCAAGAGCAAAGTTTTGGTTATTCAAACAAACTCTGTTGAATTAATTAATTCGTCAATTGTAGTTTATTGAACTCTAAGAGCAAAGTTTTGGTTATTCAAATAAGCTCTGTTGAATTAATTAATTTGCCAATTGCAGAGTTTATTGAACTCCTAGAGCAAAGTTTTGGTTATTCAAACAAGCTCTGATGAATTAATTAATTCGCCAATTGTAGAGTTTATTGAACTCCAAGAGCAAAGTTCTGGTTATTCAAACAAGCTCTGTTGAATTAATTAATTCGCCAATTGCAGAGTTTATTGAACTCCAAGAGCAAAGTTTTGGTTATTTAAACAAACTCTGTTGAATTAATTAATTCGCCAATTGCAGAGTTTATTGAACTCCAAGAGCAAAGTTTTGGTTATTCAAATAACCTCTGGTGAATTAATTAATTCGCCAATTGCAGAGTTTATTGAACTCCTAGAGCAAAGTTTTTGTTATTCAAACAAGCTCTGTTGAATTAATTAATTCGCCAATTGCAGAGTGTAACATCCCCCAAACAACTAGACCCCTAGAGTGGTTTTGTCATGACTAGGTCATGAAAAAACCCTAGGAAGCTTGAAGAGACCACTTGGCCTTAGGCTTGAAGGGGAAGAGCACCTTGGTCTGCAAATAACAATTTCTACTTACCATGCTTAGGGTTGGAATTTAGGGCCTCACCTTGGTCCTTGGACCCCACTATAACATCCCTAACCCATTAGGGGTCCCTTAGAGCACTAAGGGCCCATTGGGGTCAACCAAAGATGTCAAGTTGACCAAAGTCAACATTAACCCTAGATTGGTCAAAGTAGCCTAATCAGGGTCAATTGACCTTCACCATGACAAATTCACCGTGCCCCTACCCTTATAAGTATTTTAGAGACCCAATGGACCAAAAAGCCTCATTATGGGGTCACCAATTAGACTAATTTGACTTACGTCAACTATAGCCCTATTTTGGTCAAATTGCTCTATTATTAGTCAATTGGCCTCCACCTTGCCAAATTGACCATACCTAGACCTTCCTAACCCGTAGGGGAGGCCAATGGGTCACTAGCCACCCATGGGGCCAACCCAAATGGTCAAATTGACCAAAGTCAACTCCACCCTAAATTTAGGTCAAAATAAACTATTTTGACCTAATCAAGCCCAATTCACTTGGGCTAGACCCAATTGAGGTGGTCCACTAGCTAATGGGTCTTGGAGTTACTGAATTGGCCATTCAATTTCAGAGAATTCGACTAGGAGAGAGAAAACACCATTTTCCACCATTTTGGGAGAGAAAGAGAGGATTAATGACATTCATGGCCAAGGGAGGCCAATTGATCTCCAAATTGATGAGGATTCATCTCCTCTGGCTGTTACAAGAAGTGTAGAAGTTTTTCCAGCCCACATGGGGGCTGAATTCAGAGGTTTTCACCATGGACGAAAATGGCCATTAATGTCCTTCATGACAATTGATGTCATGATTCTCCCTCTCCCCCAATTGAACATTATAACTCCTTCAGAGGACTGAGAGGATCATTTTCCCCCACTTACCTGAAGAGATCGAGCTTGTTGGTGTGGAGGATGCAATGGCTCCAAAGCTTGAGGCCGGCCATGGAGGGCCACCCAATCGGCAAGGCTTCAAGGCTCCACACAGGTCTAGTTCTTCTCCTCTACTCCAGTGGATAGATCCACATCTACTGCTTGCAAGGTTTAAGGCCAATTGGTCCTAAATCATGTTGGCCGAAAACTCCATTTTTGGAGATTTTTCATCTTGCTTAAACTATTGATTCCGGCCACCACCGGCCGACCAAGACCTCCTATCGCCGGCCACCACCTCAAGGAAGGTGGTGGTGGCATTGGCCGGCCGGGGAGGGGCGTGAGTGGCTGGGAAAACCTCTTCCAAAACCGCCCAGGTCGGGGCAATCTCCATCGTCGGCTAGAGGAGGAAGATGAAGGGATGCCTTCGATTTTGCTTTAAGATCTATGCACAGATCATGTGTTAATATTATTGATATTCATATTTTTTTGTCCCTTTACTGGCAGTTGTTAGAAATAAATATTGAAAATACTTAGGGTTCTCTACAGGAAAATACTTAGGGTTCAGAGATTGATTTGAGTGCCCCCATCAATACAGGCATCCAAATGTCTTGAAAATTGAACCATAGGATGCTTATACCCACACCCTTAACATATCCAAAAATGAGAATTTTTGGAGGAGAGTTTTTTAAGATTTTTGCAAACATTTAATAATCCATGTAATGATTAATTATATGGTCTAATGACCTCCAAACCCTTCCAAATATTGGTGGGTGGTCCTAAGGGTCATGATATGACTCTGGTAAAAATTTCATCCCATTTGGGATTGATCTGGTTTGGTATTTAACTAACCCAAGATTGGTCAAACTAAGGGTTAAAAAGTCAAAAGTGCACTTGTTGGGTTGAATGATCAAACCTCATCCAAAAGTGATGAAACGTTGGCCACTAACTTAACATCACATAAAACACCTCCTCCCAATATTTGGGGTGATTTGGAGTAGTTGTGCCCTAGAACCCTAGTTCAAACCCTATGGTTGCACTTTGGGCTTGATGAAGGACATAGGGTCATATGTCCTTGGATGGACTTAGAACTTGATGTATATGTTCTCAAGATAGTGAATAGCCCTAGATAATTTTATGAGAATTTTTAGGCATTTTTCTTCCCTCTGAACTAGTTAAGAATCAATTAGGAAACTTTTTATGAGAGGAATCTACATGCTCATTTTACCTTGATTGTTGATGAAAGTTTGGTAGTGCTCATATGATCATGATATAAATCTCTGATAATTTTTGTGTGAATTTTGGATTGATTGAATTAGTACTTCATTCACAAGTCAACTGTTTTGCCCTAAGATTGTGATAAATAAATAAGGGCCTAATATTCTCTGGAAAATTGTAAAACTTGGTAATATGACATTTTAGGACATTAGAAAGCTCTTTGAATTTTTCTATGATTTTTGAAAGTTTTTGTCAGTAGGTTACCTCACAATGTGTCATAGTTTAGATTTTCTTGAAATATTTATTTATGTGACTAAATGGTTTTGAAAAATTATAAAAATCAGTCAGTAAGCCTTTCTAATCATTATAGAGGTCTGGTAATTTTCTCATAAGTTTTGGATAAGTATTTTTTGTGGTTCCTTCATTAACATTCAATTTTGGATAATTATTCAATATTATAATTAGAGGTCAATACATTACTGTAAAATTGTAATATTCTGTATTTGCTGTTATTTTGATATCATAGATTTTTCATAAATTTGTGTATGTCATATCATAAGAAGATCTTACACTTCATGTTCAATTTCATACTTGGCCAATTTTGGAGAAATTATAGTAAATGTCAAATAATAAGGAAAATTATGACCTTCAGGATTTAGTCTTATAATATCATGATAGACTCCCAGTAATAATCTTGAGTTATTTGGATGATTATTTGGAGTACCTTCTCTCATGCAACTCATATAGCTCATTTGGTTTGCGTATAGTAAAACTGTAAAATTTGGGTAACTTGTAGACCACTAGGTGGGAATGAGAGGTAGATGGTGTACCTAATCTAGTTGAGGAGATTTTAGGTCACCAAATAGGAGTCAATGTATTGAGTGTGTCCGATAAGCTAAGGGGCAAGGTTGTGCTCGGGATCGACGAAAGATCGTCTTTCCCCTTAGAGAGTCATAAAATACTTATAGTTAATCCAGGTGTAATGATAAGATAGGTATTCTTATGGGTAGATACCAATAACATTAAGTGTCTTGAGAAAGGGAGGTTTGAGCTATCATCCCATCGTACCTCCTAGTACCGTTGTGAGTCCCTCACAGGGTAGACCTCGGGAAGTCAAGATTAACCCTAAATTATAGGAGTATGATATTGTGCAAGATTAACTTAATTATATACTCACTCACATCCCGTCGCTATGGGTGGTTAGTTGGTTTGGATGTACGAGCGGTAGGCTCGGTGGTTGTAGGCACATACATGTTGGTCCGGCGAGCCGGTGGCTCGGAAGGTTATAGTAACGAGCGGGTTAGCCCGGGGATCTTAGGGCTCTGAGTTAGATGGTAATCATAATTGCATGTGCATAAAGGTGGTGGGTCTTCAGTATTGACGGTTGTTCGCACCGATGTCAATACGCTGACTCGGCAAGTGCGGATTTGCACTTAGCCAAGAAAGTCTGGTGGTCGAGCCAGTAAGAGTACGCAGGTGCTCCGTGGTTTTGCGTTGAGGCGTATGATAGGTCTAGGTAAGGTAGTGTGAATACCAACCTAGAGGTGGGCGAGGCCCAACCCACCGCTTCCGTTTGTCGCTACGGGGGTATCCTGAGAGTCTTGCTAGCTCCAAAAAGGGGGAGCTAAAGGTCTGTGCGCATATAGTCGAAGTGTGTGAGTTGCACTTGTGTGAACATAGCATAAACTGCATAGCTCTGCGTGTCATAACATAAGTATTGCATTTCAACCCCTACCCCTATCGTATAAATTGGTTATGAGGCTTTTTATACGATAGACCTTGCTAAACAACCCCTTGGTTTATAGGTTTGTATGAACATTCCTATAAATTAATGGTTACTTTTCTATTATATACTTGTCTTTATTTACTGTTCTTTACTTGCTCTTTACCATGCTCTAACTAATGCTTCAATTATATATATACACCTGTGTAGTGGTAGTTATTCTTGTAGCTAGGTCATGTCACTTGCTTTGATATATACCCCTTGTTGTCCTCCGCTTCATCCCTCCCGCACGGTGCCTAGGAGCCACTGGAGGATGGGTGGTGGGAAACGAGGCTTAGTCTTTTTGACTAACGGTCGGTGGACCGTATCATTTTAGGGGACCGAAGAGACGCAACAGCACGAGAGGCCGGTGCAGATGGAGGCGGGCCAAGCTAGCACAAAAGCACCAGTTTCAGGATCAGTGAGAGATTAGTAGTTTGCTTCCGCGAGTGACCTTGTATTGAGGACATGATGCACAGGGAATGAGCCCTTTATTATTGTTATCTTTTTATTCAGTTATTATCTGTGGACATCTCTAATTTAGGTTTTATATTTCATGTGATGTGGACTTGAGCTTCTCTTTATGTTCAAATATACTTTTCTTCTTTTGTGATCGATATGGCCGGCGGGATCAGCGTTTTGTAGTGACGACCTCCCCGAGTGTTGGTGTCACCGCAAAGCGGCGGTTCTGGGCATAAGACCCGGTTTCGAAGCAAAAAAAGGGGGTCTTACACAGAGTTTATTGCACTCCAAGAGCAAAGTTCTGGTTAATCAAACAAGCTTTGTTGAATTAATTAATTCGCCAATTGCAAAGTTTATTGAACTCCAAGAGCAAAGTTTTGGTTATTCAAACAAGCTCTGTTGAATTAATTAATTCGCCAATTGTAGAGTTTATTGAACTCCAAGAGCAAAGCTTTGGTTATTCAAACAAGCTCTGTTGAATTAATTAATTCGCGAATTGCAGAGTTTATTGAACTCCAAGAGCAAAGTTTTGGTTATTCAAACAAGCTCTGTTGAATTAATTAATTCGCCAATTGCCGAGTTTATTGAACTCCAAGAGCAAAGTTTTGGCTATTCAAATAAGCTCTATTGAATTAATTAATTCGCCAATTGCAGAGTTTATTGAACTCCAAAAGCAAAGTTTTGGTTATTCAAACAGGCTCTATTGAATTAATTAATTCGCCAATTGCAGAGTTTAATGAACTCCAAGAGCAGAGTTTTGGTTATTCAAACAAGCTCAGTTGAATTAATTAATTCGCCAATTGCAGAGTTTAATGAACTCGAAGAACAAAGTTTTGGTTATTCAAACAAGCTATGTTGAATTAATTAATTCGCCAATTGCAGAATTTATTGCACTCCAAAAGCAAAGTTTTGGTTATTCAAACAAGCTTTGTTGAATTAATTAATTCGCCAATTGCAGAGTTTATTGAACTCCAAGAGCAAAGTTTTGGTTATTCAAACAAGCTCTGTTGAATTAATTAATCCGCCAATTGCAGAGTTATTGAACTCCAAGAGCAAAGTTTTGGTTATTTAAACAAGCTCTGTTGAATTAATTAATTCGCCAATTGCAGAGTTTATTGAACTCGAAGAACAAAGTTTTGGTTATTCAAACAAGCTTTGTTGAATTAATTAATTCGCCAATTGCAGAATTTATTGAACTCCAAGAGCAAAGTTTTGGTTATTCAAACAAGCTCTGATGAATTAATTAAATCGCCAATTGCAGAGTTTATTGAACTCGAAGAGCAAAGTTTTGGTTATTCAAACAAGCTCTGCGGAATTAATTAGTTCGCCAATTGCAGTTTATTGAACTCCAAGAGAAAAGTTTGGGTTATTCAGGCGCTCATATTCAAACAAGCTCTGCAGAATTAGATGATGCCTTCCAAATGTTGACGATGGAGGTAAGAGCCGTGTAAGAAGCCCCCTCGACTCCCACCGCCGTGGTGGCCACTTGCTTCACTTCATGCATTCTTCGCCTCACCTCCTTCCCTTCGTCTCCTTCCATCAGTCGCCTCACCACCTCCGCAATCTCATCCCTATTCACCAACATTTCATTTTGCGGCGTTGGGCGAAGCGCCACTTTCAGCCCCTCCACAAGCAGCACAGCGTTCATGGGCTGCTCCGAGTAGAGCGGCCATGCTATCATTGGCACTCCACTCACCATACTCTCCAGGGTCGAGTTCCACCCGCAATGCGATAAAAATCCACCTATAGCTTCATGTGCTAGTATTTTCTCCTGCCGGGCCCATGAGTGCACGATCATGCCCGTGTCTTTTGTCCTATCGATAAATCCTTGGGGTAGAAAGTCGAGAGGGTCCCTCCTTCCCTCTTGAGTACTAAAGTAATTCGCACTCGCGTCGGACCTCACCGGCGCACGAACAATCCATAGAAACCTTTGACGGCTCATTTCGAGTCCCAAGGCCATCTCCCTAGTCTGCTCCATAGAAAGTGTTCCGCCACTCCCGAGGGATATGAATAGCACTGACCTATCCGGCTGTTGGTCGAGCCACTGCATGTAGGAGCAATCTACTTTGCTTTCTAACTCGACTCTAGAAGTGAGGGGCCCGACGGGAAAGATCAAGGGCTTCCCCTTTCCCCTCTCTTTGAGAAACTTCGCCGCATCACTTTCCAAGGCTTCAAAACTGTTGACCATGATTCCATCGACTTGATCAATATGCTTCGCATGCCGAACCATCCAAGCGAATTCCTCGCTCTCTTTATCTGTCGCGGATCGGCTAAAATCCTTGGCATGAAGTTGCACGCAGCCCGGTAGAGATAGCATATGATCAACAAATGATTCACTGTAAAGATATGGAAGGTTGTGGAAGAATGAAAAATAAAAGAAGTTACTTGTAAAAAAGACGTATCGAGGAATAGAGAGCTCGGCAGCCACAGAGAGTGTATCTCCGCCAAAGAGGTCTATGATGTAGGCGACGATGCGGGTATTAAACTTTTGGAGATTTTGAAGAATCAAACGTAGAAAAGGGATGGAACGAGCCACCATATGGGAGAGGCGTGTGACGATGTGAGCGCTGGCGGGGAGGTCGTCGAGGGGAATCCGAGGAAGGGAGACGGAAGATATACCGACGGGAAGGGATGAGAGCAATGATTGTTGGACGTGGGAGGAGAGATCGGAGAAAGTAATGATGGTAGCGGTTAGATTTTGGTGGATGAGGCGCTTAGCGAGCTCTACAAAGGGGATAAGGTGACCGATCCCCGGGCTTGGAAGAAGGACTACATGAGCCGCTGTATTTGGAACAACCATGATTTGTTTCCCAGAAGATAATTAAGCGAAGAACTAATTAGCTAGCCACAAATATGTAGAGGTAGATATAAGCATATATGGCATTGAACTAAGGATCTACATATTTATATAGAAATTTTGTTTGTTTTACTTAGCATGTCGTTATCTTTACTAAGTCTATATCATATTTTTTTTATTAGTAAAATAATTCATAGTTTTATGTTTAAAGATAATTTTTATGAAAGTAAAAAATGGCCGAAATAAAAGACAGACGTAGAAATAATTAATTACAAACACACACACATACAAATGATTAACTACAAATTAACACACATATGAGCCAGTTTGTTAGTGGATAAGTCAAACTTATCCTAAACATTAAAAAAAGTAGCGTCTAAAATTTATTTGATTATTTTTTTAATATCATTCCTGTACAACCCATATTCTTCGAGGGTAGGATCCAATTCAGGTCACGTACGCAGAAGTTAAAGTCAAAGGTCAAAGCAGAAGCCAGAAGTCAGAGATGGAGAACAACTCAGTCAGCAGGAGCAGTAGAAGGCCTGGACGAGTACGAGCAAGCATGTGCGAGGAGCCCCTCATACTCGTCAGGTGGGACACCATAGAAAATACTCGCCGAAGCCAGACGAGATTCCCCTCAATATCGCATAGTCGCCGGGTTGGGCTGGGCTATAAATAAGACCCCCTCCCCTTTGGTTTTCCTATAAATAGGACAACATGGGTAATTGGATTGACACTTTTGGCTGCGCTTTCAGAACCTCATTTTCGAAGACTTGTCCCCCTGAGATCTTGACCGTCGCCTTCGACCGTCATCCTAGATACTCGCCAAGTTAGTGCTTCCCTCGTACCCTGCTCGGTCATCTTTGGTTGTGGAAAAGAAGTCTCTTCTGAGCTTCTGGTTACGTGGTGGGACCTCCCTGCCGCAGCACCTGGGGTCCTGTTATTGCTGTTCGAGCATCTTCGTAGTTGCCTGCCAAACCATCTAGTTGGATCGCTGGGCAAGTAGCCTCCGATTGCAATGATCCGAATATTTGAAGCTAGGATTTTATTGACTTCAACAATTCCGACGAACTATGGTTTGTTAATGGGCTCCGCCTGTGAGTGGGTTCAATGAAATGGGATATAATATTTCAAAGAATTGAAGATTGAATAATACCCATGTATGCCTTATGTCGCATTCAACACTACCACAACAATTGTGAGCTAATTTATAAAAATTCGTTGGGTTAATATTGTGTTCTTTTGCCTAAAACATATATTGCGTGATTAAGTTATATTTGTATTATATTGAAAGTCATAAATAGTTAGCACTTGATTTCATAAGTTTTTGGTTCCTCTCTTGAACAAATTTACCCTAAATTTTACAGATAAATTATTCGAAAAATGAAACATCAAACAGAAAGGGAGAAAATGAGAAATCGACCTGGGGAGGGAGACCATAATCTGTCAATTTAAACGATGAAGGTCGATCTTGTTGTGCTCCATCACTTTTGCAAGCAGATCCTTCTCTAAAGGAATTGGTGGTTAGAAAAAAATGATGATATAAAGCAAAGTGCCACACAAACATGAAATAATGACATTGAAACATTTTCCATAAGTATTTAAGCAACTCAATCATGCTGGCGCGCATGGTTGAGCGCGGCCCCGCGGCGCGTTCTGCGTGCGTCTTTGCACGGGCGGTTGGCTGTGGACTAGGCGGCGGTTTCTTCAACTCGAGCGATTATACGTTGACCGTTGACCCCACCTCTCTTTTGTGGAGTTTTCTCTAGACGCACCCCAAGGCCTTTATGGGTGCATAGCGCATGTCATCAGTCTTTTCGAGGAAGGTTGTCATTAAGCATGCTACCATTAAACCAATGTGCATCAGAATGAAGATTTTTTAACAAAATTTGAAAAATGGTAAATAGCTATTTTTTACGTTAATTAATTGATATTATGTTTATTTTAAGCTGCATTAAATAATTGATAGGGGCGGAGCCCTATCGTGGTTGAGTTACTGTCATGGTTGGTCGTAGGGGCGGAGCCCCATGCCTCTCACTCGTGTGTGTGTGTATCTGCGTGTGTATGTGTATGTGTGTGTCTCTGTGTGTGTCTGCCAAAAAACCAGCCAGACATTTCCATCTAATAATTCTAAAGTTCATAAGATTTTCATGTAATCTGTTTACCAAAGAAAATATATTAGGGGTATGTACACAAATTTTTTTTTAAGAATGCATCATTAATCATTGACAAGAAGGAGCATCAATCATTTATGAAAATTAAGAATTATTTTCATTTTTTTTTATATTCTATATCATATTCATTATTGAAATTTTCAAAGAGTACAAAATAAAGATTTTTGTAATTGTCCAATAACGAAACTTTTTCCAATTGTTCTTATTCATTCGGTTAGAATATTAGTTCAGATAAATATAAATATTTTTGTCAAAAGATTCGTTCACGCCTAATTCATATCGAGTAGATGTGTGGTTGTGAGAATTCTTATATAATTCGTAGGTTGTCGGGAGGGACAAGCAGAGACTAAAGCAGAGACTAAAGCAAACCTTGGATTTAAAGTTGTTGTTTAAGATTACAAATTGACTTATTATATTCATGACTACGAAACCAAAGATACAGATATCTTGGCAGCATTCCGAGTAACTCCTCAACCGAGAGATCCACCTAAAGTACGTAATAGACGCTACGGTAGTAGCTAAATCTTCTCCTGGTACATGAACAACTGTGTGGACTGATGGACTTATCGGTCTCGATCGTTACAAAGGACGATGCTACCACATCGAAGCCGTTTCAATATATCGCTTATGCAGCTTATCTTCAGCCAAGAAGATTCTGCCGCCGTCGATCCGCCTCTCGCCCGATCTCGTGCAAAGGAGACGACGCCGCCTCTCGCCCGATCTAGGGAGCGTCGTCTCCTCTCTCTTAAGAGGAGTCGCCGCGCCTCGCCGCCGCTGCAGTGGTCGTTTGCCGCTACCGTCTCCGCCGCTGGAACACGCTGAGGAAGAGGAAGACGCGCTTCCGCGCGCGCTAGCGTTAGCCACTGCTACCGCCAGGCGTTAGTGGATTGCGCCGACACTAGCACCGCCTGTTATCCGCCGCTCCTCGCCTCCGTGGGTAGTGTCTCCGACAACTCCAGATCTAGCTGTCACCGTTGGAAAGAGACACGATGTCGAAAGGGAATTCTCCCGTGTCGATGATCAAGTTGGAGAAATTCTCCAACTCAGAGTTTAGTGCTTGGAAGAGGAACACGCAGTTCGGCATGAAGTATCTGAACGTGTTCTACACCGTTTAG
Source organism: Dactylorhiza incarnata (assembly GCA_033032865.1). Taxonomy (NCBI): domain Eukaryota; kingdom Viridiplantae; phylum Streptophyta; class Magnoliopsida; order Asparagales; family Orchidaceae; genus Dactylorhiza; species Dactylorhiza incarnata. The sequence goes on from JAWHQI010000170.1 coordinate 1,230,586, forward strand.
TCTGTTCGCGCTGAAGTTGTTGGGACTAACGGCGAGGCCCAGTGGGTTGAGGATGACGATTCCTAACACGACTACCTAATGAATTGTCTCTCCAACAGGCTTGCCGAGACGTACAGTAAGTTGAAGACAACAAAGGAAATCTGGGATGCTCTGGAGGAGCAGTTCAAGGAAGAGGAAAATACGTCCAAGACGCATCTGGTGGACAAGTTCATGGCTTTCACCTTCACTGAGAAAAGGGAAATCCTTCCACAGGTAGTTGATTTTGAAAATCTGGTGGACAAGTTGAACAGTGAGAACATTCCACTGCCAGATGGGTTCGTTGCAGGAGCCATCATTTTTAAGCTCCCGTCAGCGTGGTATTCTTTCAAGACTGAAATTTATCAGAAAAAATGCAGGTCAGTCTAAAAGACCTCAAACGCTTCATCTGCATTGATGATGAGAACCGGACTAGACACGCTATGGAAACAGTTAGCAAGCAGTCTTCTGCTGCCAACATGGTTTCGCATCCTAAGCGTAAGTTTAAGCCTGGAAAGACTAGACCGCTGCCCAGTGCACCCGCAGTTGTGGACACCAGCAAAAAGGCTAAGAAATTCAAAGACAAGTGCTACAACTGTAACAAGTGGGGTCACTGCGCTTCCGAGTGTAAGCAACCCAAGAAAGGTGACTCTAGCACACCAAAGACTAATAACAGGGCCAATATGGTTCATCACACTGCGCCTGCCGACTTTGTTGTCATGGTTGGTAAAGGAAATGCTAGTACCGAGTGGTGGCTAGACTCAGGTGCTATATGTCAGGTCTGCAACAACTCTAAGCTTTTGGAGGATATCACTGCAGTCAGAGAGACTGTCACCGTTGCAGTGGAGGAGTAGCTAACGTGTTGAAGGTCGGCAATGCTACCTTGACGCTCTCCTCAAGTAAAAAATCTTACTCTTAAAAATGTTAAATTTATACCCTCATTAGCTACTAATTTTATTTCGATTAGCATGTTATGCGATGCTGGTATATCATTTAATATTAGCGGTGGTCGAGTAACATTGATGGTTCACTCGCATTATTTTAGTTGTGCGTATGTCGTGAACAGAATGTAAAGGTTGAGTCTAGCAATTGAAGTAGTCAATCAGGTTATCTCAAATTTGATAGATCCTAAGACTTTACATGCAAGAATAGGTCACATCAATTATAGAAAACTACTCTTGCTAGCTAGAACTCACGACATCCCCTTAGACACAACAACCAAATTCGACAAATGTGAAATTTGTGCTCAAACTAAGATAACTAGAACACCTTTTAGTCAGGTTTCTAGGAGCACACAATTGCTAGAGTTAATACATTCTGACATATGTGACTACAAAAGTTTTGTCACACGAGGAGGTCGGAAGTATCTGATAACCTTTATCGATGACTACTCTAGATTCAGTCACATTTACCTCCTTAAAACCAAAGATGAAGCTTTTGAAAAATTTCGTATATTCAAAAATAGGGTTGAGAATCAACTTGACATGAAAATTAAAAGGCTAAGGAGTGATAGAGGAGGAGAATATGTTTCGGGGGAGTTCCGAGATTTCCTTGCCAGCAATGGCATAATTCCTGAAACAACTGCCCCTTATTCCACCAATCCAACAGTATCGCTGAAAGGAAAAATAGAACTTTAACAGAGATGTTGAATTCTATGTTGCTAACTGTTGGCATGTATGCGACCTATTGGAGTGAATCTATCCTCACGTCAAATCACATTCTTAATAAAGTTCTTCATGCAAAGTTGACTAAGACATCTTATGGGCTTTGGTTTAAGAGGCCTCCTAGATTCGATAATCTTAAGACCTGGGGATGCATCGCTTATGTTAGAATACCTGTCTCTAGAAGAGCTAAGATTGGACCTAGGACAAATATGTGTGTCTATCTTAGATGTGCAGAGGATAGTGCTGCAGACAGATTTCTAGATCTCTCAACTAATACTGTCATAGAATCTAGAGACGCTGTTTTCTTTGAGGATAAGTTCCTTAAGGACAAGAACCTGACTCTTCTAGGTCTGCCAGCCCCCAATACTGAAAATTTAGTTCAGATGAACCACGAATCTCTAACTCTGAGCCGATGAACACTAGGATCTTAGAGCCTACAAGGTTATCTAATAGAGAAAAAGTGCCCAAAAGTTTCAGTACAGATTTTGTGGCTTACCAAGTTGAAGCTGATCCATCCACCTATAAGGAAGCGATGCGATCTAGGGATTCTCTATTATGGAAAGAAGTCATAGATGAAGAGATAAACTCTCTCATGTAGAACAATACGTGGACATTGATCGACTTGCCCAAAGGGGCTAAGACCATTGGAAACAAGTGGTTCTGAAGAAGAAGCTTAATCCCGATGAGAGTATTGCTAAATACAAAGCACGTCTAGTTGCAAAAGGCTTCACTCAAGTGAGTGGTATAGACTACTTTGATATATACTCACCTGTTTGTCACTATACGATGATTAGGATACTTCTCGCGATAGCATCAATTGAACATTTTACAGTTCATCAGATGTATGTCAAGACTGCATTTCTTAATGGAAATCTTACCGAGGAGATCTATATGCACCAACCTGAAGGGTTTGTCGTAGAAGGTCTAGAAAGTAAGGTTTGTAAGTTGATTAAGTCAATATACGGATTGAAGCAAGCACCCAAATTGTGGCACAAAAAATTTGACACTTGTGTTAAAGCCATGAGTTTCAAATCCAGCTTATCAGATAAATGTTTGTACGTAAGAACAAGTTCAAATAAAGTTGCAATTATATGCTTGTACGTTGATGACATGCTAATTCTGGGCTCTGATCAGTCTGAGGTGGAAGACGTGAAAGTTGCTTTGATGGCACAATTTAGCATGACTAACTTAGGTGTGGTGAAAATCATCGTAGGAATGAAAGTGAACTTCACTAAACAGGGTATTACCCTGAGTCAGAGTCACTACATTAGAAATTTACTAGAAAAGTGGGGTTACGTTAATAGCAAAAAGATTGAGACTTCATACGATTATAACAATAGACTGAAACCGAATGAAGGTTCATCTATTAGACAGTTGGATTACTCCAAACTCATAGGAAGTCTCATGTATGCTACTACCTGCACTAGACCTGACATAGCCTTTACGGTCGGCATGTTGAGTAGATTCACGAGTAACCCTGGGAAGGACCACTGAGGTGCCTTAGAAAGGCTAATGCGATACTTAAAGTACACTGAGAAGTATGTTTTATGTTACAGTGGACATCCTCCTGTGCTTGAGGGGTATTCTGACGCCTCCTGGCACTCAGAAATTGCTGATAGTAGATCCACTAGCGGTTTTGTGTTTACCCTAGGAGGAGCTGCAGTAGCTTCGAAGTCAAAGAGGCATACGTGCATTGCACTAACCTCTATAGAATCGGAACTCTATGCTTTCGCTTCAGCAGGAGAAGAAGCAGAGTGGATAAGAGATCTGATAATGGACATTCCAATGACGAGTCTGAAAATGCACTCTATTTCGCTATATTGTGACAATCAAGCCACAAAGACCATTGCAACAAATACGTTGTTCAATGGAAAGCGAAGGCAACTAAGGATGAAACAGACCTGATTGACCTATCTCACTAGTCAGGGGATAATCTCCCTATTGGACGTGAGATCAAAAGAAAATGTAGCAGATGTCCCTACCAAGGGCTTATGTAAGGTTCTAAAATCTAAAACATCGGGGAGATGAGATTAAAGTCTATTTAGTAAGGACTTAATACCTTACTTATGTTTTAAATTTTAAAAACGAAAGTCTGCTTACATTCAAGCATCTAGAGTCACTGCAAGAAACAGTCACATTGGCGACGTTTATTTATACCTTTGGTGTCGTTTTTTAAACGTGTCCAATGTAATCGCGACGTTTTTATAAACGCAGCAAAGACGTCACAGTATATATCGTCGTCGTTACTTTCGCGACGTTTTCTAAACAAGCGCCGCAAACATCAGCTGCGCTTTTAAATTAAACGCTGTCAACATTGGCCACGTTTTTTTTAAAAAACCGTGGCCATCATTGGCAACATTTTCTTAGAAAAACGTGGCCATCATTGGCGACGTTTGTTTAGAAAAACATGGCCATCATTGGCAACGGTTGTTTAAACAACCGTGACCAATGTTTGCCACGTTTCTCTACAAAAGCGCCGCCAATAAGTTTTTTAATTAATTTTTTTTTTTATAAATTACTGTAAAATCTATGCAGAAGAAAGAAAAAAAATAATGACGCAGGATTCTACACTATCTTATATATTGAATAGCTGAATCTAAAGCACTTTTGATCCACAACACTTTAATTTGATTGAATGTAGCTAGTTTTGGAACAAGAAAACTTCAGGTTCCATCAAATTACACAAGATTCTTCAAATGAAAAAAATATACATGTAAATGAAGCTTCGGGGGGTGTCCATCAAATTACACGGGATCTCCAGATTCTTCCCTCCAACGAGATCTCAATCACTGAAGCATCATCATGATAGCGCCTTCGATCCCCTTGATCAACTATCTCCAGCAATTCATGGAAGTTCATTCCTGCATCAGAAGCCTATAAAAAACAATAATACTGCAAGCATATAAAAATCTTAATCTAATTCCCACCTGATATTTTCCTAAAATTGAAAATTCAAATGTATCTGTTAGGTGAAGCCTTGAGCTTTTTTTCTTAAGAATTACCTTCCTATTCTGATTTCCATTATCTTGAGTTGAGTTGCCTTAAATAGCCTCCTAGACACTCTCCACCAATGTTTTTGATTAGTACCAATTCCATGGGGAATAGCCTCTTAAAACCAATTCCATGGGGAATCATGACCTCCTTGTTATTCATTCCTACTCCATTAGAGAATATTGAGTCCAGATTCTACATGATTTTTAAACTATCCATGGGGGACCCATCTCCAGTGCTCAAAACTCCTTCATGATCCTTGCACAGCAGATCACTGATGATCATAGTTCTGTCTATAAACAAAATTAAAATGCATAAAACAAATTTAGTCATGTCTATAACTTCATGTCTTCATTCCTATAATCATTGTCTGGGATATTAAACTAGATTTCATCCAGAAAAAAAAAGTTGATATCATACACCACCTTCACATAACACAGTACAGCATTTGAACTGTGTTGGGCTCTCTATGATAATTTTCTGATTTACAGCATCAATTTAATAGTTTAGTCCATAAGTGTCCATCCATAACTGTATTGGCCGGCCGGGCTTAACTTTACCCCTTACGTTCTATCCTCCTAACAAAATAGTAACAATATACTATGTAACGGCGACGATATATACCGCCCGACAAAATTTACCTGGGGATTTGACAACATAATTTACCTGGGTATTCAGCAAAAGACGATGACCTCGTGCTGCGCCAATGATGTTGTTGAGCATTCCGGCCTGCCCAGTACAAGCAATGTAGTCGAATAAAATACTGGAATAAAACTTAAAGCATCATTAGAAGGTTACCATCTTATTTCTCGTTCCTACCCAGTACAATTTTAGATGTTTCACTTCAAAGAATAAAATGCAGTTATGATCCACATATTCGCCATGGCTTCTCTAAATACCAAGACTGATGCAAAAATAAAAGTGTAAAACACCAAAGTAAAGTCCTAGAAAAATTTGTAAGATAAACTTGTACACAAACACTATAAATAAACTCATTAATTAATCCTAACTAAACTTTAGATAACCAACAAGAAATTTCTAGCCTTGTATATCTTGATAAACTAAAGATAACGTCCTAGATCAAGTCGAACCAAGATATATGTCAATAAACTTTAGATCTCCTCGTTTGGAGTAATGCAAAAATTGTAGGATGTTCCCAAAATGCAAAATTTTATCAGTATCATTTTTATTAATTCTATGGTATCCCTCTATGAACTAGCAATGGATTATTTGAGCCATGGTAGATCTTACTTGCTTTATTGCCAGAGGCCTTTTCATTCTCTTACATGTTTCTCTTTTTATGACTTGCTGTATTTATATGCTTTATTTCACCTCTGAATTTAATCTTATTCTAATCATTCCTCCTATAAACAGATCAAATTTCCAACTGGAGTACCCAATGAACTTGTTTATGGAACAGCTGGATATCTATGGGCGTGTTCTTGATGGAACAACTTAGTTTAAGGAGAAACTGATAAGAATTGATAAGAACTCAACAAATAGCTAATTAACAAAGCTGATAATCTGTATATAGAAACATATGGTTATATTAAGGAGAGAATAATATATACAATATTAGAAACATATGGTAATTAATAATATTTTTTAAAAAAATATAGCATACATTATTTATATACATACATAGATGAATCTTTTTAGTTGTATCTGTTCAGTGAACACAAATGAAATCAATTATGTATATTATTTCATTACTGATGCCAAATTCAACATCTTAATCTAATCATTCCTCCTATTTAAAACAAATAGCTAACCAGTGCAGTATAATTAGCTAAGGGATAGTTTGAGGCTTTTATTGTTGGATTCTAAAATTAGCTAAGGGGTATATAGTTTGAGTGCGTGGAGACGGTTGGAGATGGAGATACAATAAAGTTCTTAAACTTCATGAAGTTTTGAGAGTTTTCAAATGGAGGTTATTCAAATAAGCAAAAATATAGCATGTGTTTTTTCAAAAACGCAACGAAGAAAAAAATGCTCAGACAAACGGAGCCTAAGGACCCTTTTGACACGGCGGTGGCGGTCGTGAGCGTGGTGGTAAGAAACTCTATCCACTTTTATGTTCAAAATTAGTTTTTTTTGGTGGCGTTCATAAATTTGTCATGTCAAACATATATTTTATGATGGTAGCGTTTTGGTTCAAACTCCTCGGAGCAAAACTGTAGAGCAAAACATGCCCTAAGTCTTTATCTCTCCTAAGTATGCAATTTCATCCCCTGCCTAGTAATGTTGTTAGAAAGGCATGATGTTTTTGGGCTGTGTTGTACAACCAAGAATTTGACAAAACATTAATTTAGGCATATAAATTCATAATGGTTTCAATTAAATTGTACACATTTGGATGAAATTGAATAACCACTTGAGAGAGAAAATTGATTAAAAATAACAAACAATTGAATTAGATAGATGAAGAAACTGGATAAAACCTCAGGCGGCGCTGCTCCTAAGAAAATCAAGAACAAAAGATGTTTAAATCCTAATATGAAAGATATGTACGTGTTTGATCACTAATTAATCACCCTCAATAATTTTATCTCAACTATTTGGGGCCGGCTTTATGAATCATAATTTTGCACTCGCTCATGTAGAATGGTGTCTCGTGTGTAAAACATGCGTATTATAACATGTATAATGGCATTTTTATACGTATTTTGGGAGATTGATTTTTCCAACGGGAGTCTATTCAAACAGACAAAGAATAGCATTTACATTTTTTTGAAAAAAACGCACAAACAAATGAAATTCAAGTTAAAAACATGGCCAACACTTAAAAAATTGAAATCAGGAAAAAAAAGGTAGAAGTTCACTGGCACGGATACCTGCTGTGGTGGATGAAAATGCAGCAGTTATAGTTGATAGGATAAATATCTTCTATTTGCTAGCGCAGCTACAGAATTAGCATGGACCTGCAAAAGAACAAAAAACAAATTGTTGAATCGATAAAATCTATAAAAGCTAGATCAACAGAGTTGAACAATAGGAAAGATTCATGGAAATCCATAATCTATAACTTCTAATATAGATACCGTGTAGGGGCGTAGCAACGACACCATGGCCGAGAGGAATAGCTTTGGCGTCGGACAGGAGAACAGCAGCACGAGGATCTCAATATACCTTGAGTAGCCCTTTGCTTCTCCGTGTAGGGGCGTAGCAACACTTGCTCCTCCTCGAGGGCCTTGTTCTTAGTCAGGATGTTGTCGACAGCAACGAGGAAGAGCGGAGGAAGAGCTTTGGCGACGGCGAGCAGTGCGTCGGAGAGGAGAACAGCAGTACGAGGAGAACAACTGTTAGATTTTTGAAGTGAGCTGTCGCCCGACGACAGTGGCTGTCGCCCCAGCGACAGCTGGCGAGTATCCTACTCGCCGCCGAGTAGGCTTTTGCCTATAAATAGAGGGGTACCCCCCCTAAAGATGACCAATTCTGAAAATGGCGAGCATAGTCATCAGAAGTGGCGAGTATCATCAACTATGAGCGAGTTAGAGATACCAGAGCGCTACCTGGCGAGCATCGGACTTGGAGCGAGTTCGACGAGCTCCCTTGAGCGAGTAGCGAGTACTGGAGATATCGCCCGACGACAGCCGATATCGCCCAGGCGACAGCGAAGAAAGCGAGGAAGCGTGCGCGACGAGCGTGCGAGTATCCTGGAGTGCGAGCAACGAGCTTGCGGGTATCTGGAGTGCGAGCAGCGAGCTTGCGAGGATCAGAGATATCGCCCGGCGACAGCCGATATCGCCCCGGCGACAGCGAGGAGCGAGTATCACCAGCCTGGTGTGCTCGGGAGAAGAAGCGGACCTTGTCCGTGACCTTGTCTTACCTTCTATTGGCTGTTGTGATTCAAGTTGGATGCAACTTGTATTCAGCCGTGTTTATTTGTAATTTGGTTGCCTAGTTGGAATATAGCCTTCTTTGTTCATCGTTGGTACACTTGATTGGTAGCAAACTCAAAAAATCAACATGGTATCAGAGCCAGGTTGCTGAAGCAGCGCGTGCTATCGAAGTTCAAGGTTGTTGTAACACCCCAAAGATCGTAGTTCAGCGAGGTAGGCGGAGTGGTAGTGCTGCGCTCGGGATAGGCTAAAAATTCCACATCAGGTCAATGCGCACGACCATTGTCCTCTTCGCGCACGACCAGTGATCGTGCGCCAATGATCGTGCGTAACCCGCAAGGAATCGGAGTTCTGTCTCGGCTTATCGCACGACCATTCTCCTCTTCGCGCACGACCAGTGATCGTGCGCCTGTGATCGTGCGCGCTGTTTACCTGCTCTGCGATTTTGAGCGGAGGAGACGATCCGACCGTCCAAATCCTTTGGAATTCGATCCAATGGCTAGGATTAGTTGCTGGAGGGTCTTAGGGCTTGTGAGAGGAGATTAACCCTCATTCTTTTGAGGCTTTTCTCTCTCCAAACCTAGAGGAAGAAGGAGGCAAGGAAGAAGAAGGGAGATTCCGCCATTGACGGAGCTCCGGAGCTCCGTTTCGCGAGCCGTTTCCAGATCTGGAGAGTGCAGCCCGGTGCGGTCATCTCCCTCCGTCTAGAATCCCGGATCCATGGCGAAAAAGAACGCTCCTAGGGTAACGATTCCTTCTCCCGTTGTTTGGACTTGTCTTTTGTCCTCTCCTTCATTTCTCTATGCTTGCATGAGGGATCCCTTTCACCAAATGGGTGAAGTGTAGGATTCCCTCAAGTTCTTCGGAACTCCGGGTCGATTGTGTCCGTCCCCGGCATATTGCATGTAGAAAATCCGGTAGTCGTGCGGATTTAGGCATTTTGTGTGAAGCCTATTCGTGGCCGTGAGCCCGAATCGGTGATGCTTGGATTGCGACGTTGCATTTAGGTTAAGCCTAGAATGCGTACCGGAGAATGACGCCGTGAAATCGTCTATAGTAGTGCGGGATTTAAGTGTAGGCGTCTTGTGAAGATCCTAACGAAAGCCCCATGCTTTGAGATTGGATGAAGGCAAACCTTCACCGCGAAATTGATGCGGAGCGTATTATACCTCCCTTATTTGAGTATTTGTGAAGCCTAGATCCTTGTGAAGGGATTAGGTGCGTAGCTTATAATTGTGTAGCACTTGAAAGTGCTAAACCCTTACGGGCCAAGGCGAAGCCGTACCCGCGTCGTGCGATAGATCGCGACGATAAGAGCACGGGCAAAGCTAAACCGAACCCGTTTCCATGCAAATCGGCAAGAGGTCCCTACCTCATGTAAGCCGTGCGATCATGGGAGAGGTCGTGGAAGGTGTTTTACCTAGACCGACCAAAAGCTCTTTTTCCCACCTAAGGCGATGGCCCTTACGGTGGAGTGTTTGTGGAATTGATGTTGTTAGCCTCATGCGGTTGTTTAGGCGGTTGTGGGGAACCTTCGGGTGAACCCAACTAACATCATGTGCATACCTAGGTTCCCTCCTTTTTGATGCTCAACCTAGAAGATTGAATGTGCTTGAAACCTCACCTTGTGTAGTTGCACTTTCTTTATTTTAGTACTTGTGCTAGTATGGCTTGCTTGTAGGGTAGAATCTCCGCCACCCCGCGAAAGGGGTGGGGTCGTTATAATTTGGTCAGCTGTGCTGACCGTTACTTTGTTTGCCACCGCTTGGTGGAATGTTCTTATGCAGGTGCAGGTGAGCCTAGCGGGAAATAGCGGGCGGTGGCCCCTTTTGCTGAGTTGGCCCTTGAAGGCCAGCCTCCCTTTTTAGCTTTCTCATGTATTGCCGGCCTGCGTGCCGATGTATGTTTTGGAGTTTTAGTACATTTGTTAAATGTAAAGCCTTAAGGCCATAACTCTATTTCATGGTTTCATTCCTACGATAGTGGACAATTCTAATTGAAATGTTAAATCTTTATGCTTCCGCTAGTGTTTAGTATACTCTGTTGTAGTTTCTTTCTGTTTATCACCTTTTAACTCCTAACTAGTGTGGTTAGTATGGCGTGGGGTCCCGGCCGGACCTACTGTTATATTATTCGTACTGGCAGGGTGTTACAATTTGGTATCAGACTTAAGGCGTCGATCCGTAGTTTAGCGAATTCGGGACGAATTCCTTTTAAGGGGTGGTGTGCACGGGATGTGCATTCACCTAAAACGACAAAAACTAATAAGAATGTCCACTTAGGAATGGGAAAACATACTTGTTTGCGGAACCTGAGCGTTCCATGATTGTTGTTTGCTATGTTTTCAGTCACTAAATTGTGTCTTACACGATTATAGGCGACTAGAAGTGGTGCGGGGCCGTCTCAACCCCGTATCACTGCTGAAAGTAGTGGGTCGGCTGAAGTGCCAGCGACCACTCCTCCTGCTGAGATGATCAGGTTAATCGCAGAAGCTGTCTTCGCGATGATCAATGCTCAACCGCAAAGGCTTGCACAGCCTGCTACGCCTAATACAGATGCGGCCCCGGTGATCGAACCTGCAGTGGAACCTACGGTGGAACCGAGGGTTGAGACCCCTGTGCCAGTGGCTGCAGTGGAACCTGCGGTGGTGCAAAGGGTGGAGCGTCCTGTAGAGCGTGTAGTTGTTGCGCGAGCGCGTGATCAACAGCTGCAACACTTTCTAAGCTTCCATCCTCCAACTTTCTCGGGGACCGGATCCCCAACGGAGGCGGAGGACTGGCTGTCAACGGTTAGGAAGATTCTAAGGGCGACAGCAACAGAAGAAGTTATGATGGTCACTTTAGCCACCTTCCTCCTTAACGGAGAGGCAGAGCGTTGGTGGGCTGAACAGGAAGTGCACAAGTTCGGAGGCAGGGAGATTACCGAGATCACGATAGCGGAGTTCTCAAAGTCTTTTCTTCAAAGGTATATTCCTTCTGCCCAACGCATTGCGTTGCAGAACCAGTTTCTGAAGTTAACTCAAGGCGACAGCTCAGTGGATGAGTACTTGCACGAGTTCACTAAACTGGGTCGTTATGCGGGGCCTATGATGGAAGACGAAGAGACAAAGACGAACAAGTTCTATGAAGGTCTTCGGGATGAGTTGAGGCTGCTCCTTGCAGGCCCTATGACGTTAGGTTTCCAGGTGATGGTCCAAACTGCTAGATCCCTAGAGTTGGACATGAAGAGGGTACAAGCAAAAGCTGTGGCAAAGAAACCTGAGTTTCATGTGCCGGTCTCTCAGTCCAAGTCAGAGTTCAGAAAGAACAAAAGGAAGTTCAAACCGGCGGAGCAAAACCGCTCAAATGTTTCGGGAGCAACGACTGTGCGGAGTCCTATCACGTGTTTCACCTGCGGGAAGGTGGGACACAAGGCCGCAGTGTGTCGAAGTGGTCCCCCGAAGGCAGAAAATCGAGCATTGGACTATGCTCGAGCTGCGGAAAAGGGTAAAGCTGCGGAGTCTTCGGCTTCCCAGCACATTACTCCGACTCAGCCGAGAGTCTACTCGCTTGGCCAGCAAGAAGCCATACGACAAGCTGATGTTGTCACAGGTATGAATTAAAAATTAGCTTTTGCATAGCTATTTGTGATTATACTGTTGTGCAACTATATGTTTTATTCGTGTGCAATTAGGCTTTGTCCTAATTTTCAACTATCCGGCGAGAGCTCTATTTGATATGGGTGCATCGCACTCTTTTCTGTCTGAGGACTTCGTGGTGCGAATCGGAGTGCCATCTACCTTCGTAGAGGATAGATTAGAAGTAGTGCTACCCAATGGATCTCGCATGTCTGCGGATAGGAAGAGCCGTGTGAAGGTGCGGATCGGAAATCAGGATTTCGATTTGGAAGCATCGTTATTACCGTTAGCTGAATTCGATGTGATCTTCGGCATGGACTGGCTCTCGGAGCAGCGTGCATGCATAGATTGCAATTCTAAGGAGATCACTCTGGGAAGGAATACCGATGGAGAAACCACGTTTGCCGGTATGCGAGGAGCGAGCAAGACGCTGATGTCTGCTCTCCAAGTGGTTAAGGCAGTGAGAAAAGGCGCCGAGTTGTTCTTCACCTTGTTGGAGACTTCGGAGCCAAAGCCCAGGTTATATGATGTCCCAGTCGTAGCGGAGTACGCCGACGTGTTTCCTAACGAACTTCCTGGTGCCCCGCCTCATCGGGAGATTGATTTCTGTATCGAGTTGGTGCCAGGTGCCAAACCTGTGGCCCGCTCACCGTACCAGATAGCGCCGAAGGAATTGGCAGAGCTGAAGGTCCAATTGCAAGAGCTGCTAGAGCAAGGCTACGTACGTCCAAGTTCATCGCCTTGGAGTGCACCGGTCCTCTTTGTGAAAAAGAAGGACGGGAGCTTGCGTCTATGTATCGATTATCGAGAGCTAAACAAGTTGACCGAGAAGAACCGATATCCGATTCCAAGAATCGATGATCTATTCGACCAGCTGGTTGGGTCGACGGTATACTCCAAGCTGGACCTAAGGTCCGGCTATTACCAACTGCGGATAAGGGAATGTGACATTCCAAAGACAGTGTTTAGTGTACAACCCTGTATTCGCCGAGTAGGTACTCGAGCCAAGAGGCATTTCGGAACATCGTTCCTCAGCAGGATCCAAGGAAGGGGGCGAGAACCCCAGTAAAGGGCGAGACCAGCCAGGGGGGCCGCCCCTGGCAGGGTCTCGCCCAGCCCCAGCTAAGGGGCGAGACCAGCCAGGGGGGCCGCCCCTGGCAGGGTCTCGCCCAGCCCCAGCTAAGGGGCGAGACCAGCCAGGGGGGCCGCCCCTGGCAGGGTCTCGCCCAGCCCCAGCTAAGGGGCGAGACCAGCCAGGGGGGCCGCCCCTGGCAGGGTCTCGCCCAGCCCCAGCTAAGGGGCGAGACCAGCCAGGGGGGGCCGCCCCTGGCAGGGTCTCGCCCATCCCCAGCTAAGGGGCGAGACCGGCCAGGGGGGGCCTCCCCTGGCAGGGTCTCGCCCAGCCCCAGTAAGGGGCGAGACCAGCAAGGGGGGGGGGGCATCCCCGGGTCTCGCTCCACCCCAGTTAGGGGGCTCGCCGAGCCCCGCGAGGTACCCCTCTCGCCCAGTTTTGGGGAAGGTGTCGGTCTACGTTTAGCGCCTCAGAACAGCGGGATTCGGCTATCTGCAGCCCAATCCGAGGGTATTTTGGTAATTTCGCGGACCGGTTTCTGGCTATTTGCAGCCCAACTTCAGAAATCCTATAAATAGGACCAAGGGGGCACCATTTGGAGGAGATCTCGGATCCTAGGCTAGCTCTCTCCTTCTCTCTCTCCCTCCCCAAGTCTCTCAGGGGGGTAAGGAGAGGCTCCAGTGGTGCCCAAGCTTAGTAGTGGCTTGGGAGGGGAAGTTCCAAGGGGACTTCCGGGTATGTGGCGGGACCTCCCCACTAAGCCCTTGGTCCAATTCTTAGTTCCAACACCTCCAACCTAGAGCTCTCCCTTGGGGGAAGTAAGGGTTGGTCGCCCCTCAGCCTCGCTGAGGGCCCCGAACTCCACAGAGACCAGTTGCTGGTTTCAACATTTATGGTGCGGTGAGCGTGGAGTGTGGCCGATTCAAGAAACTCTCAAGATGAGCTCTATGGACGGAGGTGGAGGAAGTTCCGACCCAAGTCACTCACAGCCCCCGGTGGCTGGGGTGACGTTAGAGATGTTTGAAGACTTCAAGCGGGAGGTCACGCAGGTCTTGCAGGTTACTCTCAGCCGGCAGTCTCGGATGGAGGTGCCAGCAGGGGGAGAGTGGGGAGGAGACGTACCCCCGCTCCCCCAACAAGGGGGCGAGATCTGGAGGGGGGCGCCCTCCCATCTCGCCCCGCCCCAGCAAGGGGGCGAGATCTGGAGGGGGGCGCCCTCCCATCTCGCCCTGCCCCAGCAAGGGGGCGAGCTCAGGAGGGGGGCGCCCTCCCAGCTCGCCCCGCCCCTTCTGATCCAGCCGCAAAAGGGGGCGAGCGGGGAGGCATCCGGCCCCCACTCACCACGCCCCAAAAGGAGTCGAGTGAATGTTGGCAGGCGAGACCACCTTGGGTGGCGGCCATCCGATAGCCCGACGGGCGCAGAGGCCCGCAAGTCGGCTCCACGAGAGCAAAGAAGGGAGGACTTCAAAAGGAAAAGATCCAACCACCCGAGGTGGAGGCAGGGGCAGAGGACACCCCCTCCACCGCCCCAGCAAACCATGGCGATCGGCCAAAGAAGAAGAAGGAACCGCACTGGAGGAAGAAGGGGTATCCGAGTGGGGTTACCTTACTGTGACTTCCACGATGAGGAGGGTCACGCGACGTCCGCCTGCCCTGAGTTCTTGAAACTGAAGAAGGCAAGGGATCCAAGGCACCAACATCAACCACCAGGAGAGGTCGAGGAGGACCAGGCCCGGGAGTAGGAGACCAAGTTTGGTCTCCATACTAAGTTTTTTCTGCCTTTAAGCATATGTAACGTAATGTTTCATTTCCATGTCTAGTGTTCTCGCATGTACTCGGATGGTCAATATAATGAAAGTTTTTCAAAAAATACTTGGCCCCGAGCAGACCCGCTGACCAGGCTCTCATCTAGCTGGCAGGTCCGAAGGCTCACTCGGTGGCAGGTTCTATGTTCCAGAGGTTGGCCCCGAGCAGACCCGCTGTCCAGGCTCTCATCTAGCTGGCAGGTCCGAAGGCTCACTCGGTGGCAGGTTCTATGTTTTAAAGGTTGGCCCCGAGCAGACCCGCTGTCCAGGCTCTCATCTAGCTGGCAGGTCCGAAGGCTCACTCGGTGGCAGGTTCAATGTTCCAGAGGTTGGCCCTGAGCAGACCCGCTGTCCAGGCTCTCATCTAGCTGGCAGGTCCGAAGGCTCACTCGGTGGCAGGTTCTATGTTCCAGAGGTTGGCCCCGAGCAGACCCGCTGTCCAGGCTCTCATCTAGCTGGCAGGTCCGAAGGCTCACTCAGTGGTAGGTTCTGTGTTCCAGAGGTTGGCCCCGAGCAGACCCGCTGTCCAGGCTCTCATCTAGCTGGCAGGTCCGAAGGCTCACTCGGTGGCAGGTTCTATGTTCCAGAGGTTGGCCCCGAGCAGACCCGCTGTCCAGGCTCTCATCTAGCTGGCAGGTCCGAAGGCTCACTCGGTGGCAGGTTCTATGTTTCAAAGGTTGGCCCCGAGCAGACCCGCTGTCCAGGCTCTCATCTAGCTGGCAGGTCCGAAGGCTCACTCGGTGGCAGGTTCTATGTTCCAGAGGTTGGCCCCGAGCAGACCCGCTGTCCAGGCTCTCATCTAGCTGGCAGGTCTGAAGGCTCACTCGGTGGCAGGTTCTATGTTCCAGAGGTTGGCCCCGAGCAGACCCGCTGTCCAGGCTCTCATCTAGTTGGCAGGTCCGAAGGCTCACTCGGTGGCAGGTTCTATGTTCCAGAGGTTGGCCCCGAGCAGACCCGCTGTCCAGGCTCTCATCTAGCTGGCAGGTCCGAAGGCTCACTCGGTGGCAGGTTCTATGTTCCAGAGGTTGGCCCCGAGCAGACCCGCTGTCCAGGCTCTCATCTAGCTGGCAGGTCTGAAGGCTCACTCGGTGGCAGGTTCTATGTTCCAGAGGTTGGCCCCGAGCAGACCCGCTGTCCAGGCTCTCATCTAGCTGGCAGGTCCGAAGGCTCACTCGGTGGCAGGTTCTATGTTCCAGAGGTTGGCCCCGAGCAGACCCGCTGTCCAGGCTCTCATCTAGCTGGCAGGTCCGAAGGCTCACTCGGTGGCAGGTTCTGTGTTCCAGAGGTTGGCCCCGAGCAGACCCGCTGTCCAGGCTCTCATCTAGCTGGCAGGTCCGAAGGCTCACTCGGTGGCAGGTTCTATGTTTCAAAGGTTGGCCCCGAGCAGACCCGCTGTCCAGGCTCTCATCTAGCTGGCAGGTCCGAAGGCTCACTCGGTGGCAGGTTCTCTGTTCCAGAGGTTGGCCCCGAGCAGACCCGCTGTCCAGGCTCTCATCTAGCTGGCAGGTCCGAAGGCTCACTCGGTGGCAGGTTCTATGTTTCAAAGGTTGGCCCCGAGCAGACCCACTGTCCAGGCTCTCATCTAGCTAGCAGGTCCGAAGGCTCACTCGGTGGCAGGTTCTATGTTTCAAAGGTTGGCCCCGAGCAGACCCGCTGTCCAGGCTCTCATCTAGCTGGCAGGTCTGAAGGCTCACTCGGTGGCAGGTTCTATGTTCCAGAGGTTGGCCCCGAGCAGACCCGCTGTCCAGGCTCTCATCTAGCTGGCAGGTCCGAAGGCTCACTCGGTGGCAGGTTCTATGTTCCAGAGGCTGGCCCCGAGCAGACCCGCTGTCCAGGCTCTCATCTAGCTGGCAGGTCCGAAGGCTCACTCGGTGGCAGGTTCTATGTTCCAGAGGTTGGCCCCGAGCAGACCCGCTGTCCAGGATCTCATCTAGCTGGCAGGTCCGAAGGCTCACTCGGTGGCAGGTTCTATGTTCCAGAGGTTGGCCCCGAGCAGACCCGCTGTCCAGGCTCTCATCTAGCTGGCAGGTCCGAAGGCTCACTCGGTGGCAGGTTCTATGTTCCAGAGGTTGGCCCCGAGCAGACCCGCTGTCCAGGCTCTCATCTAGCTGGCAGGTCCGAAGGCTCACTCGGTGGCAGGTTCTATGTTCCAGAGGTTGGCCCCGAGCAGACCCGCTGTCCAGGCTCTCATCTAGCTGGCAGGTCCGAAGGCTCACTCGGCGGCAGGTTCCAGAAGCTTCAAAGGTTAGCCCCGACACTGGCCCGCTGACCAGGCTCCCACCTAGCTGGCAGGGCCGGGAACTGCTTGGGGCAGGAAGGAAAACACTCCACCTCTAGTTGAGCCTGGCTCCTAGAGTGTGTCGACCCTGAATCCACCTCTAGTTGAGCTTGTCTCCTAGAGTGTGTCGACCCTGAATCCACCTCTAGTTGAGCCTGGCTCCTAGAGTGTGTCGACCCTGAATCCACCTCTAGCTGAGCCTGTCTCCTAGAGTGTGTCGACCTTGAATCCACCTCTAGTTGAGCCTGTCTCCTAGAGTATGTCGACCTTGAATCCACCTCTAGTTGAGCCTGGCTCCTAGAGTGTGTCGACCCTGAATCCACCTCTAGTTGAGCCTGGCTCCTAGAGTGTGTCGACCCTGAATCCACCTCTAGCTGAGCCTGTCTCCTAGAGTGTGTCGACCCTGAATCCACCTCTAGTTGAGCCTGGCTCCTAGAGTGTGTCGACCCTGAATCCACCTCTAGCTGAGCCTGTCTCCTAGAGTGTGTCGACCTTGAATCCACCTCTAGTTGAGCCTGGCCCCTAGAGTGTGTCGGCCCTGAATCCACCTCTAGCTGAGCCTGGCTCCTAGAGTGTGTCGACCCTGAATCCACCTCTAGTTGAGCTTGGCTCCTAGAGTGTGTCGACCCTGAATCCACCTCTAGTTGTGCTTGGCTCCTAAAGTGTGTCGACCTAGTATTCACCTCTGGTTGAGCTCGGCTCCTAGAGTGTGTCGACCTTAGCCCCGATGCTGGCCCGCTAGCCGGGCTCTCGGTAGCCAGCAGGGTTGGAGGACCTCTCGAGGGGGCTGTGCATTTTTTCTCAAGGTAGCTCCGTTAGCCGGATTTTCAACGACACTCGTCGAATATACAGGGTTGGACATTTCTTTCTGAGCGTGTATCTCGCTCGAAAAGAGCGGGGATTGTGTACAACCCTGTATTCGCCGAGTAGGTACTCGAGCCAAGAGGCATTTCGGAACATCGTTCCTCAGCAGGATCCAAGGAAGGGGCGCGAGAACCCCAGTAAGGGGCGAGACCAGCCAGGGGGGCCGCCCCTGGCAGGGTCTCGCCCAGCCCCAGCTAAGGGGCGAGACCAGCCAGGGGGGCCGCCCCTGGCAGGGTCTCGCCCAGCCCCAGCTAAGGGGCGAGACCAGCCAGGGGGGCCGCCCCTGGCAGGGTCTCGCCCAGCCCCAGCTAAGGGGCGAGACCAGCCAGGGGGGCCGCCCCTGGCAGGGTCTCGCCCAGCCCCAGCTAAGGGGCGAGACCAGCCAGGGGGGGCCGCCCCTGGCAGGGTCTCGCCCAGCCCCAGCTAAGGGGCGAGACCGGCCAGGGGGGGCCGCCCCTGGCAGGGTCTCGCCCAGCCCCAGTAAGGGGCGAGACCAACAAGGGGGGGGGGCATCCCCGGGTCTCGCTCCACCCCAGTTAGGGGGCTCGCCGAGCCCCGCGAGGTACCCCTCTCGCCCAGTTTTGGGGAAGGTGTCGGTCTGCGTTTAGCGCCTCAGAATAGCGGGATTCGGCTATCTGCAGCCCAATCCGAGGGTATTTTGGTAATTTCGCGGACCGGTTTCTGGCTATTTGCAGCCCAACTTCAGAAATCCTATAAATAGGACCAAGGGGGCACCATTTGGAGGAGATCTCGGATCCTAGGCTAGCTCTCTCCTTCTCTCTCTCCCTCCCCAAGTCTCTCAGGGGGGTAAGGAGAGGCTCCAGTGGTGCCCAAGCTTAGTAGTGGCTTGGGAGGGGAAGTTCCAAGGGGACTTCCGGGTATGTGGCGGGACCTCCCCACTAAGCCCTTGGTCCAGTTCTTAGTTCCAACACCTCCAACCTAGAGCTCTCCCTTGGGGGAAGTAAGGGTTGGTCGCCCCTCAGCCTCGCTGAGGGCCCCGAACTCCACAGAGACCAGTTGCTGGTTTCAACATTTAGTACCCGCTTCGGGCACTATGAGTTCACGGTGATGTCGTTCGGTCTGTCTAATGCACCGTCGGTATTCATGGACTTAATGAATAGGACGTTCCGTGAGTATTTGGATCAATTTGTGATCGTCTTTATCGACGACATTTTGGTATACTCTCAATCGGAAGAGGAGCATGTAGGGCATCTGCACGCCGTTCTGAGCACCTTGAGGAGGAGTCAGCTATATGCCAAGTTCTCCAAGTGCGAGTTTTGGCTACCGTCAGTAGCATTCCTTGGTCATGTCGTTAGTGGAGATGGAATTGCGGTTGATCCGTCGAAGATAGAAGCGATCCGAGCCTGGCCTTTGTTGAAAAACGTAGCGAAAGTCCGAAGTTTCTTAGGACTTGCCGGCTATTATAGGCGCTTTGTGGAAAACTTCTCGAGGATTGCACTTCCTCTCACTAAATTGACTAGGAAAGATCATAAGTTCGTTTGGTCGCCCGAGTGCGCACGAGCTTTTGAAGAGCTAAAGAGCCGTCTGACCACGGCGCCCATTCTATGATCGCCATGTGGTACGGAAGGCTACGAAATTTATAGCGACGCCTCAGGGAGTGGTTTGGGTTGTGTCCTAGTGCAGTTCGGTAAGGTAATTGCCTACGGCTCCCGGCAGCTGAAGGTTCATGAGAGGAATTACCCGGTCCATGATTTGGAGCTAGCGGTCGTGGTATTTGCTCTTAAGCTTTGGAGGCATTATTTGTATGGCGTGAAGATCGACATCTTTACCGACCACAAGAGCCTCAAGTACTTGCTGGATCAAAGGGAGTTGAATATGCGTCAAAGGAGGTGGTTGGAGTTCCTTGGGGACTACACCTTCGACATCAAATATACTCCTGGAAAGGGAAATGTAGTTGCGGACGCGTTGAGTCGTCGGGCTCCCGCTCAAGCAAATTGGATTTTGATGCACGATGAGCGTCTAATCCGTGAGCTGGAAGAAATGGAGATCATTTGCGTTGATCGAAGAGCGTCTACTTCAGCATGCTTGAACTGGACGGAGGTTCAATACCACCTTGCCGACCGAGTTCGACAGGCATTGGAGCTGGATGAGAGCATGAAGCGCTTTAAAGCGGAAACCGTTGACGGGTTAAACGCTGATTTCTCTTTCGAAGATGGCGTTATGTGGAAGAATCGCAGATTGTGCGTCCCAAACGTTGGTACTCTACGGGCGGAGTTGATGTACGAGGCTCATCATACCAAGTACTCTATCCACCCGGGAAGCACGAAAATGTACATGGACATGAAGAAACTTTTCTGGTGGCCGGGTATGAAGAAAGACATTGCCCTCTACGTGGCCAAGTGTAACACTTGCGCGTTGGTGAAGGTGGAATGTCAACGTCCCGGTGGATTTTTGAAGTCCTTGCCGATTCCGGAATGGAAGTTTGACGATATTTCGATGGATTTCGTGCACGGATTGCCGAGATCGCAGCATGGAAACGACGCCATCTGGGTGATCGTGGACAGACTGACAAAAGTATCGCATTTTATTCCGAACCGGAAGGATGATTCTGTAGAAAAGCTAGCGAAGCTCTATGTCGATAGTATTGTGCGGCTGCACGGTGTCCCTCGTAGCATCGTCAGCGATCGTGACGGGCGTTTCACATCGAAAGATTGGAGGCTTATCCATGAACTGTTGGGCACTAAATTGAATTTCAGCACGGCCTTCCACCCGCAAACGGATGGACAGACCGAGAGGACCAACAGGACTATGGAGGATATGCTCCGAATGTGCGCTCTAGATTTTGGAAAGAAGTGGGAAGATCATCTCTATATGATCGAATTCGCCTACAATAATAGCTACCAAGCCAGTATAAAGATGGCTCCCTTCGAGGCCCTCTATGGTAAGAAGTGTCGTACGCCGTTTTCTTGGGCGGAAACGGGCGATACTAAGCTATTAAAGCGAAAGGATGTTGAGGAAGCAACTTCGACGATCCGAACTATTCGTGAAAGGCTATTGATTGCCCAGGATAGGCAAGCAAAATATTACAACGCCAAGCATAGGAACCTAGAGTTCGCCGTCGGTGACCGGGTTTACTTGAAGATCAAACCGTTCAAAGGGGTATCAAGGATCCGACGCTTGAAAAAGCTCAGTCCAAGGTACTTAGGACCGTTTGAGATTGTGGAACGTATTGGTGATGCGGCTTATTGGCTTGCACTATCTGCAGAGCTGAGTGGTCTGCACGACGTGTTTCACATTTCAGTTCTGAGGAAGGCAGTGCAAGAGCCTACTCATATCGTTGCGGTTGGCAAAGTGCCAGTTGATAGTGGGTTGTCGACGAAAGTCAATCCCTTACGCATCGAGGATATCGAGGTAAAGCAGTTGCGGAACAAGTCCATTCGGATGGTAAAAGTCCGGTGGGATAGTTGCAGCCGAGAGGAGCTATCTTGGGAGAGAGAGCAAGCGATGCTTGCGGAGTACCCCGAGCTATTTCTCTCGGGTAAATTTTCTTTAAAAAACTGTAAATTCCTGCTGTTACTGTTTTCGAAATTTCGGGACGAAATTCTTTTAAGGGGGGTGGAGTTGTAACACCCCAAAGATCGTAGTTCAGCGAGGTAGGCGGAGTGGTAGTGCTGCGCTCGGGATAGGCTAAAAATTCCACATCAGGTCAATGCGCACGACCATTGTCCTCTTCGCGCACGACCAGTGATCGTGCGCCAATGATCGTGCGTAACCCGCAAGGAATCGGAGTTCTGTCTCGGCTTATCGCACGACCATTCTCCTCTTCGCGCACGATCAGTGATCGTGCGCCTGTGATCGTGCGCGCTGTTTACCTGCTCCGCGATTTTGAGCGGAGGAGACGATCCGGCCGTCCAAATCCTTTGGAATTCGATCCAATGGCTAGGATTAGTTGCTGGAGGGTCTTAGGGCTTGTGAGAGGAGATTAACCCTCATTCTTTTGAGGCTTTTCTCTCTCCAAACCTAGAGGAAGAAGGAGGCAAGGAAGAAGAAGGGAGATTCCGCCATTGACGGAGCTCCGGAGCTCCGTTTCGCGAGCCGTTTCCAGATCTGGAGAGTGCAGCCCGGTGCGGTCATCTCCCTCCGTCTAGAATCTCGGATCCATGGCGAAAAAGAACGCTCCTAGGGTAACGATTCCTTCTCCCGTTGTTTGGACTTGTCTTTTGTCCTCTCCTTCATTTCTCTATGCTTGCATGAGGGATCCCTTTCACCAAATGGGTGAAGTGTAGGATTCCCTCAAGTTCTTCGGAACTCCGGGTCGATTGTGTCCGTCCCCGGCATATTGCATGTAGAAAATCCGGTAGTCGTGCGGATTTAGGCATTTTGTGTGAAGCCAATTCGTGGCCGTGAGCCCGAATCGGTGATGCTTGGATTGCGACGTTGCATTTAGGTTAAGCCTAGAATGCGTACCGGAGAATGACTCCGTGAAATCGTCTATAGTAGTGCGGGATTTAAGTGTAGGCGTCTTGTGAAGATCCTAACGAAAGCCCCATGCTTTGAGATTGGATGAAGGCAAACCTTCACCGCGAAATTGATGCGGAGCGTATTATACCTCCCTTATTTGAGTATTTGTGAAGCCTAGATCCTTGTGAAGGGATTAGGTGCGTAGCTTATAATTGTGTAGCACTTGAAAGTGCTAAACCCTTACGGGCCGAGGCGAAGCCGTACCCGCGTCGTGCGATAGATCGCGACGATTAGAGCACGGGCAAAGCTAAACCGAACCCGTTTCCATGCAGATCGGCAAGAGGTCCATACCTCATGTAAGCCCTGCGATCATGGGAGAGGTCGTGGAAGGTGTTTTACCTAGACCGACCAAAAGCTCTTTTTCCCACCTAAGGCGATGGCCCTTACGGTGGAGTGTTTGTGGAATTGATGTTGTTAGCCTCATGCAGTTGTTTAGGCGGTTGTGGGGAACCTTCGGGTGAACCCAACTAACATCATGTGCATACCTAGGTTCCCTCCTTTTTGATGCTCAACCTAGAAGATTGAATGTGCTTGAAACCTCACCTTGTGTAGTTGCACTTTCTTTATTTTAGTACTTGTGCTAGTATGGCTTGCTTGTAGGGTAGAATCTCCGCCACCCCGCGAAAGGGGTGGGGTCATTATAATTTGGTCAGCTGTGCTGACCGTTACTTTGTTTGCCACCGCTTGGTGGAATGTTCTTATGCAGGTGCAGGTGAGCCTAGTGGGAAATAGCGGGCGGTGACCCCTTTTGCTGAGTTGGCCTTGAAGGCCAGCCTCCCTTTTTAGCTTTCTCATGTATTGCCGGCCTGCGTGCCGATGTATGTTTTGGAGTTTTAGTACATTTGTTAAATGTATAGCCTTAAGGCCATAACTCTATTTCATGGTTTCATTCCTACGATAGTGGACAATTCTAATTGAAATGTTAAATCTTTATGCTTCCGCTAGTGTTTAGTATACTCTGTTGTAGTTTCTTTCTGTTTATCACCTTTTAACTCCTAACTAGTGTGGTTAGTATGGCGTGGGGTCCCGGTCGGACCTACTGTTATATTATTCGTACTGGCAGGGTGTTACAGTTGTCTTCCAAGATGGACGGCGGAGGAGGTTATGCGAGAGGACTAGGAATCGAGCTGCTTACTCAAACCAACTACAAGAAGTGGATGTCTTGTATGGAGAGCTACCTTCTTGGAGAGGATCTCTGGGAGGTTGTTGGTGGTGGGGAGCAAGAGGAAGTTGTAGCTGCCGGAGATAATGGTCCAGCTATGAGAGCGTGAAGGAAGACCAACGCCAAGGCGGAGTTCACCTTGAAGAGAGTCATATCACCTGACTTGTTCGACCACATCATTGGTTGCAAGTCAGCGTCTGCGATCTGGATAGCCCTCGATGGGTTATTCAACAAGAAGAATGTGGCGCGGCTACAATTCCTGGAGAATGAGTTGGCGAAGTCGACTCAAGGCGAGATGGCGATATCCACCTTCTTCCTGAAGGTGAAGAACCTATGTGGGGAGATCTCGGCCTTGGATCCTGAAGAGCCAATCTCATAGGCGAAGTTGAAGTGGCACATACTCCGAGGCTTGAGGAGGGAGTATATCCCCTTCGTTACTTCCGTGCAAGGATGGGCTACTCAGCCCTCCCTTCTGGAGCTAGAGAACCTGCTATCGTCGCAGGAGAGCTTGGCGAAGCAGATGGCGAGAGTATCCATCTCAGGAGGAGATGGCGAGGCGTTGTTCTCAGGAAAGAAGAGATCCTGGGACAAGAGAAAGAAGAACTCCGGAGAGGGACCTTCAACGTCCTCTCAGGGAGATGGGGGGAAGTTCCTTCCTGCCCGCGACGAGAAGGGGAGATACCTTTGCTTTGCCTGTAAGAAGTACGGGCACATGGCAAAGGATTGCCGGTCCAATCTGAGGGCCGGTCATGCTGCTAACAAGGAGGGAGATCACCAGAGAGGTGGAGGAAGAGGTGGAGGTCACCAGGGCGGTGAGAGGGGGGACAATTGTTTCCTGGCAGAGATGATGGCAACGTCAGTCGATGTCTTAGCCTCCATCAACCTCGAGGACGACTGGATAGTGGATTCCGGTTGCGGGCATCATCTCACAGGAGATATGTCGAAGTTTGCCTCCTCGGCAGCATATGAAGGAACGGATGCTATCATCACTGCGGATGATACGGTACATCCCGTAGAGCGAGAAGGGAAGGTGTCCCTTGGGAGTATAGAGAAGCCAGTGACACTGAAGAGTGTGTATCACGTGCCTGGCATGAAGAAGAACCTCTTCTCGGTGGCTAACGCCGTGGATGCTGGATACCACGTCCTGTTTGGACCGAAGGAGGTGAAGTTCTTGAAGAACCTTTTCGTCTGTCGATGCTGACGTCACGCTCACCGGGAGAAGGGTGAAGGATTTGTATGTCCTGTCTGCAAATGCCTACGTGGATAAGCTGAAGACAAACGACAGCGCTGTGATCTGGTATGAGATGCTAGGTCATGTAGGGATGGACAAGCTGAAGAGGATGGCGACAAAGGGCCTAGTGAGTGGCCTGCCTCATCTCACTTCCTACGGCGACGGCCATGTGTGCGACGGATGCCAATATGAAAAGTCACATCGACTTCCATTTGACAAGTCGGAGACCAGGTGTAAGGCACCTCTTGAGTGTGTACATGCTGACGTGATGGGGCCGTGCGTCACCCGTACTTATGGACGCAATAAGTATGCGCTGGTTCTGGTGGATGACTATACCCACTATACGTGGGTATACTTTCTGAGAGAGAAATCAGAAGTCTTCAACAAGTTCCTCGAGTGGAAGGAGCTTGTGGAGGGGAGGTTGAACCGCAGAGTCAAGAAGCTGAGGAGCGACAATGGAGGGGAGTTTACCTCCAATGAGTTTGCTTCTTTCTGCAGGAGGTTTGGCATTCGGCAGGAGCTCTCTTGCGCTCACACCCCTCAGCAGAATGGGGTGACAGAGAGGAAGATCCGCCATCTGGTGGAGACTACCAGGAGTTGGCTACATGCCAAGAGCATTCCCAAGGCCTTATGGGCGGAGGGAATGGCATGTGCTACTCATGTGATCAACATGCTACCTCTGAGTGCTAATAGGATGGTGTCTCCACACCAGCTCATGTTCGGGGAGAAGCCCAATGTGGGTCACATGAAGGTGTTCGGTTCTACCTGCTTCGTGCACGTCCCGGACGCTCAGAGAACAAATTTGGAGCCGAAAGCGAGGAAGTGTATCTTCATCGGCTACGATGAGCGGAAGAAGGGGTGGAAGTGCATGGATCCGCAGACTCACAGGTTCGTCGTCTCGCGCGATGTTGTGTTTGACGAACTAGTCTCATACCAGGGAGTCTCTTCTGTGGAGCTGCCGGAGAGTGGAGAAGCTAGCAGGGAAGAGTAGTGGGTCACTGAGGACCCTACTGTGGAGTTGGAGTTATCTCCAAGTGCTCCATCGCCATCTGGCTCAGGAGGAGCATCTGGCTCAGGAGGAGCTTCTGGCTCAGGGGGAGCTACGAACTCAAGAAGCAGGGAGAGCACCGCTTCAGGAGGAGTTCAGAGAGGAGCTCAAGCAGAGGAGTCTACCAGAGTGGTAGATAGTGGCCAAGCCTTGAGGAGGTCGAAGAGGACGATCGTCCCGCCTGCTCGCTATAAGGAGGGGAACTTCGTGAGTCTGGTTTCCTGCTTCTTCGCAGGACCACTCGATGAGAGGGAACCTGCCTGCTTTGAGGATGCAGCTGGCATCAAGGAGTGGGACGCGACCATGATCGACGAGATGAAGGATCTTGGTGAACTGCACCATTTCCTTGGCCTCCAAGTAGAGAAGAGAATAGGCGGACTGGATCTTTCCCAGAGGGCATATGCCGAGAGGATCGTCGAAAGATTCGGCATGAAGGAGGGGAAGAGCAGTTCCGTTCCTCTGGAGGCGGGGCTAAAGCTTCGGAAGGAAGAAGGGAGGATTCTTCCTGATCCGAAGATCTTTCGGGCACTGGTGGGGAGTCTTATATACTTGACTATCACAAGGCCGGACATTGCCTTTGTTGTCGGCCGAGTTAGTCGGTATATGCAGGAGCCGCGGAAGCCTCATCTGGAGGCAGCCAAAGGGATTCTGAAGTATGTGAAGGGCACCCTTGAGATGGGGTTGTCCTATGAGGAGAAGTCTAACTTCAAGCTGCACGGGTACACAGATGCAGACTATGGAGGTGACGCTGATGATCGCAAGTCGACATCAGGGTATGTGTTCTTGTGTGGAGCAGCCGCTATCTCGTGGTGTAGCAAGAAGCAGGACTCCATTTCCCTTTCTACCACGGAGGCCGAGTACAAGGCGTCGTCCTTAGCAACTCAGGAGTGTGTCTGGCTAAGGAGACTAGTGGAGGATGTGGACGAGGAGGTCAGCGGACCTACTGTGCTACGCGGGGACAATGAGAGTGCATTGAAACTGGTAACCAATCCAGTGTGTCATGCAAGGACCAAGCACATTGAGATCGAGCATCACTTCATCAGAGAGAAGGTGCTGAGTGGCTTGATCACTGTGGAGCATGTACGAAGTGAAGACAACCTTGCGGACATATTCACAAAGCCCCTATCTGCGGGGCCATTCCGGAGGCTTCGCTCATTGCTTGCAGTTGTTACCGGAGCTCACTTCAAGGGGGAGTGTTAGATTTTTGAAGTGAGTTGTCGCCCGACGACAGTGGCTGTCGCCCCAGCGATAGCTGGCGAGTATCCTACTCGCCGCCGAGTAGGCTTTTGCCTATAAATAGAGGGGTACCCCCCTCCCCCCCTAAAGATGACCAATTCTGAAAGTGGCGAGCATAGTCATCAGAAGTGGCGAGTATCATCAACTCTGAGCGAGTTAGAGATACCAGAGCGCAACCTGGCGAGCATCGGACTTGGAGCGAGTTCGACGAGCTCCCTTGAGCGAGTAGCGAGTAGTGGAGATATCGCCCGGCGACAGCCGATATCGCCCAAGTGACAGCGAAGAAAGCGAGGAAGCGTGCGCGACGAGCGTGCGAGTATCCTGGAGTGCGAGCAGCGAGCTTGCGGGTATCTGGAGTGCGAGCAGCGAGGATCAGAGATATCACCCGGCGACAGCCGATATCGCCCCGGCGACAGTGAGGAGCGAGTATCACCAACCTGGTGTGCTCGGGAGAAGAAGCGGACCTTGTCCGTGACCTTGTCTTACCTTCTATTGGCTGTTGTGATTCAAGTTGGATGCAACTTGTATTCAGCCGTGTTTATTTGTAATTTGGTTGTCTAGTTGGAATATAGCCTTCTTTGTTCATCGTTGGTACACTTGATTGGTAACAAACTCAAAAAATCAACAACAACAACACTAGCTCTCCTCCTTGAGGGCCTTGTTCTTAGTCAGGATGTTGCCGGCGGCCGCGAGGAAGAGCGGAGGAAGACGGCGAGGAGAAGAGCGGTGCTGGAGGAAAACCTAGATCCGCGACATGCAAGAGGGAATAAGGTCGTCGCGGGGGTAATCTATTGTTTCTTACTTTTCACGACGCTTTAAAATAAAAGCGTCGCCAAATCATGTTTATCAAACGTTACCCACGTTTTTAACAATAAACGCCGCGAAATGCAAAAATCAATAGCTACGTTTTAAAAAGCGTCGCAAAAACGCCACTATAAGTCTACTTTGTTGTAGTGAGTGAGCACACTGAAGTATTTCAGATGCTATCTGATGAAGGCCAAAGATTAACAGTTGTCAGTCATTCCAAACTTGATGACTTACACAATTATTTTATTCAAAAGCTGATTTGGGTATCATTCCGAAAAGGAGTACGTACTGAGGTTGCTGATATGTGTCATGATATTATGATCATTATGTTTGAATATTTTTACTATATATTCCTATATTAATATATAAAATGATATATATTTTTTTGTTTTTAAAACTTTAACAGGAACAACAGCAGATCTAGATATATGAACAGCAACAATAATAAAATTGCATGAAGGGATGAGAAATAAAAGAGAGGAAATATATAGTTTAGAATCGAGCCTGGGTAAGGCGTGTGATCACTGCCCTAAAGAAGTTGCACCACCCTCCGGCAGGGCTTTCAACCGATGCTCACTCCTCCAAGGTACAACACCCGGCTAGATCCCGAAACTCCGATGTGCGCGGACACCGAAGAAGCACAGAGCACCCGAACAACCACTTGATGAAGCAAATGTGAAGAAAAGGAATCACGTAGAAGATCGTCGGAAAAGAGAGAGTAGAAGAGTGTATTGGAGCGATCGTTCTTTCTGAGAAGAACGACAATATATAAAGACAGAAATCACCGGAAAGGAATCTCGGAAAACGGCAATATTAAAACCGTAATAAATATTAACAGTTATAGTTGGAAAGCACGTAATAACATTGATAATTTCCAACGTAAGTAATGGCGAGAAACACGCGTAAAGAGCGGTTAAGAATACGCGTAAAAAACGGTAGAACGCGTGAAAGCAATTCGACGTTGCGTCGACATCATATCGACGCTACGTCGAGTTCTATCGACGCAAGCCTTATCGACGCAAGCGTCGAGTTCTATCGACGCATGCGTCGAATTCCTTTCGACGCCACGCCAACTCCAGCGGCTTGACGACGCTACGTCGAAATCTATTCGACGCAGCTCCGAATTCTAGTCGACGCAACTCCGAGTAAAAATTCTGAAATTATTTTGTACAAAAAATACAATTCAATTATTCCCCAAATCCCAAATCCCAAATCCGGATCCGGTCCGGTGTGTGCGCGCGCGCGCGTGTGGTTCATAGTTTCTCCTTATGTTCTTTTGAACAAATAAGAAGGTGTGAAAACATTCGAGGATATCCCTCGCGTGTCTAACGAGTTCAACCAAAGCGAGATCCGTGCATCCACAAGCAAAATTACAAATATCAATTTATGAGATAACAATAATAAAGTAGCTTGAACGTTCGAGGTAAGCTCTTACTAATTAAGTGAATCACATATGATTAAGCTAATAAATGGAGCAAGGAAAAGGGCGGAGTTTACCATGCATACGTGAAACTACGGTCGAAGGAGTCCACCCCAAACTCAGTTGCACATGGAGGTTAACAATGGCTGGAAATGGACTCGGGTTGCACTGTTAAACTCTTTGGCTAGAGAGCTAATAAGCAAGGTGGGACTAAAGGTTCATCCTTTCATTCATGAAAGATTTCCCTCCAAATATTTGGATTCCCTCCAAGTTTGGTTTTGAGCTTTTCCATCATAATGAGGAGCCCAAACACCAAACACCATTTAGCTCCAATCAAAACATTTAATTTATAATATTTTATAAATAAAATTTCTAACACATTACTTATATCATTTCAAACTTGATGATGTATTGGTCACAGCTTGTTGTATCATTCCAAACTTTATGGTATAACACAATTGTGAAACGTTTAGTAATAATCTAAATAATCGAAGGAACGTGGTTTGATTCTATGAAATCAATTGTCCAATTTTGTGTAAATTAGATAGAGATGTTGATATGTGATTCTCTCTTTCTAGTTAGAGTGTTACGTTCTTTTACTGCTAGAACCAATCACTTTACTTTTGATAGCAAATGTTTGAATTTATAGAGATTTGTCTTATGACATTCTTATTGTAATTGTTTGCAGATCAAATGGAGAATGAAGGAAAGAGAGTTGATTTCGACCCAGATGACGATGATCTGATGTTTGCTTAGACCAGTGATCAGTTATCTATTTTGTGTTTTCAGTTTTACTTACTGTTTTTGTTTGGAGCCTTTTGTTTGAGTTTAGATTTATCTGTATTCTAAAACTTATGTTTGTGTTTCTGAAAAACTATGCTTTGTCGTTATTAACTTTTATTTTAAGTAATCTATCATGAGATATCATTTATATACAATATAAGAGGAGATTGTTGATATATATTTATATAAATGTGAACAGATACTTAATAGGTTTGGTGTGGATCCGGTAGACATCCAATAACCCGTCGGGGATTTAAGGTTACGCCTATAAATACTCCTGTTGGGGACAACGTGAAGGTCGTTCCAAACTTGAAGGCCACGCGGGATGCTTCGAGCGCACCAACATATTCTTGATGTTTTTTCGTTTTTTTTAATTAATCTATCATAATATTGATTTTGTACTTGGAATTTTAAAACTAAATATTGATTTAGCGATGGTGGCTTCACTACCGCACTAGGTGTGCTTTGCGATATGCGAGATATAAAATTGAAGCAATCATTCGGGTTAATTATAGCAGAGTATGCGGGGGAGCATAAATGTTGAATTAATTAATTCGCCAATTGCAGAGTTTATTGAACTCCAAGAGCAAAGTTTTGGTTATTCAAACAAGCTCTGTTGAATTAATTAATTCGCCAATTGCAGAGTTTATTGAACTCCAAGAGCAAAGTTTTGGTTATTCAAACAAGCTCTGTTGATTTAATTAATTCATCAATTGCAGAGTTTATTGAACTCTAAGAGCAAAGTTTTGGTTATTCAAACAAGCTCTGTTGAATTAATTAATTCGTCAATTGCAGTTTATTGAACTCCAAGAGCAAAGTTTTGGTTATTCAAATAAGCTCTGTTGAATTAATTAATTCACCAATTGCAGAGTTAATTGAACTCCTAGAGCAAAGTTTTGGTTATTCAAACAAGCTCTGTTGAATTAATTAATTCGCCAATTGCAGAGTTTATTGAACTCCAAGAGCAAAGTTCTGGTTATTCAAACAAGCTCTGTTGAATTAATTAATTTGCCAATTGCAGAGTTTATTGAACTCCAAGAGAAAAGTTTTGGTTATTCAAACAAGTTCTGTTTAATTAATTAATTCGCCAATTGCTGAGTTTATTGAACTCCAAGAACAAAGTTTTGGTTATTCAAATAACCTCTGTTGAATTAATTAATTCACCAATTGCAGAGTTTATTGAACTCCTAGAGCAAAGTTTTTGTTATTCAAACAAGCTCTGTTGAATTAATTATTTCGCCAATTGCAGAGTGTAACATCCCCCAAACAACTCGACGCCTAGAGTGGTTTTGTCATGACTAGGTCATGAGAAAACCCTAGGAAGCTTGAAGAGACCACTTGGCCTTAGGCTTGAAGGGGAAGAGCACCTTGGTCTGCAAATAACAATTTCTACTTACCATGCTTAGGGTTGGAATTTATGGCCTCTCCTTGGTCCTTTGACCCCACCATAACATTCCTAACCCATTAGGGGTCCCTTAGAGCACTAAGGGCCCATTGGGGTCAACCAAAGAGGTCAAGTTGATCAAAGTCAACATTAACCCCCGATTGGTCAAAGTAGCCTAATCAGGGTCAATTGACCTCCACCATGACAAATTGGCCTTGCCCCTACCCTTATAAGTATATTAGGTACCCAATGGACCAAAAAGCCCTATTATGGGGTCACCAATTTGACTAATTTCACTTAAGTCAACAATAGCCCTGTTTTGTCAAATTGCCCTATTGCGAGTCAATTGGCCTCCACCTTGCCAAATTGACCATACCTAGACCTTCCTAACCCTTATGGGAGGCCAATGGGTCACTAGCCACCCATGGGGCCACCCCAAATGGTCAAATTGACCAAAGTCAACTCCACCCTAAATTTAGGTCAAAATAAACTATTTTGACCTAATCAAGCCCAATTCACTTGGGCTAGACCCAATTTAGGTGGTCCGCTAGCTAATGGGTCTTGGAGTTATTGAATTGGCCATTCAATTTCAGAGAATTCGACTAGGAGAGAGAAAACAACATTTTCCCCAAAAATGGTGGAGAGGGAAAGAGATGATTAATGACATTCATGGCCAAGGGAGGCCAATTGATCTCCAAATTGATGAGGATTCATCTCCTCTGGATGTTACAAGAAGTTTAGGAGTTTTTCCATCCCACATGGGGCTGAATTCGGAGGTTTTCACCATGGCCGAAAATGGCCATTAATGGCCATCATGGCAATTGATGTCATGATTCTCCCTCTCCCCCAATTGAACATTATAACTCCTTTAGAGGACTGAGAGGATCATTTCCCCCCACTTACTTGAAGAGATCGAGCTTGTTGGTGTGGAGGATGCAATGGATCCAAAGCTTGAGGCCGGCCATGGAGGACCACCCAATCGGCAAGGCATCAAGGCTCCACACAGGTCTGGTTCTTCTCCTCTACTCTAGTGGATAGATCCACATCTACTGCTTGCAAGGTTTAAGGCCAATTGGCCCTAAATCATGTTGGCCGAAAACTCCATTTTTGGAGATTTTTCTTCTTGCCTACACTGTTGGTTCCGACCACCACCGGCCTGCCGAGACCTCCTATCGCCGGCCACCACCTCAAGGAAGTTGGTGGTGGCATTGGTCGGCCGGGGAGGGGCGTGGGTGGATGGGAAAATGATAACTTCCAAAATGAAGTTATCTTGAGCCTGATTTTTATCTGCTTTTTGTCATAATATGCGATAAACAAGAGCAAGAAGGAGATAATGTTGAAAGATTCTTATTTGTAGTCATTATTAGCACTCTTGTATTATTTTTCTCAGGTATTATGAAGAAATCCTATTGTGGGTGGAATGATAAGCTGAATTGTAAGGTCGATGTTGTCCATTCGAGCATATTTTGGCAACTAGAAATAGTTTGAAACAAATGTGCCGATTTGTTGCGAACTGGTGGTACATATTTTATTTTTTTATTGGAACGTACTTGATTTTTTGTTGTATGCATCAAATATTACTCTCAGATCTTGTGGGCCCGCCTTCTACTCTAAAGAAGAGATAGGATAAAATCTGAATCCAGCCCTGATTTGACAAGAGAAAAGCAAGGATGGCAGACCTGATTTGACAAGAGAAAAGAAGGGCTGATCCCATTGGACCAAAATAATACGCAAGAACCAGGAAGAAAAAGAAAGCAATTAATTCGGCCAGAAAGGAAGAAGGGAAGAGGGAGATTATTCGAAGAACCAGAAAGGAAGAAGGAAGAGGATTTTCGGCTAGGAAGGAGAAGAGTTCATTCCGGACTTGTATTTTCATGATGCTCTGTAAGATCTTTTTAATTTTGGGTTGTATCTCCATGAGCATGAACTAATTTCCTTAATCTTGTGTTGTGATGGTACTTTGTATGATGAAATGAGGGTGTTTTAATTTCACTTTGTGAATGGTTTTGTGATTGTTCTTTATCAAATCTATGATCTATATCTTATAACTTTTGGCCAAAGTTTTATTATTTTACTGCGTTTCATAAATCGAGAGACGAGTTGCGCAAGTGTGTCATGGATTTGATATAGCGCTTGAAGAGTGAAAGAGATTTCCTATTGGCGTTAGCAACTTGGATTTGTAGGCTTAATGCGATCTTTTATTGCACCTTAGTTAGAGATGACAAGGGGAATGACGGATTAGGGAGCTCCGATATCGAGAGATTTGAGTTTCTAATTTCAAATCGTTGCAAGACACTTCACTAAGCATCAGTCACAAAGTCACCTTCATAACTCCATTGCATTATACAAAATAAGTCGCAAAACAAGATTATCTTCCTCATTTGTTAGAAATCAATTTCTCAAGTAAGCGTAGTCGGTTATAATTAGAAGTAATTACTATTAGTTGTTTTATTTAAGCAAATCACCGTTATCGGTTCGCTTGGATTTAAAGAAAAGCCATAGCTAGTATTTGCGAACTCTGAATTCATCAATCTCCCTGTGGAGACGATCTCTACTCACTTCATACAACTTGATCTGACGCATTCTCTTGCATTTAAAATAAGCATTCGTTCACAAAAACGCTTATCAAGTTTGGCGTCGTTGTCAGGGAGGCGCAACGAATTTAGTGTTTGTCTTGCAATATTAGTGACGCTTAGTATTTGGAGCTCAAGTTTTAGTTTTAGTTTGTTTGTTTTTATTATTGTTCTTTTTGTTTGTTGTTATTTTGTGGTGCATGTCTAGGTATCGTTCGGTAGAACTAATCCCGTTAAATTTTGGGATTGAACGAACGTGTAGACAAAATCGAAAGTCAGTAAGGTTGGAAAACACTAGGCAGCTCACTATGGATCTAAATGGTCAGAATAATGATAATAATATTCAAGACGAAGGTCAAGATATAGGTGGTCAGGTAGAACACAATGGGCACCCGAATGAGAATAGAAGAACGTGCCGCGATTATAACATGCCTTTACGAGGGGGAATTCAATTTAGCATCACTAGACCCGCCATTGAAGCTAATAACTTTAAAATCGATTCAACTACTATGCAATTAGTTCAACATAATAAATTTGGCGGACTAAATCATGAAGACCCCAACTCACATTTAAGAACTTTTATTGAAATATGCGATACATTCAAGATTAATGGTGCGTCTGAGAAGTAATCAAACTTTGCTTGTTTCCTTTCTCATTAGAAGGAAAAGCAAAAGATTGGCTACACTCAATGCCTAATGCTTCTATCACCACCTGGACATCTTTGGTAGAAAAATTCTTAGCTAAGTATTTTCCTCCCTCTAAGACTGCAAAATTGACGCGTGATATATCGACATTTATGCAAGGGAATGGAGAAACGTTGTATGACGCGTGGGAAAGGTTCAAGGAGCTATTGCGGAAGTGTCCCCATCATGGCTTAGTCATTCATCAACAGGTATGGACCTTCTACAATGGTCTCCAGACGTCCACAATGATTCAAGTAGACGGAGCAGCGGGAGGTACTCTAATGAATAAGTATCTGGAGGATGCCTACTCAATATTGGAAGACTTATCTTCCAATAACTTTCATTCTCTAGACCGACAAGGACCTTCTTCATCAGGTGTATACCAAGTAGATCAATTGACATCATTCGGCGTTAATGACCGCTCAATTTAACTCGATGAACAAGAGATTAGATGCCTTGCAATTAAACCAAAGTCAAATGACTCTCCAAGCAAATAGCATATCCAACCCATTGCCCATTATTAGTCCCTCACTCATCGTCGAACAACTAATCATCCATAACGAAGAAGCCAACTACATTAGCGGTCATCAAAGACAAAACAACAACGCTTTTTCAAATAGTTACAACCCCGAGTGGCGAAACCACCCCAACTTTTCATGGAAAAATAATTCTGGAATGACCCCATCACATTTATTCAACTCAAATCCTAATCAACATCAAAATCAAACTCTTAATCAACAAGGGGCGCCTAGGAAATTAACATATGCCTTATAATAGAATCCATGCAAAAAATGATGCTCGCGTATCTAGTTTAGAAGGATCTTTGCACATAATTGAATCTCAATTGGGTCAAATAGCTAATGTGTTGAGCCTTAGACCACAAGGTACACTCCCCGCAGATACAGTCCCAAATCCAAAGGGTGATACTCAACAATGTAAAGCAGTGGTGTTGTGGAGTGGGAAAGAGTTAGAGAATGGTAATGTGAAGGAGTACCCCAAGAAAAGTAGAGTCGAGGATATGTGTGATAGTGATATTCCTAGCAAGATGAATGAGGAACCTAGGCTTAATGGTGATGGTAAGGATGAGAACGAAGTAGAAATAGTGGAGGAAAATCGGAACGAAACAAAATTTGAATCCGTAAAGAAAAAAGAAAGTGAAATTGTATACCCGCCGCCACCTTTCCCCCAAAGGTTGAGAAAAAGCAAGTTGGATCACCAATTTCAGACATTTTTAGAAATATTTAAGAAACTGCAAATTAATATTCCTTTTGCGGAGGCCCTTGAACAAATGACAAGTTACGTCAAGTTTCTGAAAGATACCCTTACGAAAAAGAGAAAATTTAGACTAAACGAAACAGTGGCACTCACTCACGAGTGTAGTGCAATCTTTCAAAAACTTCCGCAAAAATTAAAAGATCCGGGAAGTTTTACTATACCTTGTTCTATTGGGTATCTATTTGTAGGACAAGCATTATGTGATCTTGGGGAAAGTATTAACCTATTGCTGCTTTCTATCTTTAGGAAGTTGGGATTGGGTGAGATCACAAAATCATCGCTCACCTTGCAATTAGCGGATAAAACTCTTGTTTATCCGAAGGAGATTATTCGAAGAACCAGAAAGGAAGAAGGAAGAGGAATTTCGGCTAGGAAGGAGAAGAGTTCATTCTGGACTTGTATTTCCATGATGCTCTGTAAGATCTTTTTAATTTTGGGTTGTATCACCATGAGCATGAACTAATTTCCTTAATCTTGTGTTGTGATGGTACTTTGTATGATGAAATGAGGGTGATTTAATTTCACTTTGTGAATGGTTTTGTGATTGTTCTTTATCAAATCTATGATCTATATCTTAGAACTTTTGTCCAAAGTTTTATTGTTTTACTGCATTTCATAAATCGAGAGGCGAGTTGCGCAAGTGTGTCATGGATTTGATATAGCGCTTGAAGAGTGAAAGAGATTTCCTATTGGCGTTAGCAACTTGGATTTGTAGGCTTAATGCGATCTTTTATTGCACCTTAGTTAGAGATGACAAGGGGAATGAAGGATTAGGGATCTCTGATATCGAGAGATTCGGATTTCTAATTTCAAATTGTTGCAAGACACTTCACTAAGCATCAGTCACAAAGTCACCTTCATAACTCCATTGCATTATACAAAGGAAGTCGCAATACAAGATTATCTTCCTCATTTGTTAGAAATCAATTTCTCAAGTAAGCGTAGTCGGTTATAATTAGAAGTAATTACTATTAGTTGTTTTTATTTAAGCAAATCACCGTTATCGATTCGCTTGGATTTAAAGAAAAGTCATAGCTAGTATTTGCGAACTCTGAATTCATCACGTCCCCGTGGAGACGATCTCTACTCACTTTATACAACTTGATCTGACGCGTTCTCTTGCGTTTAAAATAAGCATTCGTTCACATAAACGCTTATCAGAAAACCTCTTCCAAAACCGCCCAGGTCGGGGCAATCTCCACCGTCGGCTAGAGGAGGAAGATGAAGGGATGCCTTCGATTTTGCTTTAAGATCTGTGCACAGATCATGTGTTAATATTATTGATATTCATATTTTTTTGTCCCTTTACTGGCATTTGTTAGAAATAAATATAGAAAATACTTAGGGACCTCTACAGGAAAAGTGGTCAACACCAAACTTGTAGCCCTTGGGGTCTATTTATTTTAAAATTTGTTTCACACCATTTGGATCAGTGGTCTGACCACAACACTCAAAATAGTGCAACATATACAAAGGGTTGACCAGAGATTGATTTGAGTGCCCCCATCAATACAGACATCCAAATGTTTTGAAAATTGAACCATAGGCTGCTTATACCCACTGTTGAAACCAGAGAACTGGTCTCGATGTTCGCAAGGGGGATGCAGCTAACCCTTACTTGACCCGAGATAGACCCTTGACCAGTCACTAAGAACCGAAGAACCTTGCACATGAAGAACACCTAAGTCCACAAACGGACCCCTTAAGCTGCAGCGTGGAGGTCCCACCACATACCCAGAAGCTCACAAGGAACTTCCCCTCCCAAGCCAATGCTGAGCCTAGGCACCTTGGAGGGTACTAAGGATCACGTCACCATCCACCTTCCATGACAGGGGGAGGGGAGGGGTAGTGCTTGCTCACAACACACACTCGAGGGAGGGGGTACCAACATCCCTTCCCAAGGTGCCCATGGGGGTCTATTTATAGACTTCCCAAAATTGGGTTGCGGATAGCAAAAATTCTGCTATCCGCAGCTCAACCACGAACCTGGACGATCAAAACGAGAGAGGAGGTGAGTGGAGGATGAGACGTCCACTCCCCCCTTGTCGGGGGTCGAACAAGTGGATCGAGGTCCACCGCCCTGACTGGGCGAGTGGACCTCACGGTCCATCCCACCCTTCTACATGGGGCGAGTGGACCAAGGGTCCACTCGCCCACATCCTTGGGAGAGTGGACCCTTGGTCCACTCGCCCAACTCCATGGGGCGAGTGGACCAAGGGTCCACTCGCCAACATCCTTGGGCGAGTGGACCCTTGGTCCACTCGCCCAACTCCATGGGGCGAGTGGACCAAGGGTCCACTCGCCCAAGGGAATTTGCCCCCCCCCCCCCCCCCGGGCCCTCTCTTTTTGGTCTTTGATGGCCTCCGCCGGTGCAGTTTGCCACGTCGCGGTTACCTTCACTATTGTGATCACGCCCGCGTCGGGTCACACCAGCTCAGAAAATATGAGGGTTGTACACAATCCCCACTCTTTTCGAGCTTGCCTTAAGCTCGGAAAGAAAGTCCAACCCACCTATTTGACGAGTAGGTGGGACCCTAGAGAAATCCACGAAGGGTCCTGCTAACGGGATGCTCCTGCCGAGTTTATCAGTTGAACCTGACTTGAGGCGGAAGGCGAACCTTTCTCCACTTAACAACCCTCCTGTGAGCCGAGCTCAGCTGGTGGTGGAAAAAGCTCAACACCTTAGGTCGAATTGAACTTGACCTTAGGTAGAAAAGAACTCGACACCCCTAGTCGAGCCGAGCTCGACCTGAGGTGGAAGGCAAACCTTTCTCCACTTAACAACCCTCCTATGAGCCGAGCTCACCTGGAGGTGGAGAAAGCTCAACACCTTAGGTCGAATTAACTTGACCTTAGGTGGAAAAGAACTCGACACCTCTAGTCGAGCCGAGCTCGACCCGAGGTGGAAGGCAAACCTTTCTCCGCTTAACAACCCTCCTATGAGTCGAGCTCACCTGGAGGTGGAGAAAGCTCAACACCTTAGGTCGAATTGAACTTGACCTTAGGTGGAAAAGAACTCGACACTCCTAGTCGAGCCGAGCTCGACCTGAGGTGGAAGGCAAACCTTTCTCCACTTAACAACCCTCTTATGAGCCGAGCTCACCTGGAGGTGGAGAAAGCTCAACACCTTAGGTCGAATTAACTTGACCTTAGGTGGAAAAGAACTCGACACCTCTAGTCGAGCCGAGCTCGACCCGAGGTGGAAGGCAAACTTTTCTCCACTTAACAACTCTCCTATGAGCCGAGCTCACCTGGAGGTGGAGAAAGCTCAACACCTTAGGTCGAACAGAACTCGATCTGAGGTGGAAGGCGGGAACTCCATACCCACTAGGGAGCCGAGCTCACCTGGTGGGGGAGGGAACTCCACACCTACCAGGGAGTCGAGCTCGCCTGGAGGGGGAGGAAACTCCACACCTACCAGGGAGCCGAGCTCCCCTGGAGGGGGAGGGAACTCCACACCTACCAGGGAGCCGAGCTCACCTGGAGGGGGAGGGAACTCCACACCTACCAGGGAGCCGAGCTCTCCTGGAGGGGGAGGGAACTCCACAACTACCAGGGAGTCGAGCTCACCTGGAGGGGGGGGGGGGGGGGGGGGGGAACTCCACACCTACCAGGGAGCCGAGCTCACCTGGAGGGGGAGGGAACTCCACACCTACCAGGGAGCCGAGCTCACCTGGAGGGGGAGGGAACTCCACACCTACCAGGGAGCCGAGCTCTCCTGGAGGGGGAGGGAACTCCACACCTACCAGGGAGCCGAGCTTTCCTGGAGGGGGAGGGAACTCCACACCTACCAGGGAGCCGAGCTCTCCTGGAGGGGGAGGGAACTCCACACATACCAGGGAGCCGATCTCACCTGGAGGGGGAGGGAACTCCACACCTACCAGGGAGCTGAGATCTCCTAGAGGGGGAGGAAACTCCACACCTACCTGGAAGCCGAGCTCACATGGAGGGGGAGGGAACTCCACACCTACCAGGGAGTCGAGCTCTCCTGGAGTGGGAGGAAACTCCACACCTACCAGGAAGCCGAGCTCACCTGGAGGGGGAGGGAACTCCACACCTACCAGGGAGCCGAGCTCTCCTGGAGGGGGAGGGAACTCCACACCTACCAGGGATCCGAGCTCAACTGTAGGGGGGGGGGGGGGGGGGAACTCCACACCTACCAGGGAGCTGAGCTCACCTGGAGGGGGAGGGAACTCCACATCTGCCAGGGAGCCGAGCTCACCTGGAGGGGGAGGGAACTCCACACCTACCAGGGAGCCGAGCTCACCTGGCGGGGGAGGGAACTCCATACCTACCAGGGAGCCGAGCTCACCTGGAGGGGGAGGGAACTCCACACCTACCAGGGAGCCGAGCTCACCTGGAGGGGGAGGGAACTCCACACCTACCAGGGAGCCGAGCTCACCTGTAGGGGGAGGGAACTCCACATCTACCAGGGAGCCGAGCTCACCTGGAGGGGGAGGGAACTCCACACCTACCAGGGAGCCGAGCTCACCTGGAGGGGGAGGGAACTCCACACCTACCAGGGAGCCGAGCTCACCTGGAGGGGGAGGGAACTCCACATCTACCAGGAGCCAAGCTCACCTGGAGGGGGAGGGAACTCCACACCTACCAGGGAGCCGAGCTCACCTGGAGGGGGAGGGAACTCCACACCTACCTGGGAGCCGAGCTCACCTGGAGGGGGAGGGAACTCCACACTTACCAGGGAGCCGAGCTCACCTGTAGGGGGAGGGAACTCCACATCTACCAGGTAGCCGATCTCACCTGTAGGGGGAGGGAACTCCACACCTACCAGAGAGACGAGCTCACCTGGAGGGGGAGGGAACTCCACATCTACCAGGGAGACGAGCTCACCTGGAGGGGGAGGGAACTCCACACCTACCAGGGAGTCGAGCTCACATGGAGGGGGAGGGAACTCCACACCTACCAGGGAGCTGAGCTCACCTGGAGGGGGAGGGAACTCCACACCTACCAGGGAGTCGAGCGCACCTGGAGGGGGAGGGAACTCCCCCTTCCTGGTGAGACGGAGGCATCCTCCCTGCCCCCTCACTCGGGGCAGCTGGCCCCAGGAGAGCTGTTGAAGAGCGCTTGCGCTTGAAGAATCAAGCCTTCCTCCGAGGCTGGCCCCTTCCCTTGCCAACACGCTTGCTCTATCTCCATCAAAGACGGCGAGGCGAGCACAAGTGTTGGCGATGCCGTGTACTCACCCTGAGGGGGGAGTGCAAACCGCAAGACTTCCCGGATTGACTTCCTGAACTCCTCGAAGTCACCTTTCTTCATGCACTCCCCGACAGGGGTGAGTCCCCCAGCTCATCGCTTCCAGCCATGAGACTTGCCCAGAGCTTTCCGAACTAGCTGCTTCCATGCTCACCGCACTATAATGTTGAAACCAGTAACCCGGTTTTGACGTTCGCAAGGGGGATGCAGCTAACCCTTACTTGACCTGAGCAAGACCCGTGACTAGTCACTAAGAACCAAAGAACCTTGCCCTTAAAGAACACCTAAGTCCACGAACGGACCCCTTAAGGTGCAGCGTGGAGGTCCCACCACATACCCGGAAGATCTTAGAGCGCTTCCCCTCCAAAGCCAATGCTGAGCCTGGGCACCCTGGAGAGCACTAAGAACCACCTCACTGTCAAACTTCGATGACAAGGGGAGGGGAAGGCTTTCTCACAAGACCACGCGAGGGAGGGGGTAGGAACCAACCCTTCTCAAGGTGCCCATGGGGGTCTATTTATAGACTTTCCCAAAAACAGACTGCGAATAGCCAAAATTGGACTGCGGAAAACAAAATTCCTCCGAAAGATGGAGGCCGGGCGAGTGCCCACTCGCCCATGGCCGGGCGAGTGGATCACTCGTCCAAGGTCGAGCGAGTGGAGCACTCGCCCAAGGCCGGGCGAGTGGAGCACTTGCCCAAGGCCGGGCGAGTGGAGCACTCGCCCAAGGCCGGGCGAGTGGAGCACTCGCCCATGGCCGGGCGAGTGCTCACTCGCCCAAGGCCGGGCGAGTTCAACACCTTTCCTAAGCCACTTAGCATGTGGCGAGTCGACCTGATGAGTCTCCCATCTGCCGGCATGACTGAGCTCGGAGAATGGTCTCTAGTCGGGGATTTTACCGATCAGTCGACCCGATGAGTATCTCATCTGCCGGCATGACTGAGCCCGGATAATGGTCTCTAGTCGGGGATTTTACCAACTGGGGCGGAGTACCCATCCACATCCTAGGTGCTTACCTTCACCTGGAGGCATAGGAACCCAACACCTTCCCAAGCCACTCCGCATGTGGCGAGTCGGCCCGATGAGTCTCCTATCTGTCGGCATGACTGAGCTCGGAGAATGGTCTCTAGTCGGGGATTTTATCGATCAGTCGACCCGATGAGTCTCCCATCTGCCGGCATAACTGAGCACGAAGAATGCTCTCTAGTCATGGATTTTACCGATCAGTCGACCCGATGAGTCTCCCATCTACCGCCATGACTGAGCCCGGAGAATGGTCTCTAGTCGGGGATTTTACCAACTGGGGGCGGAGTACCCATCCACATCCTAGGTGCTTACCTTCACCTGGAGGCAGAGTAACCCAACACCTTCCCAAGCCACTCCGCATGTGGCGAGTCGACCCGATGAGTCTCCCATCTGCCGGCATGACTGAGCCCGTAGAATGGTCTCTAGTTGGGGATTTTACCGATCAGTCGACCCGATGAGTCTACCATCTGCCGGCATGACTAAGCCCGGAGAATGGTCTCTAGTCTGGGGTTTTACCTATCAGTCGACCCTATAAGTCTCCCATCTGCCGGCATGACTGAGCCTAGAGAATGGTCTCTAGTCAGGGATACTACCAAATGGGAGCGGAGTACCCATCCACGTCCTAGATGCTTACCTTCACTTGGAGGCAGAGGAACCCAACACCTTCCCAAGCCACTCCGCATGTGGCGAGTCGACCCGATGAGTCTCCCATCTGCTGGCATGACTGAGCCCGAAGAATGGTCTCTAGTCGGGGATTTTACCGGTCAGTCGACCCAATTAGTCTCCCATCTGCCGGCATGACTGAGCCCGGACAATGGTCTCTAGTCGGGGATTTTACCGATCAGTCGACCCGATGAGTCTCCCATCTGCCGGCATGACTGAGCCCAGAGAATGGTCTCTAGTCGGGGATACTACCAAATGGGAGCGGAGTACCCATCCACGTCCTAGGTGCTTACCTTCACCTGGAGGCAGAGGAACTCAACACCTACCCCAAGCCACTTAGTCAAGGCGTTACCTGAAACCTTTTCATTCATCATCGAGGAGCTACCTGCTTATTACAACGCGCCCCTCTTGGCCTACTTGGTCACATGCACCTTGACCATCTCCATCATTACTTCCTCCATTTTCTTCGTCTTCTTATTTCTTTTCTTTCTCATGGTCCTTCCTGCTTCGCTTGTCAACCTGGAGGCGGAGGACTTTTTCCTGAAACTGATCTGCGTAGCTTCCCTACGTCTCCCAGTGCTTCTGTTGAATCGGGAACAGGGACTCCGCCTCCTTCCTGGTTGAGACGAAGGCA
Organism: Dactylorhiza incarnata; assembly: GCA_033032865.1. Classification (NCBI taxonomy): domain Eukaryota; kingdom Viridiplantae; phylum Streptophyta; class Magnoliopsida; order Asparagales; family Orchidaceae; genus Dactylorhiza; species Dactylorhiza incarnata. The sequence goes on from JAWHQI010000170.1 coordinate 1,274,353, forward strand.
TCCTCCCTGCCCCCTCACTCGGGGCAGCTGGCCCCAGGAGAGCTGTTGAAGAGTGCTTGCGCTTGAAGGCTCAAGCCTTCCTCCGAGGCTGGCACCTTCCCTTGCCAACACGCTTGCTCTATCTCCATCAAAGACGGCGAGGAGAGCATAGGTGTTGGCAATTGGCGATGCCGTGCACTCGCCCTGAGGGGGAGTGCAAACCGCAAGACTTCCTGGATTGACTTCCTGAACTCCTCGAAGTCACCTTTCTTCATGCACTCGTCGGCAGGGGTGAGTCCCCCAGCTCATCGCTTCCAGCCATGAGACTTGCCCAGAGCTTTCCGAACTAGCTGCTTCCACGCTCACCGCACCATAATGTTGAAACCAGAGAACTGGTCTCGACGTTCGCAAGGGGGATGCAGCTAACCCTTACTTTACCCAAGCTAGACCCTTGACCAGTCACTAAGAACCGAAGAACCTTGCACCTGAAGAACACCTAAGTCCACAAATGGACCCCTTAAGTTGCGGCGTGGAGGTCCCACCACATACCCGGAATCTCACAAGGAACTTCCCCTCCCAAGCCAATGCTGAGTCTGGGCACCTTGGAGGGCACTAAGGATCACCTCACCATCCACCTTCCATGATAGGGGGAGGGGAGGGGTAATGCTTTATCACAACACACACGCGTGGGAGGGGGGTACCAACATCCCTTCCCAAGGTGCCCATGGGGGTCTATTTATAGACTTCCCAAAATTGGGCTGCGGATAGCCAAAATTCTGCTATCCGCAGCTCAACCACGAACCTGGACGATCAAAATGAGAGAGGAGGCGAGTGGAGGACGAGACGTCCACTCCCCCCCTTGTTGGGGGTCAAACAAGTGGATCGAGGTCCACCGCCCTGACTGGGCGAGTGGACCTCACAGTCCACCCCACCCTTCTACATGGGGTGAGTGGACCAAGGGTCCACTCGCCCACATCCTTGGGTGAGTGGACCCTTGGTCCACTCGCCCAACTCCATGGGGCGAGTGGACCAATGGTCCACTCGCCCAAGGGAATTTGCCCCCCCCAGGCCCTCTCTTCTTGGTCTTTGATGGCCTTCGCCTGTGCGGTTTGCCGCGTCGCGGTTACCTTCACTACTGCGATCACGCTCGCGTCGGGTCACACCCGCTCGGAAAATATGAGGGTTGTACACCCACACCCTTAACATATCTAAAAATGAGAATTTTTGGAGGAGAGTTTTCTAAGGTTTTTGCAAACATTTAATAATCCATGCAATGATTAATTATATGGTCTAATGACCTCCAACCCCTTCCAAATATTGGTGGGTGGTCCTAAGGGTCATGATATGACTCTGGTAAAAATTTCATCCCATTTGGGATTGATTTGGTTTTGTATTTAACTAACCCAAGATTGGTCAAACTAAGGGTTAAAAGGTCAAAAGTGCACTTGTTGGGTTGAATGATCAAACCTCATCCAAAAGTGATGAAACTTTGGCCACTAACTTAACATCACATAAAACATCTCCTCCTAATATTTGGGGTGATTTGGAGTAGTTGTGCCCTAGAACCCTAGTTCAAACCCTATGATTGCACTTTGGGCTTGATGAAGGACATAGGGTCATATGTCCTTGAATGGACTTGGAACTTGGTGTACATGTTCTCAAGATAGTGAATAGCCCTAGATAATTTTATGAGAATTTTTAGGCACTTTTCTTCCCTCTAAACTAGTAAAGAATTAATTAAGAAACTTTCTTATGAGAGGAATCTACATGCTCATTTTACCTTGATTGTTGATGAAAGTTTGGTAGTGCTCATATGATCATGATATAAATCTCTGATAATTTTTGTGTGAATTTTGGATTGATTGAATTAGTACTTCATTCACAAGTCAACTATTTTGCCCTAAGATTGTGATAAATAAATAAGGGCCTAATGTTCTCTGGAAATTATACAACTTGGTAATATGACATTTTAGGGCATTAGAAAGCTCTGTGAATTTTTGTATGATTTTTGAAAGTTTTTGTCAGTAGGTTACCTCACAATGTGCCATAGTTTAGATTTTCTTAAAATATTTATTTTTGTGACTAAATGGTTTTGAAAAATTATAAAAAACAGTCAGTAAACCTTTCTAATCATTATAGAGGTCTGGTAAAATTTTCATAATTTTTAGATAAGTATTTTTGGTGGTTCTTTCATTAGTCTCCAATTTTGGATAATTATTCAATATTATAATTAGAGGTCAATACCTTACTGTAAAATTGTGATATTCTATATTTGCTGTTATTTTGATATCATAGATTTTTCATAAATTTGTGTATGTCATATCATAAGAAGATCTTACACTTCATGTTCAATTTCATACTTGGCCAATTTTGGAGAAATTATAGTAAATGTCAAATAATAAGGAAAATTATGACCTTCTGGATTTAGTCTTATAATATCATGATAGACTCCCGGTAATAATCTTGAGTTATTTGAATGATTATTTGGAGTACCTCCTCTCATGCAACTCATATAGCTCATTTGGTCTGCGTATAGTAAAGCTATAAAACTTGGGTAACTTGTAGACCATTAGATGGGAATGGGAGGTAGATGGTGTACCTAGTTTGGTTGAGGAGATTTTAGGTCACCAAATAGGAGTCAATGTGTTGAGTCTGACCGATAAGCTTAGGGGCAAGGTTGTGCTCGGGATCGACGAAATATCGTCTTTCCCCTTAGAGAGTCATAAAATACTTAGGGTTAATCCAAGTGTAATGATAAGATAGGTATTCTTATGGGTAGTTACCAATAACATTAAGTGTCTTGAGAAAGGGAGGTTTGGGCTATCATCTCATCGTACCTCATAGTACCGATGCGAGCCCTTCACAGGGTAGACCTCGGGAAGTCCAAGATTAACCCTAAATTATAGGAGTAAGATGTTGTGCAAGATTAACTTAATTATATACTCACACTCATCCCGTCACTATGGGTGGTTAGCTGGTTTGGCTGTGCGAGCGGTAGGCTCGGTGGTTGTAGGCACGGATAGGTTGGTCCGGCGAGCCGGTGGTGTAAGACCCTTTTTTTTTCAAACACCCGGGTCTTAGGCCCAGAACCGCCACTTTGCGGTGACACCTTCACTCGGGAAGGTCGCCACTACAAAACGCCGATCCTGCTGGTCAAATCGATCACAAAGAAAAGTGTATTAAAGAAGACAAGTCCACAGAATCAACATGAAAAATATAAAAATGTCCACATTATATAACTGAATAAAAAGATAACAAGGGTTACAATAATAAAGGGCTCATGCCCTGTACATCATATCATCACTACAAGATCACTCGCGAAAGCTAACTACTAATCACTCACAGATCCTGAATCATGTGCTCCTGTACTGGACTGGCACGCCTCCGTCTGCTCCGGCCTCTGGTGCTGCTGCGTCTCCTCGATCTCCTAAAATGATATGGTCCACCGACCGTTAGTCAAAAATACTAAGCCTTATGTTCCCCACCCCACCCCCAATGGCTCCTAGGCACCGTGCGGGAGGATGAAGCGGAGGACAGCAAGGGGTATAACAAAGAGCAGGTGACAGTGGTACAGGAAATGTTTCTACACTACACATGTGTATATGTATAACTGAAGCAGTAAAAGAGCATAGTAAAAGCGGGTAAAAATTAAGTAAAGTGCAGTAAGCAAATACAATGGCAATAGATAGTAACCATTAATTTATAGGAATGCCCATACAAACCTATAGACCAAGGGGTCGTTTAGCAAGGCCTATCGTATAAGAAGTCTCATAACCGACTTATACGATAGGGGTAGGGGTTGAAATGCAATGTTTATGCTATGACAGGCAAGGTATGCAGTTATGTTATGTTCATACAAGTGCAACTCACCCACTTCGACTCAATGCGCATAGACCTTTAGTTCCCCCTTTTTGGAGCGAGCTAGACTCCCAGGATACTCCTGTAGTGGCAAACGGAAGCGGTGGGTTGGGCCTCGCCCACCTCTAGGTTGGTATTCATACTACCTAACCTAGACCTATCGTACGCCTCAACGCAAAACCCGCGGAGCATCTGCGTTCTCTTACTGGCTGGACCACCAGACTTTTATGGCTAAGTGTAAATACCACACTTGCCGAGTCAACGTATTGACGTCGGTGAGAACGACCGTCCAATACCGAAGACCCACCACCTTCAATGCACATGCAACATGTTATACTACCTACCTCCGAGCCATAAGCTCCCCGGGCTAACCTGCCCGCCATCAATAACCTTCCGAGCCATCGGCTCGCCGAACCAACCCGTCCGTACCTACAAACACTACTGAGTTACAAGCTCACCTGACTTAGCAATCCGCTCTTACAACCACCAAGCCTACTGCTCGTAGCACCAAACCAGCTAAACTCCCGGAACCACGGGGTGTGGGTGAGTGTGTTATTAAATTATTCTTGTATAACATTTTACTCTTACAGTTTATGGTTAATCTTGGACTTCCCGAGGGTTACCCTGTAAGGGGCTCGCTACGGTACTAGGAACTATAATGGGATGACACCCCAAAGCTCCCTTTCTCAAGACGCTTAATATTATTAGTTACTACCCATAAGAAAACTCTTCTTAATGTTTCACCTGAATGAAGCCTAAGCGCTTTAAGACACAATAGGAAAAAGACGATCTTTCGTCAATCCCAAGATGACCTACACCAAGGGTGGCACCCCACCACCCTAGGACTCATCAAACCCTAATTAACTCCAAGGATCCTCACATAGTCATATTATCACCAATAAACACTCACAACTCCAATCACTACACACCAATTTGACCCATAACCCCAAAATTGCTAAATTGCTAAATGCAGACCATCCTTAATGTGTATGATGCTCGTGAAGGGAGGTACATTAAATATCCAACTCACTGACCCAATACTTTTATTGGGGGTCCATGCTACTTATTTAAGATCAACTCCAGAGTTTCACAATTTTCCCAACATTATTAATATTTAAAACAATTTTCCCCAAAATACAACTTCCTAAGGTTTGAACTACAAGTGCACTTTTCTGACTTCCAATGCCTACTAAAATTTTTACATAAATCAAGGGTACCTAGTAATCTGTAAATATGAATTGTCATGATTTTCCAGCAATGGTTGCAATTATTAAAAAATTCCTGAACCCATTAATCATCAATTATTTCCAAAGGAGGTACCCTCATATGAACTCCAAACCCTATGCAAATTTTTACAGAGGTGAATCATACTAAAATATTCAATCCTACAAAATTTTACCACATTTCAGAGAGGTTACATTTGTAATTTCCACAAAGGTCATATTTGCAATTAATTCCAATTTGAACTAGAAGTACCAAAAATATCAATCCAAAAATTATAAGAAAATTACTGGAAGTTTATAATGGAATAAAATGACTTCCAGCAAAGTTCCATGAATTTACAGAAAGCTAGCATCCTAAAATTAATCATCCCAAAAATTGCTAACAATAAGAATAATTATAATATGGACCTTCAAAAGTCTTCCAATAGCTCTAATAGAATTTCCAGGGAATAATAACACATGTATCATATTGATGACAGAAAAAGAGTTATCCCCTAAGTGTTAATCTAACCCAAAACCTAAATATTTACAAATCTACCCAAGGATTTATTCACTAAGGTATACAACCCCAAACCTCTTCAATTTCACAGGGGAGGCTTCTCTGGTCACCATGACCAACTCCCCAAAATTTTAGGTCAAACCATAAAGGTTTGACCCCTCTTCCTTCACTGACCTCTATATGCACCCCTTAGGGTTTACCCTAGGGTTTGGGTCCAAACTCCCCATATCCACCCAAACTTCTTGTGAGGGTGTTATATCACTCATAGAACTCAGGGAAGCCTATTACACTCCTCTCCAAGGGCAAACACCCTCATGTCCTTCATAACCCCAAATTCCACTCCATAGGGATCAACCTTTTGGCCTTTGGCAAATCAACTCCAATGCTCACTAATTTCCTCATGGGTCGCAAAATGATCCCACAGACCTCCCAAAGAAGACTCAAGTCTCTATGGGCCCAATTGGCCAATGGATCTCTACTTGGCTAGATGCACACCAAGGGGCTCCAACTCCATGTTCTAGGGCAATCCAACTCCCCATGACCCCAAAACTCACATGGAGGTGATTTGGGTGGTGTTAGGGCAGTGGCCAAAATTCCACTCCAATTGGAGGTGGTTTGACCACTCAATTTCAACTTAGCCCCTTTAGCCTAATTCCTTCCTTAAAGACCAAAACTTGGGACAATCAATTGCCTGGTCAAATCAACCCCAAATGGGTTGACATTTTAACCAGGGACTTATCATGACCCTAAGAACACCCCACCAAAATTTGGTGGAGTTTGGAGGTCATTTGACCCTCCAAATAATTTATACATGGATTATTGAATTTTTACAAAACTTTAGGAAACTGTTTTCCAAAAAATCCCATTTTTGGATATGCTATTGTCATTGGCATTACTCACTCCTAGTCCAAATTTCAAGTCATTTGGACTAGTGGTTTAGTGTGGGCACCCATTCAAAGTTCAGTCAAATTTTGCACCAAAATAGGTGCTGAGGTTAAACCGCTCAACCATATGGGGTGAGATTAATTTTAAATTAAACTAGAGGTTAAGGGTTACAACTTTCATATAGAACACTTCTTCTGAAAACACCCATAACTAATTTCTAAAATTAAAACTAAATAAAGCATTATAACTACTACTATTAATTTATATATATATCATTTCTGATTTTGTTTTATTAAGCAGGATCGGACGGCTATCCCGTCGTCTTCCCCGCGTAGCCTACGGCCAGAAAAATACTCGCGCCTGGGTGCTTTTGTGGGCCCGATTCCGGCGAGCCGGCGGCGTCCCCGGCGAATCGTCGCCGCCAAAAGCACCACCCGACCTCCACCTTTCGACTGCCGATGACGGTGTGGCTGGTGGTGGCCGAAGTTGGCCCCCCGCATTTTCCATTTTTCGGTCATGAACAAAGAAAAATCCGATTGGAGATACCTCCAATCTCAGTTGATTTTGAAATAGGAATAAATTAGATCTATCCACTAGGGTTAGGGAGGAGAACCAGACCTGCTTGATGGCTTGATTCCTTGCCGTTTGGGTGAACCTCCATGGCCGACCACCATTTTTGCGAGCTCTGCATTTTCCACACCAAGTTGCTCGAACCCTTCGTCTAACCGGGGAAAACTGATGCTCTGGGTCTAGGGAAGCTTTTAAAAGCTCCAATTGAGGGAGGGGAGGAGTCAAAGCTTCAATGCCATTAATGTCCATGAAGAGTGGAAATCGTCCATGGTGAAATCCCAAGGGATTCACCCCTAGGAGGCCGGGAAACGGCTGGAAACTTCTCCCCTTCCCTTGGGGAGTTGAATCCAGCCATTAATGGAGAGGATTGAGGGGGGTTTCACCTTCCTCCATTGATGGCCCCATCTTTCTCTCTCCTCCATATTGGATTTTCTCTCTCCTACTCATCAAGGACGACTTTTCCTCTCTCTCCTAGGTTAATTACCAGTTAATTATGCTGGTCAATTGATCAATTTGGGCCTAGCCCAAAGGGATTGGGCTAGGTCCAAGTGATTTGCCCTAATTTGGGTAAGTTTGACTTTTGGTCAAATTGACCAATTGGGTGACCCTAGGATGGGGCTTTTGGGTCCATTGGACTCCAAATTAAATTTAGAAACTACTGGTGGGGTCAATTTGGTCACATGAGCCTTAGTTGACCCAATATGAGTTGATTTGACCAAAACAGGCTAAGTTGACTTTGGTCAAATTGAGCCCTAGGGTTGACCCAGGCATGGGGCTTTTTGTTCCACTGGGTCCCCTATGATATTATAATATTATGGGTAGGGTCAATTTAATATGGTGGTGGTCAATTAAGGCACTTAGTGAGGAATTGTCATTTTGACCTAATCAGAGCTTAAGGTTGACTTTGGTCAACTTGACCTATGTGACTGTCCCCAATGGGTCCTAAATGTCCCCCTGGGCTCCTAAATGGTCTAGGGATGTTGTGGTGGGGTCACTGGGTCAAGACAAGGCCCCTAGGTCAAACCCTAGGTAGGGTAGCTGCAATTTACTATTTGCAGACCAAGGCACTTTCAACCCTAATTTTGCCTAAGTTAAATGGATTTCTACACTACCAAGGCCTTGTCATGACCTTGTCATGACAGATTCACCTGGGGGGTCTAGCTGTCTGGGGGATGTTACAAATCCCAATAAACAAAAAAAATAATTTCGTCCTCGAAATTCAGGTTAAGCTTGCGGGGTTTTCACCGAGAGTGACTGAACGTAGCATACCCTAAGAATTGAGTTATTTCTGGCTCCAAGAGCACCGACTATCACTGCCACACCAGTTCTAGTGGCTCCAAGTTGTGCTCCTCCTGACCCCAATTTTACCACTTGTCTTAACTTTGGAATCTTCTTGCGCCGCAAGACTCGCACCGTCGTATCATCTATCTTGACCGGGGTGACCTTGCTACCTTGGTCAATTTATCCTCAAACTTCCACTCTAACCTGGGCAGACTCTTATGCCTCTAAAGTTTTTTTCTCACGTTCAAACTCTTACTCTTTCAGGTACGTCCGCATAATCAACCATTTATACTCTACAACTTTTCCAGTTCTTACTATTGATGGAACTAATCAAATTGTTTAGCATCCCAATCATCCTTAAATATTAATGGGGGTGCACTTGTGAACCTTTATGAGTACATGTTAACTAATCATAATGGTAAGGTGACTCCCAATCATTTTCTACGGGAAGTTTGATTCATAAGGGCAAAATTTTGGTACCCTAAGGTTTTTCACAAGTCCATTTCATCAAGGGAATATCATCTCGTTTATTTCACCAAATTTCTTTCACTTCAACTTGTGCTAGTCTTGATCACTTTCAAATGGTCCAAAGCAAGATAAACTTAGATCATTCTTACCATAGTGAAATCAAACACTATATTCTAAATCCAATAAGTCATCGACTAAGATCTCTGGTTATTCATCATCATAGCTCCCAAGGTATAAGAGCTATTATTGTAGTTAAAATCTTCTACCATGATAGGGCGTGATTTATAACGATTCATAAGTTAATCACTTCTGAATGCCCCAAACTACCAGAACTTTCAAATATAACTACAACTTGTATGGCCTAGTTTCCGTCCTCAACTTCTAGACTAGGACATCGACATCCCTAAGTGATTAATCCTGGCGACTTTACATTTCCAATGATTCAACTAAGGTCAAGTTGTTGTTTGATCAACGATGTTTATCCATTGCCCTAGTAATACTACGGATCATTATTCTGAACATACTGTTACACCATCTCATCTTTGTCCAAGTAATATTGAATAAGATCGACTCCAAAGTCATTACTCCCGACATAGGAATTGCTAAATTAGATCTAAGGGGCACCCGAGTCAGTAACCAATTCGCCCAATAAACAAAAGGTAAGCCCCAATAAATAAAAGATAAGCCTCCATCTATTTTTTGGGCTAAGTATCTTCAATATCACCATATTATATTCGTCCTAGGTATGCAAACAATCCTTAGGGCACACAACCTTAGACTTGGGGTTCTATCTTGAGACTCATTGGTATACTCCACACCTTAGACTCCTCTAGGTACCTTCCACGACAACCTTATCAGGGTCAATTTTTCACCCAATCCCAAACGGGTCTCTTCCGAACTTGAATTCTTATCCAACCCTCGGTGTTTATCGTGGTGGTTGTCTCAATGTAATCATGTCATCGATACGAGGGTTGAGTCTACGAGTCCCATACCACTCTGCTTATGTGTCAATCTCTCTTTTTCTAGCATCTTTGGGGTATCCTCGTACCTTCACCAATAATTATACTTACGGTCTATTTCAGACTAGGTCATGGTATAAATTGTCAAGGTAAGTCACGTATCCTAGTAGGGTTGAGTCTAACTCATTAACTAAGGGACTATCTAACGAGATCTTTGCAGCCGGAGGTATTCCCTATAGGGGGTAGGGTTCGCCGCAGGCTACAAAAGAAAACTTGTCAAAAAGATTCAGTTAAAAGTGGACTTTTTCATGTGATTTCCCCATATGGGCACACCACTGCTTTCGCTGCTTAGTTTGTCCTCAAACTAAACTCGCGCGGGGTGGCCCAGGGTTTGTGGACTTCTTTTCTTCGGATCGAGGTTCCCTCTGATACCACTTGTAAGACCCTTTTTTTTGTTTTCAAACACCCGGGTCTTAGGCCCAGAACTGCCACTTTGCGGTGACACTTTCACTCGGGAAGGTCGCCACTACAAAACGCCGATCCTGCCGGCCAAATCGATCACAAAGAAAAGTGTATTAAAGAAGACAAGTCCACAGAATCAATATGAAAAATATAAAAATGTCCACATGATATAACTGAATAAAAAGATAACAAGGGTTACAATAATAAAGGGCTCATGCCCTGTACATCATATCCTCACTACAAGATCACTCGCGGAAGCTAACTACTAATCACTCACAGATCCTGAATCCTGTGCTCCTGTACTGGACTGGCACGCCTCTGTCTGCTCTGGCCTCTGGTGCTGCTGCGTCTCCTCGATATCCTAAAATGATATGGTCCACCGACCGTTAGTCAAAAAGACTAAGCCTTATGTTCCCCACCCCACCCCCAATGGCTCCTAGGCACCGTGCGGGAGGATGAAGCGGAGGACAACAAGGGGTATAACAAAGAGCAGGTGACAGAGGTACAGGAAATGTTTCTACACTACACATGTGTATATGTATAACTGAAGCAGTAAAAGAGCATAGTAAAAGCGGGTAAAAATTAAGTAAAGTGCAGTAAGTAAATACAATGGCAATAGATAGTAACCATTGATTTATAGGAATGCCCATACAAACCTATAGACCAAGGGGTCATTTAGCAAGGCCTATCGTATAAGAAGTCCCATAACCGACTTATACGATAGGGGTAGGGGTTGAAATGCAATGTTTATGCTATGACAGGCAAGGTATGCAGTTATGCTATGTTCATACAAGTGCAACTCACCCACTTTGACTCTATGCGCATAGACCTTTAGTTTCCCCCTTTTGGAGCGAGCTAGACTCCCAGGATACTCCCGTAGTGGCAAACGGAAGCGGTGGGTTGGGCCTCGCCCACCTCTAGGTTGGTATTCACACTACCAAACCTAGACCTATCGTACGCCTCAACGCAAAACCCGCGGAGCATCTGCGTACTCTTACTGGCTGGACCACCAGACTTTCATGGCTAAGTGTAAATACCACACTTGCCGAGTCAACGTATTGACGTCGGTGTGAACGACCGTCCAATTCCGAATACCCACCACCTTCAATGCACATGCAACATGTTCTACTACCTACCTCCGAGCCATAAGCTCCCCGGGCTAACCTGCCCGCCATCAATAACCTTCCGAGCCATCGGCTCGCGGAACCAACCCGTCCGTACCTACAAACACTACTGAGTCACAAGCTCACCTGACTTAGCAATCCGCTCTTACAACCACCGAGCCTACTGCTCGTAGCACCAAACCAGCTAAACTCTCGAAACCACGGGGTGTGGGTGAGTGTGTTATTAAATTATTCGTGTATAACATTTTACTCTTACAGTTTATGGTTAATCTTGGACTTCCCGAGGGTTACCCTGTAAGGGGCTCGCTACGGTACTAGGAACTATAATGGGATGACACCCCAAAGCTCCCTTTCTCAAGACGCTTAATATTATTAGTTACTACCCATAAGAAAACTCTTCTTAATGTTTCACCTGAATTAAGCCTAAGCGCTTTAAGACACAATAGGAAAAAGACGATCTTTCGTCAATCCCAAGATGACCTACCCCAAGGGTGGCACCCCACCACCCTAGGACTCATCAAACCCTAATTAACTCCAAGGATCCTCACATAGTCATATTATCACCAATAAACACTCACAACTCCAATCACTACACTCCAATTTGACCCATAACCCCAAAATTGCTAAATTGCTAAATGCAGACCATCCTTAATGTGTATGATGCTCGTGAAGGGAGGTACATTAAATAACCAACTCACTGACCCAATACTTTTATTGGGGGTCCATGCTACTTATTTAAGATCAACTCCAGAGTTTCACAATTTTCCCAACATTATTAATATTTAAAACAATTTTCCCCAAAATACAACTTCCTAAGGTTTGAACTACAAGTGCACTTTTCTGACTTCCAATGCCTACTAAAATTTTTAAATAAATCAAGGGTACCTAGTAATCTGTAAATATGAATTTTCATGATTTTCCAGCAAGGGTTGCAATTATTAAAAAAATTCTTGAACCCATTAATCATCAATTATTTCCAAAGGAGGTACCCTCATATGAACTCCAAACCCTATGTAAATTTTTACAGAGGTGAATCATACTAAAATATTCAGTCCTACAAAATTTCACCACATTCCAGAGAGGTTACATTTGTAATTTCCACAAAGGTCATATTTGAAATTAATTCCAATTTGAACTAGAAGTACCAAAAATATCAATCCAAAAATTATAAGAAAATTACTGTGGGTTCATAATGGAATAAAATGACTTCCATCAAAGTTCCATGAATTTACAGAAAGCTAGCATCCTAAAATTAATCATCCCAAAAATTACTAACAATAAGAATAATTATAATTTGGACCTCCAAAAGTCTTCCAATAGCTCTAATAGAATTTCCAGGGAATAATAACACATATATAATATTGATGACAGAAAAAGAGTTATCCCCTAAGTGTTAATCTCTCCTAAAACCCAAAACCTAAATATTTACAAATCTACCCAAGGATTTATTCACTAAGGTATACAACCCCAAACTTCGTCAATTTCACAGGGGAGGCTTCTCTGGTCACCATGACCAACACCCCAAAATTTTAGGTCAAACCATAAAGGTTTGACCCCTCTTCCTTCATTGACCTCTATATGCACCCCTTAGGGTTTACCCTATGGTTTGGGTCCAAACTTCCCCATATCCATCCAAACTTTTTGTGAGGGTGTTATATCATTCATAGAACTCAGGGAAGCCTATTACACTCCTCTCCAAGGGCAAACACCCTCATGTCCTTCATAACCCCAAATTCCACTCCATAGGGATCAACCCTATGGCCTTTGGCAAATCAACTCCAATGCTCACCAATTTCCTCATGGGGTCTCAAAATGATCCCACAGACCTCCCCAAGAAGACTCAAGTCTCTATGGGCCCAATTTGCCAATGGATCTCTACTTGGCTAAACGCACACCAAGGGGCTCCAACTCCATGTCCTAGGGCAATCCAACTCCCCATGACCCCAAAACTCACATGGAGGTGATTTGGGTGGTGTTAGGGCAGTGGCCAAAATTCCACTCCAATTGGAGGTGGTTTGACCACTCAATTTCAACTTAGCCCCTTTAGCCTAATTCCTTCCTTAAAGACAAAAACTTGGGACAATCAATTGCCTGATCAAATCAACCCCAAATGGGTTGACATTTTAACCAGGGACTTATCATGACCCTAAGAACATCCCACCAAAATTTGGTGGAGTTTGGAGGTCATTTGACCCTCCAAATAATTTATACATGGATTATTGAATGTTTACAAAAATTTTAGGAAACTTTTTTCCAAAAAATCCCATTTTTGGATATGCTATTGTCATTGGCATTACTCACTCCTAGTCCAAATTTCATGTCATTTGGACTAGTGGTTTAGTGTGGGCACCCATTCAAAGTTCAGTCAAACTTTGCACCAAAATGGGTGCTGAGGTTAAACCACCCAACCATATAGGGTGAGATTAATTTTAAATTAAACTAGAGGTTAAGGGTTACAACTTTCATATAGAACACTTCTTCTGAAAACACCCTAACTAATTTCTAAAATTAAAACTAAATAAAGCATTATAACAACTACTATTAATTTATATATATATATCATTTCTGATTTTGTTTTATTAAGCAGGATCGGACGGCTATCCCGTCGTCTTCCCCGCGTAGCCTACGGCCAGAAAAATACTCGCGCCTGGGTGCTTTTGCGGGCCTGATTCCGGCGAGCCGGCGGCGTCCCCGGCGAATCGCCGCCGCCAAAAGCACCACCCGACCTCCACCTTTCGACTGCCGGTGACGGTGTGGCCGGTGGTGGCCGGAGTTGGCCCCCCGCATTTTCCATTTTTCGGTCATGAACAAAGAAAAATCTGATTGGAGATACCTCCAATCTCAGTTGATTTTGAAATAGGAATAAATTAGATCTATCCACTAGGGTTAGGGAGGAGAACCAGACCTGCTTGATGGCTTGATTCCTTGCTGTTTGGGTGAACCTCCATGGCCGACCACCATTTTTGCGAGCTCTGCATTTTCCACACCAAGTTGCTCGAACCCTTCGTCTAACCGGGGAAAACTGATGCTCTGGGTCTAGGGAAGCTTTTAAAAGCTCCAATTGAGGGAGGGGAGGAGTCAAAGCTTCAATGCCATTAATGGCCATGAAGAGTGGAAATCGACCATGGTGAAATCCCAAGGGATTCACCCCTAGGAGGCCGAGAAACGGCTGGAAACTTCTCCCCTTCCCTTGGGGAGTTGAATCCAGCCATTAATGGAGAGGATTGAGGGGGGTTTCACCTTCCTCCATTGATGGCCCCATCTTTCTCTCTCCTCCATATTAGATTTTCTCTCTCCTACTCATCAAGGCCAATTTTTCCTCTCTCTCCTAGGTTAATTACCAGTTAATTATGCTGGTCAATTGATCAATTTGGGCCTAGCCCAAAGGGATTGGGCTAGGTCCAAGTGATTTGCCCTAATTTGGGTAAGTTTGACTTTTGGTCAAATTGACCAATTGGGTGACCCTAGGATGGGGCTTTTGGGTCCATTGGACTCCAAATTAAATTTAGAAACTACTGGTGGGGTCAATTTGGTCACATGAGCCTTAGTTGACCCAATATGAGTGATTAGACCAAAACAGGCTAAGTTGACTTTGGTCAAATTGAGCCCTAGGGTTGACCCAGTCATGGGGCTTTTTGTTCCACTGGGTCCCCTATGATATTATAATACTATGGGTTGGGTCAATTTTATATGGTGGTGGTCAATTAGGGCACTTAGTGAGGAATTGCCATTTTGACCTAATCAGAGCTTAAGGTTGACTTTGGTCAACTTGACCTGTGTGACTGTCCCCAATGGGTCCTAAATGTCCCCCTGGGCTCCTAAATGGTCTAGGGATGTTGTGGTGGGGTCACTGGGTCAAGACAAGGCCCCTAGGTCAAACCCTAGGTAGGGTAGCTGCAATTTACTATTTGTAGACAAAGGCACTTTCAACCCTAATTTTGCCTAAGTTAAAGGGATTTCTACACTACCAAGGCCTTGTCATGACCTTGTCATGACAGATTCACCTGGGGGGTCTAGCTGCCTGGGGGATGTTACAGGTGGCTCGGAAGGTTATGGTAACGGGCAGGTTAGCCCGAGGAGCTTAGGGCTCGGAGTTAGATGGTAATCATAATTGCATGTGCATAAAGGTTGTGGGTCTTCAGTATTGGCGGTCGTTCGCACCGACGTCGATACGCTGACTCGGCAAGTGTGGATTTGCACTTAGCCAAGAAAGTCTGGTGGTCCAGCCAGTAAGAGTACGCAGGTGCTCCGCGGTTTTGCGTTGAGGCGTACGATAGGTCTAGGTAAGGTAGTGTGAATACCAACCTAGAGGTGGCTGAGACCCAACCCACCGCTTCCGTTTGCCACTACGGGGGTATCCTGGGAGTCTTGCTATCTCCAAAAAGGGGAAGCTAAAGGTCTGTGCGCATAGAGTCGAAGTGTGTGAGTTGCACTTGTGCAAACATAGCATAAACTGCATAACTCTGCGTGTCATAGCATAAGCATTGCATTTCAACCCCTACCCCTATCGTATAAATCGGTTATGGGACTTTTTATACGATATGTCTTACTAAACAACCCCTTGGTTTATAGGTTTGTATGGGCATTCCTATAAATCAATGGTTACTTTTTTATTATATACTTGTCTTTACTTACTGTTCTTTACTTGCTCTTTACCATGCTCTAACTAATGCTTCAATTATATATATACACCTGTGGAGTGGTAGTTATTCCTGTAGCTAGGTCATGTCACTTGCTTTGATATATCCCTTGTTGTCCTCCACTTCATCCCTCCCGCACGGTGCCTAAGAGCCACTGGGGGATGGGTGGTGGGAAACGAGGCTTAGTCATTTTGACTAACGGTCGGTGGACCATATCATTTTAGGGGACCGAGGAGACGCAACATCACGAGAGGTCGGTGCAGATGGAGGCGGGTCAGGCTAGAACAAAAGCACCAGTTTCAGGATCAGTGAGAGATTAGTAGTTTGCTTCCGCGAGTGACCATGTATTGAGGACATGATGCACAGGGCATGAGCCCTTTATTATTGTTATCTATTTATTCAGTTATTATCTGTGGACATTTCTAATTTAGGTTTTATATTTCATGTGATGTGGACTTGAGCTTCTCTTTATGTTCAAATATACTTTTCTTCTTTTGTGATCGATATGGCCAGCGGGATCGGCGTTTTGTAGTGACGACCTCCCCGAGTGTTGGTGTCACCGCAAAGCAGCGGTTCTAGGCATAAGACCCAGTTTCGAAGCAAAAAAAAGGTCTTACACAGAGTTTATTGCACTCCAAGAGCAAAGTTCTGGTTATTCAAACAAGCTTTGTTGAATTAATTAATTCGCCAATTGCAGAGTTTGTTGAACTCCAAGAGCAAAGTTTTGGTTATTCAAACAAGCTCTGTTGAATTAATTAATTCGCCAATTGCAGAGTTAATTGAACTCCAAGAGCAAAGCTTTGGTTATTCAAACAAGCTCTGTTGAATTAAGTAATTCGCCAATTGCAAAGTTTATTGAACTCCAAGAGCAAAGTTTTGGTTATTCAAACAAGCTCTGTTGAATTAATTAATTCGCCAATTGCAGAGTTTATTGCACTCCAAAAGCAAAGTTTTGATTATTCAAACAAGCTTTGTTGAATTAATTAATTCGTCAATTGCAAAGTTTATTGAACTCCAAGAGCAAAGTTTTGGTTATTCAAACAAGCTCTGTTGAATTAAGTAATTCGCCAATTGCAAAGTTTATTGAACGCCAAGAGCAAAGTTTTGGTTATTCATACAAGCTCTGTTGAAGTAATTAATTCGCCAATTGCAGAGTTTATTGAACTCCAAGAGCAAAGTTTTGGTTATTCAAACAAGCGCTATTGAATTAATTTATTTCGCCAATTGCAGATTTTATTGAACTCAAAGTGCAAAGTTTTGTTTATTCAAAGAAGCTCTGTTGAATTAATTAATTTCGCCAATTGCAGATTTTATTGAACTCAAAGGGCAAAGTTTTGGTTATTGAGGCGCATATTCAAACAAGCTCTGCGGAATTAGATGATGCCTTCCAAATGTTGACGATGGAGGTAAGCGCCCTGTAAGAAGCCCCATCGACTCCCACCGCCGTGGTGGCCGCCTGCTTGACCTCATGCATTCTTCGCCTCACCTCCTTCCCTTCGTCTCCTTCCATCAGTCGCCTCACCACCTCCGCAATCTCATCCCTATTCACCAACATTTCATTTTTCGGCGTGGGGCGCAGCGCCACTTTCAGCCCCTCCACGAGCAGCACAACGTTCATGGGCTGCTCCGAGTATAGCGGCCATGCTATCATTGGCACTCCACTCACCATGCTCTCCAGGGTCGAGTTCCACCCGCAATGCGATAAAAATCCGCCTATAGCTTCATGTGCTAGTATTTTCTCCTGCCGGGCCCACGAGTGCACGATCATGCCCATGTCTTTTGTCCTATCGATAAATCCTTGGGGTAGAAAGTCGAGAGGGTCGTTCCTTCCCCCTTGAGTACCAAAGTAATTCGCACTCGCGTCGTACCTCACCGGCGCACCGACAATCCATAGAAATCTTTGACGGCTCATTTCGAGTCCCAAGGCCATCTCCCTAGTCTGCTCCATAGAAAGTGTTCCGCCACTCCCGAGGGATATGAATAGCACCGACCTATCCGGCTGTTGGTCGAGCCACTGCATGTAGGAGCAATCTACTTTGCTTTCTTACTCGACTGTAGAAGTGAGGGGCCCGACGGGAAAGATCAAGGGCTTCCCCTTTCCCCTCTCTTTGAGAAACTTCGCCGCATCACCTTCCACGACTTCAAAGCTGTTGACCATGATTCCATGGACTTGATCAATATGCTTCGCATGTCGAACCATCCAAGCGAATTCCTCGCTCTCTTTATCTGTCGCGGATCGGCTAAAATCCTTGGCATGAAGTTGCACGCAGTCCGGTAGAGATAGCATATGATCAACAAATGATTCACTGTAAAGATACGGAAGGTTGTGGAAGAATGAAAAATAAAAGAAGTTACTTGTAAAAAAGACGTATCGAGGAATAGAGAGCTCGGTAGCCACCGAGAGTGTATCTCCGCCAAAGAGGTCTATGATGTAGGCGACGATGCGGGTATTAAACTTTTGGAGATTTTGAAGAATCAAGCGTAGAAAAGGGATGGAACGAGCCACCATATGGGAGAGGCGTGTGACGATGTGAGCGCTGGCGGGGAGGTCGTCCAGGGGAATCCGAGGAAGGGAGACGGAAGAGATACCGACGGGAAGGGATGAGATCAATGATTGTTGGACGTGGGAGGAGAGATCAGAAAAAGTGATGATGGTAGCGGTTAGATTTTGGTGGATGAGGCGCTTAGCGAGCTCTACAAAGGGGATAAGGTGACCGATCCCCGGGCTTGGAAGAAGGACTACATGAGCCGCTGTATTTGGAACAACCATGATTTGTTTCCCAGAAGATAATTAAGCGAAGAACTAATTAGCTAGCCACAAATATATAGAGGTAGATATAAGCATATATGGCATTGAACTAAGGATCTACATATTTATATAGAAATTTTGTTTGTTTTACTTAGCATGTCGTTATCTTTACTAAGTCTATATCATATTTTTTTTATTAGTATTCCTCCAATGAAAGACACTAATGGTGCGTTCGGTTCACCGGAAATGGACCGCTGGTTTTGGTTTTGGCGTTAAATAAAACATTTCTGTTGTTCGGTTCGCAGGAAATGCCGATTGAATTGGAATTGCTTAAAACCCAGGTTTTCATATTTTGCCTTCGCCCATTTCTTCTGCTCTATGCTAGGTTTTGACGGAAGAAACGACGCCGACCTCGCCTCACGACCTTCTTCCTCTTCTCGCCTCTCCGATTTCGCTGCTTGTGAGTTACCTGGCTTCGTAATCCTCTTCATCTCCACTTCATATCATCTTCATCTTCCTCTTCATCTCACTTCATCTCCATTTTGGCAAAGATTCCGCCTGCTATTGTCGTTGGTGCACTCCTGCTGGTCTTTTGCCCGATTTTGCCGGCGGTAAAGAGTTTTCCTTCCTCATTTTTGTTGTTTTTTGTTCATGCAGTGTTTCTTCTCCTCCATTTCCTTTTTTTTCTTTTTTCACCTTTTTTTGCCGTCATCTTCATCTCAGGTATTATTATTATTATTTTTATGTTGGAGGTTTCACTTGATTTCTCCTGTAAAATTCAAACTTGAGAATCGAAGAAAATGTGGGTATCTAAACTGTATCATCCATGTTTAGTTATAAACTGTATCTTCCAAGCTATAACCCTGAAATGTGAAGTTGTTGAACTTGAAATGTGAAGTTGCTGCAAACCCGATGAATTCATTTGTATATGTTAAACAAAATTTCTGATTTCGTGCAATTCCGATGAATTTCATCCTACATCCGAACAGCAAAATTGCTCAATTACAATTCCTGCAGCTGAAAACCTTCCTGCAGCCGAACAGCTTTTTTGGAATTCAGCAAAACCAAAACCTACTGGTTTTTGGTTTTACTGAATTCCAATTCTTTAAAACCAAAACCCGCGATCCGAACAGACCCTAAAATAATTCATAGTTTTATGTTTAAAGATAATTTTTATGAAAGTAAAAAATGGCCGAAATAAAAGACAGACGTAGAAATAATTAACTACAAACAAACACACACATACAAATGATTAACTACAAACACACATATGAGCAAGTTTGTTAGTGGATAAGTCAAACTTATCCTAAACATTAAAAAAAAGTAGCATCTAAAATTTATTTGATTATTTTTTTAATATCATTCTTGTACAACCCATATTCTTCGAGGGTAGAATCCAATTCAGGTCACTTACGCAGAAGTTAAAGTCAAAGGTCAAAGCAGAAGCCAGAAGTCAGAGATCGAGAACAACTCAGTTAGGAGGAGCAGTAGAAGGCCTGGACGAGTATAAGCAAGCATGTGCGAGCAACCCCTCATACTCGTCAGGTGGGCGACCATAGAAAATACTCGTCGAAGCCAGACGAGATTCCCCTCACTGTCGCATAGTCGCCGGGTTGGGTTGGGCTATAAATAAGACACCCCTCCCCTTTGATTTTCCTATAAATAGGACCACATGGGTAATTGGATTGACACTTTTGGTTGAGCTTTCATAACCTCATTTTCGAAGACTTGTCCCCCTGAGATCTTGACCGTCGCCTTCGACCGTCATCCTAGATACTCGCCAAGTTAGTGTTAATGTATATTTGGTCAAATAACGGGTTCGAATGTATAACGGGTCAGTTGGGTACACGGATACCCATCCCCGTAGACACTCCTAGGGTTTTCCCTAGGTATACCCACTAGGGGCAACGGAGAGTTGATTCCACTTTGATCCTCCTCCGGATGCTTCAAGCAAACCTCCCTCTCAATCTCGAATCACGCCCCTAGGGTTTACTCTCGTCCGCCGTTCGCAAGGGATCGCGCCGTCACTGTTCACGCGAAGGATCTGAGATTCTTCCGCCCAGCCGCTCGCGATCGATGAAGAAGGAAGCCCGTTCGCTGTTCTCGTTCGCTAGAGCTCTCCCATCGTCGTTCGTGAAGAAGGAGACCTGCTGCCGGTCGCGTGATAGGTCGCCGCTCGTCTAGAGGATTTCTCGAGTTGCTCTCGCGATCCAGATCTGCAAGACGCCGCACGTCCAGACGAAGGAGTTCGTCGGATCTGCCACCGATCTGTCTTCGTGTTGCGCAAGAGGAGGGGTTCGTCGCTGCTGTTCTTGGACTGCCTCCGTGCGCGAAGAAGGAAATCGCCGGATCCCAACCCTCCCGCCTCAGATCTGCCGCAGCACCGCCGTCCCAGCGGTTCCAAGGCCGTCTCAGTGGTTCCAAGGCCGTCTTAGCGGTTCCAAGGCCGTCTCAGCGGTTCCAGTCCGTCTCAGCGGTTCCAGTCCGTCTCAGCGGTTCTAGCTTCCCGTCTCAGCAGTTTTCCAGGTCGCCATCTCAGCGGTTCCAAACCGCCTCCATCAGCAATCTCCCGCCACCGCCGTCTCCAAGCTAAAGCTCGTGTAGCCCTAGCGTTGTCGTCCGCCGACAGCGTCAGCGACAGCCCCCTGTCGCTATCGCCAGACGACAGTGTCGACGACAGCTCCCAGGAACCCCGTTCCTCCCTGTTTTCGTGTCGTTCTCTGACGGGCGCACAATGATGAAGGGGAACAACATGGCGCCCCCCTTGCGGGGTGCGGCTCGGGCCGCACCCCCTTGGGGTGCGGCCAAGCCGCACCCTTGCGCGGTGCGGCCGAGCGGCACCCCCAAGGGTGTGGCCAATCCGCACCCTTTCCCGTAAGGGGATGCGGTCGTCTCCTCCCACCCTTTCTCTTACAGGGGGGCTCGCGAGGAGCCCTGCCAGGCATGCTCCTTATCAAGTACTCGGACCCCAGGACATTTCCATGTTCAATGGGGGCTCAGAACGCCTCCGCGCTCACGCGCACGCTCAGAACGCTTCTGAGCGCGCTCAGAACGCCTCCGCGCCCACGCGCGCTCAGAACGCCTCTGCACTTACGCGCGCCCAAAACGCTTCTGAGCGCGCTCATAACGCCTCCGCGCTTACGCACGCTCAAAACGCTTTCCCAGTCGCCTAGATTGCCTCTCCGTTCGCTGCGCGGTCAGAACGCTTCTGAGCGCGCTCAGCTCACTTTTTTTCTTTCTGACTGCTCACATTTTGTCTTTTCAGCATGCTCACTTTTTATCTTTTCAGTTTCTCATATTTTAGGAACAGCTTGTCGCCTTCTTCGCCTCTAACAAAACTGCCCGAACTGCCCGAAGGGCAAGATGGTCATTTACGAAAAATAGCGATCTGTGTGCCCCGAACCAGAAAACATGATTCGTCCGCCAGGTATTTATGGAAGTTACAAACGGCGAAATTACCGGACTACCCCCGACCAAAGCTATAAAAGGAGCCTCAGGGCTTCATTTCAGAGGACCTTGCCTTCTGCACACGGGAGAGCTTCTTGCAGACTTTTGCGGAATTCTCCTTCGGCGCTTGAGGATCTCCTTCGTGGACTTGAAGATTTCCTTCGTCTCGAAAGGCGACGCAGCTTCTCACTTTTGTTCTCCGGAGCCTTCTCACTTCTGTTCTCCGGAGCCTTCTCACTTTTGTTCTCCGGAGCCTTCTCACTTTTGTTCTCCAATATTCTCAGAAGGAAAAATACTTAGTTTTCCGAGAGGTGACCTGTCACCCTCGGAGCTCTCTCTCTCTCTCTCTCTCTCTCTCTCTCTCTCTCTCTCTCTCTCTCTCTCTCTCTCTCTCTATTATTGTAACGAGCAGCGGTCTGTCGCGCTCGAATTCTAAGTACCAGATTGTAACCCCCAAAAGATAGTGAAGTTTGGTCGGCACAGCTCCGGTCGCGTGGTTTTTTACCCTTTCCGGGTTTTCCATGCTAAAAAGTCTCAGTGTACTCAACGAATCTCAAATTGACTGTTTGCGCGCTTGGTTCGCTCCCGAGCTAAGGTGGTTCAAGTAAACCGGTCTACCAAGAGCCCTAAGCGACCCGCAACAAACAGCAACTTGTATTCAGCCCTGTCCATTTGTAACTAGCTGCCGAGTATTATTATTTGTGAAAGCTTGTGTTCATCTATTTGTGTCCTTATTTTCCTGTTGATTGACGTGTTCTTCCAACTCCAAATATTTCACACTCTCAAGCAGACAGTCGTCGCATATTGTTGTGAGGCTAATTAATATATAAATTGAGAAGATTTTGTGTATGACATGCCAAATGATCAATAGACGTGGGAGAAGCAGGGTGAGCAAAAAGAATAATTCCAATTCTTAAAAATTATCCCGCAGACGAACAACAATTTTGAAATTCAGACCCATACTATAATTCTCGGATGAATTCCAATTATAAAATTCAAATTCCTGCGATCCCTGTTTACTGTCAAAATTCTCACATGCAGTAATACGAATGTTGTGGTAGTAAATAACATATACAGTAAAAATCTTTATTGAACAATATGCATGACACAACTAGGAGAAAATTAAATAAATGCATGAATTAAAGCAGGAGAAAATTTGACCGTCCGATGAAACACTGAGGATGCAACGGACACGCACGAACTACGGAACCACCTAGCGGACGCACAAGATTTTTTGGAACCTTCAACGTCAAAGTCCGACGTTCAACCACACCGCCACCGGAGGCCAATATTTAGCGGCGTTAATTAAATAACTAAATATTATTGATGTTTTTTATTATTATTATTAATAAGTCATAATATTGATTTTTTACTTAAGAATTTAAAACTAAATATTGATTTAGCGATGGTGTCTTCGCTACCCGCGCTGGGTGTGCACTGCGATATGCGAGATATTATAGAATTAAAGCAATCTTTCGGGTTAATTATAACAGAGTATGCAGGGGAACATAAAATTGTTGATTTAATTAATTATAACAGAGTATGTAGAGTTTATTGAACTTCAAGAGCAAAGTTTTGGTTATTCAAAGAAGCTCCGTTGAATTAATTAATTTCGCCGATGATTGCAGAGTTTATTGAACTCCAAGAGCAAAGTTTTGGTTATTGAGGCGTGCATATTCAAACAAGCTCTGCAGAATTAGATGATGCCTTCCAAAGGTTGACGATGGAGGTAAGCGCCATGTAAGAAGCCCCCTCGACTCCCACCGCCGTGGTGGCCGCCTGCTTGACCTCATGCATTCTTCGCCTCACCTCCTTCCCTTCGTCTCCTTCCATCAGTCGCCTCACCACCTCCGCAATCTCATCCTTATTCACCAACATTTCATTTTGCGGCGT
This sequence comes from Dactylorhiza incarnata, assembly GCA_033032865.1. Classification (NCBI taxonomy): domain Eukaryota; kingdom Viridiplantae; phylum Streptophyta; class Magnoliopsida; order Asparagales; family Orchidaceae; genus Dactylorhiza; species Dactylorhiza incarnata. Next base: position 1,298,390 of record JAWHQI010000170.1, read on the forward strand.
TGGGCGCAGCGCGACTTTCAGCCCCTCCACGAGCAGCACAGCGTTCATGGGCTGCTCTGAGTAGAGCGGCCATGCTATCATTGGCACTCCATTCACCATGCTCTCCAGGGTCGAGTTCCACCCGCAATGCGATAAAAATCCGCCTATAGCTTCATGTGCTAGTATTTTCTCCTGCCGGGCCCATGAGTGCACGATCATGCCCGTGTCTTTTGTCCTCTCGATAAATCCTTGGGGTAGAAAGTCGAGAGGGTCGTTCCTTCCCCCTTGAGTACCAAAGTAATTCGCACTAGCGTCGGACCTCACCGGCGCACGGACAATCCATAGAAACCTTTGACGGCTCAGTTCGAGTCCCAAGGCCATCTCCCTAGTCTGCTCCATAGAAAGTGTTCCGCCACTCCCGAGGGATATGAATAGCACCGACCTATCCGGATGTTGGTCGAGCCACTGCATGTAGGAGCAATCTACTTTGCTTTCTAACTCGACTTTAGAAGTGATGGGCCCGACGGGAAAGATCAAGGGCTTCCCCTTTCCCCTCTCTTTGAGAAACTTCGCCGCATCACCTTCCACGGCTTCAAAGCTGTTGACCATGATTCCATCGACTTGATCAACATGCTTCGCATGTCGAACCATCCAAGCGAATTCCTCGCTCTCTTTATCTGTCGCGGATCGGCTAAAATCCTTGGCATGAAGTTGCACGCAGTCCGGTAGAGATAGCATATGATCAACAAATGATTCACTGTAAAGATACGGAAGGTTGTGGAAGAATGAAAAATAAAAGAAGTTACTTGTAAAAAAGACGTATCGAGGAATAGAGAGCTCGGTAGCCACCGAGAGTGTATCTCCGCCAAAGAGGTCTATGATGTAGGCGACGATGCGGGTATTAAACTTTTGGAGATTTTGAAGAATCAAGCGTAGAAAAGGGATGGAACGAGCCACCATATGGGAGAGGCGTGTGACGATGTGAGCGCTGGCGGGGAGGTCGTCCAGGGGAATCCGAGGAAGGGAGACGGAAGAGATACCGACGGGAAGGGATGAGATCAATGATTGTTGGACGTGGGAGGAGAGATCAGAAAAAGTGATGATGGTAGCGGTTAGATTTTGGTGGATGAGGCGCTTAGCGAGCTCTACAAAGGGGATAAGGTGACCGATCCCCGGGCTTGGAAGAAGGACTACATGAGCCGCTGTATTTTGAACAACCATGATTTGTTTCCCAAAAGATAATTAAGCGAAGAACTAACTAGCTAGCCACAAATATGTAGAGGTAGATATAAGCATATATGGCATTGAACTAAGGATCTACATATTTATATAGAAATTTTGTTTGTTTTACTTAGCATGTCGTTATCTTTTCTAAGTTTATATCATATTTTTTGTATTAGTATTCCTCCCATGAAAGACACTAAAATTCATAGTTTTATGTTTAAAGATAATTTTTATTAAAGTAAAAAATGGCCGAAATAAAAGACAGATGTAGAAATAATTAGCTACAAACACACATATATGTTTAAAGACTATTCCTTTACTAAATTATTTTTATATAAATGATTACTAGAACACACACATTCAAATGATTAACTACAAACACATATGAGCGTTTAAAATTTATTTGATTATTTTTTGAATATCATTCTTGTACAATTCATATTCTTCGAGGATAGGATCCAATTCAGGACACGTAGGAGAAGTCAAAGTCAAAGGTAAAAGCAGAAGCCAGAAGTCAGAGATTGGGAACAACTCAGTCAGCAGGAGCAGTAGAAGGCTTGGACGAGTATGAGCAAGCATGTGCGAGCAGCCTCTCATACTCGCTAGGTGGGCGACCATAGGAAATACTCGCCGAAGCCAGGCAAGATTCCCCTCAATGTCGCATAGTCGTCGGGTTGAGCTGGGCTATAAATAAGACCCCCCCCCCCCCCCCCCCCTCTCCTTTGGTTTTCCAATAAATAGGATCCATGGGTACTTGGATTGACACTTTTGGCTGAGCTTTCAGAATCCCGATCATTTTCGAAGACTTGTCCCCCTGAGATCTTGACCGTCACCTTCGACCGTCATCCTAGATACTCGATGTACAACCCATATTCTCGGAGGGCGGGACCCGGTTCAAGGCCACGTAGGCAGAAGTCAAAGGTCAACACAGAGAACAAGAGTCAAAGACTGAAGACAGCATAGCAAGCTGAGACAGCAGAAGGCCTGTGCGAGTATAGGCGAGCATGTGCGAGCTGCCCCTCATACTCGCCAGGTGGGCGACCATAGTCGATGCTCGTCGAAGCCAGGCGAGATCCCCTCAATGTCGCGTAGTCGTCGGGCAGGGTTATGGCTATAAATATCCCCCCCCCCCCATCCCCTTTGGTTTTCTTATAAATAGGACTCAGGGGTACTTTGATTGGCACCTTTGGTTGAGCTTTCAGAATCTCATTTTCAAAGACTTTTCCCCCTGTGAGTTCTTGACTGTCACCCTCGACCGTCATCTTAGATACTCGCCAAGTTGGTGTCTTCCTCGTATCCTCCTCGGCCATCTTTGGTTGTGGAGAAGTCTCTACTGAGCTTCTGGGTACATGGTAGGACCTCCCTACCGCAGCATCTGGGGTCTCGTTGTTGCTCTTCTAGCCCTTTCATCATTGCCAGCTAAGCCGCTAGTTGGACTGTTGGGCGAGTAGCCTCCTCCTGCATTGATTCGAATTTTGGAGCCTAGGATTTCCCTGACTTCAACACTTTGGTGCGGTGTGCATGGATCGTAGTCGGGGGAAGAAAGTCTAGTCAGAAGGAGAGATGGTCCAAGCTGGCGACCATGAGGGAGTTGCGGGTAGCTCGGCCAATGTAGGCGAGTTTGTGACGCACACTGACTTTGAGGTATTCGCACAGCATTTGGAGGAGACCATGCGAGTCACGCTCCTTCTCCAGGAAGAAGGAACGGATACCTCGCCTCATCGCGTAGCTCGGTCTGAGGACGATGGCCCTCCTCGGCGAGCAGGGAAGGATCCAGTGGAGGAAGAGCCAGAGCGACCAAGGAGGCCGCAGTACAACCAGCAGAGCTCGCAAGGAATTTGATTCCGCGAGGTACTCGCCCACACAGCGAGTATGGGGGAGTTGCTCGCCCGGCCGAGTATCGTCGCCTAGCAGGTGGGAGGATCCCATTCTGTGAGGAGATTCTAGATGCCCCTATGTCGGAGGGGTTCAGTGAGCCCATGATGAGCTACTACTCCGGGAGAGATGATCCTGTCTGACACCTCCAATGGTTCGAGGATGTAGTCTCTATCCGAACCATGTCAGACTCCTTCAAGTGTAGGCTTTTTGCCATCACTTTTCGGGGGAAGGCCAGAGACTGGTTCCACCAGCTGACAGCAGGTTGCATCTACTGCTTTGAAGACCTTCGTCGAGGAGTGACGATGCGATTCGCCGCAGCGAAGAAGAGGTAGAAGGAGGTCACGACCCTTTTCTATTTGGTGCATGGAGCACGAGAGACGTTAGGGAACTACATCGACCGCTTCCAGGAAGAAGTACTGGACATCCAGGAGGTAGATGTCTTCACCCTGCAGCTTGCCCTAACGTTCGGCCTCAGGGAAGGCCTCTTCAAGCTAGAGATCAGTCGGGATCCTCCCATGTCCTACGAAGATCTTATTGAAAGGGCCAATAAGTTCATTCAGGGGGAGACTTCGAATCGCGGCTTCTTGGCCAAGCTGACCAAACTAACCAGGCAGGAAGAGGAAGAAGAGGAGAGAGCCCCCGTGCGCAGGAAGGAGGAGGATCCCCGGAGGTAGGGGAGGAAGAGGCTGGAAGAAAGGAAGAGTGTGGAAGAGAGAAGGAGAGAGGAGCCAAGGAGGGAAGAGCCGAGGAGGCGGGAAGAGAGGAGGCCCGTAGCGGCTCCGGAGCGTCGAGAAGAGGAGAGATGCTACCAAGTCCCTGCCAATAGGTCGTTGTTGGGAATTGTATTCACAATTACCTTGATTTGTGAGAAGTCGCCCTTGAACTAAGATTGAATTGCATTTGTATTTGATATGCTTTTCCAGTATTGTCTTGCAGATTATCATTGCTAAGTGTAAATCAATGTCAGGTCACAATGGGTCTGCAAACACAGTTTCATACAATGTAATTCCTCATTATATGAAACATGGTGATGACTCATGTGTGATCTCTCTATTGGGGTACACTTCATTTTCAAGACTATTGAAGACTTTGGAGTGCGGTTGCAGCAAATGTTCAAGAGAAGAAAAGGAGTAAATGAATATAAATTTTTCTAAGGATATGTCTCGAGAGATCAAGCATGTCTCGAGAGTCGTTTAATGTCTCGAGAAGCAAGTTCTGCTGATCTCGGTATTTCTGTTCTTGATGACTCGAGAGATCAAGCTTGTCTCGAGAGTCCTTAAGACCGAAATCTTTGTAATGTCTCGAGAGATCATCGAGTTCTCGAGACATCCCTTTCCTGCTCTCTTTGTTTCATATCTCGAGAGATCCGTTAGTTCTCGAGAGATCCCTTATGTCTCGAGAATTCTGTCCGTTATTTTCTAATTTGTTTCCTCTGTTCTTGACGGTTCGTAAACGCTCCTTCCCGATCCTAACGGCTATATTGAGTGCGTTTAAGGTCGATTTAACCCTTAATCATTGCCCTCTATATATAGGATCGCTCTTGGGTTATTTCTACAAGTTTTTCGAATCGTTCTCAAACCCTAATTTTCTTTCCTGATCTAAAAGAACGAGAAAAGCGCCGCCTCGCTGTCGCCTATGATTGAAGATCGATCTACTCATTTGAGTTGCTGATTTCTATCAAAGAAGGATTCGATCGATCCGTGTTCTGATTCTACAACCTCTATTGGATCGTTTCGGATTGCTAAAGACAGATTTGAAGGATCGTTGTTCTTCCTCATCGTTCTCAAAAGCCATTCAAGAAGAAGGAAGAAAACGCCTCTGTTATTCAGATCTGGTATCTTATTGTTCAAAACCTTTTATCATCTATTGTAGGAGTTGTTATCTCCGAGCTGTAGGAGAGGTTGTTCTCCGAGTTGTAGGAGAAGTTTTTCTCCGAGTTGTAAGAGAGGTTCTCTCTGAGATTGTAGGAGTTCGACTCCGAGTTTGTAGGATCATTCTGATCCGAGATTTAGTGAGTAGTCAAGTCTAGCTGTGGTGCTAGATTGGCGAGGCCGGCAGTGGAGTACCCAAGTACGGGGAACCACTATAAATTCCTGGTGTTATCTGTGGCTATGATTTATTTTGTGTGCTGTGCTTTACGTTTAATTCTTAATTCCGCAAAAGACGTAGAGATCACCTATTCACCCCCCTCTATGTGATTTAGGTAAGCAACTAGATACTTCAGTCGTCGTGGCAGCCAACAGGGCGACCGCGGCGTCAAGATCAAGGAAGGAGATTATCCCCGGAGAGGAGAAATCAGCAAGAGAGGCGTCAGGAGAGAGGACGTGAGGAAGCGATGGCAGTTACCCGATAGGGTAACAGGCAGGCCAGGAGGAACCAACGGAGGAGGCCGCCAGCAGAAGAGGTCGTATCCTTCTATTGTGAGCTCCATCAGGTGGAGGGGCACGGGATGATGGCCTGCCCAGATTTTGGGGAGGCCAGGAGAAGGCTAGCCGAGGAGGCCAGAAGCCGTAGGCAATGCAAGCTGTCACTCAAAGGCGGAATGAAGACCGAATCGACCAAGGAGGTCGAGGGGAGGTCATCCAGGGAGCAGGAGGAGGAGCAGGAGGATCCGTCGTGAGCTAGAGTGATCCATGGGGGAGCAGGGCTCGGAGCTTCTTGCAAGGGAAGTCTCCCCAGATCTATCGAAAGAGCATCGCTTCGACCTCGCAGGCACCGCCCCTATTGGAGGAGATCACCTTTCAGAGGACATGTTAGGGAATGAGAATCTCTTCCATGACGCCCTCATGATTCTGGCTGTCGTAGAGGACTACACCGTCGATCGTATTCTCGTGGACAACGGGAGCTCCGTGAACGTTATCTTCAAGACAACGTTTGACGGGTTGGGAGTCGAGGCAGGGAGAGTATTGGCGCCAGATGGTCCCCTCTTTGGCTTCTTCGGAGAGAGGAAAGAGGTATAAGGAGGGGTGGATCCGCTAGTACCCTCGGTGGCACCTCGCTCAAGTGTCGATTCATCATCGCCGACGCCCCGAGCTGCTATAAGGCGATCTTCGGGAGGCCGCTCATCAACTTCTTCAAGGCCGTCCCATCCTCCTACCATCAGTGCCTGAAGTATTGTCAATGGGAGGTTCAGGTGAGGATTAGGAGCGATCCAAGAGCCGCTCGTGAGTGCTACCTCAGCACGGTTAGCACCATCAGCTGGATGGCGGAAGCTGAGGAGCTGGAGAAGGCCCTGAAGGGAGCGGCTCGGCTTGAAGCCACAGAGGAGGTGGAAAAGATCGAGGCACTTTCCGAGGCAGGAGTACCTGGATTGCTGAAGATAGGAGGGTCTCTGAAGATCGAAGAAAATATCAAGATGGTGGCATGTTTGCAAGAGAATGTCAACATCTTCGCATGGAGTGTTGCTGAGATGCTTGAGATCGACATGGAGGTCGCTTATGATCGCCTCAACATAGACCCCGCGGTCAAGCCCATTCGCCAGAATAAGAGGTCGAGTGTTGCCTTGCTAGCCGAGCCTATTAGGGAAGAGGTGAGGAAGCTGCTGGAGGCAGGCTTCATGTCGGAGATCCAGTATCCAGGCTGGGTCTCGAATGTTATAATTGTGAAGAAAGCTGGGGAAGGCTGGATCCCTATATGGATCTCTTGGAGAAGTGGACGAAGTCCCGCAGAGTATGATCGTAGTCGATGCGGTCTTTCGTCACGATGATGACACATGTTGAAATCTTCTCCACGGATCTCCTTTAGTCTTTATGGATTTGTGGGACTATCTCTCTGAACCTTCCTCTCTATGCTGTGGCACGAGACTTTTCGTTGTTGAATAAAGCTTGCCCGAAGGATTGTTATCATTTGCCTCGAATCAACGCGCTGGTTGATTCAGCCGTCGGTTTTTCTATGATGAGTTTTCTTGATGCGTTTTCAAGATACCACCAGATCCGGATGCATTCCTCGGATTGTCGCGATGTTTCTTTCATCACTGGAGATGGCTGCTACAACTATAAGATGATGCCCTTCGGGTTGAAAAATGCGGGAGCTACCTATCAGCGGATGATGGATCATATTTTCAAGGAGCAAAAGGGGAGGAACCTGGAAGTGTACGTGGACGATCTCTTGATCAAAAGCAAGAGCATCCAGGAGCATGTGGCCGACCTGGTGGAGACCTTCGCGATGCTCAGAAGATTCAAGATGAGGCTCAATCCAGCAAAGTGCGTGTTCGGAGCAGGGAGATGAAAGTTCTTGGGACATCTCCTCACCCCAAAGGGAGTAGAGCCTAACCCTGACAAGGTTAAGGCCATCCTGGAGATGACTTCGCCAAAGAGCACCAAAGAAGTCCAAAGATTGACTGGAAGGTTGGCGGGCCTTAGCCGCTTCCTGTCAAAGGCTGGGGAGAAGTGCTCTCCATTCTTCAAGAACACTCTGAAAGAACATTGACTTCGAGTGGTTTGAGGAATGCGAAAAGACGTTCGAGCGGTTGAAGCAGCAGTTAATCTAGACACCTCTCCTCCAAAGCCCGAAAGAAGGTGAAGACCTACTCCTCTACCTAGGACTAGGAGCGGAAGCAGTGAGCTCGGTGCTCGTTAGAGAAGAAGGAAGAAGGCCCATCTATTACGCTAGCCGGGTGCTAAAGAAGGCGGAGTTGTGATACCCGGTCCTGGAGAAGCTTACCTTCGCCTTAGTGGTATCGGCGCGGAAGCTTCGGCCTTATTTTCAAGCTCACTCCATCTGGGTCGTCACCGATCATCCCCTATGAAATACCCTAGAAGGAGTGGAGCATTCAGGAAGGCTCAAGAAATGGTCGGTAGAACTCGGTGAGTTCGACATTTCCTCTCGCCCCGGGTGACGATCAAAGCACAGGCACTGGCAGACTTCTTAGCTGACTTCTTGGGAGAAGCGGATCCGAGTGAGGCACCTTCTAATCTGATTTCCTGGAAGATGTTCGTGGACGGAGCTTCGGGCAAAAGCTTTGTGGGAGTAGGCATTGTGCTTGTCAGCCCACAGGGAACTAAGATCAAGCAAGAAGTCAAGATCCTCTTCCCCGTCACGAACAACCAAGCGGAGTACAAGGCAATAGTGGCAGGCTTGCGTCTCGCCAAGGAGCTAGGCATCCAAGATATTTGAACTTACGTACTCGATGGTGGTCGCGTCGCAGATCTGGGGAGAGTTCGAAGTACGCGACACCATCTTGCAGAAGTACCTTATCAAGGTGAAGGGATTGATCGGAGGCTTCCAGTCCTTCTTCGTTGAGCATGTGCCAAGGGAAGAGAACTCGGCGGTGGACCATCTAGCCAAGTATGGTCCGAGGGCTGGAGGAACTATCGCCGAGTTGTTCTGACCATCCATAAAAAAGGAGAGATGATGGAGATCAAGCAACGTCCTTCCTGGATGGACCCGTTCGTAGCATTCCTGAACTCCGGTCAACTCCTGGCAGATGACGGAGATCAGAGGAAGTTTCGGTAAAAAGCGGCGTACTACCTCTTGCACGGTGAGGAGCTGTACCGCAAGACCATCTCGGGCCCCTTGGACAGATGTGTTTCAGAAGTCGAAGCACCTCGAGTTCTGGAGGAAATCAACTCGGGAGAGTGCAGAAGTTATTCGGGGACTCGCACTTTGGAGCAAAGAATCCTGAGGCACGACTACTTCTGGCCGACCATCCGGAGGGATGCCGAAGACTTTTCCAAGAAATGCCAGAAATGCCAGTTGTTCTCCCTTCTGCAATTACAGCCAGCTCGTCAGCTTCGTTTCATCATGGCCCCGTGGTCGTTCGCTATCTGGGGAATGGATCTGATTGGCCCCTTTCTCCAGGCTAGTGGCCAGAGGTAGTTCGTTCTCGTCATGATCGACTCCTTCTCCAAGTGGACCGAGGCCAAATCTCTGGCCAATACCACCTCTCAAGTCGTGAAGAACTTCATCTGGGGAGAAATAGCTTGCAGGTTTGGGATCCCTCTCGCCATCATCACCCACAACGGTACGCAATTTGCCAGTTTGGAGCTGGAGGATTTCTGCAAGCAATTGGGGACCGATCCCGAGTTTGCCTCAATACATCATCTCAGGAGCAACAGACAGGTGGAGGCCGCCAACAAGCTGATTATCAACCTCTTGAAGAAGAAGGTCGAGAACCTGAGAGAAAACTGGGCTGACCAGCTTCCTTCTGTACTATGGGCTCTGAGAACCACTCCTAATTCGGCCATGGGAGAGACCCCTTTCAAACTCTCTCATGGGTCTGAAGCTCTCCCGGTAGAGTTCGAGGTCAGAAGTCCCATAGTAATTGCAGCGGGAGAAGGAGATGAAGAATGACGGCTGGAAAATGAGGAGGCTCAAAGGCTATCTCTCGACTACATTGAAGAGCTTCAAAACTTAGCCTCGGCTAGGCAGGAAGAGATCAAGAGAAGAATGGCGAAAAACTTCGACAAGAATGTCCGCCTCAAGCACTTCCAAGTCGGTGATCTTGTACTGAAGAAGGTAGACATGGCGGGAAGGTCATCCGCTATCGGGAAACTCAACCCTAATTGGGAAGGACCCTTCATCATTCACGAGTCATTAGCAACTGGCGGATATTGTTTGCATAATCATGAAGGGGAGCTACTTGGGAGCACTTGGAACGGCGATGACCTGAAAAGGTTCTACCCCTAGCAGGAATGTACATGTCCCCCTCTTTTTGTAAAGTTATTTCACTTTAATAAAATTTCTCGCCCCCTGAAACATGGGCCACGAGAGTTCTTTTCCGTCTGGAAGTTCTTTTCTAAAAATAGGTAAAAGTGATCTCCACGATCGGCTTGGGGAACAGGCCTCCGGCTAAAACTCTCGTAAAAATCCGAGTCGGGTGGTGGGACAGAGCCTCGGGAGTGAGTTCTCTTAAGACCAAGCCTCTGCATTGACGGCCGAGATCAGCTCCCCCCTTGCATGTTGGTCGAGTTATCCCCCCCCCCCCCCCCACCGATTGCACTTCTCATCCGACTGGAAACGTTATTAGAGGAGAGTCCGGATGACAACCCCCCAAACTCGGTGAAGAGATGATCTGTTTTACTAGCAGAAGGACCCTTGAATAAAGGTGTCGTTGTTTTTTTAAGAGCTAAAAGCTCGTGGCAAAAGCTAAGCCCGCTTGTCGTTTATTCCAATCAAATGAGTCAGTACGGTTAACCCCTCTGATTATTGAAGTGGCAGGGTGAAGATCCTCCAACAGCTTAGCAACCCAGATATGGGACAGACCTCCGACTCGACTCTCGTAAAAATCCAAGTTGGGTGATGGGACATGGCCTCGGGAATGAGTTCTCCTAAGACCTAGCCTCTGCATTGACGGTCGAGATCAGCTCCCTCGTGATCATTGGTCGAGTTACCCCCCCCCCCCCCCCCCCCCTCCTCATTGCACTTCTCATCCGACTGGAGAAGTTATTTGAGAAGAGTCCATGGTACCCCTCGAGTATCTCCCACAACTCAAGCATCCTCAAAAACTTTGAAATAAGCAAGAGTGCTTATTGGCGAGCATCTACCATGCGAGTATGCAAATGGGAGTATGCAGGTGCGAGTATGACATATGTGAGTAAGGCATGATCATCGATCAACTCGAGTATCTCCCAAGGTCGCACTAATCACAACGGCGAGCACTCATTCTCGCTTCGAGCCTATGAGCCTAGCGAGCACTCATCGAGTTCAAACCAGTTCAAACCTTAGGGCATAATCGATACACAGAAGAACGAGCGAATACAAGAAGAGCAGGTGAACAAAAAATTCCTTTTTCTTTCATACATCATTGTGTAGTATACATATGCAAAAGCTTTACATATATTTGGCAGTGCGATCAAAAGGGAGCCCTGCCGACTAGACATCATCGCCTCCATCCTCGTCGTCGATATCAACGTCCCCCTCCTCATCATCATCGTCGTCTTCATCATCATCATCCTCGTCATCGCTCGGTCGGGGAGAAGGAACTCGCAGAGGAGAGGTGGACTCCTCGATGAGTAGGGCCGGGATGATGTCCATCACCGTCAGGTTCATCGCCTCCGACACCAAATGGCCTTCAGCTCGCAACCTGCTCAGGACGACCTTCCTGGTCGCTCGCGCGATCTCCCGGCGGATCTGAGACATTTCATCGTCATGCATCCTGATCTTCTTTCCTTCACGTGGAGGATCTGTCGTGGAAGGTTGTTGCTCGGCAGGTCGAGTTTCCAGCTCGGCAATCCTCACTTGGGCGGCCTCAAGAGTGGCCCGAGTGTCCTCCAGCTCCTTCTCGAGCTGCGACATCCGCTGGGCGACCACCACCTCATCCTCCTGCAAGCAAAGCAAATAATCGTTAGCACAATAGTCGGCAATATGCGAGCAGCGACAAATCAGATCTATGTCATCCCTATAGGTGAGTACCTTGCACTTCTGGATCTGCAGGCCGAGCGCGATGGCCTTCTTGCCCATCGTCTTTAGTCGCTCTTCCGACTCGAGCAAACGCTTCACCGTCTTGTGGCTGAGCTCGATAGATCGCAGGAGCGAGCTCGAGCTCTGGTGAGCCAGATACTCGGCAGAGACATCCTGCAACGCCTTGGCGTCAGCGTGGCCATAGAGGGCGAAGGTGACGTCATAGGCCTCGCCCTTGTCCTCCCAATCCTCCGAATAGGCGGGGAGGTTGGAGCTCAGAGTCACCTCGTGGGCGCTCTCTGCACAGGTCACCAACGAGCGACCACAGGCATCCTCTCTACGGAGGCCTTCAATGAAATTCGGATGGCTGTGAGGCTCGCCAGCCTCGGTAGGATCAGCCTTCGCGTCCAAATCCCTGGTCGTGACCTGCTTCCTCTTCCTCACAGGCTCTTGAGTCTTGCCCTTGCTCTTCCGCTTCTTGGACGGCTCGGGCTCCTCGCCGGCGACCACCGGGTCATCGGCGACCTGCGACAAGTCAATGGGCTCAGTCGAAAAAACCCGCGCTCGCAGGAGGAGCAACCTCCTTTGCCAAGAAGAGAGGCTCGCGCGGCAGAGTGCGAGTAGCTGCATAAGACAAAAGAAAAGCAAGTTAGTCGGCGTTCGAAGACAAAGGTGTGAATATAACAGATACTCGCTCAGCAATTTATCTTTGCCTGGGAAGACCTCGGCGAGTACATCCACTCGCCTTCGCCAGTAGACCACGTCGAAGCGGCGACCACAGAAGTAGTCGAGGAGCTTCTCGCGAGGTCCCTCCAAAAAGAGCATCACGAAGACATGTTCGTGCTGCTAGTAGGAGATGCGAGGAATGGGCTCAAAGTCGCCGCTAATGTCAACCAGCTGCTCGCCCGGCGGTGGTTCTTGTTCGACGTGCCGACCAGCGTGCTGACATGGCTGTAGAAGAAAATGACGCCATCGTCGGTCGCCATAAAGCTGAAAATCCTCCGGAATACGGAGAGATCAAAGGCGATCTTCTCTTCTCGCAAGAAGCAAAGAAAGTCATTGATCATCGCCAATCCGTTGGGATTGATCTGGGCGGGGACTATCCCGATGGCGAGTATCACGAGGAAGTCGCCATTTCCGCGATGTACGTCAAAAGCACCGACCTTCAGCACGCGAGGCCCTGCACATGAAAACACAGCAACTCACCAAGACCATGCGACATTCCAAGCATGCAAATACTCGCAAACCTTAAAGAATAAAAGAAGAGAGCAGCAAATCAAAGGCGAGTATTAATACTCGCCAAATAAATATTACAAAGAAATAATGTCTTGTTACATAATCGCCATAGGCGTCCTACTCAACATCAACAACAGAGAAAGAAAAAAAGAGCTATAGAGGCCCTAGGTAGTCGTCTGGGGATCGAGAGTCTAAGGATGTCGCCCGACCCAGCCCATGTTGTGTGCGCGCTTGAAGTGCTCCAAGGCCAGCGACATCGCATCCTCGCCCTGACGCATCTGATCTTCAATCCTCTCCAGCCGGCCGACCGATCCCATGCTCTCCCGCATTCCGACCAGCTCGTCATGATGAAGTTGTTGGTGATGCTCGATTCGCGCGATCCGGCGTTCCAAGTCATTAATGGAGTGGAAGTGAGATTCTATGCCAACTAGCCGAGTCTCGAACTCCTCCAGCCTGGTGACCCGCACCTCCAGCTCGGCAAGGCAACGATGAGGCTCGATGACCATCAGGCGCTCTACGTTTGCCTCCAGCTCAAGGTTTGCGCGAGCGACCTTTTCTTGAAACTCGCGGGGTGGGAGCCCGATGGCGTCGATCAACGACCCCCCCCCCCCCCCCCCCCCCCCCCGCGCGTAGTAGCGCGAGCTGCAATCAGAGGAAGAAGCAGCAAAATCAGCAGCAAAATCGACAAGAAAAATCAACTATCCGAGAAAGCGATGATTACCAGGCCGAGTAGCGTCGCTCCTCGCATCGCGTCGAGAGCTGTGAGAGCGTCCCCGCCGAGGACTCTTACCTCGGCGTGAGGAAGGGTTGCGATGATCTCGCCGAGCCACGAAAGATCCGACGAAGTGCTCCCTGCTCGGAGGCACATTTCCTCGGTCGCGACCATCCCCTAGTCGCCCTCCCCCTCTCGGGGAAAAGAAGCCTAAAGTCTCGCCGCGCCGCGAAGACTCCGCCGGATTAGCCAAGGGCACCGCAAAGGAGGATAGGTGATGATCACCAGGAGGCGGCAGAGGAGGCGGCGGCGGAAGATCGCCCGCGGGCATCTGCGAAGAGCTCGTCAGTGCTAATCGCGGTGGAACCAGCGGCGGTGGAGGAAGATTGCTCGCTGGAGGGCCCCCATGCTCGCCCACTCGAGGTCGCAAGGTCTCGTCTGCGAGAGGTCCCTTACCCGCGAACACCGAGGGCGGGCCGTAGTTGATCCGCACCGAGCGACCAGATCGCAAACCCGTCCGAGACTCCAGCACGACCATTGGCGATGATCGCAGAGGAGGGACGTCTAGATGATTGCCCGAAGCTCCAGTAGTCGGCAGATCTACAAAGAGAGAAAGAAGCATCAAATCTCGCCAGCAGTATCAGGATAGCGACAGACCCAGTAAGGTGAGGAAGTGTCTCTACCTCGCGTGGGGTCAGGATCGGGATGATTTTGGGTCTGGGACCCAGTAGTGCTTGCCTCCGAAGCGACCTTGGATGCTGGGACCGTGGAGCCCGGATGCTCGCAATGATCGCGGGGATTGTGTACAACCCATATTCTCCTAGGGTGGGACCGAGTTCAAGGCCATGTAAGCAGAAGTCAAAGGTCAACACAGAGAACAGGAGTCAAACACCGAAGACAGCAAAGCAAGTTGAGACAACAGAAGTCTTGTGCGAGTATAGGCGAGCATATGCGAGTTGCCCCTTATACTCGTCTGCTGGGCGACCATAGTGGATGCTTGATGAAGCCAGGCGAGATCCCCTCAATGTCGCATAGTCGCTGGGCAGGGTTAGGGCTATAAAATCCCCCCCCCCCCCCCCACATCCCCTTTGGTTTTCCTATAAATAGGACCCCAGGGGTACTTCGATTGGAACCTTTCGATGAGCTTTCGGAACCCCATTTTTGAAGACTTGTCCCCCCGTGAGTTCTTGACCGTCACTCTCGACCGTCATCTTAGATACTCGCCAAGTTGGTGCCTTCCTCGTAACCTGCTCGGCCATCTTTGGTTGTGGAGGAGAAGTCTCTTCGGAGCTTCTGGGTACGTGGTGGGACCTCCCTGTCGCAGCACCTGGGGTCCCGTTGTTGCTCTTCTAGCCCTTTCATCGTTGCCAGCCAAGCCGTCTAGTCGGACCGCTGGGTGAGTAGCCTCCAGTTGCATTGATACGAATTTTGGAGCCTAGGATTTTCCTGGCTTCAACACTCGCCAAGTTAGTGCTTCCCTCGTACCCTGCTCGGCCATCTTTGGTTGTGGAGAAGAAGTCTCTTCTGAGCTTCTAGGTACATGGTGGGACCTCCCTATCACAGCACCTGGGTGTACAACCCTTATTCTCCGAGGGTAGGACCCACTCAAGGCCACGTAGGCAGAAGTCAAACGTCAAAGGGTCAGCACAGAGACCAGCAGTCCAAGACACAAGACAAATCAGCCAGCAGGAGCGGTAGAAGGTTGGCGAGCAGCAACTAATACTCGCCAGGTGGGCGACTATGGTCGAAGATACGTGCCGAGTATCCTGTATGTCGCCCCAGGTGTCCGGCAAGCCACAGAAGACCTGCGAGAGTATTGGCCCGGCTTGTGCGAGCAGCAGCTAATACTTGCCAGATGGGCGACTATGGTCGAAGATACGTGCCGAGTATCCCGTATGTCGCCAGGTTAGGGCTGGGCTATAAAAACCCCCCTACCCCTTGGTTGCCTATAAATAGGACCCCAGGGGTACTTGGATTGGCACCTGTGCTTGAGCTTCTGGATCCCAATTTCTGAATTCTCGAGCCCGTCACCCCTGCTTGCTAGCCAAGCCGGTGCCTTCCTCGTACCCTGCTCGGCCATTCTTGGTTGTGGAGGGGAAGACTCCTTTGAGCTTCCGGGTACGTGGTGGGACCTCCCTGCCGCAGCACCTGGGGTCCTGTTGTTGTTGCTCTCCTAGCTTCCTCATAGTCGCCAGCTTGACCATCTCGTCGGACAGCTGGGCAAGTAGCCTCCGGCTGCAAAGGTCTGAATTTTGAGGTCAGGATTTTCCTGGCGTCAACACTTTGGTGTGGTGAGCGTGGATCGCAGCCAGAGGGAGAAAACCTAGTAGGAAAACAAGATGGTCGTAGAAGGCGACCACGAGGAAATGGTCGTCAACTCGTCAGGAACTGGCAGGTTCGTGACAATGGAAGTTTTCGAAGCATTCGCCCAGCGCATGGAAGGGGCTATGCGAGCAGTGTTCCAGCAGGGTGCGGAGGTCACGGCGACCTCACCTAATCGCCCGGTGTTGACCGAGGGCGAGAAGCGCACCCAGCGCGCAGGCAAGGAGCACGTCGATCCGGAGCCCGAGCGACCAATGAGGTCGCAGCCCTTCCCGCAATCCTCGCAAGAAATTCGCTTCCGCGAGGTGGAAGAGCAGGCGAGATATCAGGATACTCGGCCTTATGGCGAGTATGGCCATGATACTCGCCAGCTTGAAGACCGTCGTACAGCGAGTGGGAGGAGCCCATTCTGTGAAGACATCCTTGCCGCGCCCGTGCCGGAAGGATTCAGGGATCCTGTGTTGAAATACTACACCGGGAGGGACGACCCTATTCGTCACATCCAGTGGTTTGAGGATATTATCTCTATCCGAACCATGTCGGATGCGTTCAAGTGCCGGCTGTTCGCCATCACTTTTACAGGGAAAGCCAGGGACTGGTTCCACCAGTTGCCTCTGGGCTCGATCTACTGCTTCGAAGACCTGTGCCGTGGAGTAACGACCCGGTTCGCCACGGCCCAGAAGCTGAAGAAGGAGGCGAAAACTCTGTTCCTTGTGACCCAGAGGCCGAATGAGCCGTTGGGGGCATATATCGAGCGTTTCCAGGAGGAAGTGCTGCATATCGAGGAGGTGGATCGCACCATCCTGCAGTTGGCCTTGACGTTCGGGATAGGGCAAGGCCTCTTCAAGCTGGAGCTTGGCAGGAACCCTCCCTACTCCTACGACAACCTCATCGTGAGGGCGAGGCATGGCGAGGCATTTCGATAAATGGCGAGGCATTTCGATAAAAATGTTCGCCTCAAGCACTTCCAAGAAGGTGACCTGGTCCTGAAGAAGGTAGACGCGGCGGGACGATCAGCGGCCATCGGAAAGCTCCATCCAAATTGGGAAGGGCCCTTCATCATCCACGAGTCACTCCTAACCGGAGGATACCGACTGCAGAACCAAGAAGGAGAGCTGCTTGGGAATACTTGGAGCGGTGATGACCTGAAAAGGTTCTACCCCTAAGGGGGAATGTGTATGTCCCACCCTTGTAATCCCTATAGATTAAAACCCTTCCTCTCCCGGAAACACGGGACTGGGAAGCTTTTTCTGTCACAGCAAGAATCTTCAGAAAAGAAAAAAGAAAAGGCCGGTAAAATTGGTCCACATGCTAGGTTGGAAAATGAGCCTCCGACTTAAACCTCGTAAAACCCCGGAACGGATGATGGGACAGTGCCTCGGTTCAGCAACCCTTTAAGACCAATCCTCTGCATTGACGGTCGAGATCAGCTCCCCCCTTGCATGTTGGCCACGGTTCGTATTGACTGCGCTTCTCATTCGACTGGAGGGATTACAGGGAAGAAGTCTGGACGCCAACCTTCCGATCTGGCAAGGGGGCGATCAATTTAACTAGCTTAGGGGACCCTTGAATAAAGGCGTCGCATACCCTTGAGAGCTGTAAGCTCCTAAAATAAAAAAGAAAAACAGGTAGAATTGGTCCACAGGCAAGGTTGGAAAATGAGCCTCCGACTTAATTCTCGTAAAAACTCCAGAACGGATGGTGGGACCGTGCCTCGGTTCAGCAACCCTTTAAGACCAAGCCTCTGCATTGACGGTCGAGATCAGCTCCCCCCTTGCATGTTGGCCACGGTTCGTATCGATTGCACTTCTCATCCGACTGGAGAGATTACAGGGAAGGAGTCTGGACACCGACCTTCCGATCGGGCAAGGAAGTGATCAATTTAAACCAGCTCGCTTCAAAGCATCTTGTTTCCAGCTTTTCCTCCGATTATATGAGTTATTGTGCTTAAGTGAGCTTAAACTCCCCTTCAAATTGTTGAGCAGCAGGAAACAGGTTTGGCCGGCATTCATCATCCAAGTAGGATGGTGGCCTAAGGACGGTGTGTCCCCTTGGACCTGTCCAGCTGCCATGCCTTACTTGACGTCATCCTTCGAAGACTTCAAAACATCCAAGTAGGATGGTGGCCTAAGGACGGTGTGTCCCCTTGGACCTGTCCGGCTGCCATGCCTTACTTGACGTCATCCTTCGAAGACTTCAAACATCCAAGTAGGATGGTGGCCTAAGGACTGTGTGTCCCCTTGGACCTGTCCGGCTGCCATGCCTTACTTGACGTCATCCTTCGAAGACTTCAAACATCCAAGTAGGATGGTGGCCTAAGGACGGTGTGTCCCCTTGGACCTGTCCGGCTGCCATGCCTTACTTGACATCATCCTTTGAAGACTTCAAACATCCAAGTAGGATGGTGGCCTAAGGACGGTGTGTCCCCTTGGACCTGTCCGGCTGCCATGCCTTACTTGACGTCATCCTTCGAAGACTTCAAACATGCAAGTAGGATGGTGGCCTAAGGACGGTGTGTCCCCTTGGACCTGTCCGGCTGCCATGCCTTACTTGACGTCATCCTTCGAAGACTTCAAACATCCATGTAGGATGGTGGCCTAAGGACGGTGTGTCCCCTTGGACCTGTCCGGCTGCCATGCCTTACTTGACGTCATCCTTCGAAGACTTCAAACATCCAAGTAGGATGGTGGCCTAAGGACGGTGTGTCCCCTTGGACCTGTCCGGCTGCCATGCCTTACTTGACGCCATCCTTCGAAGACTTCAAAGCATCCAAGTAGGATGGTGGCCTAAGGACGGTGTGTCCCCTTGGACCTGTCCGGCTGCCATACCTTACTTGACGTCATCCTTTGAAGACATCAGGCTTTCAAGTTTGAGAGAGGCCTTGGGATGACATGTCCCCTCGGGCCTCCCCAACTACTGAACCCTACTTCTTCCTTCCCTTGAAGAGCTCCTTCGATTATTGCGTAAATCCTAACGAACTCTTCACTAGGTGCAAGTCAAGGCCTTGGGAGCAAGAAGGCAGGTGCAAATATGCAGGTGCAAGAATGTTGGTGAAAGCATGCATTGGCGAGTATGCAGGAGCGAGCACTCATCCTCGTCGAGATCCTAAGAGCCTAGCGAGCACTCCACCTCGCCTCGAGCCTAGGAGCCTAAGCGACATACAAGCAAAGAAGTAAAAACAAGAAAGAAGAACGGGCAAGCAAAAAAATCAAGTTCCTGTCAATTTGCAAAAACTTTGTATATGCTACAAGTTACAGGTATACAAAAAGGACTGCACAAAAAAGGTCGCTGGGCGAGCAAAAAGGGAGCCCAGGCGACTAGGCGACATCCTCGCCTTCTATATCTACATCGGGCTCATCAGCAGCATCATCATCACCATCGTCGTCATCATCATCATCATCATCATCGTCATCCTCGTCATCGTCGTCCTCAACATCGCTAGGTAGTGGCGAGGATGCTCGCAAGGGGGAGGTGGACTCTTCGGCGAGCAGTGCCGGAATGAGATCCCCCACTGTCAATCCCATTGCCTCCGGCTTCAGAAGATTATCGGCCTTCAGCTGATTCAGGATGACATCCCCCGTTGCTCGCGCGATCTCCCGGCGAATATAAGGCATGTCGTCGCCGAGCATCCTTATGCGCTTGCCCCGAGAAGGGCCCGCCTCTGTCGGTTGTTGCTCGGCAGGCCGAGTTTCCAACTCGGCGATGCGAATCTGAGCGATCTCTAGGGCCGAGCGAGTATCCTCCAGCTCCTTCTCAGCCTGGGAGAGCCTCTTCACCGACTCCAGCTTGGCCGCCTGCAAAAGGTAAAAAGAAGTAAAGTTAGTTTAAAGTTGTCAGCAAGGTGGTGAGTATCTCAGAAACAAGCAAAGACGCAAAGACGAGTACCTCAAACTCCTTGATCCGGAGCGCGAGGGCGATCAACTTCGGACCCTGCACCTTGATCGCCTGCTCATACTCAAGTAGTCGCCTTGCTGTTGCGTGAGCCAGCTCGGCTGACCGCAAGAGGGAGCGCGAGGTCTGGTGAGCCAAATCCTCGGTAGTTGTGTCCTGCAGGACTTCGGCGTCTGCGCGACCATAAAGGGCGTAGGTCACGTCGAAGGCCTCCCCCTTGTCCTCCCACTCATCCGACCAGGCGGGGAGGTTAGAGCTGAGGGTCACCTCGTGGGCGCGCTCAGCCCAGGTCACCAAGGGGCGACCATAGGCATCCTCGCTGCGGGTGCCCTCATTGAAGAGAGGATGATCGCTCGGCTCGCCAGCCTCCGAAGGATTCGCCTTCTTGCCCAGATCCCTGTGGGCGACTTCCTTCTTCCTCCTCTTGGGCTCAGAGGCCTTAGCCTTGCCCGTTCGCTTCTTGGAGGTCCCGGCCTCATCGTCGGCGACCTTGGTATTATCGCCCCCTGGCGACAAGACGATTGGGGAGGAGCCCCTAACCTCGCGTGCCGAGGTTCCTGCACCCCCTTGGGTAGCAGTCGTCGCCTTCACCGCGGGAGGAAGGACGTCGCGCGGAAGAATTTGCATGCCTGCAGACAAAAAGACCGAAGGTTAGTCGCCTAAATCAAAACTGAAGAGCGAGTAGGGTGCTGCTCGCACAAAAAGTACCTTCCCCTAGGCGAACTTCTGTGAGCTCGTCTACTCGCCTCCTCCAGAACATCACATCAAAGCGACGATGCCTGAAGGAATCGAGCAGTTTCTCCTGACCGTCCCTCAAGAAGGGGACGGTGAAGACATTCTCCGACGGCTGGATGGGCGAGCTGGAGATGCCCGCAAAGTCGCCTTCGATGGCGACTAGTCGCTCCACCCAGCGATGGTTCTTGTTGGAAGTGCCCGCCAGAGTGCAGACGTGGCTGCACAGGAACATGACGCCCTCGCCGGTCGCCATGATCGAGAATACTCGCCTAAAGACCGCAAGGTCAAAGACGATATTATGTTCCCGCAGGAAGCACAAGAATCCCATGATAATCGCCACTCCGTTGAGATTGATCTGGGCGGGGACTATCCCGAAGAAGCCGAGTATCTGACGGAACTCCGGCCACAAGGGAAGTCGCAGACCGACCTCGAAGTGACGGATGGGGAAGATCATCGCCAAGGGCGAGGAAGTGTTTAGTCGCTCAGACTCGCGAGGAAGCCTGGCGACGTAGCCTGGCGTCGCGAACTTGGCGTTGAAATCATCCAAGTCCTTCCGAGTCGTGATCGGCTTCTTGAAGGAGGTCTCCTCGAAGTTCTTGGCATGGTTTGCTCGCCTAATGGCCGCCTCGTCAGTCATTTTTTAGAAGGGAAGAAAGGGAGCGAGTATGGAAGAAGGGCGAGGAGAAGAGTTCTGGATGATACTCGCTCAAGAAGCCAGAGATCGTCGAAAGCGTATTTAAGACTCACCCACCCCCCCTATTTATAGTAGTCGGGTAGCCTGGCTTGTCGAACACGACTCTGTGGGTACGACTAGGGGTGGCGAGTATCGAAGTAAATCGCCAAAAGCTCAGAGCACGTCAAATGCCGACCTTCAGTTAGCGAGTACCTGCATCAGAGAAACACGAAGAAACTCGCCAGGATGCAGGCGACATTCAACATTTGTTCAGCAAACAGCAAAAAAAAGATAGAAGAAATCCAAACAACAATAGATAAAGAAAAGCAAGACAAGAAGAAAAGGCGAGTATTCCATTACTCGGCAAGTCAATACTACTTCAAATAATGAAATGTTCAAAGATACAAAGCATGCTCGCCAGGAGCTACAAGACAAAGAAGAAGAAACTGAAGAAAGGGGCAGCAGCTAAGGTTGCGCTTGAGTGGTCGCCTGGGGATCCTGAGGTTGAGGATGACGCCCGACCCAGCCCATGCTGCGAGCACGCTTGAAATGCTCGAAGGCCACGGACATAGCATCCTCGCCTTGTCGCAGCTGGTCCTCGATCCTCGCCAGCCTCCCCACCGAGCCCATGCTCGCGCGCATCCCGACCAGCTCGTCATGATGCTGCCGGTGCTCGATCTGTGCCACCCTGCGCTCCAAGTCACTGATAGACTGGAGGCGAGCTTCAGTACCCGACAGGCGAGTATCAAACTCCTCCAGCCGAGATACTCGCGCCTCCAATTCAGTCAGGCGGCGGTGAGGGTCACTAGCCGCCAGGCGCTCCACCCGCGACTCCACCTCAGTCAAGCGCCGATGAGGCTCGCAGATAGATAGTCGCTCTATCCTGGACTCCAAGTCCAAGATGGCGCGAGTGGCTTTCTCTTGGTACTCGCGAGGGGGGAGCCCAACCACGTCGATTAAAGCTCCCACAGGAGTATGAGCGCGACCTGCAGAAGAACAAGTGAAGAGTCAGAACCTCAGCAGAATCAAAAGAATGGTGGCAACTATCCAAAAGCAGCGACCAAGTACCTGGCCGAGGACTGCGGGATCATCGGCGAGCAGGGCTGCGAGATCGCCGATGAGGAGAAACCCTTCCTCGGTGCGGGGAGGGAGAACGATAAGTGCCATCCCAGCGAGTAGAGTGGCCACCAGAATGATCCCGGTTGAAGGGCATGTTCCCTCGACCGCGACCATCGCCTGTGCGCCCTCCACCCTTGGGAGCGAAGATGGCAGAAGACCCACCAGTCCCGCCCCTGCGCGAGGACTCCCCTTGGTGGGCAGAGGGAGCAGTTGAAGTGGAAGGGTGCTGATCGCCCGGAGGAGCCACTGAGGGCGGAAGTCCAGGAGGGGGAGGCGGCAGCACGACTCCGGGTAGGTGCGAGCTGCTCGCCGGTTCTGGTCGCGAGGAAGGTAGTGGCAGAGGAGGATTACTGCTTGAGAGAGGAGCTCCATGCTCGCTCATCGGCCTCTTCTCCACAGAAGAGCTGTGGAGAATCCTCACCGAGCGACCACCCCGAGATCCATCCTCAGGCAAGATCATCGAGGATGATCGCAGAGGCAGCGCATCCGAAGGTTCCTCCCGAACCTCGGTACTCGGCGGATCTGAAAGCAGAAGCAAAAAAGCGTCAGAAATCTCGCCAGGAGTGGTTATTATAGTAGCATAGTCTTCAGAACAGCGACTAAAAGAGCCCACCTCGCGCAGGAGGAAGGTCCGGTCGGGCTTGAGTTTGGGCCCCAGCCCTACTCGCCTCCGGGGCGACCTCTGCCGAAAGAGGAGGGGGAGAGGAAGCAGGCGAGTTCCCCTCATGGGAGAGGCCCAAGTCGTCCAGCAGCTGCTGGCGTTGCTCGCCCAAAGGGTCGGCGACATTCTCTGTAGTCGCCTCCTTCTTCCTCCCTTTCTTCTTCTTCTTAGCAATCCGCTTCCTCTTCTTAGTGGCGAGGAAGGCATCGAGTTCGGCATCACGAGAGGGAAGAGCTGGAACGCCGATCAGATTCGCGAGATCAGCCGTGGCCTTTTTGGCAGCCTCAGCAAAAGCTAGCGATATTGTAGGCGAGTGCAGAAAGGTGGTTCCAGCAGAGACCCCCCCCCCCCCCCTATATATAGAGCCCAGACGTCGGCCGGCAAGATTCCGAGTATCTCCCAATACTCGCCCAGACAGAAGCTCGTCGAATAAAGGTTGGATGTTTCTTTCCGAGCAACTATGTTACTCGCAAAGAGCGGGGATTGTGTACAACCCTTATTCTCTGAGGGTAGGACCCACTCAAGGCCACGTAGGCAGAAGTCAAATGTCAAAGGGTCAGCACAGAGACCAGCAGTCCAAGACACAAGACAAATCAGCCAGCAGGAGCGGTAGAAGGTTGGCGAGCAGCAACTAATACTCGCCAGGTGGGCGACTATGGTCGAAGATACATGCCGAGTATCCTGTATGTCTCCCCAGGTGTCCGGCAAGCCACGGAAGACCTGCGAGAGTATTGGCCCGGCTTGTGCGAGCAGCAGCTAATACTCGCCAGATGGGCGACTATGGTCGAAGATACGTGTCGAGTATCCCGTATGTCGCCAGGTTAGGGCTGGGCTATAAAAACCCCTCTACCCCTTGGTTGCCTATAAATAGGACCCCAGGGGTACTTGGATTGGCACCTGTGCTTGAACTTCTGGATCCCGATTTCCGAATTCTCAAGCCCGTCACCCCTGCTTGCTAGCCAAGCCGGTGCCTTCCTCGTACCCTGCTCGGTCATTCTTGGTTGTGGAGGGGAAGACTCCTTTGAGCTTCCGGGTACGTGGTGGGACCTCCCTGCCGCAGCACCTGGGGTCCTGTTGTTGTTGCTCTCCTAGCTTCCTCATAGTTGCCAGCTTGACCATCTCGTCGGACAGCTGGGCAAGTAGCCTCCGGCTGCAAAGGTCCGAATTTTGAGGTCAGGATTTTCCTAGCGTCAACACTGGGGTCCTGTTATTGTTGTTCGAGCATCTTCGTAGTTGCCTTCCAAACCATCTAGTTGGATCGCTGGGCAAGTAGCATCCGGTTGCAATGATCCGAATATTTTAAGCTAGGATTTTCTTGGCTTCAACAATTCCGGCGAACTTTGGTTTGTTAATGGGCTCTGCCTGTGAGTGGGTTCAATGAAATGGGATATAAAATTTCAAAGAATTGAAGATTGAATAATACCCATGTATGCATTATGTCGCATTCAACACTACTGCAATATGTGTGAGCTAATTTAGAAAAATTCGCTGGGTTAATATTGTGTTCTTTTGCCTAAAACATATATTGCGTGTGTTGGGAAAGAACTCTTTTGATTTAACTTAACAAATTATCTAAAAAGTGATTTTATCTCTTAGGTTGAGTTACCTGGTATAGTGAGGGTAATCTAGTCATCAGATGTCTTAGGATGTCACACCCAACCTAGGGTGTCAAGACCGTATCAAGAGAAGCACAGTTTGGGCAGAGTTAACATTTGCGTCGAATGGAAATCGACGCAACATCGAATGGATGTCGACGCTACTTAGATTATAAGTCCAAGCAACTCAACCTTCTGTCGAATTAATTCAAGTCGACGCAACGTTGAAAGGATATCGACGTAGAGGCCATGGTCATGTCGAAGTATCATGAGAAGTCGACGCAGCTTCTACTTCAACTCAGCGCAGAAGGAAGTATCCTTCAAAGCCATCTGAAGTCGACGCAACGTCAACTACAATTCGATGCAGATAATGAAGTTCTGAGTCAAGCCCTTAACTCGACGGTTATGTCGATAAGATATCGACGCAACGTCGACAAGCAGTCTTCAATCAGAGCAAGAATGAATTCGAAGCTGCTCTTATAAGGAATCGAAGGTGCGTCGATAAGAGAGGAAGAGAACTCGACGCTACGTCGAATACAGTCTGAAAAGGAAACCTTCTCAGCTGTCATTTTGGACCCTCTCTTATGGCCCACAATATTGAAGATCGTTCTCCAGCGGCTTAATTATTGCCTCAAATAGAAAGAAGAATTAAAAGAGGACAAAACGCTTTCTTTGAAACAAGCTTACAGTTGGTGGTCGGGTCGTGAATTAAAGGGTGGAGCAGAAAGAGAATGACAGAGCATTCATCACAATCGGCTGAGGTTTTTCAATTAGGGTTTCCACGTCTTCTTCTTCCTCCTAGAACCCTAATAGAGAAAACACAAGAACTGTTCTCCCTCTCTTAGAACAGAATAACTAAAGACTGGTCATCATCAATATCACATAGCAACCGAAGTTTAATCAGAAGGAAGAGAAAGGATCTGACAATCATAGCTCCTGCGAATCATCACAATCATAAGCAGGAGTTCATCATCAGCAAATCCAGTAAAAGAATATAGAAGCAGTTCTTGAGATAGGCTTCATAAGAATTCTGAGAACATAATTCTTCTTCCTCCCCCTTCTTCTTTCTCCTTCTCATTCTCAACTGTAAAAGAGTTTTAAGAATCCCTCTTCCAAAGGATTCAGTGGTTCAAGATCTCCTTATCAAAAGATCTGGTTGGTTCAATATCTCCTTATCAAAAGATCTGGTTGGTTCATGATCTCCTTATCAAAAAATCAGTGGTTCTAAGAGTCTCCTTGTCAAAAGACTCGGGCATAGGTGGTGCATTCCTACCAGGTAGTAGAAGAGAGGACTACCCACATTTTGGGGAACCTCTATAAAATCTTTGTGTCTTCTGGTTGCTTATTTTCTGTGTTGTCCCATATAGTTTACTTTTTCTTTTACTGTTTTTCTTGCTTTACTTAAATAGCTTTTGTTTTATTCTGTGTGTGGAATTGTTGAAGCATAACACTTAGTGTTTCATTGTGTTTGCACAAATAGGATAGAAAGATTCTTTAAATCTATATTCATCCCCCCTAGAGGATTCTCAGAGGCACACAGTGCACTTTCAATTGGCATCGGAGGGAGGTTGATCATTTTAAGGTTAACACCTTGATCAAAAAGACCTCATACACTTATTTCTTAATTTCAAATATATTTTATAAAGAAAATGAGTTCTAAGGATTATGCTTCTATAAGACCTCCAGTGTGTAACTTGAATAAGTTAACACTCTGGAAGGCCAGAATAAGGCTCTATATGAATTCCATTGATGAAGAATAAGGCTCCCCCTAGCCATCGTGACGGATAACGGACCCCAGTTTGCCAGCGAGAAATTTGTTAGTTTTCGCACCCAACTCGGCATAGACCTCAGGTTCGCATCGGTCCACCACCCAAGACAATGGCCAGGTGGAGGCGGCGAACAAGATAATCGTCAACCTACTAAAGAAGAAGGTAGAGAATCTCAGAGGCAATTGGGTGGAGCAGCTACCTTTGGTCCTATGGGCTTTGAGAACCACTCCGAGCATGGCCACTGGGGAGACTCCTTTCAAACTATCCCACGGGTCCGAGGTCGTTCTCCCGATAGAGTTCGAAGTCAAAAACCCCAGGGTGCTCACCGCGGGCGAAGGAGATGGAGAATGGTTAATAGAGAATGATGCAGAGCAAAGGTTGTCCCTGGACCTGGTAGAAGAGCTCTGAGACCTCGCTACTGTCCGACAGGAGGAAGTCAAGAGGCGGATGGCCAGATACTTCGACCAGCACATCAGGATAAAGCACTTCGAAAAATGAGATTTAGTATTAAAGAAGGTTGACGCGGACGCAAGAGGAGCCGCGGTTGGTAAGCTAGAGCCCAATTGGGAGGGGCCTTACATTGTAAGTGAAGTGATCAAGTCAGGAGGGTACCATCTCCAGGATGTGGAAGGGGTATCTCTCGGCCGAGCTAGGAGTGGGGATGATTTGAAGAGATTTTATCCTTAGCAATTTTTGTAACTGACTTTTGAATATTTCCTACTCAATACATGTATTTTGGAGTAATTCTCTGGCAGGTTTCAAATGGTTTGGTGCTGGAATGCCCCAGATCGATTCCGCTGTCGGGCTCTCACAAACGGTGGGTCAGGTTGATCTCTGGAGAGGCTGGCAATGTTTCAAGTGGTTTGGTGCTGGAATGCCCCAGATCGATTCCGCTGTCGGGCTCTCACAGACGGTGGGTCAGGTTGATCTCTGGAGAGGCTGGCAATGTTTCAAGTGGTTTGGTGCTGGAATGCCCCAGATCGATTCTGTTGCCGGGCTCTCACAGACGGTGGGTCAGGTTAATCTCTGGAGAGGCTGGCAATGTTTCAAGTGGTTTGGTGCTGGAATGCCCCAGATCGATTCCGTTGTCGGGCTCTCACAGACGGTGGGTCAGTTTGATCTCTGGAGAGGCTGGCAATGTTTCAAGTGGTTTGGTGTTGGAATGCCCCAGATCGATTCCGCTGTCGGGCTCTCACAGACAGTGGGTCAGGTTGATCTCTAGAGAGGCTGGTAATGTTTCAAGTGGTTTGGTGCTGGAATGCCCCAAATCGATTCCGCTGCCGAGCTCTCACAGACGGTGGGTCAGGTTGATCTCTGGAGAGGCTGGCAATGTTTCAAGTGGTTTGGTGCTGGAATGCCCCAGATCGATTCCGCTGTCGGGCTCTCACAAACGGTGGGTCAGGTTGATCTCTAGAGAGGCTGGCAATGTTTCAAGTGGTTTGGTGCTGGAATGCCCCAAATCGATTCCGCTGTCGGGCTCTCACATACGGTGGGTCAGGTTGATCTCTGGAGAGGCTGGCAATGTTTCAAGTGGTTTGGTGCTGGAATGCCCCAGATCGATTCCGCTGCCGGGCTCTCACAGACGGTGGGTCAGGTTGATCTCTGGAGAGGCTGGCAATGTTTCAAGTGGTTTGGTGCTGGAATGCCCCAGATCGATTCCGCTGTCGGGCTCTCACAGACGGTGGGTCAGGTTGATCTCTGGAGAGGCTGACGATGTTTCAAGTGGTTTGGTGTTGGAATGCCCCAGATCGATTCCGCTGTCGGGCTCTCACAGACGGTGGGTCAGGTTGATCTCTGGAGAGGCTGGCAATGTTTCAAGTGGTTTGGTGCTGGAATGCCCCAGATCGATTTCGCTGTCGGGCTCTCACAGACGGTGGGTCAGGTTAATCTCTAGAGAGGCTGGCAATGTTTCAAGTGGTTTGGTGCTGGAATGCCCCATATCAATTCCGCTGTCTGGCTCTCACAGACGGTGGGTCAGGTTAATCTCTGGAGAGGCTGGCAATGTTTCAAGTGGTTTGGTGCTGGAATGCCCCAGATCGATTCTGTTGTCGGGCTCTCACAAACGGTGGGTCGGGTTGATCTCTGGAGAGGCTGGCAATGTTTCAAGTGGTTTGATGTTGGAATGCCCCAGATCGATTCCGGTGTCGGGCTCTCACAGACGGTGGGTCAGGTTGA
Source organism: Dactylorhiza incarnata (assembly GCA_033032865.1). Lineage (NCBI taxonomy): Eukaryota > Viridiplantae > Streptophyta > Magnoliopsida > Asparagales > Orchidaceae > Dactylorhiza > Dactylorhiza incarnata. The sequence continues at coordinate 1,326,699 of JAWHQI010000170.1, forward strand.
TCTTTGGAGAGGCTGGCAATGTTTCAAGTGGTTTGGTGCTGGAATGCCCCAGATCGATTCCGCTGCCGGGCTCTCACAGACGGTGGGTCAGGTTGATCTCTGGAGAGGCTGGCAATGTTTCAAGTGGTTTGGTGCTGGAATGCCCCAGATCGATTCCGCTGCCGGGCTCTCACAGACGGTGGGTCAGGTTGATCTCTAGAGAGGCTGGCAATGTTTCAAGTGGTTTGATGGTGGAATGCCCCACATCGATTCCGCTGCCAGGCTCTCATAGACGGTGGGTCAGGTTGATCTCTGGAGAGGCTGGCAATGTTTCAAATGGTTTGGTGCTAGAATGCCCCAGATCGATTTCGCTGTCGGGCTCTCATAGACGGTGGGTCAGGTTGATCTCTGGAGAGGCTGGCAAATAGGTTACTCATGGTACGAGACTTGGCTCGCGAGCAACATCAAGGCCCGGGCGAGGCGAGACCAGGGGCCACACCGTCCTTAGGCCACCATTGGAAAGATAGACAAAATATTTCTTTTTCATTTCTCAAAAATGGGTTACAGTCCAACGGCGAGCTCGCCGGCAAAAAGAAAAATCTTTACATTATAAACAGTAAAAAAGTTGAGGCGGCTTGTAAGATCCCCCTCCCGGAACACACAACATGGTTGAGGGGAGTCTTATGCCCAGGAAAGCCGCCTTGCGGAAGCGCCAGCACACGAGCTGGCCTCCCCCAAAAGACGCCTATCATGCCGGCCAAACCAAATAAACAGCGCCAACCCATCAATAATAGAAAGCATTAAAAGCCAAAGATTCACAATAAGTAATAATGTCCAAATCAAGGTATAATAAAGACAGAAAGCTACACAAGCTCCTGCAAAACATCAGAGTAACCAGCTAAATACCCAAGGGCTACACCTCAAAACACTCACCTGCCTCTATCACTGGCGGCAGCTAAGGTACCATAAACCCCAGCCCTGCACACCTGACCTGGCTGGCCTCCGGTGTTGAACGCTGCTATACCACTGAATGTGCTCCTAAAAAGAGGGACGTAGCAACCGTTAGTCATAAAGACTAAGTGGCTTCCCATCCGCTCCCCGGCGACTCCAAGGCACCGGGCGGAAGGAAAGGAAGAAAAGCTGCAATATAACAGTAATATACAAAGCAGGTGACGGGGAAAGTAAACTAGTATATACACAAATTCTAAGCTACACAAGTGTAAAAGGGGCTAATCTAATCATGTATAGGCAGGAGTATAATAAAGGTGTACAGCAGTAAATAAACAGTAAGTAAAGCAGGTAAAGCAAGGCAGTAAGAACAGTAGCGACAAGTAATCAATCTCGTACCCTAACTTATATGAATGCCCATACAAACTTATAAGTTAGGATTTCCAGGAATCATAACTCATCATATAAAAGAGCGCATACTAATTTATATGATGAGGATCTGCAAGTGCTTATGTTATGCTATGTCATGAATGTTTTATGCAATGAAACTCACACACACGACTCTATGCGCATAGACCTTTGCAGTTCCCTCTGTTTGAAAGGAAGCCAACCTCTCGGGTACCAACCGCTGTGACACACGGTGGTAGCGGACCGGGCTGTCCACTCCTAGGCGTGTATACACTCTACCAGGCCTAGACCGCACGTACGCCTCGACGTTAAACAACTGCGGAGCTCTGCGTACTCTTTGCTGGAGTCCACCAGACTGTGAGCCAAGTGAGAGGTGTCTTCGGGGAACTGTCGTCCCGACACGCAGCCAAGCTGGCCCCTTAGACCCCTACACACCCGCTAAGTCAACGTACCGCGGTCGGAGTGACGACCTGCCTAGTACTGAAGACCTGCCACATTTCTGAGAATGTTACCGGGATAATCATCCCCTCGAGGTTCCCGCTCGACTAACCGGACACCACAATCCTGCCACTCCCGCAACTGGGAGGAGATACATAAATCCAATCTTACCCTACTATCGCTACTCTTGCCTACTTTAATTGTTATTGCAATTTAGGGTTAATCTTGGACTTCCCGAGGTATACCCGGTGAAGGGCTCTCATCGGTACTAGGGGACGCAATGGGTTCAACCCAACCATCCTCCTCAAGACAATTACTTTAGTTGATGGTTAACAATTGGTTCACCCTTCATCATTTCATATAGTTAAAGTGACTTAGCTCATTTCCCGTTCCATCCAATCGGGTTGGACGTACCTTCATTCCTTCTACATCAACTCTAGCACCACCCCACAAGTAACCCTAGGATTGACCCTCCTTGAGTACTTGTGTGCTATAACTCAATTACTGATTGTGTACAACTTCTAAACACTGCTTAGTGGTCTGAATTATCTAAAACACAAAATTCTGTTTTTACTAAACGCAGACCACTAATTTGAACTAACCATCAACCCCATAAGGGAACCCTTCTAAAAAGTCATCACCAAGGTCTCTAACAGTTATCCTAGGCTCTCTCTGACCTTAGTAAGATATGTTCCAATTTCCATAATTTTCCATATTAAATTGGTATTTAATATAATCTTAAGTAGTTAAGGCCTTAAGTCACATTACACATGAACTACCCTCAAAATGCTTCTTCATGCTTCATGAGAATTATCAGTAAGATAATATTCCATATCATGGTGGTTCACTGAGTATCATGACCCCAGGATGTCATTTGGCCTACTACATCATCATAATTGTTTAAATACCAAAATGCCACTATAAATGGGAAAAATAGTAATTCACTTCTGAAAAATCTACAAAAATTATCAGGTGTCCAAATGGGGACCTAGAGTCCACTTCCAAAAGATTGTGTCATTACCATGTGTTCTGGTATTTTAAAATGATTAAACATCCAAAGGCGGCAATTATCAATTTCTACATGGGGTACAAGAAATAAAATTCAACAAGCTTCCAAACAATTATCATGGCCATATATTAACCTAAAACTACAGATAACTAAGTATCACATCATAGCCCCATGATTTGATATTTTAAAAAGGTTTAATATTCAAGGGGTGTAAATTCCAATTTCTACATAAGGTACAAGAAATAGAATTCAACAAGCTTCCAAACAGTTTAACATGGGCATATATTGACCTCAAACTACAGATAACCAAGTATCACAGCATAGCCCCATGATTTGATATTTTAAAAAATTAAATTCCCTTAAGTTAGCAATCACTTAAAACTTCCTATACAAGGAATAATGCTTCCATAACTCATAACAAAATTACCATAGCCTTATTTCACCCTAGTTCGGCCACTGATAGTATATCAAAGTCATACGAGGTCATATAACCTTGCATTTTATTTTATTAAGGACAAGGTGGCGATTTCATTTATTAGGGAGAAAAGTACTTATGTGCCTCTAACAAATCTCATGATGATTATCCTAGCCCTATAACACTATTCCCTACCTAGGGATAAAGTTTGGTTGTCTAAATATGTGTTTAGGTCCTAGTTGCTTCATTAAGGCCCAAAAGGGCAATTAAGTAATTTTAGAGGTATGGACTAGGGTTTTTGGTCTCCATTGTTCCAATCACCCATTGATGATAAGCAAGACCCTACACAATCCCTAAGCCCCATTACCACTGGATTTGGATAAGCCCTTAAGGCTAAGCACCAAAATCCACAAACCACCAAGACTAAGTGGTTTTCAAACCTAGGGCATCAAAATGTCCCTTGGGGGTTCACCATTAAGATGAACTTCAATTGTCCTCAAATTTGAAACAGAGGCTACTCATATACATATCTACATGCCACCAAAAATTTGGGACCATTAGGGGTGATTACACCCACTAATTATTCTTAGGTCAATTTTCTAAGTTATGATCAAAACTATAACAAAAGTGCCCTAAACATACAAATATTTGGGCACTGGGTAGGCCTAGGGTATATAAAATTCTTTTTAAACTCGGCTATGTAAGAGTAAAAGAAAATTGCAGTTATTAAAATAAAATTACTAGCACACATCTTATCAACATCAGACGATCACCCCATCGTCTACCTCCAGCCTAGGGATGCGATCTGCCCAACCTGAAATATAACACATCTCTTCGTCGGGCACCAAAAACCCCAAACCGACCGACTAACACCGCCACCACCTTCCTCGCTTTGAGGTACATCGACGGGTGACGTGTTAGCGGTCGGAAGTGGCCGGAACATTTACCCGGAACATTTATTTCAGGCCGTCTCTTCACGGCTTGCTCTCCAATCGACTCTGTTGAGATCGATATCTCACCAAGGGAGAGGGGAGGAAGTCACCTGATTTCCGTGCATGCTACCCAATAGCCGCTTATGCGGCATTGTCCGTCGCTCCCGGTCATGGTCAAATCTCAGCGATCCAGATCTTGTCGGACGTCTTCGAAGAGGCGGCCTTGGATCTCGTCGGAGAACTCGCCGGCGAGGTTGAAACTTGATCGGAGAATTATTTCGGGTCGGCCCACAGTAAATGGAGGAGTTCGAGTTGGCTTGCCGACGATTTGATGAAATGGTTGCCGGATCTTAAAGTAATCGGCTTTGTTGGAGCTGGAGGCGGTTGGAGCTTGGATCGGCCATGGAGGATAGTGTTTTGGTGTTGGCTTGCCAGAAAATGAGAAGAGAGCTAGGGAGAGAGAGAGATCTTGAGAGAAATAGAGAGATCTAGAGAGTGAGTGGAGAAATGGAGTGGCTGGAGGAGGAGGCTCACGGAAGGGGGAGTTGCTGGAGTTGCTCGCCGTGAGGAGCTGGCCCGAGCCGCAAGGAGAAGAGGGATCATCGGAGCTGGATCTCGTTTTCGTAGTCGGCCATGGGAGGGGAGAGTTTGTCGGAGGTGAAGGAGATCGCCGGCCTTGGCGGAGATGAGGCCGGAGTTTGGAGGAGGGAGGAGCTCAGAGTTCGCCGGAGGAGGAGAGGACACAGATTGGTGGAGCTGGATCTCATTTCCATCATCGGCCGTGGGAGGGGAGAGCTTGACGGCGGCTGCTGGGAGGGGGATCGGTAAGATTTCTAACCTAAAGTTTACGTGTGTGTGTGTATATATATATATATATATATATAAAGATTATAATTTATAATATAATAATAATATTATTATTATTAAGGTTTAGCATTCACATGCTCGCATATCGCTCTAGGGAACTCATAATTTGTCCCAGACGGGCTCGTTTTGACCGTCTCGCCGATACGCACCCACCGGAACGATCTAATGTCGATTCCGAGTTCGTTTGCTCAAATTACGCTCTCCGGAGCGTTTACGGCCTAATTTGACTTAAACGTGAAAACTCCTTCAAACGACATCGGAATCGCAAACGGATAAATCTGTTGAACTCGTACAATTAATACGAGTCTAACAAAACTGACTGGGGTCAATTGCAAGATCGTTTGGTCAATTTCACCATTTTGGATAAATATGCTATTCGCAGATCACATTAATAAATTCGCCGATTCTCCTCAGAATCGAGCGCGGACAGTTTTGTTGAACTCGTATAGGCTTCACGAGTCTAACAAAACTAACTGGGGTGAATACCGAGACCGTCTGCTGCATATCGCCTTTTGGATAAATATGCTATTCGCAGACCGTGTCATTTGAGCTAACGTACGTACTATAATTCCTTCAAGGCGGTACGCCTCCTTCGAGTTTTATCGCTCAAGTTATGCTCTCTGGATGGCTCGGATCCCGATGCAGCAGCCGTCGGGACAAAGAATAGAACTGGTACTCGCCGCATTTGTCAAGTGCACTTCCCCGGCTCAGGTGCAAGCCTGGGCCTCACTACACCCCGGGCCCGAGTCAACTCGCTTGACTCAAAAACGCGCACAAGGGGTCTAGCTCGAATCGGGATGTTACACGGCTCGCCGGGTAGCTCTTTAATCACTCCCGCGATCGTCCAACTCAGAGATTGGCGTGAACAGGTCGGGGACGACGTCCTCCGCAGTGAACTCCATGGATTCGGGAGCGATCATGTCCTCCCCTTTAAGATTATCGAGGGCGAGCTCCGCGATCTCCATCGGCCTTTTGCGATCGGCTTCCTTTTCCTCTCGCGACTGGTCGCGGGCTCCAGCCCGCGGAGGAGGCGGGGGGAGAACCGCCAGGGTCAGCTCGCAAACCTGGGCTTCGAGGTAAGCATTCTGCTTCTCCAGGTCAGAGATCCTCTCGATTAACTTACTCACGCCCTCGGCATCCTGCAAAAAGGGAATTAGCAAAGGCAACACAAAGCGAGACGGTAAGAGATGTTTGCGGACACTGCTTACCAGGCCACCCTGAAGGCTGGCGAGGAGGCCCTCAGACAAAGCCTCTTTTCTTTTAAGCTCCGCGATCTCGTCAGCGGACTTCCGGAGCTCAACGTTGAGCTCTTTGATTTCCTTGTCCGCAGCGAAGTAGCGACGACCCACCATATAGGTAAGCTCCGTCGCCCGGAACTGGGCCCGCATGGCCTCGTACACGAGTCCTTTCTGGGTAAAGGCCCGGAAGAGGGAGGCATCCTCGCGGTCGTAGAGCCCGAAGGCGAGGGCGAACGCCTCACCTCCGATTTTGTCACCCTCCGCCCAGGAAGGGAGGAGGGAGGAGCAGACGATCTTATTCTGGTCAGGGTTCCACGCGAGCACCGGCTCGCCAACTGCGTCTGCAAGCTTCATGTCGAGCCCGAAGTTCGTGTGGCTCGTCGGCTTGGGCTTGGCGGACGCCTCCTCCGGCTCGCCACCCTCTTTGGCGGGCTCCTGATTCGTTGTAGGAGAAAGGGGGAGGTCTGGTTCGGAGAGATCCACGACCTCCTTCGCCTTGGGGGCGGAGGGGGCTTTCTTGGTCTTCTTCGCCGCCCCCTGTGAGGCGGGCCGGCGTGGAGGAAGGGACCGTTTCTTCCCCGACGAAGAGCTCGGGACGTCGCGGAAGGCCTCGGCAGCCACGCTCGCGAGCGGGCCAGAGGTGAGGGAGGAAGCAGGCGCGTGTGGAGGGTTGAGTGGAATTTCGCGCTCTCCTGCAAAGGTAACTAAGAGCGTTAGCTAATCGAAGGGAAGGGAAGCGAGGAGATTTGCGAGCGCAAGTCAGACCTTCTCCTTGGGGGACAGGAGGCAGCAGGTCCACCCGCTCTCGGAGGAAGGCAACCTCAAAGTTCTTCCCCTTTAGATATTGGTACAAGCTCGCGTCATAACCCCCTAGCGAGGCCGGAGGGAGGTAAGTGGCCTCGTCTCGCTGGGTGGGGGTGTAAGAGATATTGTCAAAGGGGGCCTTCACTAGGACGAACTTCTGCGTCCAGTAGTGGGACTTGTTCACCGTCTCGCAGATGGTGGCATGTTGGCTCGCGAAATGAGCCGTCCCGTCTTTGTACGCGCAAAAAGAGAACACCTTGCGGAAGACGAGCAGGCTGAACTCGATCTTCTCCGCCCTAAGGTAACTGGCAAACGCGACCACCACGGCGATCGCATTCGGCGTCAGCTGGCTTGGCAGAACGCCAAAGTATTTGAGCACCTAGAAAAATCGACGGGAGTTAGAGCGTCATTCGCGAAGCGAGTCAGGAATACAAAGGTCAAAGAACAAACATACTTGGCGCACTTCCGGCCAGAGGGGGAGTCGCAGCCCATTCTCAAAGTGAGCGATGGGGATAGCGAGCTCGTCGGGATGCGGGTCGCTGATGGTATCTCGCTCAGTAGGGCAGCGAGCCACGAACCCGGAATGGATGTACTGGTCGACAGTAGCTTTGTATTCCTCCTTTGTGAGGTTGGCGCAGAAGAAATGGCCCTCAAGGAAGGCTCCGGAGCACTTGGCCCGCCCCTCCACCTCGACATCTGCGACCATGGTGTTTGGAAGCTGCGAATCACAAAGGTGGCGAGAGCGAGCTAGATTTGCTAGAGAGTAAGAAGGAGAAGAACGCGAAAGAAGAACAGTAAATGCGGTGGTTGAAAAGTAAAAAGACCGACTATTTATAGAAATAAAAAAAGGCGGGAAGAAGTCGAAGCGTCGGAGTCTGCAGATAGCGAATTTGCGCGGTACTCTTCCGCCCACAGGGGTCTTATTCGCTCCCAGCGAGTCGACACCTTGCTGAACCCCCTCCTGTTAGTCGTCGGCGAGCCAGCGCTGGATAACGAAATATAATGAAACGCGAGAGCAAGTGATAAAAGTGTGCTAAGCGGCATAGGTGATCAATAAGTGAGCCAGATATGACGAAAGAAAAGGTAATAAAAATGGAAAATAATGGCTCGCAAGCGAGTCAAAATATCATTATTACAGACTTTTAAAAATTGTTCGCGACCCCTCCCTAAGAAGGGGAGGGGGAAGAAAAATAATAAAATGCAAAGCGAGAGTTCTTAATATTGCAACCACTTCCAGCGACCGCGACCCCGCACAGCAGAACGAGGGGGGACTCGCGGATAATGATACTCGCGAAGCGACTGGCTCGCTTGGTTCGTCAGCCGCATGTAATCTTCAATCCGAGCAATGTACACCCCGGGGGAGGTCGCGTCGCCATGATCGGTCGGCCGAACCTCGACGAGGATGCGCGTTCACGTCCTCCATCGCGGCAAACCTTTCCTCATTTGCGAGCCGGTCCAACCTATTCTGTTCGTGTAGATCCCGCAGCAGGGCGGTATGCTTCTGGAATATCTCGGTGACCCGCCTCTTCATTCGCGTCGGATCACTGGGGTCCCTCAGAAAATCTGCGACCTGACTCGGCGAGGGGGGTGGAGACATTTCCAACGCTCCAGACTCCGACTCGGTGAGCGGGGTCATGGAATCACCTGCGAAGTAGAAATCAGCAAGAAGGTGGAAAATAACACTCTATAGCGACGGTCTAACCTAGTGGAGGAATTTGAGTACTGGGCCGCTGGCGAGAGGTGCATGGCTGGCCTCAGAACGCTTCAACGAAGGCAGGGGTAAAGGCCTTACCCAAACCGGGAGCGAGCGCGGGCCTAAAAGCGAGCCCGGGCTCGGCAATCAACGTCCCTCCAGGACTCCTTTGTCCCAGAATGCCGAATCCAGGAGTGATGATGGTCCGATTCGGCGAGGTAGGCGGGTCCGCGGGAGGAGGAACTCGCTCTTCCAGGTCCGCGAGAGGGGATACTGCGTAAGGAGTAAGTGTGATCTGGCAAGCTAAGAGATACGAAGGGAGACAAGGTAAATCACTCACCCTGTTGCGAAGGCGAGTCCCGCAGGTCGACGACCCTCGCTTCTGTAAGAAGGGTATCAGCCCCGCCGGTGGAAGGGACGTGGGTCTCTGGGATTGTTCTACCCAAGGTATTCTCATCCGGGGAAGCGTTCTGCGAGTAGGATAAGTAAGGTCGAAAGAAGAAGACATTAAATCAGCGAACTTGACGGTAGTACCTGCGAGGCGAGCCCGTCATGGGGGGAGTGCGGCGAAAGAGAGGACCCACCCTCGCCGGTCGGGCGCCGAACGACCTTTGCCATTTTGAGGGGGGGAGGCGGAGAGCGCCGCGGAGAAGCCCAGGAGGCGATGGCGGCGGCTTTCCCCTTTTGGGCCACTTGCGAAGCCTTCAAGCGAGCCAACATTTCATCTTTTTTAGACATCGCGTTGAGACTCGCGGCGGGTAAGAGAATGGAGAGAAGGATAAAAAAGTTCGAATGTCGGCCGGGAAGGGTGGTATTTATAGTGGTGGGCATGGGTCCCACCAAAAGATTCTCATCACGTCACAAAGGGATCGGCGAATACCAGGGGTTGGAAGGTTCTTCGCGAGCCTAAAAAGCCTCGTGAAGAGCGGGGATTGTGTACAACCCCGATATTCGCCTAGAGGTGAACGAAGACTAAGGAGTAACCAACAAGCAAAAGTAATGTGGAAGGCGAGCCAGAATCTCAATGGCCGCTCATAGGAAGGCGAGCTAGCCACACGTCGACCGCTGGCGAGGGAGAGGAGCGAGCCAGGGAGCCGCGGTCCGCTTACAGTGATGTTCTAGGCGAACCAGATCCTCTCCAAGTTTTGACGTTCGACGAACTTGCTTCTTAGTTCGACGAACGTCGCGCTTCAGATTGGCGAGCCCGCAGGAAGGCGGGCGAGCCGAGCGCCCGTCGACCGATCGTGGGGAAGGTGGGCGAGCCAGATCCTCGCGGTCCGCTCTGAGTTCGACGAATTCCGTTCTCCGTTCGACGAAAGCCGTCCTGAGTTCGACGAACTCCGGTCTCCGTTCGACGAATTTGCTTCTCAGTTCGACGAACGTCATGCTTCAGCCCCGACAAGCGTCTCTCAACGGCTATCTCTGTCCCGTCCCAGCGGACCCGCTGGGACAAGCGATTTTCTCAGCGGTTCTTGGCCCTTTTTCAGCGGGAGAACTCGCAAGAGGAAGCGCAAGACCCGACATCGGTGGATATCGCCGATAGGAGTGCGTGCGGGGTCCTAACAGGCCGCTCGCCCAAAGGGGGTCTCAGATCCGACAGGCGGAGGAGGTAGCAAAGAAGGCAAACCAGAGCTTCAAGGGTCACTCGCGGGAAGGCGCGCGAGTCGTGTCCCCGCGATCTCGAGCATCAAGGTCAACTCGCAAGAAGGCGAGCGAGTCGGGCACTCGCCGGCTGCTCACAAGAAGGCAAGCGAGTCGGATTCCTTCCAAGTCTTAGGGTTCGACAAGATCCGTCCTGCGTTCGACGAACACCGAGCATCTGTTGAGATCGAGGAACTCAGCTCAGCGTTCGACGAAATCAGTTCTCCGTTCGACGAACGGACCTCTCCGCTCGACGAACGGACCTCTCCGTTCAACGAATTGGCTCCTCAACTCAACGAATTCCGTCGAACAGCCAGTTCAGTAGGTTCACACAGGGCCGGGGAAAGCTCGCCGAAAGACATGAGAGATCTGGCCACGATGGTCGTCGCCAGAAGAGGCGCGAGCAAGGCCTTCACAGAATGCTAGCCTATGAGGAGTTCAGCGAACCCTATTCGCGAGTAGACTCGCGGGAGCTCTCGCGAGAGGGGCTCTCATAAACCACTCATCCATAGACTAAAGAGGTGAATTTACTCCTCTGCCCCTGGTGGTCTGCAGGTAGCCCCTCCCAACAGCGGAGTTTGGCTGTTAGCAGGCCAAATTGGGGTGCGTTTAGTAGAAACCAAAAGGCGGAATTCCGCTATTGACAAATCATGGGCAAAAAACTATAAATAGACCTTAAAGGGCACCTTGGGAAAGGATTCCAACCTCAGTTCTCTGAGCTTCTCCTTCCCACGGTTACTTTGGTTCAGCTCTCTAGCTCTCCAAGGTGCCCAAGTCTCAGCTTTGGCTTGGGAGGGGAAGCGCTCAACGATCTTCGGGGTGTGTGGTGGGACCTCCTTGCTGCGACTAAGGTCTTAGTCTGTTTCCGAGTCCCCAGTCCGCTCCTTTTGAGGGACTAGTAAGGGCTAGCCGCCCCTCAACTTGTTGAGGGCCCGAGCTTCACAAGAGACCGAGAAATCGGTTTCAACATCAGTATTAAAAGATGATATAACTACCCAACTCAAAACACAGATACCACAGCGGAAACAAAACTAAGAAACACAGAGATTGTCCACAATGACATAGGAGTAAAACCAGCCTTAAGGCCTTACAAAACCAGTATCCAAGTCATCAAATATTCAACACAAATAAGAAATTCCAATAAGGGGAAAAACTAGCTTCCCTAAGCTACCTCAGCATGCAAGCCGGAAATAACAAAAGACAAGTACAGAAAAGCAGGAAAGCTAAGTAAACACTTCATGAAGCTTTAGACCTTTTTGGCCGGCGAGCTGGGTCCGGCCTGCGATCCTTGGCCTGCATCCAAATCACAAAGAGTGGTAAACGAGGGTCAGCTATGGCTGACCACAAACGGTGTAACAACACCCCTCCTCCCGGCCGTCCTAGCAGACCCCGGGGAACTACATCACTCTGCAAGTCAGCACTTTGTATGCACATGTGTATAAATAAAAGCAACATAAACAACAGGCATGAGTGTCACAACCATCATTCACGTTTCTATGTTGAGCAAGTAATAAAAGGGGCCTACAAATGCAATATGAATGCAACCCGGGTTTATCCCAAGGCACACTAAAGCGTATGAATCTAACACATCATCATACATCAACAGCACAACCACGGGGTACTCGACATTTCCCCCAAAGGGCATCGTAGCCCAAGGCCAAGAACTCACGTTGTGACCCACCGCGCCTGGCCCACCATGCCATCGGGCTTGTCTGACAACTCACTTGCTCTTGCCGCCAACATTATGCACAGCACAACCACGGGGTGCTCAACACTTCCCCCAAAGGGCATCGTAGCCCAAGGCCAAGAGCTCAGGTTGTGACCCACCGCGCCTGGCCCACCATGCCATCGGGCTTGTCTGACAGCTCACATGCTCTTGCCAGTCAACACCGAAGGGACTTGTCTTGCCGGGACACTCTCCACACGTGAATTCCAGCATTCACGGGATAGCCAGCCGACCACAAAGACCAAGTCGCACCTTCGCACATCACTAGGCATCATACGCCTCATAACCCGCACATTATTTCCCCGCTCGAAAGTCAACATTCGTTAACATACGAAACTACAAGGGCATCACGACGACGAGTTCGCTGTATTTGGATTTCTAGCAAAACCCCTAAAATGCGCGTCAATCAACATCACCGAATCGGACCAACGGTCGAGAATCCGGCTTCAACCACAATGCCTAATCCACTAACGGAGCGGATTTCTAGTGCAAATCATGTCGGGGACGGACTCAATCGACCCGATGGTTCCTCTTGAACCAAAGCGACCCGGATCCCTCTCACTCGACGGATCTGGTGCCTAAATGCAGAAAAATAAAGAGGAAAAAGGGATGACATGCACGCATCCTAAAGACTGGGAGGAGAAATGTCGTTACCTTTTGAGATTTCCTCCTAGCCATGGGAAACTTGCAAAAGAATGGAGGAGAAGAAGTGCCTCGACGTCCCCTACGCGCTGTCGGTCTTGGATCGGCGAACGGAGCTCCGAAGCTCCAACAATGGTGGGATCTAGCTCTCTTCCTCCTCCAAACCCCTTCTCTCTCTCTCTCTCTCAAGCCCTCAAAACCCAAGATGAAAAGAAATGAAGTGGGAAAACTCTCTCAGCCCTAATTAGACCCCTCCCACGAACTCATCTGAGCCGTTAGATCAAGGTCTAAGCCAAACGGACGCCCAGATTTCGTTGTTTACGGATCTGGTTCCGTCAGCCAGCGAACGCACGGTCGAATGCACGACCGTGCGTAAAAACGCACGATCAAAGTCGGAACACCATTTTGCCAGCCGAAGAGCACGCACGGTCGGATCGATCGTGTGTCAAGAAAAACGCACGATCATGCATCAAGAAAACCTGTCGTTTCAGCGGTTGAAGAAGACCTAACGCCCGGCGTTAACTCTCAGATCAGCAAAACTGGAGTGTTACAATGTGCTTCCCTAGCTCATGGGATTCAAGGATCTGGGCAATCAGAGAGTCCAGGTGCCACAGATAAATCTCTACTGAAGCTTTGTTAGGAAATCTTAAGTCATATGAGATGCTTTTGAAAAACAGGGCTGAGTCTGAAGAAAGGGAGACTACTCCAGCTCATATCCAAAGGAGCCTTGCCCTGAAAGCTACTTAAGGAGAGGCCTCTACTCCTGAAGATGAAATGTTCAATCTCATAGTAAGGAGATTCAAGAAATGGGTCAAGACATAAGACTCAAGGAGGAGAGAAAGAGACTCAAGACCTAGGTATGATAAAACTCTAAAGAAGGAGATTATCTATTTTACATGCAGCAAACCAGGGCACATAGCTCATGAGTGCCCACAAGAACAAAGGGACAGAAGCAGCAAAAAGGATGAAAAGAAGAAGAAGAAGTCTTTCAAAGGGAAAGACAAGAAGAAAGCCAAGGGCTTGATTATTGAAACATGGAGTGACTCAGAAGCATAGTTAAGCTCCTCATCATCTGAAAGTGATGATGAAGTTGAAGCTGAAGCAGCCTGCATGATGGCACTGGGGATGTCATCAGATGATGAAGAGGAACAGGTATCAGTATTTGATGATTTTGATTTTAGTTCAGATGATTTTAAAACTTGTTTTAAAGATTTCTGTATTGATCATCTTAGGGTAGAAAGAGAATTAGATACAGCTAGTACATAATTAGAAAACCTTAAGCAAGATGAAATGTACCTAAGAAATCAAGACTTAACAAATGAAATTAATAATAAAGAGTCATAATTGATTGCAATTAGAAAAGAGAACATAAAACTAAAAGAAGAGCTAGCAAAAGCAAAGACCTTTGAGGACTCACTCAATGGGAGGAGTCAGAAGCTCAAAGATATCACAGAAAATCTCTCTATGAGATTTAATCACCTAGGGTTAAGAGCAGAGCCCTCCACTAGCATAGAAGCAGCTAGAAAACCTGCCTGGAAAAATCCAGTATCTTTTGTTAGACCTATTGAGTACCAACCAAGTGAGAAAAATACATCATCTAAGGGTAAGGCTTGTAGTTATCCAGATATGATAGATGAACCTAACAAAGTAAATCTGAACAAGAAAGAAAAACCCTTAGGCAAGAACAATATAGAGAAATTAAATAACCACAACCAAAAGTCTAAAGCAAAACCTAGGATAATAAAATATTCTGCTGATCTGTTATACCTAGATACATTCTACACTCATTTCAAGTATCAAAATGATAGGTTTAGGAAACTCATTCCTTATCATCCAAAAGGGTATCATGAAAGACCCTTATATTCCTTCATTTCACCCTACAATGGTAAAAGCAAAGGGCCCAAGGTAACCTGAGTTGCTTCTAATGTTTGAATTACTTGTGCAGGGTAAGGAAGGGGACTAGCTAGGAGATGGTGAGAAAAGGAACAAAAAACTAAACTCAATCAAGGGAGTGATCTACATATTTTTATAGAAATTTTGTTTATTTTACTTAGCATGTCATTATCTTTACTAAGTCTAAATCATATTATTTTAGAGAGTTGATATTAACAGTCCAATTCTTGTTATTCGCACCCCAAAAAATTGTAAAAAATCTCATTATATTCGCACTCCAATTCTTGGTAATCGCACCCGATCGAATAACCTCCTCTCCATCTTTCTCCTCTCGTTGCCTATACCCTAGCCGACTTAGTTCTATCGGTCGCGTCGTCTTTCCACCTCTTAAATTCACCTTCTCCAAAAAAGAAGGAAATTATCCAACAAAAAACACAAAAGTACTTAGTTTTCGTGTTAGAGGAAGGTTTGCATGTCATTTAACTTATTTTAGAGTTAATTCCTCCTCTATGCATGTCATTTAACTTGTTTTCCTGCTAGGTATTTAAATTATTTTATGGTCTGTTCGTTTGGACGGAATTGGCTTTCTGGAATGGGCATTAGCAATTAGAAATCCAATTCTAATGTTCAGCGCAACGAGATTTAAGCGGATATTGGCTTTCATGTGAAAACTCATGGCTTTAACAATGAACTAAAAAATCAAATCGCAATTCTTACACTCGCCCGTGGGTTTTCCGCATAATCGAGGGTTTTCGCCAGAGTTTTTCGACCTACGCGCGAGTTTTTCGCTCAGGCGTGTTTTTCCTGCTGGGTGTGTTTTTCGGTCGGGCACGTATTTTTCGGTCGGGCGCGTGCTTTTCGACCGGACGTTCATTTTTCTCCCAGGCGGGCGTTTTTTTCGCCCGGGAGCGCGATTTTTCGCTCGAGCGCGCGGTTTTCACCCGAGCGCGTATTTTTCTCCCAGGCTGGCGTTTTTCGGTCGGACGGGTGTTTTTCAGCTTGCCGGGCATTTTTCGCCCGGGCGCTATTTTTTCGCTCGGGCGCGCGCTTTTCGGCCGGGCGCGTGTTTTTCGACCCGGGCACAGGTTTTTTAACCCGCGGGAATGTTTTTCGGTAGGGCGCACGTTTTTCTGCCCGAGAGCGCATTTTTCATCTGATCGCGAATTTTTCCGCCCGGGTACGAGTTTTTCTCCCGGGCGCGCAATTTTCGCCTGGGCGCACATTTTTCGTCGGGGCGCGCGTTTTTCCCACAGGCGCGTGTTTTTTGTTGGGCGCTCGATTTTCGCCCTGAAGCTCGTTTTTTGCTCGGGCGCGCATTTTTCTCCCAACCACTCATTTTTTGCTCGGACCGCAAAACGCACACCTGGGCCGAAAAACACCAGCTCGGGAGAAAATGTGCCCCGGTGAAAAAAATGTGCGCACGGGCAAAAAATGCACGTCTAGACAAAAAGTGTGCTTCCGTGCCAAAAAAATGCACTCCCAACCGAAGAACTCGCGATCGGGCAAAAAATGCGGTCATGGGCCAAAAAACACACATTGGCGAAAAGCACGCGTCCCGGAGAAAAATGCGCGCCCGGAAAAAAATGCGCACCTGGGCGAAAAACCTACAACTTAACACGCTAAAATTCATAGTTTTATGTTTAAAGATAATTTTTATTAAAGTAAAAAATGGCCAAAATAAAAGTTGAAACAGTCTACATAAAATTTATTTCTTTTCTAAATTATTTTTTATAGCAATGACTAACTGCGCACGCATATATGTATATATATACTATTAATTACTCAAATCTTTTCTAAGAGTTAGCATAATTATAGGTTGCACCCCTCTAAGATTTTGAGATCAGTGCATAGAACTAGAACAAGAAAATGTTCAAGGTTAGATTGATTTGACCTGTTAAAACCGAGGTTCAGCTATAAATAAATATAATAATTCGCTATATCTAAGAGTTTATGTTACTTAAAAGTAAGCTCACCCCTCTATATCAACTTCTTTGTTTTTAAATTCGAACAATATTGTCATAAAAAGCTCAAAGTAAAGAACAAAACATCAACAAATAGGTGAGTTCATAACTAAAGAGATAAAAATGAAGTAAATTTTTTACATTTACTTCTTCATGCTTGTACACTAAAGAATATTTGTGATTAATTAAAAATTATTTTAAAATGCTTTAAAAATTATAACTAACTAAGCTCCTACCATATATTCTTCCTCGATCCCCAAACCTCCACCAACGACATCCAAATCTTATTTTGTGAAAGAGAGCAAAGAAGTTAGTATCTCACCGAGCCGACAATTACTCATTGCGCTAAAGGAAGAGTCTAGAAAAGCTGGAGTCGACGGCAAAGTCGAGATCGGCTCTAGTAGAATTCAAGAACATATAGAAGTGAAGAAGTCGAGATAGGATGGAAGCTTGCATCGATAAAGGAGAAGAATAGGTGAACGTCAACTTGTTAGGGCTTAAAAAATGAAGAGCAGTTCATGTGTTTTACTCGTATAAAGTAACATTTTATATTTTAAGTTTTAATCAAATGAATGATTTCATGTCATTGATCTTAATTCTACGGCGCGCTCTACTTAGAACCATCCGGTTCTGGAAAATCGACATCGGTTGGCTTGTGCAACTGTCTGATTCGTCTGCTCTTGGCTGGATCTCAGAAGAAGCAACTTATGTCCCTTGAGAAGTGTACCAATTCACGGTCAGACCTATCAGTTCAGTTTGATTTTCAAAACATTTTGTGTAATATATACATATATATAGTTTATTTTATTTTGTAATAAAAATGTCACAAAAGGCCGGCGACCAAATTGCTCTCTCTAAATATGTGATTCAAAACGCGCCCAAATTGCTCTCTCTAATTATTAGCTTAGGTTATGGGAAAAAAATACATTGAAGGAGTTTAACAACTCATTCAACAACCGAAGAAAATCAATATCATAAATATTAGGCATTTTATACGGTGGGAAAATGACATTCAGTACTGGGCCAATAATTTGAGAGATACTCCCTAGATTTTGATTTTCAAACGTAGAAACCACGGGATCAGAAGTAGTGGCAACATATATTACTATGATTCAAAACCCCTTGTAGATGAATTACGTCTTTTTTCACATCTAGGATTTGCATATACAACATATATTACTATGAAGACGGGGCTCCTCTATTATTTCCTTTTCTTTATTAAAATGTTTGGTTTACTATATTCAATTTCTAATATATTTTATTATTATATATTTTCTATTTATCTATCTTAATTCTATTCTATTTCATTTATGAAAGTTAGTAATTATTTTCATTTTTTTTCATTTTATACTCTATCATATTCATTATTAGTCATATAGAAAGAGAAATTTTCAAGATATATTCATTATTAGTCATATAGAAAGAGAAATTTTCAAAACAAAACTTCGGTTGCGCCATATGTATCAAAGAGTATAAAATAATGATGTATTTGGAATCACGGTCCAATGACAACTTTTTCCAATTGTTTGTATTCATTCCATTAGAATATTAGTTCAATTAAACTTTTTCCAATTGTTGTTGAAGAAAATAAATATATTACTTATCTAACTTATCTTTTAGACCTTTTTGAAGAAGATTCTGTTACTAACATATTTACTTCCATTGTCCGGAAGATCTGCAAATTTTCCCTGCTTATTCCAACACTTTCCAATGTCCGTCTCATGGCATCAAAGTTGAGAGAGATAGATTGAACAAGTATGATCGTACCCTATTGGGATGTACTATAAAACCAAAATTAGGATTATCCGTAAAAAACTACGGTAGAGCGGTTTATGAATGTCTATATATTGAGTGTAATTCATTTTACTAAGGATGATGAAAACGTGAGCTCACAACCAAAGTTGATGCGGTAGGCAAACTGGAGGGGGAAAAACACATTGAAGGAATTTAACAACTCATCAACAACCAAAGAAAATCAATATAATATATAGATTGTTAAAGCCAAGCCTAAACACTGGGGATAAAGCTAGAATTGAATCATCATCTCCAAAATTACAAGTAGAATAATTTAACAAAACTAAATCTCTACAAGTACAATGATTTATGCCGAATACATACTTAAATTCTCAAAAACATTTCATTTCTTATGAAATGCTTGATCTGTGCCCTCCCCGGCTAGCTTTATCCTCTTATAATGTTCATCCACCTTAAAGTCAACCATTTCCCTGAACAAATTTGAGTCCAGAACACAGTCTGGGCTGCCATAAACTGCAGCCTGTATGCTCGCCATTAGTTTCGCAATCTCCCTTCCAGAAAATCCCTCAGTTTTTTTTGCCGCTTCACGGATAATGTCATCATTCACATCCTTGAGAACTATATTCTGCCGCTGCTTACTGAAAAGAGACCTCAATAAAGATTCAGGTTCAGGTTCAGCGGAAATGTATTGATTCAGGTAGAGTTTCAGCAGTTGAAAGCGCTCTTCCTCGCCGGGAAGTGGGAATTCGATTACTTCATCGATGCGATCTGTAACTGCTGGATCGAGATCGCCGGGCCTGTTGGTTGCGAGGACAAGAACGATCTCTCTGGATTGATCGCCGGTTCGAAAGAGCAGCGCGTTCAGAGCACTCCGCTGAGATTCGCTCATGCTCATGTTGTTCCGCCTGTAGAACAGCAGGAGCTAAACAAGATTAATGATGCATGTAATATAAACAGTTAAAAGCAATCTTTAAAGGCCAAAAGAAACATACATGAAAATACTTTCACAGGAGTGCCCGAAAGTCTACGGAGTGAGTTTGTTGTGCTGCGCGAGATGAGACGGCGATCCGCAGAAGGGAGGCATCTCCCACATGTGTGCAGGAGTCAATTGACCCACTGGATGGTCATCCTCATGGAGGCCCAGTTGTGGTTGATGTCACCCCACGTGTGTAACCACGTAAAGTCGAGGATGACATCCACGCCGCCCAAAGGAAAGAAATAAAAGTTGGTGGAGGTGCAGTAAAATCTCCCAACTGGAATAGGAGGCGCGACAGAGGCAACTAGTCGGGGAGCGACGACCATCACCTAGGTAAACAAAAAAAAACGTCGTCAGGTTGGTGGGCAGCTGCAAGCGGGTCACCAAGACGTGGGAGACGAAATTATGGCTAGTGTCACTATCAATCATAATCACCACTGGTGTGCCATGCATAAGACCCTGAAGCTTCATGGTGCACGGTCCTAAAATAGCCATGGTAGAAAAACACGAGAGCTCTACACGTTGGAAGGAGGTTGTTTCCTGGTCCGCTAAGAATAAGGGCGTCGAATTCAGCGGTCGTAACTTCGTCTCCATCGGCATACAGGAAAACCCGCAACTCCTTAAGCAGACAGTCGTGTGTCGGAAAGTGGAGTTACTTGCAGCGAAGCACAAACCCTTACTACGCAGATCATTATATGATACGGTCCACCCAGGCTGGAATCGGAGCTGCTCGAATACCCCGCCACGCGAAGCAGCCCAGGGCAACGATCCATAGTCCGCCCCCGGTTAAGACCGCACCAGGGCCGCGGCCCCCACACCCCAACCCGTCTCCAGGACCAGTTTAATCACTGGCGGGTTGTTGAGGTTGGGGCTTGAACCCCCGACCTCCTTGATAAGGAGCCTTCAACACGGCTCTCATCACCAACTGAGCCGTGTTGAAGGCTCCTTATCAAGGAGGTCGGGGGTTAAAGCCCCAACCTCAACAACCCGCCAGTGATTAAACTGGTCCTGGAGACGGGTTGGGGTGTGGGGGCCGCGGCCCTGGTGCGGTCTTAACCGGGGGCGGACTATGGATCGTTGCCCTGGGCTGCTTCGCGTGGCGGGGTATTCGGGCAGCTCCGATTCCAGCCCGGGTGGACCGTATCATTATACTCATGTGTTCAAAGGTGGTTGGGGGTGGTGGTCGACAGGGCCGAGGGAGGAGGGCTCGTTTGGGAGATGGGTGGTCATAGGTGGTGGATCCCCCGCGGAAGCTATGGAGGAACAGGAGGAATGAATGAGGAGCAAGTCGAGGAGTTGGGTGCGGCCGGAGGGAAACGAGTCTGGTCCACCCGCTGGACCAAGAAATCTGCCTCTACCAAGCGGGCGACCTCCATAACATCGATAAGATCTCAGGGATGATGAGTACGGAGCCGCGAGCGAATGTGGGGTTGGAAACCCTGAAGGAAGAAGCTCATATAGTGATCTGGAGGAAGACTGGGGACGTAGTTGACGAGCTCGATGAACTCGTCGATATACTGAAAGAAGGCACAGAGCTCAAAATGCTAAAGTCGCGGGAGGGGCTGCTCGAGGAACAGGCGTGCACTGGATTGCTCGAGATGCGCGCTCTGGCAGCTTCAGAAGATTGTGTGTGATGAAGAAGCGAGGAAGGTGGGATGGAGGGTGTGCAGGTAGCGGTCAAAACCACTTCGATCCCGACAAACGGAATGTGATTGGTTGTGATCGGTGCTACGGAAGCCGTGTAGGAGCAAGAAGGTCGTCGTGGGTACACTAAAAGATATCGAACACGCCGGAGAAGGGAGAAGCCTTATAGAGGCCGCGCGTTGACGCGAACAGTCTGGACAGGCGTGGTCGAAGACGGCGCAGGGCGCTGGCGCAGGTGATGTGCGGTTGTCGACAGTGGAGCTAGAGATGGAGATTTGTTTCCCTGCTGCAGAATGGCAAGGGTTGTGTCCCCTTGTTTTTTGTGTGTGGATGCCACGGAGGAAACGGAAATGATGGACGACAAAGGGGTGAAAAGTGGAATTCGTAACTCAACCGGTTGGATGAGAAAGAGATGAGGACCGAAAGATCTGAACCATGTTGTTATGGGATTCTCCTGTAACAGCAGTGGCATCGTCGGTGGATGGCTGGAGGCGGGAATGATGACAGTTGGAGCCAAAAGTGTCCCCAACCTTCACGCTCAGATGCGAACTGCCAAAGACGGGGGAATTCAGGAGCTACAACTGACCAACTGCAAGGAGTCAGAGAGGGAAAAAGGGGGGTGAGGAAAATATTGCCACAAGCAAGCAGCCGACACCAGATTTCCCAACTCTGTGAACTGCACTAGATGTGGTATTTTATTACTTCCAAAAGCTATTAAAAGATTATAACCAAATAGCAAAAACTGAGACGTCAGAGAGAGACGGGAGATTGAGAATGCACCAACATTGAGGCTTGGGCTCAATTTCAGTGCCCCTTTTTGGGTACCTTGGCCCCCTATTCATACTAATTGGGATCTGTCTGAACGGGCAGATATCAAAATTACGGGTTTCCCTGGATACAGGAGAACTAGGCAGGGAATAGAGAGAGAATGAGAGGGGCGGTCACTAAGGGTAGTAACCGCCCGAGCTTGGTTGCTTGGCTTGAAGATACTGACGGTGCGATTATTAAATTGTAACCACACAAACTGATGGCCCAAGGGGGGACAGATGGCGCGTTCACTAGGTGTAACCGCTCATGCTGCTTGATGCCCAAAGGCTCTTGCTCTGGCTAGGGTTGAATGGCTCTGGCCACAGACGTAGGATTCCGGGTTAACATAATTCCCGCACTTTTTTGAGTCTGCGCGGACTTCGAAAAAGTAGACTGGTAACTGTGGAATCTGCGATTCGGCTTCAATGCTGCTGAAAAATCTATTAATAGTTCGCCGTTTTGCAGATCATTTTCCGGGTGATTCCTTCATTACCTACTGCGGTTATAAACTCTAACAACATATGGCTTCTCGAAATAATTCGCTTCTTAAAGAGCAGCGAAGAAGGATGCCGCCCACTTATCCCCTTGTAAGAGGCAAAGAGGGAAGGGCGTTGCGGGCACATCCAAAGCGCTGGTTGCTGCTGAGGTGAAAACGAAGGGAGCAAGGCGGTCTCTCAGAAGTGGTCGTCGTTCTCAAGACTCTCGAGGCTTCCATAGAACTGAATGTGAGGAATACGCTGATTTCCGTCCAACCAAAGCTAACAGGTGCAATCTGTTATGGGCCGGGCCCCGGGGCTCTGGGACTCTGGGCTTTATCATCCGCTCCCGCCCCCAGGGTTTTGTCCCTCCCATAACAGGCCCGCGGACCATACACCCCAACCCCTTTCGGCACGTGTTCTCGGCACCGCGGGTTGTTGAGGCGGGGGCTCGATCCCCCGACCTCCTTGATATGAGCCCTTAACGCCAGCTCATATCATCCAACTGCACCGCGGTGCAGTTGGATGATATGAGCTGGCGTTAAGGGCTCATATCAAGGAGGTCGGGGGATCGAGCCCCCGCCTCAACAACCCGCGGTGCCGTGAACACGTGCCGAAAGGGGTTGGGGTGTATGGCCCGCGGGCCTGTTATGGGAGGGACAAAACCCTGGGGGCGGGAGCGGATGATAAAGCCCAGAGTCCCAGAGCCCCGGGGCCCAGCCCATAACATAAAAGCGCGGTGCAGTTGGATGATATGAGCTGGCGTTAAGGGCTCATATCAAGGAGGTCGGGGGATCGAGCCCCCGCCTCAACAACCCGCGGTGCCGAGAACACGTGCCGAAAGGGGTTGGGGTGTATGGCCCGCGGGCCTGTTATGGGAGGGACAAAACCCTGGGGGCGGGAGCGGATGATAAAGCCCAGAGTCCCAGAGCCTCGGGGCCCGGCCCATAACATAAAAGCGCGGTGCAGTTGGATGATATGAGTTGGCGTTAAGGGCTCATATCAAGGAGGTCGGGGGATCGAACCCCCGCCTCAACAACCCGCGGTGCCGAGAACACGTGTCGAAAGGGGTTGGGGTGTATGGCCCGCGTGCCTGTTATGGGAGGGACAAAACCCTGGGGGCGGGAGCGGATGATAAAGCCCAGAGTCCCAGAGCCTCGGGGCCCGGCCCATAACACAATCACTCCTGATTTGGGAGATGAGGAGCTGAACGCATTCTTCGAGAGGTATGAGGATGCTCCGGTGGACGCTTCGGGCAAGAAGAAGCGGAAGAAGGGTCATAAAAAGGAGGTCACCAGGAAAAGGCAAAAGCATGTTGCTGTAGAGGAGAGGGAGGAAAGACTTCCCTCCGAAATTATCCACTTGGATGTGGACGAGTCTGAGCAGACTCCTCAGGATGAGGACCTGCCCATCACCCAACTGACTGATAATCCAGCGCCGGACGCGGTTACTGCGGAGGATCTTGTAGGCGAGGCTGTCAAAAAGGCCTGCGGCCTACAGGATGAGACGTTGGACGAGGTTGTCGAGACGCTGCGGCTTGAGCAGGAGGCTCGGGAGCGAGTGGTCGCCGAGGAGGCGGGGAAGGAAGTCGAGAGACTGCGGCTGGAGAAGGAAAAGGAGGCCCAAGACAGGGCAGACACCGAGAGAGTGTCGAAGGCGGCTGAGAAGAAGCAGAAAGTTGTTGAGAAGAAGCAGAAAGCTGTCGAGAAGAAGCAGAGGGATGCTGAGGAGGCGCGGGTGCAAAACGAGGCTCCAATGGTTGCTGAGACCGTGTGATGCGAGGTTGAGCCGAAGGGCAAAGCGAACATTGTCTCGGGACCGTCGGACACCTTGGCTCAGTTCACAGTGCTGACGTCACCGTGATTATGGGCGAAGGCCGAGGAACTGGCACTGGAGATCTGCGGAGGCTGAGGAATGTTCGCAACAACTCCTCCTGGAGACCCAGGGTTTGCCCCTTCCACCGCTGAAGTCGGAGTCAATCGTCATCCCTCCCTTGGTGGGGGCGGCTCCAGGTGAGCGCATGTTGAGTCATGAACAGATGAAAGAACGAAGGAGACAGGGCGAACAGTCGCGGAAGCGATTCCTCCAGCGAACTGACCCTAAGCGGCTCAGACGTCCTGTGTGGGCTTCTGGGGCGGTATCCTCTACTGATGCTTACGACTTTGGCAGGAGCGATCAAGTCCCTGAAGAAGTATTGGTGGCGGATACATAGGGTATATCCGCCCTCACATATTGTTTGGTTATGAAATAAACTAAATATCTTAACTGTGGCTGCCGCGATTACCTTTGTAGGGACCGCGTCATCTGCACTTGCTAGGCTGGAGGAGGAGATGGCGTCGCAGCGGAGGGAGTTGCGGAATTTGAAGGATAGGATCCACGACCTGGAGATAAGTGATATGCACAAAGATGAAAAAAAATAGTTGCACTTACCTTGGAAGTTTCTCGGTGGAAGCAGAGAGACTCGTCGGACGGTGCGGCTACAGGATCAAGGTCGCGGCAACTTCCTGATGATGTTGGCGTCCCCTATGAAGTGCGTGTGTGGAAGGACGTGCATGCTCTACACAGCATAGGTGCGCAATTGAATAGAGGTCTGGCGGTCGGTCACAAGGCCTATAGCGATCTTGTCAACTACTTGGCTCACATAGGTGTGGAGTGCGTTCCTCCGCGGGACTAGAATTAGCTTGGACGATTTGAGAAACATTTTTACTGATTTGTCTGTAATAAACATTAATTATTCTGACTTCTTTTGTGCGCGCAGTTACGTGCTTGCTTCTCTGTTGTTTACATGATGTCTTGTTTGTTTTAATCTCTTGCTTAGAATGTTGTGGATGTTGCGTTGTGGCGGTTGCATGAGGTTGATGCGTACACATGCCATGCTATCCACTGTTGTGTTTTGTAGGTAGTCATTCGGGAGAGGCGGTTACTAGATGCGTAACCACACAAGCTTGAACTGCCGACGTTTCGGCTTTCGATGCTAGATACAGGCGAAAAACTATAAATAGGAGATGCCTCCCGCTCATTACGTACATTACGAAGAAGCTGAACCGGTTGGTGCAGTCATTGGCGATGGTGTCTAAGCGAGTAGAATGCGCGACCACAGTCCTGTCCGCCCGGCCTGGAATTCCTTCGATTCCAGAGTTGGAGTTTAACAACTTCCTGTCTCGACACCCTCTTGACCCTCATTACTCGGTGTCACTGTGCCGCATGACCTCTACCCTGGCATTAGTAACATTAGATTATCCCAAGCTTTTGAGGGGGGGGGGGGGGGGGGGGGGGGGGGGGGGGGGGGGGGGGGGCAAGTAGCGATAGATTCGCCTTCTGTTTACGGGAGCTCGACTATGCATAGATGTAGCGAATCCATGATGAGAAAATTTGCTTCTTAAGACCAGTGGTGCGTAGGTATTGTCATATTATAAAGCAAAATGGAAAATTTGCTCGGCTGACTTAAGATGGTGGGGAATAAGTTCCCTACGAATTTCAACACCGTCCCGAAATTGGGAGGTAGTCATTATGCGCTCTTCGGTGATATCACTTCTAACAACGAGCTCGTCAAAATGAGTCATATACTCTGCTACAGAAAGGGTCCCTTGTCGTAAGTTGTAGAGATAATCTAGGAGCTGACTCTGGTGTGAAGTAGGTAAGTATCTTTCTGTGAGTTTCTGCTTCATATCATCACATCGGTTGATGGAATAATAACTCTCTCTCTCTCCCCCTCTAAGAAACGCTCAAGACTCGTCCAATATATTTTGGCTTGCCCAGTTTCATTCTAGTAAACCTCACTCGTCTCTCATCAGTCATCTCGTACCAATCAAAATAATTGTCAATATCTAGAAGTAAATCATTAAAATCCTTCAGGTCTGGCTGGCCATCGAAGGACGAAGCGTCAATACAGATGCGGCTAGTGATATATCATCCCCAATATGACCTCTATGAGGCTCAAGATAATCCATAAAATCATCATCTATATCGTACTCAAATCGTGCTTGAGGGATACCCAAAATATTTTTAAAATCGGACATCCACATATCGTGTTAGAACTAGTAGCTTGGTTGTCTAATGGAATGGATTCCGTCATAATGTGCTTAAACACTTTGCCATTAAGAAGCATGCAACAAATGACCCTAACATTGGGCTCTGATATCAAATTTAACGTAGGAGGTCATGGTGTGAGTATGACCTAATAGAATTCTAATAGATGAATGCAAGTGTACTGTCGTGGAGCGATTTGAATGATGCAATGCTCATATAATTATCTCACAAGTAATTAGAAAATTCTGAAATTAATTGGAGAATTTACAAACATGCACAATAGAAATTAGATTTTAGAAACACAAGCAAGATTCAATTAGAATTAAAAAGAAGTGTGTTTAATGAAATCTTTCAAGCACAATAAAGTAAGGTAAACTTTTGCAAATCAAGATCTCAAATCATATGTATTTTTACATAATCATCAACACAAAGTAATATAGACTTCAAATCAGAATTTATGCAAGTGATTGGGTTCCAAGGAAGACGTGTGTTGCTGATTTCAGGCCTAGACAGCGAAGTTCATGCAGTTCAAGTGCTGAAATGGCATATTTCTACACTGTTTTAGATTTCCATGGGGCATAACTGCTATTGGAGAAGTTGTGGGGTTGTGGCGATGTGAAGGACTTGTTCGGCAAGGCAATCTAGTGGCAGGAATTGTGACTGTTGGCTGGATAGAAGGCTCAGGATCTCCAAAACAGGACAGGATTCACTGGTATGGAGTCAGCAGCTAGTGTAGGCGCTGGTGATGTCTTTCCAGGCGGGGCTGCTACAGGAAGATCACCCGGAGTTATCGGCGCTGGTGATGTCCTTAGATCCGGAAAATCTCTGGTTAGGTGCTCCTCTCGGACTGGAAGTAGAAGGAACCGCCAATAAATACCTCGGTAGTAAGCCATTACAGCAGTTGTGGACATCTTTTGAGGAGTTACAAAGTAAGGCCGTAAGTAGGAGTTACCGGTAATTACTAGAGTGGAAGTTGAGGGGAGATGGAATGGTGTTTGTCTGGCCCCTTGGGGATGGGTTCCAGCAGCTAAGGAGGAGGCAAATGAGGGCTACAAGGGAAGAGTAGGTCTAGGCTTCGGCACGTAGATTTCACGGCTTCGGCACCATAGAGAGATCGCGGAAACTTGAAATTTAAGTCCAAATTCTGCAATCCTCCAAAAATAGCCCCTAAAATCATATATATAAGCTAGAAACACAAAACGAACGGTCATGATTGGCCGATACAAAAAAAATGAAATGTGCTAATAAATTACATAAAAATACACAAAAAAACTTAAAATTATTCTGTTATCACTCTAAACGCGATTACGGACTCGGATCATCCATATGACAATACTAACTCCTTATGCAAGTGTAAACTCGAACGGGCACTAATAAGAGTCAGCCCCCCCCCCCCCCAAATTGTGATCCCCATCAGTAAGTAGGTTAGGAAGCTTATGGACAATGGATAAGAATAATGATTATTTTGTAAAATTAAAATCAATTTTTGTCAACCATGGCCGGGAAATTCACTCTATTCAGGCTAACGGTAATGAATGTAGAACTATGAGCATGTTGTGTGATATGCAACTTCGGAGCACCAATCTGGTTGAGAAACTAGTTTGGGATAACTAAGAGATTGTTGGCAGGGATGTTTGCTAGCTAATTTGATTGAGGGTAATCATTGCTGAAATTTGGGAGCATAGGATTACAGGAGATGAGCACAGAGATTATTGGTATTGACATTGTGATATTGGGGAGTACGAACTAGTTTGTGCTCGGTTTTTTTACCATGTAGGTTACCACCACAGTTCAGTTCTAAGGTTTGATGTAAGAATGGGTAGTGTAAGTTTTCTACATGCCTTCTGTGTGTCATTAGAACATCCTTTTCCAAGGGGAATCTCTTGCGACTGGAGATACCTTTTCTAATTCAGTTTTTCATCTACTGTAATTCTACACGTGACAATATCTTTTTTGGTTGTGAATTGAAATAATCTAGCAATCTAAAACTAAGAAAAATAATGATAATAAGCAGATGTCAAATTTAAGATTAAAACTTACTCACACAGGAATGCATCGGCCTCATCAATGAAAAGCAACAACCCCTTTCTTGATTTTTTCGCCCAATCAAAAATTTCATGTATCTTGGTAACAGCTTGTGAACCTAAAGGTGCTACATCTCCTCCCGTCATCATTGCATAATCTAGACCCTACAAATCCAGGAAGAAAACAAATCAGAAATTTAGAGGAAGCACAAAGCAAATGTTTAATCACACCTTCAAGAATAAGAGAGAGATCAAAAGTACAATTTGTGAAAATCAAATTAAAGAACACCTATGTTCAATTGTCAAAAATGCAGTTTTATACTTGTGCAGCTTTCTTGATAATTGTGGCAACTTTATAGTGGTATCCACGGCTAGTATTTCAGTTGATATCACTGATTGGGTAGTGGTGATCTTTTTCTGCTATATGGTATTTTCTGTTTTTTAGAACAACAGTAATCGAATTTCAAAGGGACCGCTTACAAATTGGGGTGTGAGATGTATGAAGCTCAATCAATTAGTATTTTAATAAAATTCTAACTGGATGTGCATTACCTTTTTTTCCATGAGCCGCTCATTAATCAAGATATTAGCAAAATGAGGCTAGTTTTTTGTTAATTATTTATTTTCTATCTTTTTTTCAAAAATTTAATGTGGACTGACGGTGTGATTGATTGCACTCAGATTATATACAAGTTGATTTCAGTACATGAGTAGATTTCAACTCGTTAAGTGGCTTTCCTGATTCTGAATTGAAGACTTGGAATTGGACAGTGTGATTGATTGCACTCAGATATTAGCAAAATGAGGCTCGTTCGTTTGCACGGAATTGAAGACTTGGAATTGGAATTCGACGACGAATTTCAATTACGCCGTCCGGTTCTTAGGTAGCTTTAATAATTGGAATTTGAGTTGAACATCGTAGAATTGATTTTAGCCTAGACACAAAATCTAGCTGGACATTCGGAATTGGGCGAGCAATGACTTCTTAATTGCGCTTCTCATTCCTCCTCGACATTATGACTCGCTAGGGCTCCTCCTCCACTTTCCAGCAGCGACTCACGATCTTGCGATGATCCAGCATTGGTGCGCATATTTTCGCTCTGACGCGCGTTTTTTCGCCTGACACGCGTTTATAGCCCGGACACGCATTTTTTTCGCCCGAGCGCGCGTTTTTTTTTCGCCCGGGCGCGCGTTTTTTCCTCCCGGGCGGGCGTTTTTTCCGCCCGGGCGGGCGTTTTTTCCGCCCGGGCGGGCGTTTTGTCGCCCGGGAGGGCATTGTTTGCCCGGGCGCACGTTTTGTCGCCCGGGTGCATGGTTTTTGCCCGGGCGCGCGTATTTTGCCCAGGTCCCCCATTTTTCGCTCGGACGCGAGTATTGTCACCCAGACGCGGGTTTTTCGCCCAGGCGCGCATAATGTCACCCGGGCGAGTGATTTCGCCCGGGCGCGTGTATTTCGCCCTGTCGCGCATTTTTCACCATACAAGGGATTTTTGCCCGGGCGCGCGTATTTCGCCCTGGCGAGCATTTTTCGCTCGGGCGCGCATTTTTCGCCAAGAAGCGCGTTTATCGCCCGCGCGCGCAATTTGTCTCCGGGGCGCCCCTTTTTCGCCCAGGCAGGCATTTTTCGCCCGGGCGAGCGTTTTGTCGCCAGACGCGCATTTTTCGCCCGGACGCGCATATTTTCTCCCAGGCATGCTTTTCTCGCCATGGCGCGCATTTTTCGCCTGTAGACGTGTATTTTCGTCGGGGTGTGCATTTTGCGCCCGGGCGCGAGTTTTTCTCCCGAGCGCGTGTTTTTCGCACGGGCGTGCGTTTTGTCTTCCGGGCGCGCATTTTGTCTCTCGGGCGCCCGTTTTTTGCACGGGTGGGTATTTTTCGCCCGGGCACACGTTTTTTCGCCCGGGCGGGCCTTTTTCGCCCGGATGGGCGTTTTTCGCCCAGGCACGCATTTGTCGCCGGGGCGATTGTTTTTCGCACGGGCGGGCGTTTATCGCAAGGGCGGACATTTTTCACCCGGGCGCGCATTTTGTCGCCTGGGCGCACGTATTTCGCCCAGGCACGCATTTTTCGCCCTCGCGCGCATTTTTCTCTCTGACGCGCGTATTGTCGCCAGGGTGTGCGTTTTGCGCCCGGGCGCGAGTTTTTTTCCCTGGCGCGCTTTTTGCGCCCGAGTGCGTGTTTTTTGTCCAGGCACGCGTTTTGTGCCCGGGTGCGCATTTCTTTTCAGCAGGCGCATTTTTTATTATATATGTAAAAAAAATATTATTTATTCGTAATATTTTTCAATTCTTAGATTGAATTTTATTTAACAAACGAATACAAGAATTGATAAATTCCACAATATTCACCAATATTGTTTATTAGGCGAACACTGGAATTGGAATTAGACCAATTCCAATTCTGAATATCGAATCTCAATATCAAATTCCAATATCAAATTCCAAATCCGTCCAAACGAACGGGCCGCCCTAAGAGAAGACCATTGTGTTTTTTTAATTGATTTCTTTCATAAATTCATTTTTCATCAGCTGTGAATATTGATTAAAAGATAAAGAGTGTGAAATGTGAATTTTGTATTCATTGTTGAGAGTCTCTGCTTCAATGTTCAGACTTGAGATATGACCCACTGAAATAGATATCACAAACAGAGGAAGGTGAACAAGGAAAGAGATTAGTCACAGCGTGGAGGTCCCGCCTCACACACAAGAGTGTATAGGAAATCCCCTCTCACAAACCAAATGTTGTGCAAGATTGGGAGGAGAGACGGGCTCGGGAGATTCACGAGAGAGCTCGCAAATTCTAGCCGAAGGCTCTTGTGGGCTGAAAGCACTGCCCTTTCCCTCAACGATGAGTCGTATTTATAGGCAACTGAGCATGGGGGTGGTCAGGTGTCAGTAGTCGAACCCCCGCCCATGTGCGGACTTAAACCTATCCGTAGCGAGTTGATGTGAGTTGATTCCCAGCTAGGCAAGCTGCTAAAGGCTTGTCGCGGCGAGTTGGCTGTGAATTCCTGGCGAGTTAAGCAAGATGTACGTAGAATCTGACCTGATTTCATGTTGTACTGATTTTTGGTAAGATGTTGACCACCCACGGGGAATACGGGTTGTACAGAATCCCAACTCGTTGGAGAGGTGGTGTTTTTCTATAAATATGTGTTGCTTACTTGCTTTCATTAGTTTTCCGATGTCAAGATCGTGTCACTACCAGGACGAGTTCATTCGTTGTCGCTATAACTGCCGAAGATGTTGTCGCTTTCTCTGACTCTGTGGGCGTCTCACCTCGAAGGGAAAGGAGGCGCGAGAAGAAGAAGGATAAGAATATGAAGAGGAAGGGGGCATCGCCCCCAGACGGTGAGGAGTTCGTCGGAGATGAGGCCAAGAAGAATCTGAAGGGGAATGAACATCCAACAAAGAAGGTCGCCCCTTCGGCGAAACCCATTCCGTCTGAGGACAACCACTAGGTGATTTCCCTTCGCCGTGTCAATGATGTACATTCTCGGCTTGCGATTTTTCAATCACAATTCGAGATTCTGTAAACGACCTACATCGCCCCCACACGGCGAGGAGTTCGTCGGAGATGAGGCTAAGAAGAATCTGAAGGGGAACGAGCATCCAACAAAGAAGGTCGCCCCTTCGGCGAAACCCATTCCGTCTGGGAACAACCACTAGGTGATTTCCCTTCACCGTATCAATGATGTACATTCTCGGCTTGCGAGTTTTCAATCACAATTCGAGATTCTGTAAACGACCTACTTTGCATACGTTGTGTGAGCTGGTTTTGGCGTGGTCACTGACCCAACGCTCGAAGGTGATCCTCTTCACGGGGTGGTTCCGGACGGCATTCCCCGCATTCAGGGAAGTGAGGCTGAAGGGCGAGTTCCTGTTACTTTGGGTAGACGGTTTCGTTTTTGTCGGGTAGATATCCTAAACTAAGACGACTTAGAGGGTCTTGCCTTTATTTTGTGACAGGCTCAGCAATCGAGACGGATGCGGAGTTGACGGGGACAATGCCCCAGTAAGAGTCCATTGCGGCTACGACGCAGCTCACTGGGGATGAACCACAATCTCCCCTTTGTGGGCTCGATGGGCCAGGGGTGGAGCCGCCGCTTGCTTCTACTGTTGTCGCGAGTGCGGCTGTCACATCGTTAGGGGAGTTTCTTTTGTCGCCTCCTCCCTCGGGCATTCCTCCTAGGAGTGCTATTTAGGTTGCACCCTCGGGCGGGTACCTACCCATGGAGCAGATATTGCGAGCGTGTCCCATACGCCTCCTTCTCACAGGAAGGTTGTTGTGCTCTCTGTTGCGCCTGTAAAAGTGGTGCCAGAAGCCACCGGATCGCTGGGATGGTCTCCCTCAGCCGATCGCTCACGAGGGTATGATCGGCGAGTCTAATGAGTTAAGTTGTTGTATGCTCTTTCCG
Organism: Dactylorhiza incarnata; assembly: GCA_033032865.1. Taxonomy (NCBI): domain Eukaryota; kingdom Viridiplantae; phylum Streptophyta; class Magnoliopsida; order Asparagales; family Orchidaceae; genus Dactylorhiza; species Dactylorhiza incarnata. Next base: position 1,359,421 of record JAWHQI010000170.1, read on the forward strand.
CTTTACAACTCTACACTAGTTTATGTTGTTGTGTGCGCAGGTCAGCATTCTCCACCTCGCCAAGGATCCCCTAGGAACCGGGACACTTTGCACTGTGATAAGCATGGCAGGGACTCGTGCACCTCCGGTAAGTCATTTTCACGCAGAGCTTCCATTCAGCGTGTAAATTCTGCCATCTAATATGCACTGGTTGAGCGGCAGATGCAGCGCCCGCCTCTTCCAGTCCCTCCCGCTACTCGTTGTTAGCCACAAGTGCGGACTACCTGGCTGACTTGGGAGTGCCTACGCGCGAGTACCGGTTCCACTTACACGCTTATGTGTCCGCCATGGAATCTCAAATGAAGTCGCTGGAGGACTGCAATCTGCATCGCCGTGTGACCTTGCTTGAGGTCCGGATGACGAAGATGGAGGCCTTCGAAGAGCGTCTCGAAGGAGCGAAGGCCCGCTACTTTGATATCCTGAGTCTGGAGCATAGGGTTGCGGAGCTGGAGCGTCACCAGAACTGCTGGACGACGACATGCAAGGATTCGTTCGTTCCTCGAGGGTCCCTAGCGACTTCGTACGAATTGCGAGGCACATCCACCATGGCGAAGTGCACATGAGGGATGCCCAAGCGGAGCTCAAGAAGGCGAGCGACTTAGGATGGAAAGCACGTCACTCCGCCCCCGTCACGCAGGCCCTGGTTTTCCTTTTATATAATTATGTGTTTTGATCAATGAACATTCGTTTGAATGGTTGTGTATTGAACATTTTCCCATTTTAGTAAGTATACTCGCATAATGTTCGGCGGTTATTGCTCCTTTTGTTTGCATGCTTTTAATTAATTAAAGGAGTAGTATATTGGCGATATGCATTCATTCTGTAGATCGCTCACGAGATCGCAAGATGAGAGCACACGAGAGATGTTGCCTTGGCAAGGTAACTCTTTGGCGAGCTGACGGAAAGGGACTATGTTTATAATAGTGGGGGCCCTGTCGTAAATGTGCTTGATTTCTTCAAAGGTGACCCCTTCTTCGGCGAGATACAGACCGCGAGTTAAAGGTATCACTCGCGGCTTCCTCCATGGGTAATGTCGAGCAGTCGCGTCTTTTGTATGCACCCTGATTTCATGAGTGCGCAACCTTCTCGAACTGGCACACTTCCTTGGTCAAGTTCGAGGCTTCAGGGTTCGCCACCTTCCTATTGGTTTCGTTTTTGTCGGGTAGATATCCTAAACTAAGACGACTTAGAGGGTCTTGCCTTTATTTTGTGACAGGCTCAGCAATCGAGACGGCTGCGGAGTTGACGGGGACAATGCCCCAGTAAGCACGGGTGGACCCAGGTCTGGACACGCTCGGCCACGTGCCCGAGCGTAAATTCGCGGAAAGTGCATTAGGCACAGTGTTTTTCGCGAATTCTGCTACGGCAAAGAGCGGGGTCGCGAATTCTGCTAGGGCAAAGAGCGGGGAGATCGATTTGGCGTCGGCACCTGCTGGCGATTTGGGGTCGCCTGGTACGCTTCTTCTTCTTCTTCTTCTTTAAATCTGATTTCACTTTAAATATGATTTCTTCTTCTTGAAATCTGTTGAAACAGATTTACAGATTTCTGAAATCTGTTGAAACAGATTTCTGATTTCTGAAATCTGTTTCTGATTTTAGTTCTGATTTCAGAAATTTGTTTCTGATTTTAGGACTGATTTAAGAAATCTGATTTCAGGACTGATTTAATTTCTGGTTCTGATTTCAATTTAGGACTGATTAATTTCTGATTTCTTCTTCTTCAGATTTCTTCTTCTTCAGATTTTAGGACTGATTTAATTTCTGGTTCTGATTTCAATAAAGAATCGTCTGCGAAACAGAATGGGAGATGAATGGATGAATGATTGTTTGGTGACATATATTGAAAAAGACATTGCAGATACAATTACAAATGAAGAAATTATTTCACGTTTTCAGAGTATTTGTCAACGTAAAGCATCATGTTGATCTGTAAGTTTTTATAATGTTTTGTTTTGAATTTTCATGTAATTGCATTTTATTGTAATATTGTGTTGAATATTATTCTTACATAAATATCTCTGCAAAAAAAAAATCGGGGACGCTGCCCCCGAACCCCCGCTCAAGGGGCCGAACCCCCCGATCGACAATACTTACATTGTGCTCGTGCGACTTCAAAATCCTAGTTCCGTCACTGCCAGTGAGAGTCCATTGCGGCTACGACGCAGCTCACTGGGGATGAACCACAATCTCCCCTTTGTGGGCTCGATGGGCCAGGGGTGGAGCCGCCGCTTGCTTCTACTGTTGTCGCGAGTGCGGCTGTCACATCATTAGGGGAGTTTGTTTTGTCGCCTCCTCCCTCGGGCATTCCTCCTAGGAGTGCTATTTAGGTTGCACCCTCGGGCGGGTACCTACCCATGGAGCAGATATTGCGAGCGTGTCCCATACGCCTCCTTCTCACAGGAAGGTTGTTGTGCTCTCTGTTGCGCCTGTAAAAGTGGTGCCAGAAGCCACCGGATCGCTGGGATGGTCTCCCTCAGTCGATCGCTCACGAGGGTATGATCGGCGAGTCTAATGAGTTAAGTTGTTGTATGCTCTTTCCGCTTTACAACTCTACACTAGTTTATGTTGTTGTGTGCGCGGGTCAGCATTCTCCACCTCGCCAAGGATCCCCTAGGAACCGGGACACTTTGCACTGTGATAAGCATGGCAGGGACTCGTGCACCTCCGGTAAGTCATTTTCACGCAGAGCTTCCATTCAGCGTGTAAATTCTGCCATCTAATATGCACTGGTTGAGCGGCAGATGCAGCGCCCGCCTCTTCTAGTCCCGCCCGCCACTCGTTGTTAGCCATAAGTGCGGACTACCTGGCTGACTTGGGAGTGCCTACGCGCGAGTACCGGTTCCACTTACACGCTTATGCGGCCGCCATGGAATCTCAAATGAAGTCGATGGAGGACTGCAATCTGCATCGCCGCGTGACCTTGCTTGAGGTCCGGATGACGAAGATGGAGGCCTTCGAAGAGCGTCTCGAAGGAGCGAAGGCCCGCTACTTTGATATCCTGAGTCTGGAGCATAGGGTTGCGGAGCTGGGGCGTCACCAGAACTGTTGGACGACGACATGCAAGGATTCGTTCGTTCCTTGAGGGTCCCTAGCGACTTCGTACAAATTGCAGGGCACATCCACCATGGCGAAGTGCACATGAGGGAAGGCCCTGGTTTTCCTTTTATATAATGATGTGTTTTGATCAATGAACATTCATTTGATTGGTTGTGTATTGAACATTTTCCCATTTTAGTAAGTATACTCGCATAGTGTTCGGCGGTTATTGCTCCTTTTGTTTGCATGCTTTTAATTAATTAAAGGAGTAGTATATTGGCGATATGCATTCATTCTGTAGATCGCTCACGAGGTCGCAAGATGAGAGCACACGAGAGATGTTGCCTTGGCAAGGTAACTCTTTAGCGAGCTGACGGAAAGGGACTTTGTCTATAATAGTGGGGGCCCTGTCGTAAATGTGCTTGATTTCTTCAAAGGCGGCCCCTTCTTCGGCGAGATACAGACCGCGAGTTAAAGGTATCACTCGCGACTTCCTCCATGGGTAATGTCGAGCAGTCGCGTCTTTTGTATGCACCCTGATTTCATGAGTGCGCAACCTTCTCGAACTGGCACACTTCCTTGGTCAAGTTCGAGGACTTCAGGGTTCACCTTCCTGTTGGATTCTCAGCGAGGATGGAGACCTCTAGGGAAAAGATCAGCACGCAGCAGGTAGACGAGCTCGCCTTCTGACTATCTCACTTTGACTGCGGCTTGCGACTCCCGTTGTGGCCCGAGGTTCGTCAGATTCTGAGTTATTACGAACTCGTTCGTGCGCAAATTAACCCTAGCAGTGTGGCGTCCATGGTGGATTTTTCCTTCCTACCTCCGCGATGAGGGCATTGAATGGAACTTACTGGCATGGCGAAAAGATATTCGTCATAAAAGCGACTTAGGATGGGGTCGCCTATTTTTTAAGTAACTTTATGAAGTAGAGGAGCCTCTCAAACAAGATTCGCCATCGGACCGAAAGGGTGATCCTCGTTTGAGGTGAATTCTAGTCGATTCCCTAGGTGTCGGAGATGAGAGAAGAAACAATCTTTCGTTCCAACGCGAGTTAAGGCGGGTACGCACGAGCTATGTAAGTTCTTGCAGGAGAGGGAATTCAGCGTTGACCACCATCAATGGCGAGTCGACGAGCTTCCCCACATCGCCCTGGGCGAAGGTAGGCTCGTCGTTCGAAAAATTAGTCTTTTAATGACAAACTCTGGAATTTTGTTGACGCATCGTCTTTCAGGGTTGTGAGTTCTTCCTTCCACTCCTCCAGTTGGGGGTAAGGAGGCCGACCCAGTTCCAGCGGAGCTCGCGGGTCCTAGCCACGCGCCAAATATGGGTAGGGTCGGACCGAGTTCTGACAAAGCCAAGGTCAAGCGTCTGGAGGTCGCCCGACCATTTTTCAACCCCGAGAGGGCTACTGAGAAGAGGCGGCATAAGGAGTGCAATAAGCGCAATGAAGATGTCGTCTTTGATGACCCGAAATCTTACCCTCACTACGATATGGGGAGCGGGGGGTCTGATATTGTCGGGAAGCAACTGATCTTTTGAGAGAGCGAGGTGAATATGGTGATTCTTAGCTCATGCCTTCCTTCCTGGATTGAAGGTACCGATCCGAACGACAACGCTTTCAACATCACGTTTGCGCTTTATGTGCATGAGGACACCAAGATGTTGGAGGATACCTCTCTCCACTACCTCACAGATCAAGATATCAGGTCTTTATGGCAATCCTGCAAGCTTTTCCATCGGACCGCGAGGTCTAATCTTGAGCTCATTGCCAAATTTGCACAAGTGGAGGAGAATCTGGAAAAAAAGGTTGAGGGGCCATGCGAAGCCGAGGGCAAGCTTGTCAAGGCTGGCGAGGCTCAAGATAGCGCGGACATCAAGGTTCTGGTCATTGCCATGATGCATCCTCTGTCGCTTCCAAATATGCATGACATCATCATGCGTCGTGGATCTTTTATTATTATGCTTTCATTTATTGCCATGTATCTTTTTCCCGCGCACCTACTATGTTTGAATTTGTTTGGCTAGTCGGTTTGACCACCCGGTGAGACCTTGAATAAATGGCCCGGTAATTTAGATTAGTTAGGACGAGAAAAGGCAAGCCTAAATTATTTAAAATACGGATAAATTTAATTGCGAAAAGAAACTAAAATTAACACAGATATCTAAAGAAATCAACTAGGAAATTGCTACTACTTTGGAAAGAGTTACACAGAATAATTTATTTGGGAAAATTATTTGAAAAATGCCAATAATAAAGAATGTCAGAAGTGAGTTTGGAAAGAAGGGTAATGGGAAACTAATTAATGGCCAGATATTTGAAGAGACAGGCCCATTAAACTGTCCATTAAAGACAAAACCTCTGCCGAAGGAAGGGGGCAGCCGGAAATTTTGCAGAGAACGAGACTACTCTCATTTTCTCTGCATTACCGGCGGAACCCTCCACCAACGCCAGTGATTTTGACCCTGGACCAGTGCTTCGGCCTGGAGAAGCATCCAGGAAACGATCGCCTCCACGACAATCCCACACCCGACGTTTGCTGGAGTCGCTCCCCTGTTGTCGCGACTTGTTCTGCGCCGACACCTGTTGGAGACGGCCACAATCTAACGAAGGATTTCAACGCCGACCACTCCTGCTACGCCAACACCACCATGTTGCCGATGATCCAAGCCCTCTTCGACGTCCCAATTGTCGCCGCCCATCTGCAGACCGGGTGCCGTCGACTACGCCCATCTACTCCGGCACCCCCTTCGACTGTTCTCGTTCGTCGGTTGTCGTCGACTTCGGCTCCAATCACCGACAACCGGTCAACGATTGAGCGACAACCGTGGGTGGACCATTTCCTCTGTCGTATCATGCACTATCTTGCTCCATTTATTAGATTAAATTTATGTGAACTACTTAAATAAATTTGAGTTTGCCTTCATACGTTCTCACTGCTTTACTTTTCGTTATTTCATAAATTGTTAATGTGGATGTGCTTGTGGTTTTACGGATCTCGTTTTAATTCAACCTTTTAACGCTTATTAGTTCAATCTCAAACAATATTAACAGTCTTATCAAAGTCCAAGCGACAATCGTCCTTGGCCGACTGCCAGAAGCTGTTGGAGGAAACCCAGGTTTCTCTCGCTAAGGCAGAGTCGCGACCTCCTTCTGGCGAGGTCAAGGCAAAGAACCTGAGGGCCCTCCACAGGCAGATGTAGATCTCAGCAAGTGGGGTGATCTTGGGTCGTCTTCGCAAACAGGGTCTGCTCACTACTGAGGGGATTAGAGTGACGGAGCCCGAACTCATCCTGGATGGCACTTTTTCGTGCCTCCAAGATTTGGCTCTTCTTCTGGCTCCACCTCTTCCGGTGAGACCAGCTCCAACATGGAGAGGAAGGGCACATATCGTCGGAGCTCTCGGTTCAGTGAGGAGCTGTGGCTTTCTCTTTTTTGATTTTTTGTTCGTTTTTGCTGTAAACTCAGGGCGGTCGATGTCGCCGATGTGAATTTTTGGATAAATAGAAAAAGATAAACATGTATATTTTGTTAAAGTGGAATGAAATTTATCCTTCATCGTGTGTGTGAATTACAAGGCTTTTAGGCATGTCGCTCGCATAGTCTCTTAGACATGCCGTGTTGACTTAACGTAGGCTCATAGGTACGTCGGACGTTCCTATATGGGATTCTTGTTATTCGATGTTGCGGAAAAAAAAAGGCTCGACTTTTGAGGAGTCGGGATATCAGTAAAAGTTGCGTGAGTTTCTATAATAACGCCGGCCCTAGGCCGGAGAAAGTCGACAAGCTCTCAGGTCATTTGCGTGATGGACGAGCTCAAATGGAGGAGGTGGATGGGCGAGTTTGTCGCAAGAGTAATCCGGGATTGGATAGAGTCGACACACTCCCAGGTCATTCGTGTAATCAACGAGCTCAACTGGAGGAGGTGGATTCATGGTCAGAGTTATTTCCACGAACTTCGCCTCGGCAAAGCTTTCTATGATGTCCATCCCCTTAACTCTTGTCCAGCAGCTAACCGTCGAAGCGATACGAGCACCAAAGGGGTAGGCAACCAATGTGCAAGGGGGGAGCTGATCTCGGTCGACAATGCAGAGACTTCTCTTTGAGACATGCACCATAAGGAATCGCCCGCTCGCGCGGATAACGCTCATTAGGAGATAGGGGGTCGCATCCATCTAGGAGTTGCTCCGGAGGTAGGTCATCACGGCACAGAAGATGACACCGTACCAGCCAAGGATATGCAATCAACGTGCAAGGGGGAGTTGATCTCAGTCGACAATGCAAAGGCTTGGATTTAAAGACATGTTGCCCGGGGCCGGTGGTCACCTCGCGTGTGCCCGGGATTTAAGCTCGCAGGATAACAAACTCATATTTGCCAAAAAAAAAGTAAAAAAAGTCTTTATTATATATAAATGTGCATGGAATACATCAGATGTGTATCTTGGTACACAAGTTTTACATTGGAATCGTAAATACGCATGGATGGTGTCGTTGCGTTGAGCGTACACGGGAAGAAATCCTCTCCAGCGAGTCGTGCCTTGAAGTAGCCAATCTGCTCGTCCATCAATACGGAGCCGCGGACAGTTTTGGAGGACAGGCATCTGGAGGACATGGCCAGAGTTGCCTCTCTAATGGAAATTCTCTCGGCGTGGGCTCGGGGTCGGTCCGTGAGGTGCCGAAATTGACAGAGCTTTCGAACACAATGTGAGGTTGAGCTCGCACGAATTCGTCACGCCCCAGCGTAGCAACCAAGGTCCAAGCCGCTTCACTGGCATAATAGTGGGTGCGGAATGCTTCCCCTCCAGGGAGCACCCGCTACGCCAGTATGATAGTGTGTGTTGAATATCGGTATGTCAGTCATCTCTGTTGTGTCATCTGTTTCATGTTGTGCGACTTGAAGTCGGTTCACACAATGGGGGATTTGCACTTCCGCGAAGCATCGCGGCCTGCCCCTTGTTCGCCGTCAAATGTCATGGTATTTTTCTTCGACCGGTTTTCCTTCCTCAGCCCAAAGTCCATGCTGACCGCACCAAGATGTTGAGGCCGAGAACTCTGCTTCAATGTTCGGACTTGAGGTATGGGCAGAGGTTACTGGCCCACCGAAATGGAGATCACAGACAAAGGAAGGTCAACATTGAAAGAGATTAGTCACAGCTTAGAGGTCCCGCCTCACACCTAGGAGTGTAGAAACTCCCCATCCCAAACTAAATGTTGTGCTAGGTTGGGGGGAAAGCAGGCTCACGAGATTCATGAGAGCTCGCAAATTCTAGATGACGGCTCATGTGGGCGGATAGCACTACCTCTTCCCCTCGACGACGGGTCGTATATATAGGTAACTGGGCCTAGGTGTGGTCAGGTGTCATTTGTTAAACCCCCACCCATGTGAGGACTTAAACCTATCCCTGGCGAGTTGATGTGAGTTAATTCCCATCCAGGATAGCTGCTAGAGGCCTGCCGCGGTGAGCTGATTGCGAGCTCGTAGCAAGTTGAGCAAGAGATATGTATAGTTATCATTGGTCAGGTGTCGACCTGACGTCATGATGGATTGATTTCCGATAAGGCGTTGACTGCCCTCGACAAATACGGGTTGTATATTCATGTTGTATGATTTTAAGAATCTCCCAAACGAGTTGCATTAGAAATCCTAGACGCTAAGACATCATAATCATCCCATCTAATGAAGGTAAATTGACCAGCAGAGAATGGTTTGGTTTAGGAAGGGATGAATTTCCTAGAACCACATCACTCATGATTACTGTACAACCCGTATTCGACGAGTAGACCAACCTGCGTTCGGCGAGTAGACCAACCGTATTCGGCGAGTAGACCAACCGTATTCGGCGAGTAGACCCAATAGCGATCTTACTCGTCCAGGGTAGGTGAGGCGAGTACGCCCCCTTGCTCTTATCGACGACATAGTTCTTCTCGACGGCATAGCTCTTCTCGACGAACATAGTCCTCGACGAACATAGTCCTTCTAGAAGGCATAGCTCTTCTCGACGAACATAGTCCTCGACGAACATAGTCCTTCTCGACGGCATAATTCTTCTTGACGGCATAGTCCTTCTCGACGGCATAGTCTCTTCTCGACGTTACGCGCGTGATTCATCTAAGTGACATGAGCAGACCGTCTCGGCAACAAAGCTCCTCCTCGCCTAGGGCGAGGCGAGTTGACCTGGCCTCAGGCGAGCTCGCTTCAAGAGAACTCGCCCTCGGCGAGTAGGATCTGACCTAGTCGCCCCAGCCGCACTCGCTCAAGGAGGGAGCGAGGCGAGTTCGGATCAACCCAACTCCTCAGTCCTCCCTCACTATCCGCAAACCAGCAGGGGCTGCGATTATTATTTACGAAAAGGCGTGAGGAGCTGTTCGCAGACAATTTGGGTCTGCATATAGCAATTTGGTTAAGACGAAGGAAGCTACCCGCAGGCCATTAAGACTATTTTGCCCTTAGAAGAATTTGTCTATAAATAGGGCTCTTTATGTCTCAGATCAGCACGGATCCACCCCCCAAGAGAGCACGAGCTTTCTTCCTTGTGTTCTTGTGCTATCTGAGACAAGCTCAGCCTTTGGTTTTTGGGATGGGAAATCAAGTAGGATTTCCGGGTTAGTGGAGGGACCTCATCGCTGCAGCCAGTGGGTCCATTCTCAGGCAACTACCTACCACTCTGTGAGGGTCAGTTCTCAGCTCGAAATACTTATACCTAGGGATCTGTCGAAGAGAGAAGTAACTCAAGCTACTCCTCAAGTCTCGAACATAGTTGGACCGGTATCCGGGTTCCAACATTTTCGGTGCGGTGAGCGTGGACTGTAGCAAGAGATGAAAATCTCATCTGACGATCCCATGGCTGAACATGGCGAGCCGGGAACCGGTCAGGGGAACTCGCCGCCTACGGGCGAGTTCGTGACCAAGAGAGATTTCGCGGAGTTCAAGAGGTCGATGGAAGATACTATCTGGGGGCTGCTCGAGCCTCGCGCCGAGGGAAGAGAGCCTTCCCCAGTCGCGGACGCCTCGCCCGCCGAGGAGGGACCAAGTCGGCGCCCCGGCAAGGAGGGATTCCTCGAAGACGGTGGCCAGTCGCTTCGCGCGCGAGTACTCTTCGCGAGTCAAACCGAAACTCTCCACTCCGAGGGAGAGTACGACGGGATTCGCTCGACTCGCCAACTCGCGCCGCCCAGTCCCTTCTGTGAGTTGGTGTTGACCTCCCCTGTTTCAGAGGGGTTCCCAGAACCTGCAATGAGTTTCTACTCCGGAAAGGATGACCCCGTCCAACACATGCAATGGTTTGAGTACATGGTCTCCATCAGGCAAATGACAGATGTCTTCAAGTGTCGGTTGTTTGTCATTACATTCAAGGAGAAGGCTCGAGACTGGTTCCACTAGATGCCAGCAGACACTATCTACTGCTTCGAAGATCTGCGCAAAGGTTTTCTGCTTCGTTTCTCTACTTCGAAGAAAAGGAAGAAGGGTTATGAAGCCCTTTTCCTTATTAAGCAAGGGTCGCAGGAAATGTTAGGGGAGTACGTTGATCGCTTCCAAGAAGAGATCCTCTTAGTTCAGGAGGTCCCGGGGTACACTCTGATGTTGGCATTCAAGCTCGAACTGCAACCAGGATTCTTCAAGATGGAGATCACCCGTAATCCTCCATTGTCATTCGAGGAACTGATCGATCGGGTCGCGAGGCAGATCGAAGGTGAGGCGACAAGCCTGGAGTTCATGGCCAAGCTGGCCAAACTGTAGGGAGGAGGTGAGAAAGAGGAAGTTGACGGCAGCCGTCAGGAGGTCAAGAAGAAGGAAAAGTCGAGCAGGCGAGGAGGGAGAGGGTTCCGAGAAAATAGATCAACGGGATCAAGAGAGGAGGTTCCAGGCCCCGCCAAACAAGTCAGCCTGGAGACCCGCAGGGGGGGGTTACCCTGGGAGGCAGGGAAGAAGGTTTTCCCCCGAGCGTCGGGACCGCTGTCATTCCCCCGACCGGAGGCAAGGACAGTGGAGGCAGAATCAGACGCCGCCCCGGGAGGCAAACATCATCAGGCGAGGACGAGTACGCGGTCGAGGAGCGAGACCATGGCAGCCTCGAGGTGAGGAGGAGCGTCGGGAAATGCCTTATTGCGACTTCCATCAGGTGGGGGGTCATGCAACGGCTACATGACCCGAATTCTTGGAGTTGAGAAGAGGAGCAGGAGGGGCGGCAGGAGCGAGAAGGAGGAGAAGTGCAGAGGAATGGGGGGAGCCCCCGCCCCGAGGAGGTGTGAAGATCGAGGAGATCTCGAAGCTCACTGAGGGATAGGCGTCATCCACGGAGGAGCAGGGTGGAAGCGACTCGGAAGGGGAGTCTTCATGTCGTGTACCGGCGGAGCGTGGCCTCGACCACTCAGATTCCGCCACCAATAGGGGAAATCACCTTCTCGGAGGAGGATATGTTGGGCAACGAGAATCCCTTCCACGACGCGGTGGTGATCAAGGCCGCGGTAGAAAACTACATGGTCTCGCGCATCCTGGTGGACAACGGGAGCTCTGTCAATGTAGTGTTCAAAAAGGCGTTCGATGCGATGAAAGTGGAGGAGAAGAGGTTCACTGCGACGCAAGGGACGCTCTTCGGCTTCTCGGGAGAAAGGAAGGAGGAGTGGAGTTGGTCGTGACGCTGGGGGGAACCACCAAATGCTGCAGATTCGTCATTGTTGACGCCCCCAGCAGCTACAGCGCCATCTTCGGCAGGCCACTCATCAGTGCCTACAAGTGCGTGCTCTCCTCCTACCACCAGTGTCTGAAGTACAATCAAGGAGGGTTGCAGATCAGGATCTGAAGCGATCCCAAGGTGGCGAGGCAGTGTTATCTCAACGTCGTCAACACCATCAGCTGGAAGGAGGAAGTCGAGGTGGTGGACCAGGTGATGGAGGAGATGGCAAGGCTGGAGGCGGCCGAGGAAGTGGGAGAGAAGGAAATTGTATCTGAAGGCGGGAGGTCAGAGAAGGTGAAGATCAGTGGAGAGCTAGAGGAGGGAGATAACGAGAAGATCATGTCTTGCATCCAGGACAACGCAGATATCTTCGTGTGGAGCACAGCGGAAATGTTGGGCATTGACGTGGACGTCGTCTGCCATCATCTCAACCTGGACAGGGGAGTCCATCCCATCCAGCAGAAAAAGAGGGTGACCGCCACTACCCTGGTCGAGCCCATCAAAGAGGAGGTCAGAAAGCTACCGGAGGCGGGGTTTGTGTCGGAGATACAGTATCCAGGCTGGGTCTTCAATGTTGTAATGGTAAAAAGGGAGATGGAAAATGGCGTATGTGTATCGATTTCTCGCTTCTTAATAAATCATGCCCCAAGGATTGCTGCCCTTTTCCTAGAATCAACGAGCTAGTAGATTCGGACGTCGGATTCCCTGTCATGAGTTTTTTGATGCTTTTTCTGGCTATCACCAAATTCGCATGCACCCTCCCGCATAAAAAACGTATCTTTCATTACCAACGACGAATGTTATTGCTATAAAATGATGCCCTTCGGGCTTAAGAACACAGGAGCCACCTATCAGCGTATGATGGATAGGGTGTTCATGGAGAAAAATGGGCGAAACTTGGAGGTGTATGTCGATGACCTATTGGTGAAGAACAGGAGCGTAGAAGAGCACCTCCGGGATCTGGAAGAAACTTTCACCACACTCTAAAAATATAAAATGAGGTTGAACCCGGCCAAGTGCGTTTTCGAAGCAGGGAAGGGGAAGTTCTTGGGTCACCTCTTGACCCCGACGGGAATGGAACCAAATTTGGATAGGGTCAAGGCGATTATGGAAATGGAAGCGCCTAGGAATGCCAAGGAAGTACAACTCCTGACAGGTCGATTGGCAGGATTGAGTAAGTTCCTCTCTAGGGCTGGGAAAAAGTGCTCGTCGTTCTTTAAAACACTCTGAGATAACAAGAAATTTGAATGGTCGGTTGAGTGTCAAGGTGCCTTTGAGAGCTTGAAGCTCCAGCTGGCGCGGGAACCCTTGTTGCAAGGACCCGGGGAGGGAGAGGACCTATTCTTGTACGTCGGGGTAGGAGCCAAAGCAGTGAGTTCGATTTTGGTCCGCGAGGAAAGAAAGGGGCAGCTCCCTATTTACTACGTGAGTCGGATCCTGCGAAAGGTCGAACTACGATACCCCATCTTAGAGAAGCTAGCGTTTGCCTTGATAGTTTCAGCCCGAAGACTACGCCCCTTATTTCCAGGCTCATCTGATCAAGGTGGTGACTGATCACCCTCTCCGCAGTATCTTGGAAGGAGTGGAGCACTCGGGAAGAGTGGCCAAGTGGTCAGTGGAGCTCAACGAGTTCGACGTTACCTACGTCCCTCGGCTGGCCATGAAGGCCCAGGTCGTGGCTGATTTCTTGGCCGACTACACTGCGGAAGTAAAGGAAGAGGAAGAATCCCAACGAGTGGCTTGGGAAATATTCGTGGATGGAGCGTCAGGGAGGAACTCATGTGGGGGAGGCATCGTCCTGATCAGCCCCCAAGGCACCAGGATCGAGTAGGCCGTTAATATTCACTTCCCGGTCACCAACAACCAAGAGTATGAGGCTGTAATCGCAGGGCTCCGCCTAGCCCGGGAACTGGGAGTTCACAACATCAGAGTTTACTCTGACTCGATGGCGGTCGCCTCCCAGGTCCGAGGGGAGTTCGAGGCGAGGGAGCCAGTACTGCAGCGCTATCTGCTGAAGGTTAAGCGCTTGGTGGGCACCTTTAGATCCTTCTCCATACAGCATGTTCTGAGGGAGGTAAACGCACAAGCGGGTCGACTAGCCAAGTACGGCCTCGTGGTCGGGGGTACTGTCACAGGGTTGTTCCGACCTTTTATCGAGGAAGGGGAGATGATGGACATCGATCAGCCCTCCTCGTGGATGGATCCCCTGGTTAATTTCCTAACCACGGGCGAGCTGCCCTCGGAGGTTCAGGATAAGAGGCGATTCAGGTACAAATCAGCCTATTATTTACTAAGTGACGGGGTACTTTACAGGAAGACCCTGTCCGGTCCTCTGGAAAGGTGCCTGTACGAAGAAGAAGCCTCTCAGGTCCTGGAAGAGATTCATGCGGGTGTGTGTGGAAGTCACTCGGGAAGCCGAACCCTGGAGAAGAGGGTGCTAAGAGCAGGATATTTCTGGCCAACTCTACGTTCGCAAGGAGGTGCTCGAAGTGCCAACTGTATGCTCCGCTTCAGTTGCAACCAGCCCAACATCTCCGATCGATCACCACCCCCTGTCCCTTCGCCATTTGGGGAATGGACCTGGTAAGGTCGTTCCATCAGGCAAGTGGGCAAAGGCAGTACCTTCTGGTAATGATTGATTACTTCTCCAAGTAGATGGAGGTGAAGGCTCTGGCAAAGACAATCTCCCTGGTAGTGAAGAACTTCCTTTGGGGAGAAATCATTTGTAGGCACAGCCTACCACTCGCCATCGTCACCGACAACGGTCCGCAGTTCGCCAGTCTCGAGCTCACAAACTTCTGCAGCCAACTCGGCATCGACCTTCGCTTTGCATCAGTTCATCATCCAAGGAGCAACGGCCAGGTCGAGGCGGCCAACAAGGTCATGGTCAACCTGCTCAAGAAAAAAGTGGAGAACCTGAAGGGAAACTGGGTGGAGCAACTCCCCTCAGTCCTTTGGGCCTTGAGGACTACCCCCACCACGGCAACCGGCAAAACGCCCTTCAAGCTATCTCACGGCTCGGAGGCCCTCATCCCGGTGGAATTCGAGGTCAAAAGTCCTAGGGTGGTGGCAGCAGAAGATGGAGACGAAGGATGGAGGCTCGAGAACGAGGAAGCACAATGACTTTCGCTAGACTTTGTAGAAGAACTTAGTGACCAGGCCACAGTCCGCCAAGAGGAGATCAAGCGAAGAATGGCGAGACATTTCGACAAGCACGTTCGAATCAAACAATTCAACAAGGGAGACCTGATTCTTAAAAAGGTGGACGCTGCAGGAAGATCCGCGGTGGTAGGTAAACTCCACCCTAATTGGGAGGGCCCCTACATAGTCTCTGAGGTGTTAAAAACAAGCGGATATCGCCTGCAAAATGTCGATGGAGAACTCTTGGGAAACACTTGGAGTGGAGACGACATGAAGCGTTTCTACTCCTAATAGCAATGTAATGTCTTGTTCATCTTTTATGTTAAAATAAAGTGATAACACCTTCTGTTACAAATGTGTAGTGCTTCACTATATAGACGACAGGTATCAAGAGACAAGAACTCTAAATGTCCTCGAGCAGAGTGCTGTCGTAGACCAGGCCGTTGCACTGGGGTCCTCCCCTACAGGCTGGCTACTTGCCCCCTCGAGTGAGTCTTATGTCCTCGAGCAGGGTGTTGACGTAGACCAGGCCGTTAGACTGGGCTCCTCCCCTACAGGCTCGCTACTTGCCCCCTCGAGTGAGTCTTATGTCCTCGAGCAGAGTGTTGTCGTAGGTCAGACCGTTGCACTGGGCTCCTCCCCTGCAAGCTGACAACTTGCCCCCTCGAGTGAGTCTTATGTCCTCAAGCAGAGTGTTGTCGTAGACCAGACCGTTGCACTGGACTCCTCCCCTGCAGACTGACTACTTGCCCCCTCGAGTGAGTCATATGTCCTCGAGCAGAGTGTTGTCGTAGACCAGGCCGTTGCACTGGGCTCCTCCCATGCAGGCTGGCTACTTGCCCCCTCGAGTGAGTCATATGTCCTCGAGCAGAGTGTTGTCGTAGACCAGACCGTTGCACTGGGCTCCTCCCCTGCAGGCTGGCTACTTGCCCCCTCGAGTGAGTTCTATGTCCTCGAGCAGAGTGTTGCCATAGACCAGGCCGTTACAATGGGCTCCTCCCCTGCAGGCTGACTACTTGCCCCCTCGAGTGAGTTCTATATCCTCGAGAAGAGTGTTATCGTAGACCAGGTCGATGCACTGGGCTCCTCCCCCTGCATGTTGACAACTTGCCCACTCGAGTGAGTTCTACGTCCTCGAGCAAAGTGTTGTCGTAGACCAGGTCGTTGCACTGGGCTCCTCCCCTGCAGGCTGGTTACTTGCCCCCTGAGTGAGTTCTATGTCCTCGAGCAGAGTGTTGTCGTAGACCAGGCCATTGCTCTGGGCTCCACCCCTGTAGGTCGGCTACTTGCCCACTCGAGTGAGCCCCAAATTTTACAAAGTGCTAACCCCATGATAGTTTCATGTTGGGGTGAGGGGATGGGAGGCGAGTACCCCTGAAATCTCCTAGACCCGCGATCATCGAAACTACTCGTCTACTCGCCTACCACCTCGCGAGAAATCCTAACAGAAGTATGTGATTACTTAGCGCAGCGAGGCTCCCTCTAACAGCCTCGCACTCTCAGCGAGTACAGAAATGCGCGGGCACTAGATCAGCGGAAAGAACGCTCTTATGCGAGTCATCATTGCGAGCGAGCACGCAGTATGTGCGAGTACATCACAGAAAAAGAAAATGATCAAAATATTACAGTACGAGAGATAGCACAATCATAGAATAGACCAAGGCGAGGACGCCTATTCAATAAAATAAAAACGGCGAGTGTTGGGAATCTTGCCCACATGATTCCTGATTTGAAGAAGTCATCATGTCAAGAATACTTCACTTTGTATTTGATCATATATCTAGCTTATAATCTCAGGAAGTTAAAGAAATGTCGTCGAGAAGAATAGGAGATATCGTCGACAAAGAATGCTTGTCGCTGTAATGATGAGCAAAGCAACCGCTGAGAAGCAAAGTGTTTGTCGACCGCTGAGACGAGATAAAAGAAACAGCTAATAATAGCGCGTTCGTCGAACGCAGAGACAAGGCAGATCGTCGAACTCAGAAGACAGCTCGTCGACCGTTGAGACGAGATAAAAGAAACAGCTGATAATAGCGCGTTCGTCGAACGCAGACACAAGCCAGATCGTCGAACTCAGAAGGCAGATCGTCGACCGCTGAGACTCGGCAAGATCGTCGAACGCAGAGAAGACGCGGTATCGTCGACTTCACCAAAGTGGCCTTGTCGTCGAGAAAGAACTAACATCGCCGTAAAGAAGGCATGTCGTCGAGAGAACAACATGATTACGACGGCATATAGTAAGACAGAAGATCTCGACGACACAGTCTGAGACAGCATATCGTTGTATATGCAGAAGCGGCAGAATGTCTCGAATCGTCGAGATATCTGCTTCAGAGGCAGAAGCAAGAAGAACTGAAGATCTACCCAAGCTCAAGGCATCGACAAAGTCCTGTCGTCGAGATATTTCCATGTCACTGTAACAATGGAAATATCGTCGAGACAGATTCAAATGTTGCGGACGCTGTCAGCATTTAATGCTGCCTCCTGATTGTCTAATCAGCGCGTGCTCTTAAGGAAGGGAGCGTCAGACACTTAAGACGCTTTTTCAGAAGACCGTTGGGGACCTCGCAGTCTTATAAAAGAGATAAGAGGTTGCCCTAACACGGTATCAATCAATCGATCAAAAAGAGAGAAAAGAAGAACGAGAAAGTATCCCGCCGCTACACTTCAATAGAACAGTATTCTCGGCGGAGAAGAAGAAGATCAAGTAGAGAGCAAGCATCAAGTGCTCTCTGAAGAATCAGTCATCATCATCGACTGAAAAGTAGCTGATCAACACCAGGTAAAAGTAGTGAAGGCTGAAGAAGATTCAGTGCTGAATCTCCAAATCAAGAAGCATCTTCTTCAACCTAAATAAGCCAATCTTCATCAGGCTGAAGTTGCCAATCTTCATCCGGCAAAAGTAACAGTTATTTCTACGTAATCTCTTGTAAAGGCTTGCGGGCCTATTTGTCTAGCTTGAGGGCTGGAGAGCTGTGAGGCTTGAGGGCCAGGGCAGTGGACTTGCGGGTCCGACACCGTCTAGCTTGAGGGCTGGAGAACTGTGAGGCTTGAGGGCCAGGGCAGTGGACTTGCGGGTCCGATCTTGTCGAGCTTGAGGGCTCGGCTGCAGTAGGGGCTTGCGGGCCTAGGCTGTAGGCACAGGACTTGCGGGTCTGTGTTGTGTAGGGCTTGAGGGCCTGAGTGTCGAGCTTGCGGGCTCGGGGGCAGTAGGGGCTTGCGGGCCTAGGTTGTTGGGACTTGCGGGTCCGTGTTGTAAGGCTTGAGGACCTGAAGTTTTTGGCGGCGTTTGCCGAGCCTAGCACACTGCTAGGTAGGCGCAGAGGGAAAGAGGACTACTCAAGACACCCTGTCTTGAGGAACCTCTATACATCGTTGTGTGTTTTCTGTGTTATGCTTTATAACTTTTAGATCTACAAACCAGAATTCAAGAACACCAAAAGGGGATAATATAAATTGAAAAACCTATTAACCCCCCCCCCCCCCCCTCTAGGTGATAAGTTGACACCCAATAAACAACAAGTGGTATCAAAACGAGGTTGTTCAAAGAAAAGCTTAACAGCTTGAACAGATCTGCCATTGGGTGTCCAAGTGTCAAAGCTATGGAGTCAAGAATAGCTATCTGTTCCAGAGAGAACTTTGTCATTTGGAAAGTTAGAGCAGGAATATTCATGGAGGCAATGGATCCAAGAATGTTCTTGGTTGTTCAAAAAGGTCCCTCCATGACGATGTTAAAAGATGAGACTCTTCTTGCCAGCTTGGACAAAGAAGCAAGAAGCATTCTAGCTGGTGCAGTAGATCTAGCAACACACCAGAAGTTGAGTCGTTGCACAATAGCAAAGGACATGTGGACCTCTTAGAAGTCCTCATGGAAGGATCAGAGGAAGACCTTGAAGAAGAGACCTCTCATGAAGAGGTATGCATCAGAGCACCACTGACTACTTCAGACAATGAATCAGAAGTTGATGAATGCTCTGGAGCAGGAGAAAGGATAAGAGCACCCCTGTCTCCTACAGATTGTGATTCTGAGGATGAAGAGGTTCATGGGTTGATGGCTCTATCAGATGAAGAAAATCATGATGAATCGCATCATGATCAGGTATGCACCACTCTCCCACCTTTACTACCTGCTTTATTTAAGAAGACCAAGAGTGCATCAGAAATTGTTTATCTTCTGAAGATGATGCAGAAGACTGCTCATCATGCAACAATAAGAACCATGCTGATCTAATAGAACAGTTTGGTGATCTCTTGGAAGCTCTGAGAAAGAGCAAGAAGCTTGCTAAGGAGCAAGCTAAGGAGTTATAATCACTCAGGCCCATTAAGGCTGAGTTGAAGAAGGAAACGGGTATGTCCCCTAATGAGGGCACCAACTCCTGTGAACTCAACAAAATCATAGACAGGCTCTTTGATGAAAGAAGCAGAAGGGAGGAACTTATTAAGAAACTTAAGAATGGCCTTCTTAAGGAAAGAAGCTTGGTGACTCAATTCTCTAAACCCAAAACTGTTCTGCCCATCATTGACACATTTTCCTCCTATAAAAATAGGAGGGGATTAGGTTACAATGAAGGGGCAACAGATGATGGGAATAGAGAAAGGGACAAAACTAAAGCAAAGCCTCACACCACCTTTCAGAAGGTAGTGCTTCCCTCAAATAGGTATGATCAGGACAGCGTCCATGGTCACTGGATGAATGGAAGCTCCACTAGTCATGAAAATGCTACTGACTATGGAAAGAGAAAGGGCATGGGGATGAGTGCATTAAGGGCTCCCCATGAGGAAATTCAAATGGCCCATCATGGACCATTTGTATTTGGTGTCCCAGCCCCCACTCTCAAGGACAAAGGGGCAACATCTTCTCAATCACCCCCAGATAAGAAGCACACTAGTAGCCCCAGTATAATCAATTCTCACTTAATCATATCTGATGCCATCAACACCATGTCAGCCACCAAGCTGACATCTGTTGCTGATAAATAGATAAAGTCAAGAAGAAACGATGATACTAGAGCAGCTAGTCGGCTCTTGACTGAGAGAGATAGGAAGAATGTTGCTGCCTTCTCTACTGAACATACTTCAAAAATTGTTCAGAAAAGAAGGTACAACATCCATGAATGTTGGTGCTGTGGCAAAGTGGGACACTTTGTCATCGACTGTTGGCACAACCCTAGTGTGCTTAATGCAAAGGAGAGACCTCCTGGAAGGGCTGCGGTGAGTAGAGGGATTCCCCATTATGCTAACAAGAACCTAGGACCCAAGTCACCTTGGGTTCCTAAGGGATATTAAATCTTTCTTGCAGGGTAGTCCATTTAGCCATTAAAAACCAAACAAGGCTAATGGACAATAAGGGCTCCAGGATCAGCTCTGGACTAAGAAAAACTTACCACATTCCAAGGTACTCCTCCAATTGTCCACAGAGGATTCAGACACCTACCTACAGCAAGAGGATAAGTTACTATAGATCTGACTGTTGGTGTTGTGGCAAGAGGGGCCACTTTGCGATTGATTGTTGGTACAATCAAACTACACCAAGGGTAACAAATGCTAGACTGGCAAATTTTCATAATCACTATGCATACCCTAGGACAGTTATATTCAGCATGCCTGTCAAAGCTAACGATTTCCTAGGACCCAAATTCATCTGGGTCCCTAAGGGCGTGTAATCATATTTTGCAGGTAGTCCAAGTGCCCACCAGGCAAATCTGGGTCTTGGACTAGGTAGCCGTTCTAGCCCATTGGTTGGAACAGCAAAATTTGTTCACTAACCATCTTAGTGCAAGGTTAGTACCAAAAGACAACACTCAAGCAGGGCGGAAGAATGCCTTAGGCAGACGCGTTAGGAAGAATGGGTATCCTAGACGTGTTTTAACGACAAATAGTACCGTCGGAACAGCGTGTAAATAACGTAAATATTATTAAATTAGATAAATCAGAGCCTCTCGATGCAGCATACATTGACTCCTCGATAAACTCAAAAATGAGTGCACGCCCCTTCACCTACTCCCACTATAAGTAGAGTGAATGTCAAGGATGGAGCTCATTTGCCCTAATACATTCCTCGACAAACCACCTCTTCGTCTCCGATCCATCGTCTTCCCAGGAACAATGTCAACCGAAAAAGGAACAGGCGAGATTCTGTGGGAGCGAATGGAAGCTCTTATAGAAAAAGCAGTAAACAAAATCAGGGATGAGATGAAGGAGGAAGTAAAGTCAATAAAGGAGGACATCACTCAACTGCAAACTCAACATGCGGAGTCCACGATCCTCATCATGAACAGACTCACCAACCACGAGCAAACCCTAGACGCTCGTCTTATGGAACTAATAAACTTTATTGATGTCGGGGATCAAGAAACTCTTGAACAGATATTTGAACTAAAGGAGTCGGTAAGAGAAGTAATCCAAGACGGGGAAAGGATGATTAGAGAAGGAATTCAGGAGGAAATCAAGGGAGGCATCGTTGCTTGCTCACATCAAGCGAAATGGGTAAGTAATCAAATAAAACAAGCGCTTCAAGTTCCCCCCTCCGAATACATATCCACTGAACTCTCCACCAGCTCCGACTCTGAAACTGAATCAGGTGAATCCGCAACAACCAGAAAGAAAAGGAAAATCTCCTGCGAAAAATACAGGAAGAAAAGAATAGATGAGGTCCAACTAGACCCAGATTCTAGTCGGTGGAGTCCTCGCTCGAACGAAATCATCACTGAATCCTGGATAGCGTTTGGACATGGTCAGAAGGACCATGAGAGAGTGTACTCCTCCACCGAATGGAATCGTCACATGAAAAATCTGGAAGAAAGAACAAGACATAAGATGGCTTTTCCCCATGGTCCCCCTCCTCCAAAGAAGATTCCAAAGTCACTGAACTTCTATAGGCGAAAGAAGAAGAAGGAAGCAAAGGAAGCTAGCTCCAGCAAAGACGTCATGTTTATCAACGATTGAAAGACATTTATTTCTTAAGTTCTTTTTATGTTAAGAACATTTGGTCCAGCTAAATGACCAGTCTTATATATGAACAATTCTAGTACAAGAACATTTATATGTGCCTGCTTATAAGGCATATGTCTGTGATATTATTGTGGCATGCTTAATGTGCATGGTATTCATACAAATGCAGTTACTGCTATATCTAGTTATTGTCTGCTGATAACTGATAACGTGTCCTGCACCTTGTATGCTTAGCTAGCAAAAATATCATACATGGGTCTACGTTAGAAATCAGATGCAGGTTCTGTAGGTTATGCAGGTTATGCTAGACATTCAGATGCAGATTATGCAGGGTGCAAGGAAGATAGAAAAAGTACCTCAGGGACATGTCAATTCCTTGGTGGAAGACTGATTTCCTGGAGCAGTAAGAAGCAGACCAGTGTGGTAATCTCAACAGCAGAATCAGAGTATATCTCTGCTGGGAGCTGATGTGCCCAACTACTATGGATTCAACATAAACTTGAAGACTACAATCTAAAGATGACCAAAACACCCATGTTTTGTGACTCTTCAGGTGCTATCTCAATTGCTCAGAACCCTATATCTCACAGCAGGACTAAGCATATTGAGATCAGGTATCAGTTCATCAGGGAGCATGTGGAAAATGAAGATATCACCCTTGAATTTGTCCCAACAGACAAACAAGTGGCTGATATATTTACAAAGCCCCTAGATGAAGCTAAGTTTAACTTCTTCAAATTCCAATTGGGAATGTTAAACTTAGAGTAACCCTCAACTTTATTATTTACTAATGGCTTTCTAGATGAGTGGTCAGAAAATCTCACAGGACTTTGATGAATCAAGCTTGAGCAAGGGGGAGCTTGTGTTATTCCTTGGTTAGAAAAGCAGAAAGCAAGAAGTCAGAAAGGGGGAGAAATGGTGCTCAAGAAGACCTTAAAGGTAGGGGAGCAAAGAAGAGACATCAAATCAAGGGGGAGCTACAAGCTTGATGTACTCAAAGAGTTCTGCAAAAGATAAGTTAAATCTTGAAACAGTTCCATATAAGATTATGATATTTACTATCAAGTGAAAGTACTCTTGAATTAAGATTCTGACTTCTTTAAATAGGGGGAGATTGTTGGGAATCTTGCCCACATGATTCCTGATTTGAAGAAGTCATCATGTCAAGAATACTTCACTGTGTATTTGATCATATATCTAGCTTATAATCTCAGGAAGTTAAAGAAATGTCGTCGAGAAGAATAGGAGATATTGTCGACAAAGAATGCTTGTCGCTGTAATGATGAGCAAAGCAACCACTGAGAAGCAAAGTGTTCGTCGACCGCTGAGACGAGATAAAAGAAACAGCTGATAATAGCGCGTTCGTCGAACGCAGAGACAAGGCAGATCGTCGAACTCAGAAGGCAGATCGTCGAACTCAGAAGGCAGTTCGTCGACCGCTGAGACGAGATAAAAGAAACAGTTGATAATAGCGCGTTCGTCAAACGCAGAGACAAGGCAGATCGTCGAACTCAGAAGGCAGATCGTCGACCGCTGAGACTCGGCAAGATCGTCGAACGCAGAGAAGACGCGGTATCGTCGACTTCACCAAAGTGGCCTTGTCGTCGAGAAAGAACTAACATCGCCGTAAAGAAGGCATGTCGTCGAGAGAACAACATGATTACGACGACAGATAGTAAGACAGAAGATCTCGACGACACGGTCTGAGACAGCATATCGTCGTATATGCAGAAGCGGCAGAATGTCTCGAATCGTCGAGATATCTGCTTCAGAGGCAAAAACAAGAAGAACTGAAGATCTACCCAAGCTCAAGGCATCGACAAAGTCCTGTCGTCGATATAGTTTTCATGTCACCGTAACAATGGAAATATCGTCGAGACAGATTCAAATGTTGCGGACGCGCTGCCAGCATTTAATGTCGCCGCCTGATTTTCTAATCAGCGCGTGCTCTTAAGGAAGGGAGCGTCTGACACTTAAGGCGCTTTTTCAGAAAACCGTTGGGGACCTCGCAGTCTTATAAAAGAGATAAGAGGTTGCCCTAACACGGTATCAATCAATCGATCAAAAAGAGAGAAAAAGAAGAACGAGAAAGTATCGCGCCGCTACACTTCAATAGAACAGTATTCTCGGCGGAGAAGAAGAAGATCAAGTAGAGAGCAAGCATCAAGTGCTCTCTGAAGAATCAGTCATCATCATCGACTGAAAAGTAGCCGATCAACACCAGGCAAAAGTAGTGAAGGCTGAAGAAGATCCAGTGCTGAATCTCCAAATCAAGAAGCATCTTCTTCAATCTAAAGAAGCCAATCTTCATCAGGCTGACGTTGTCAATCTTCATCCGGCATAAGTAACAGTTATTTCTACTGTAATCTCTTGTAAAGGCTTGCGGGCCTATTTGTCTAGCTTGAGGGTTGGAGAGCTGTGAGGCTTGAGGGTCAGGGCAGTGGACTTGCGGGTCTGAAACCGTCTAGCTTGAGGGTTGGAGAACTGTGAGGCTTGAGGGCCAGGGCAGTGGACTTGCGGGTCCGATCTTGTCGAGCTTGAGGGCTCGGCTGCAGTAGGGGCTTGCGGGCCTAGGCTGTAGGCACAGGACTTGCGGGTCTGTGTTGTGTAGGGCTTGAGGGCCTGAGTGTCGAGCTTGCGGGTTCGGGGGCAGTAGGGGCTTGCGGGCCTAGGCTGTTGGGACTTGCGGGTCCGTGTTGTAAGGCTTGAGGGCCTGAAGTTTTTGGCGGCGTTTGCCGAGCCTAGCACAATGCTAGGTAGGCGCAGAGGGAAAGAGGACTACTCAAGACACCCTGTCATGAGGAACCTCTATACATCGTTGTGTGTTTTCTGTGTTATGCTTTATAACTTTTAGAACTACAAACCAGAATTCAAGAACACCAAAAGGGGATAATATAAATTTAAAAACCTATTCACCCCCCCCCCTCTAGGTGATAAGTTGACACCCAATAAACAACAGCGAGTACGTCAAATATGTTCATAAATAGGAAAGGAAAAAAATTATTACAAGTTAAGAAAATGAAAGTATCAAATTCGCCTTGGTCGTCTTCCTTCGACTCGTTGGAAGAGTCATCGCTCGGGGTTCTCTCCGGGACAGAGCTCGCCGACTCGCGGTATAGCTCCGGAAGGAGGACAGCGAGGTCGATTTGGGCCCCCTCCGCGGTGAGAAGGAACCGCCGCCTAAGGTGCTCCCGCGTGAACACCGTTGTCTTGATGGCCAGTTGCCTGCGCGTCTCGGTGACTTGAGTTGGGGTGAAGTAAAGGAGCGGGGGGACCGTTGATGACTCCCCCTTGGTAGGATGGCGGAACTCCGCTATCTCAGACTCCGCCTCAGCGAGGCGAGTCCCCAGATAGCTTGCTTCGCGTTGCGTCGCGGCCAGCTGCCCCTCCAGCTCGGGCACTCGCGTCACCAGCGCGATCGTGGTTTCTTGAAATAGAAAGGTTAGCCGACAAAGATGACAGGCGAGTAGGATGGAGGCGAGTGAGAGCCCATACCTAATGAGGAGGAGCACCCTTAGCCTTGAGCGCACCCAGCTCCTCTTCCACTCGAGCCAGCCTCTCCCCCTGCTCCTCGTAGGCCAGACCCAAGTCGCGGAGTCGCATATTCGCAAGAAGCCCTCGCCGCGCGGTCTGGTGAACCAGCTCGGCAGTGCGGAGGGCGTAGCGGCTGCTGAGATTGTCAAACTCGCAGATGGGAGCCTCCGCAAGGACCTCAGCATCCTCGCGCTCGTATAACCCAAAGAGCAGGTTGTACGCGCGGTCGCTGACCTCCTCAAAGTCCTCCCAAGAGGGAAGGAGCGAGCTCACAGAGACCCTGTTCGCCACAGGGTCCCATATCAGCAGGGGGTTGCCTTTGGAGTCCTCGCTCCTCATCCCCAACCCAAAGTTCGCATGGATCGAGGGGTCTGGAGGCGGGCTCATCGGAGGGTGAGGGATGGAACTCCCCGTCTTTTGCTTTTTACGCCTCGGCTCGGTTGTTGAGGCGGCTTCGGGGTCGACTCGGACCTTGCCCTTATCAGCGACCGAAGGCGTCTCGCTGTCCACCACGACCACAACCCCAACGAGAACACCCTCGGGGTGGGGCTCGCTCGACCCTTGTCGCGAGGCATCGCAAGGGGGGCGAGTAGGGACGATGCGCTCACCTGCAAAAGAAGACAGGGCAGTTCAAGTCCACTCCCACCAAGAATAAAGAGCAAGAACAGCGTGACGAGTACCACCCAAGACTTACCCGCTCCCGGATTCACGAAGGCGAGTTGGTCCACGCCTCGCCGCAGGTAGACGACATCCATGACCTTCTCCTTCAGGAAAAGGTAAAGCTCCAGCGCATCCCCCTTCAGGCGAGACGGTTTGAATTCCGCTTCTGTCTTCTAGACTGGAACGAAGGGAATGTTCCCGAAGTTGCCCCGCACCAAGACGAACTTCTCGGTCCAGTGGTGGGCTTTGTTGAGAGTCTCGGCGACCCTGACGCACACGCAGGTGAAGAACAGGGTGTCGTCGCTGGTCACTTTCAGGGTTAGGACTTTGCGGAAGGCGGAGAGATTGAACTTGATCTTGTCTTCGCGCTGGTAGCAGGCGTAAGCGACCAGGACGCTGATCGCGTTGGGGTTGACCTGCGCGGGGATCATCCCGAAGTAGCGAAGGACCTGACGAACCTCAGGCCACAGGGGCAATCTCAGCCCCACCTGGAAGTGAGTCAGGGGGAAGGCGAGCTCTCCGCTGTAGAGCGTATTGAGAAACTCGTCGAGGCCTGGCCGCCTCGCGGCATAGCCGGGCGGCAGGTACCGTTTTTCGACATCACCCAGCTCCTCGCCAAGGGTCTGCGAGCTGGGGAAGTTGTGCGCTCGGAAATTGCGGGCGCAGAAGGCTCGCCCGTCCTCGGAAGGCTCTTTCACCATGGTTAGCGACAAGTAGGGGGTCTGCGGGGAGGATTCAAGAGGTAGGGGTGTTCAAAAGGTTGTGAAAGCGTACCCCCCCCCCCCACACACACACACACTCCAGGAGACCCCATATTTATAGCCCCGAACCCCAAATCCTGTCGCGCGCGAGTAAGGTGGTCGGTGACGCGAGTACGCTAAACAAGTAACCAGTTTAGCAACGTACAAACAAGGATAAAAGACTAGATAACTAGAAGAAGCGCATAGCGCGAGTACACAAATAAGATTTCCTTAAGCGCATAGCGCGAGTACAAAAGAGACGAGTATAAAAGTATCGCATACACATTACAAGGACCCGAATGGCCGCGAGTACAACATTACACCAGGCGTCAAAAAATCAAAAGGCGAGGACGACCTAGGGAACTCAACCGAGGCACACCGGACCGCGACCTAGACGGCGCGTGCGGTGAGGATGGCGAGCCCTCCGGGTGATGCCGCGGGCTGCTCGCAAGTCTTCGCGAGCCCTCTCCAGGATCTCCTCGCTCTGTCTTATGTGCTCTTCGCCTCGCCTGATGCTCCTCTAACTGGTAGGCCTCGCCCATAGTGCCCGCCACCTGCGCGAACCTGTGAAGATCGTCCACGGTGGCTTGTTGGCGAGTCTCCATTTCGTATAGCCTCGCCTCCAGATCAGCCATCCGGGCGTATAGACCTTCCTAGCCCTGTTGTTGTAGTTGAAAGTTTTCCGCTTCCGCGAGGCGATCTCCGAGATCGACCAACCGCTGAGGACGGCGGGCGGCATAGCCATCAGGAAGGAGTCGTGGGCTTGGAGGACGGCGACGAGACGAGCCCACGACCCCTCGTTGAAGCCCGACGAATTTGCGAGGAGCTCCCTCAAAGGCGTGGACGCCGCAGGCAACGGCGATCCCAGGAGCGAGTCTGTGGGCGGCGAGTGACCGGAGGAGGTTGACGTGTAGCTATCTGAAACAAAAAAGTCTAGCAGTGAGAAAAATGGTGGAAATGCAGGTTAGTGGGATGAGCGGGGCGAGTACCTGCAGGAACGGGACCTCCATCCTGATGTCGAGGCGAATCCGCCCGAGGTCCTTCGGTAGAGGCGGGCAGACGGAGGGCCACACCCGTCCCTCCAGGCAGGGGCCCATCACCAAAGACTTCCCTCCGGAAGTGGGGCGAGTAGGCTGACCGACCCCGGACAGATGCTGAGACGTCTGCGAGAGGGGGGCCAAAGCCGAACCAACTCGCCCTGGGACCGAAGAAGACGCAGTGGCTAGGCCCCTCGACAGTGCTTCGGTGAGTTGTTCAGGTTGCACCGGGCGGCTAGAGGGCAATGCATAGAGCAAGGAGTTAGGTTTTGACTCAATTTAGGCAAGCGAGGAGGCAGTATCCTTACCTGGTACCACGGCGGGGCGAACAGGAGGCGGCGGCGGAGCACCCGTGTCAGCTGGAGGCTGTCCCGCATCCCCAACCCCACCGGTCGTGGTCTCGATCTCGCCCTCGCCTTGTCGTAGAGGCAAGTCAACGTTGGGCTCTTCGTTAATCGGCGAGGCGGCTAACCTCTTGGGTGAAGGTCCGCATCTCGCGTTGGACTCGGGGTCAGTAGAAGACTTCTCGCGTGGATCAGGATCGACCCTCTTCCTCTTGTGTTTCTTCTTCCTCGCAGAGCTAGGAAGGCAGGGGGGAGGAACTCGTCAATTAGATCTAGAATAGCGGCCGCCTCGGGCTCATCGTCAGCAAGCGCCCGGTTGGCGCCCCGATTGGCGGCCACGGAAGAACCTCCTCCAGAAGCCATCTCAGCATGAAGGATCGAAGACATACCCTCACTCTATTTATAGAGGAAGGCCCATTAAGCACGCGGTCTCGCCAAATAGGGGTTGGACTCTTCTTTCCAACCTCTAACGAGCTCGCGAAGAGCAGGGATTGTGTACAAGCCGTATTCGGCGAGTAGACCCAATAGCGATCTTACTCGCTCAAGGTAGGGTGAGGCGAGTACGCCCCCTTGCTCTTATCGACGGCATAATTCTTCTCGACGGCATAGCTCTTCTCGACGAACATAGTCTTCGACGAACATAGTCCTCGACGAACATAGTCCTTCTCGACGGCATAGTTCTTCTCGACGGCATAGTCTCTTCTCGACGTTACGAGCGTGATTCATCTAAGCGACATGAGCAGCCCGTCTCGGCGACAAAGCTCCTCCTCGCCCAGGGCGGGGCGAGTTGACCTGGCCTCAGGCGAGCTTGCTTCAAGAGAACTCGCCCTCGGCGAGTAGGATCTGACCTAGTCGCCCCAGCCGCACTCGCTCAAGGAGGGAGCGAGGCGAGTTCGGGTCAACCCAACTCCTTAGTCCTCCCTCACTATCCGCAGACCAGCGGGAGATGCATATAGCAATTTGGTTAAGACGAAGGAAGCTACCCGCAGGCCATTAAGACCATTTTGCCCTTAGAAGAATTTGCCTATAAATAGGACTCATTATGTCTCAGATCAGCACGGATCCACCCCCCAAGAGAGCCTGAGCTTTCTTCCTTGCGTTCTTGTGCTATCTGAGACAGGCTCAGCCTTTGGTTTTGGGGAGGAAAAATCAAGTAGGATTTCTGTGTTAGTGGCGGAACATCCTCGTTGCAGCCAGTGGGTCCATTCTCAGGCAACTACCTACCACTCTGTGAGGGTCAGTTCTCAGCTCGAAATACTTAGACCTGGGGATCTGACGAAGAGAGAAGTAACTCAAGCTACTCACCAAGTCTCGAACATAGTTGGACCGGTATCCGGGTTTCAACAATTACGTAGACATCTTTTATAGGCTCCTAAGGACATAATCTTATGAAGTTTTCGTGATATCACACCCAAGTTCCTGGGATCACTACAATGGAAAATAGAGCTTTTTTAGGGGAAAATTCGTTCTTGGGAATCATGAAAAGAAACATGTTTTATTTTATGAAAAGTTCTTTCTTAAAGACACTGCAAACCTCTAATTAGAAATTACATGAAAAGGCAAAAAATTGCAAAATAATAATAATAATAATAATTTTGAAGTAAATGACAGCGGGCCTTCATCATTGCTACCTTATTTGCAATAATAACTGATCCTAAACTAACCTTGACTTGCATGCTTTAAATATTACTACGGGCCTTCTAGCATGAAGTCAGTTGAATATTAGTATGGCCCATATCTCAACCAAATGAACCCATATGTTTTCCAAATGCATGTGTTACGGTGGAGGGAGAGGGACGTCCTCAGTGTGGAGGGTATACTAGAACCGTGAAAAGCCCGCTAATGACATGCCGGAGGAAAGTCATTAAGACACATAGATATTTTGGAATCGAATGTATCTTTCCTTATTTTTGTAATTCGACCTGAGTGCTATATAAACCCACAGGGCTATGTATTTTGGTTATCTTTGTGGAATTAAGAATCTTGGAACCCTATGAGTTACTCTTTTTCCTCCCTTTTACTCGCTTCTCTTTTTCCCCTCTCGGATTTCTAGCAACATGTATCTCATTTTTGAAGAGCTTACAATTTGTTCTGACCCGCCAATCTTCCGGCCACGGTATTCGTTGCCCGAAGACGTCCCAGCGGCTTCCGCGCATCTGTTGAACGCCCCTCTCGCACGCTTTGCCCGCACATGTCATCTCCGCTGACATCGCTCCCATCCGCAGCTACTGCGACCGCGCCTCTCGCCTTGCTGATTCCTCCACTGTTGGCCGAGATTCCTCTGTTGTTGGCCGCGAGGACTGGTAACCACACCCGACAGCACCTCCCTCTCTCGTCCGGCTGCGCAACATCCATCCTCACGCGTGCATGGCCCCACGGCTCCGATCTATGGCGCACTCTAACACACCCGCGCCTCAGTCTCCTATTGATCCCGCCACCTTGATGTTCATGAGGAGTTCATTGCCTTGCTCCAGGCCCTAATGTTGCGGATGGATGCTAAATTCGACTCCCTCCTAGCTGGCGGGCCGAGTGCTTCATCGACCTCCAACGCGGAGTCCCCATCTCTTCTCGGGGCACACTCAGACCCTCCCCGAAATCCTATTTCGTCGTCAGTGGGATTCCCGCATGCATTTTGTTCGTTCAAAGCCCCTTCCATCAACGGCACTGACCTTATGGGATGGATTGCCCGCACGGAGCAGTTCTTTGGCATTCATCAAATCCCGAAACCGCACAAGGTCAGTACGGCCCTCATCGGAATGGAGGGCACTGCTCTCCATTGGGTATGTTGTCTACACCAGTCCAAGCCCACTCTATCTTGGTCGAAGCTTCAGCAGGACCTTATTCCTCGTTACGATGTCCATTACTAGGGCCCCGCCATGGAGCGTCTTTGTGGCATCCGATAGACTGGGTCCCTCAACGACTACATTGACGAATTTATTGTCTTAGTCATGCATGTGTCGGATCTCCCTCCAGACCACTACCTCAGTTTCTTCATGCACAGGCGTCGGTGCGGTGTTGATGCAAGCGAGACAGCTCGTTGCCTACTTCCATCGTATGTTTACGGCCACTGTCCGCCCTCACGCTGCTTATGAGTCTAAGCTTATGGTGTTGGTTCTTGTTGTGCAGCACTAGTGCCTTTACCTGTTGAGCCACCACTTCACGGTCCAGACGGATCATCATAGCCTGTGATACCTCCTGAATCAGAAAATTGTCACATCGGCACAACAGCTCTGGGTTGCAAAACTATTAGGCTATGATTTCTCTAACAAATTTTGCACCGGCTCCTCCAACTGCACAACCGAACCTCTTTCTTGGCAACCGCAGATTGCTCGTTTAGTAGATATTTTGAGACCAGCATGGGAGAATGCCTCCACTGTCCAACGCGAGGTTGTTGCCGACCCACTCCTCCGACCAACTGTTGGGGTCTTACGGGCGGATGCCACAACTCGGCCCCCGTACAATCTCGCAGGGGATCGCTTCCACCACCGCAGTCGTTTAGTGCTCTCAACTTCATCACTACTCATCCCACGCCTACTCGTAGAGGTTCACTCCGAACCAGGAGGGGGGCCACGCCGGTGCCTTCCGGACATACCGCCGACTCGCAGTATCTCTGTATTGGCCTGACATGTTCCAACGGGCCAAAGCATTTGTGGCGACCTGCTTGCCATATCAGCGGGCCAAGTACGATGCCACTTTTCCTGAGGGTCTCCTTCAACCAGTCCATAACCCGATCAGGATCTGGGAGGATATCTTTATGGACTTTATTTCGAAGCTCCCTCGCTCCAAGACGTGGGATTGCATATTAGTGGTTGTGGATTGTCTATCCAAATATCCCACTTCCATCCCCTTAGACACTTGTTTACTACACCAGTGGTTGCCATAACTTTATTGATGAGGTGGTACAGTTGCATGGGTTTCCTCGCTCCATTGTGAGTGATCGCGACTCTTTATTCCTGAGCTTCTTTTGGCAGGCGGTGTTCAAGATATAGGGCACTCAGCTTTGTATGAGCACAATTTACCACCCTCAGACAGACGAGCAGTCCGAGTTAATGAAGCGTTGCTTGGAGACATATTTGTGATGTTTTGTGTGTGATCACCCAAGGGCATGGGCGGATTGGATTTTCTGGGCTGAGTACCGGTACAACACCTCTTTCCACACAAGTTCCAGCACCACTCAAGCGGACTCTCCCCAGCGAATGCATTGTGATGCCTCTGTCTGATCTGCTCTGCGATCGGGACTCCATACTCATCAAGCTGTAACATCACCTTCAACGTGCGCAGGACCAAATGGTTGCCTTTGCCAACTGCCACCGCCGCGATGTCCAATTCACTGAAGGCGATGTTCATCAAGCTTTGGTCGCACCACCAGATTGCGGTGACCTCGCAAACTCACTCCAAGTTAGCGGCCAAGTTCTAGAGCCGGTTTGAGATTGTTGCATGGGTTGGCACTCAAGCGTATCGCCTCCTCCTTTCTTCTGACAACCGCATCCACTCATTGTTTCACGTTTCTCAGTTAAAATAGGTTATTTGAGACCATCCGGTTGAGGCGTCTCTGACCCCGCCAAGTCCTAAACTCACCTCGCCAGACTACCTCCCTCAGCTCGTCATGGACACACGTAATATCAGTCGAGAAGAGTCCTAGGTCGAGCAAGTCTTGGTGCACTGACGTGAACGTCCACTATCGGAAGCCACATGGGTTGACTGATCTGTTTTTCATGCTTAGTTTTCAAACTTATGCCTTGAGGACAAGACAAATTTTCCATAGGGCAACATTGCTACGGACGCAGAGGAAGGAGAGGGATGTCCTCCAGTGTGGAGGATATACAGGCGATGTGAAAGGACTGCTAATGACACGCCGGTGAAAAGTCATTAAGACACGCAGATATTTTGGAATCGAATGTATCTTTCCTTTTTTTTTGTAATTCGGTCGGGAGTGTTATATAAACTCGCGGGGCAATGTATTTTGATTATCTTGGTGGAATAAAGAATCTTGGAACTCTAGGGGTTATTCATCTTCCTCACTTTTTCCCCCTTCTCCTTTTCCCCTCTCAGATTTCTAGCCGCATGTATCTCATTTTCGAAAAGCTAACAATATGCCAGACAAATAGATATGTCTATGGCATATAATCCATACTTGAATGAATCAATTCGGTGGTCCTGTTGCTACCCATAGTTCCAAAAAGAATTCTCTTTAGTTTTAGAATTTTTTCAAACAAATGTGATGAGAAATTAAAATACTAAGCATCACTAAATAATATCATTTTTTTCATTCATTAAACTCTAAATGTTAACCTGTTTTGATCAAAAACAATAAATACAAACTAGCCAAATTTATTATAGTACTAAAATAGCTTAGATAATTACATTTGGATAAGTTTGATGAATCTTTTGTTCAAGAAAAACACAATGAAAATACCGGTAGTGTTTTCATTGGAAAAAACATAAAAGGGCAGCCCGGTGAACAAAGCATCCCCGCGCAGCAAGGGTCCGGGGAAGGATCCCACCACAAGGGTGAAATGTAGGCAAACCTGACCCTACATTTTTGCAAGAGGCTGCTTCCAGGACCGTGACCTCAAGGTCACACGGCAACACCTTAACCGGTGCGCCAAGGCTCCCCTTCATGGGAAAAAACATAACACTAATAAAATAATCATGCTCAGTAGTGAAGAGGGTAACTGTAAAAATGAGGGGAAATAACATACTGATTTTCGTGCCATCTCTTTTGCAACCATAGTCTTCCCAGTACCTGGTGGTCCAAAGAAAAGCATATTTCGAAAAGGTGCTTGATGAGATTTTGTATTCTCTGTAGCTCGGGCAAGTTGCTCAATCCTTCTCTTTAGTGATGGATGGAGAATAATATTTTCAAAACTAGTTTTGTTTCTTAAAGATGTTAAATCCTTATTTGATGTAGTAGAACTCCGAATATTCTTTGAAATTTTTGATGCAATTCCTGACCATGGAAACTTGGATATTGAAGATTCCCTGATTAGAGATGGCTGACCCAATAATCTGTTGACATAACCCCACATTACCCTAGCACCTTCCCTGTAAACATATCAAAGAACTTAAGAAAACCAAAAGATTGCACTCATTCAGTGACACTAGTGCTGTAAAAAAAGTTTGTTGTTTGCAGAAGTCAGTGTTCGCTCACTAGGCAGCTCATGTTTGGCTCACTCGATAAGCTAATGAGCCAATTTGGAACAAATATTTTAAGTTTGTTTTCTTAATGAGATGAACACAAAGAAGTCATTTGATTGTGCTCAGCTCCTTAATAGCTCGATACATAATAATTAATAAATATCACGTATATATTGGAAGAGCTGTGCAAAATAAGTGGGCTTACCAAAAGATTGACGATTCCCAAGTTCAAATTATTAGGGGCTTCCAATATGCATCAAATAGATGCATCAATAAATCTATCAAGGATTACAGCTACAACCCAACTGTGTAAGCAATTTGATGATGAGATTTCTCTCTTTTACATGGTATAAGAGAGATGCCGAGATCATGTGTGGAACAGCACTCGTCGAAGATCTGTAGCAACAAGCCCTTATAGTCAATTAAGCCATCATCAAGAGTGGAGTAGCAGTCGTAGTTGTTGTCATCAAGTGTGGTTAGTGCTATTGCACGATCAGCCGCCGTCGATAGTGCAGCGTGCATACAACATCAATTGATTTGCTTCATGCGCCTTTGTTGATCCTATTTGGGGCCCTATCCTTATCCCTATCCTATTCATGAGCAATCGTTGTCTCTGGATTAACAAGGGCTGATTTTCCTTTCGGGGAGCCATCATAGTCAGTTCATTTTCAGTAACAAGGGCTCTTTTCAACTACTGAGCTTTCATGGTTTGTAATTAATTGTGTGGAATGTTCCAATGGTTTTAGGCATATTTTTTATATTTCATATTCACTTTTTTTCCCTTTGTGAGGACAGTCCTACTCACGGGCGGACCCACCCTAAGACACGCCCGGGCATGTGTCCGGGTGTTATTTTCGCGAATACGCGCCGGCAGGCTTCGTTCCTACCTTCCTCCTCCGTGCGAGCCCGAGCCTGGCGAGACAAAGAGAGAGAGAGATGGAAGCATTGGTGACTGTCGCCCCTTCGCTTGTTAACCAGAGGCTTCTCAATGGGCAAGGGAAGACGAAGATGCGCGTTCTTCATCCCCAAAACAGGAAGCTGAAGGAATTCATGGTCCGGGCCGCAAAGCTCTCTTCTGGAGTAAGTCGATCTTCTTCCCTAAAATAGATTTTCCTTCTTTGTTTCATTTTCTTCAATGGAATTAGGGCTTTGAAGGTGGAAATGCCCAAGGTGCAGCTGAAGCTCACGGAGCCCTTTCTCGGCTTCACCACAACTGTCGAGAATTGGAACTCTAGGGTTTCCATGATCGGCATTGTAAGCACCTTCGTCGTCAAACTGGTGAGTTCCTTCTGCTTACTGATGATGCTTTATTGAATTCATTGATTTTAATTTCAATTTGCAAACCCTGTTCCAGATTTTCCATAAGGAATTCTGCAAATGATTGGTGTGGATGTGGGAAAGAGCTCAATCTTCCTCTGTAATGCTTCTTCTTTTCCTTTTGTTGATGTTGGTGTTGTCGAGGGAAGGGAGAATGGAGTCGGCTTCAATTTATTTATTATTATGTTTGTTCTATAAGAAATGGATCTCTACAAAATAGTCTCAGAATTATTTTAATCACTTATGTATATTTAAAAGTTGGTACTTCATATCAGGGACAAGCGACCTTCTTACTTCCGCGAGATCATTGCACGAATTGCATTGAAGTTTCAGGCGTTTGTGTAGATACCGATAAAATTGAAACAATTATTTTACGCTTTCAGAGCATATGTCGACGCAAAATATCATGTCGATATATAAGTTTTTTTGTGATGTTTTTTTCTATAACTTGCATAATTTTTTATGATATTGCTTAAGAAAATAGAAGATCCATCTTTTATGTTTTGAATTTGCATTGCGGAAAGAGCAAAAAAAATTTGAGTAATATTTCCAACAATGATTTATATCTTAAAATTTATTGCCCGGGCTGCGCCAAAATCCTAATTCCACCACTGTATACTGGTATTGTCATATTCGATACTTATCATGAGTGTGTCCATGAAGTTCAAGTTAGATTCCAATGTTGTGCGCATGCATCTTTCTCAACTCACTACTAATAAGTTAAAAGGTAAAGGGAACCATCTACTATAGAAAAAGGTATGTTTTTAAGTCTAAAGAGAAAGGGCAAGACTGATTATTTGACATGGATCCTCCTGTTGTTACCCAAGCAGTAAAAATTGGCACATGTTTGATGCCAATTTGTGAACCTTATGTGAGACAGTATGAAGACTAAGGTGTCTGATTTGGTCTCTTAGTGCTCCACAATCAAGCAATTATGAAACTATTTGAGTGTGGGTTATCGAGTCGTATCTACAAGGTGTCTCATACTTGGGAATTTTTCTCGTTCAAATGAAGAGTTAAATGCTCTTCTTCCTATTCACAGCATTCACTTGCCTCTTCCTCTATTGTATTTAACACTCATATAGTTACTGTTATTATCTTCCTCCCAACCACTCCATGGACCTTAGGTCAATATGACGGAAAAAGAAGTGCTTTCTCTACCATATATCTTATAAACTCCTAGTCTATCGATACTTTAGTTGATGAGTCCAACTTCATGGTTATAGGTAATAGTGATGTTTTGTAACGACCCAACCCAATCCAAGTGAGGTACTGATACCGCCTGGGGTATCGGGGAGAGACGGGAAAACTGAATAGAGATCAATCCAAGAGGGAATCCTCTTAGCCAGTCCTAGGCTCTTTTCTATTCCAAACACAAGTCCAAGTTAATGACATAATACAAGGAGTGGAGATATATATATATATATCCCCATAATGACAAACTAGTAAATACGACAAATAACATTCAAAACATAACATTTTAAAGATGAGTCCAGCCACTGATCGTCTCATGCTCCGATCGGCTTCCTTCGAGAGTAGACTCGCCAAGTCGTGTCGGCGCCTTCAAACTCCGCGCCGTCCCCTTCCGTAACAAGTACTATCCACTTTGATTTAGTACATACCAAACCATCACAGTTTTGGCCCACAAAAGGCGCCTCACTAAGGAAAGATCTGAGCCATAAATAATCCAGTCTTTACTCCACGATCGTTGTGGGATTTTAACCAAATTCATTCCAATCGTCGATCACCCTAATACCTTGACAATCACCAACCCAAGTTGCACTCAGCGGTCAGCACTTGATAATGGTGATCACAATGATCGCCTAGTGACCCAACAATAGCTCAATTACCGAGGTTCATCACCGAATGTAATCCAAACCAGGATAAGAAAACACCTGACCCAACCCAAGTGAGGTATTGTCTGCTTTTGGCTTATCCCATACCAAATGTGGAGTAAAGATCTTTATAATGACTCATGATCTTCCTAAGTGAGGTGTATTTTGTGGGACAAAATCGTGAGGGCTTGAAATGGGATAAACCCAAAGCGGACAATACCTCACTTGGGTTGAGTCAGGTCGAGTCGGGTCGAGTCATTACATGTTTCTCTTACTTCAATCGTATTTTTAAACTACATTTTACATATTTCAAAGCGTCTCTTAGGTTTTCATTTGCAGTCAATTGACAAAAAAACTTGATTGCACCTTAAATTGTGCAACCTGATCCTTCGATAGTGGCGACACTAGCGAGTTTGTATCCCTCCGATCCCCGACTTAGTGTTTCTCAGAATTTCTATTTGCTGTTCGGAATTGATAGGTGCAGTTTTGTCCTATTTTGTAAGACTCCTGCTTGTTTGTATGGTGTTGGATGTAAGGAATGTTAACTTAGAGTTTCTAAAACACTTGTTGAAGTTTTGAAGAAGATTTGAATCATTATTCTACTCAGTTTGCTACTATAATCAGATCTATGCAGCCGCATATTACTTTTAGGGAGCTATTACACTAGATTTTCCTGTTGGTACTGGTAGGCAACACCATTGATACTTGTTTCCAATCATTGCAGCTATTTATTACTTATTCATTTATGACACTGTTGCTGGGGCTGATTTTCTAACATGTTTATGTAGTTTTTTTTCTTGTTTTAAGCACTAATATTCTTGTCTTTCTGTTGGAAGTACTGGGCTGCATAATGGATATTTATTTAGTTACAAAATTTAATATAAGTATTTCCTCTCTTAGCTGACCTCATAACACATCACCTAATTGATAGAGATACATACAATCAAAAGAAATGGAATGTGAAGATGAAACAAGAAAACTAATTATACACCCGTAAGTCCTCATTCCTAATCCTCTCCATCCTCCAAGTATTCATCTCCAAATAAGACATGCATATCAAACATAGGTGATGGTTAATGTGTTGCAAAAAAATAGGAAGACTCGGAGAGAAAGAAGGCGAATGACAGCAGGAGAAGGGCTTTGGACTTCCGTATTTCTGTAGACCTGAGAGGAAGAATCATTTGATAAGACATAAAGGGTTAGAAAGAAAATATTTTTTCATCATATCTATATTTAAATAGATAGAGAAGTTTTTATAATATGCCATTATAAATTGATAATTTAATATAAATTGAAGTAAATTCATTTCATTGGTTATTGCTCACTGGTGCAACACAAAAGGCGAGCCCCAGGCGGTTGAGGAGATGTCACAACCTATGAGGCATACAGCACAAAGGCCAAATACCTCTTCTAATTGCCTCTGTGTAGTTGTACTCCCCGCCTCAAGGAAAGATCTGGGTGAGCCCCAAAAACACCTTTTAAAATATTGATTGTAAATTAAGAATTTATGGATTGTATTTTTTTATAATTTAATGGGTAGTTAATTTTATTAAATGTTGCACTTTATTTTCTTCGAGTTTGATCATATTTGAAAGAGGTTAATGGTTTAAATGTATAATAAGCCTATCATGTGACCACGAACCTAAAAGACTCAAACTCAGACAATAATATTAGAACATAATTGAACGCGAGTCAAACTCAAACAAAGAAAAACTTGAACAAGACAATCTCAAACACAAGCACAGCTTGCTAAAATGAAGCTTCTTAACACCCTAGTTAATACCTTCACATTTTAACTACTTTACAAATTTAATATGGAACATAGAGATGAGAATGTACAGATATACCTGGTAGTGTAAACGCCAGCAGCAAGTGCAGTTACACCTCCAACAGCCATGATCATTTTACTCTGATCAGTCAATAGCATCTTCAAACCACCTGCAGATCCCGGACAAAAAATATATAAACAGCTCTTTCTGTGACTAAAACTAGATTAGAGAATTTAAAATTTGTTTAGAGCATGAGGAATAAGTTAGAACGATTTGAAATGTCTACTCATAAACCCACCACAAAAATAAAATTGGCACAATTGTCAGTAACTAAACCAAATTTTCTACAGTTTAGCATGTAAATAACTAACAAATGTAATTATTCACTAACGATTATGTAGAAGGAAGCAACAGTCAGATGGTAATCTTTATCCAGTAATCTTCACTTAAAAATAATGGTTAGCCAAACAACATTACACAATTATTCAAAATCTTCATAGAAAGAGAGGAAGAATGTACGAAGTAATGTATCATCAAAGAATAAAGGATTGGATGAGCTCCAGCAAATGCAAGGTCAAAGGAGGGGTTGATGTAAGCAATAGTCCTCTACATTGTAGACTGCTCATTTTCTTGGCCTGAAAATACACATTGTGATGGGGATCACCCACCGGATGTGGCTCGCCGCAAGGTAGGGCCCATGTTTGTGTATTCACGCAGGAGAACTTGACCGGATCGACGATCCGACTTCATTGATGCATCCGGATTTTTGTTTGCATATTTTTCATATATTATTTTATTAATTTCAATCATTTTTTAAAGGATAGGGTACTTGACAGTCTCGGCCAATCATAGTCGTTGATGTCAGGGTGCCCTAATATTATTTTGTTATAAATAAGAGCAAAGGGTCAATCACCATTTTGATGGCAGATTTTGGAGAAAGAAAGTTCCCGGAATCCGACGATCCTCTCACAGTGACAACTCTGTGAGGCCCTAGGTAACGACTCTTAGGTGTATCCTTTTGTTTCCTCCTTGCATTTGCGGCCCTCCTTCCATCCCTAAAGCTACCACTGAAACCCCAATCCCACATAAATAATCCATCCGCTCCTTGTCTCGCACAGCAAACCGCAAACTGTCGTAACCCTCTCCGCGACTCTATCCCACTCCTAGCATGTCTTGTCGACAACTTACCTGTTGTGGAGTACCGACCACGCCTCTGTAGCCCTCCTCACCTCCCAAAGTTGTAGTCTCCTCCTCCAGAGCCCTCATTCGATAGTCCTTTCCCCTTCCGATTCCGTTTCCAGCAAGATCCCCCCCCATCCTCCCCACCAATCACAACGCTTATCATACTTCCCTACTTGTGGCTGCCAGTTCCGCCCTACTAAAAACCCGCATCCTCATGGTAATCCAGCCGCATCTCTACCTCCGGACAATAGTTGTCGCCACCCGGATCACCAGATCTCCTCCCCACGGCAATATCTCCTTTGTGAGTGTTTTATTGTTGTAAAGATCTTTGTTCTCTATATTAATATATGGTGTTGTGAACTTTTGCCCTTTTGGTTCAATAGCATTTGTGGTATTTTGTTCTAGATCAATCCATAATTTGCAGGAACTATTCGCCGCGCGCTCTTGCTTTGACCCTCCACGTAGAGGAAAGACGAAACATGATTTGCTTAAAAGAATTATTTTTGTCTTGCTTAGATTATCTGTGTGATTTAATCTTTTATTGCGAAGTTTAAATTCCGCCATCGAATCATACATGTGTTACATATAGCGGTCAAAGAGAATAGAGTTATTTTCTCGCACTTCATGTAGGAATGCATTTTAGTTGAGCACCTATATAGCGTACCCTGCATCAGACTGTAAACATAACAAACCAAAACATTGCAATATAACCATGATGAGAGCAAGGGCACAAATTCATCAGTTAGTAATGTAGGGATACGGCGCAACCAACTGCACCAAAAGACCGGCATGTTGGTCAAGGCGCCTACCGCTCCTTTATAGAGTCGGCTATCCTCGGGCGGATCCACGGGGCAGTCAGTTAGACCCACGGGGGACACACCCTTCCTCTTTGAATAGCACCGCAGCGCCGGGGGCAATTCTGGCACCCCAACAATCCCCCCCCCCCCCCCCCCCGCCCAGAAACGACCCCGGGGTTTCGAACCCGCAACCTAGCTCTGATACCACTTGATAGTTTATAGGTATGTAATTTAATTCACCTAGAGGGGGGTGAATAGGTCTTTTGATTTCTACTTAGATGATATAGGTAAGTTAAAATTATTCTAAACAAGCAATCAAGCAAACCCAGAAAACACACAAGTGTTTATAGTGGTTCCCCAAGACAGTGTGTCTATGGGTAGTCCACTTTCCCCCTTCACCCTTCTAACAGTGTGTTAGACAGGGCCAACTCCTCCAAACTCAGCTCCAAGAGCTTACAACACAGATCCCTCAGGATCTCTCAGGTTTGCACAAACCCTACCTCAAGCACAGCAGCCCTACCTCAGAGGAATTCACCTCCTACAACTCAGGCCACCTGCTGGTCCTACCTCAAGCTGACCTCTCAGCTCTACAACTCAGGCAAATCAGCCCTACCTCAGATCACACAGATCCTACCTCAGAGGACTCCACCTCCTACAGCTCAGACCACCTCCTGGTCCTACAACCTCAGGCCAAATGGCCCTACAAACTCAGGCCTAACAGCCCTACGGTAAAAGAGTTTTTTTTTTAAGCTTACTACAGCAGACAGCAGTGAGAAGAAGTCTCCTGTAGTTCCTGCACAGCTTGTGCTTTCTTATAGCTGGAGATGATGATGGCAGCTACAAACTGATCTTCCTCTTCAGTTGAAGGATGGAAGATCATCTTGCTCCTTCTTGTAGAGGAGCTATCTTTATCTCTCGGATTCTTCTTGCTTGTTCAGTGAGCAGGAGGAGAATGAGGAGTTTTGGGCCGTCAATGGAATAGTGAAAATATTTTAGCACTCGACCTGCACATCTCAAAAGTGCCCTAACTTCTTCTTTTATACATCTCTGATCTTCAACGGCTCTCAGCCGTCCTTCTGACAGATATGGGAGTGATTGGTGGACCCCACAATGCCTTTCTGCAGCTTGCGCCAAGGGCAGAACCCGCCAAGTTACTTTTGAATTTGTCTCAGCGGTTGGGCTGAGATGGCTTCCTCTTCTCAGCGGATTCAGTCGATCTGTAGAGAAGTTTCTGCATTCGACGAACTGCATTCTGCGTTCGACGAACTGCATTCTGCGTTCGAAGAACTCCATTCCTCGTTCGACGAACTCGCCAAGTCTCAGCGCTTGCTTCTGTCCCGTCTCTGCGTTCGACGAACTTCATTCTTCGTTCGACGAACTCCATTCTTCGTTCGACGAACTCCATTCTTAGTTCGACGAACTCGCCAAGTCTCAGCGCTTGCTTTTGTCCCGTCTTTGCGTTCGACGAACTTCATTCTTCGTTCGACGAACTCCATTCTTCGTTCGACGAACACGCCAAGTCTCAGCGCTTGCTTCTGTCCCGTCTCTGCGTTCGACGAACTTCATTCTTCGTTCGACGAACTTCATTCTTCGTTCGACGAACTCCATTCTGCATTCGACGAACTTCATTCTACGTTCGACGAACTTGCCAAGTCTCAGCGCTTTCTTCTATCTGCAGCTCAGCTTGCCCAGATGCCTTCTCAGCGGTTCCTGGTCTTGTCTCAGCGGTTCAGCTGAGACAGTGAGACCTTCTCAGCTGATTAAACAGCACACCTTTGAATCTATTCCATTGTATGGAATATCA
Organism: Dactylorhiza incarnata; assembly: GCA_033032865.1. Taxonomy (NCBI): domain Eukaryota; kingdom Viridiplantae; phylum Streptophyta; class Magnoliopsida; order Asparagales; family Orchidaceae; genus Dactylorhiza; species Dactylorhiza incarnata. Next base: position 1,402,421 of record JAWHQI010000170.1, read on the forward strand.
TCTCCCTGTACAATACTTGAGACAAAATAGATTGTATCAAATACAATATGTACTTAGTATTGTGAGTGATGCCTCTTCAAATCAAAGGAATATTGAGGGCAATATTCCCAACAAGTAAAATCAAATGTTGTGGGTAAAATAAAAAATATCTATAAAAGATTTAAGAATAAATCAGGTAAAACAATAGCGGTTAAATGCACTGGGCGGGAAGGAAATACCTTCAATATGACTAAAAGTTGCATTAATTGAAGCAATCCACTTGTCCCTTTCACCATTCATGCGGTCTAACAGCATCCTCTTGTTATATTCTTCAGTTAGTTTTGCCTCGTGAGCACGACCTTCAGCCTCCGCCATAGCTTTAACTCTAATTGTTTCACGCTCTATTTCAGCTCTCTCTTTCTCAGTTTGACGTTGTTGAGCATGAATCTGCTCTTCTGCTGCACGCCTTGCTTTTTCTTTCCTTGTTGAGGATTCTTCTTGCATTTTCACAAGCTCAACATTATGTTGCCTATGAGCTTCATGTTCTGTCTATCATGAAAAAGACATTGTGGACTAAATGCTCAGTAAATTAGAAGGAAACACCAAAAACAAGTATTAAAACATGAAATAAATATAACAAATTACCAACATATCATATTCGTACAGGATTAGAGTTACGCAAGCTACCTGCATTCTCTTTCTTGCTAGCTCATCTTCATAGCGTGCCATTTGAGCTTTTGCTTGTGCTTGTTGTTGAATAAGACTCCTTTGCTCCTCTGCTAGCTTCCGCTGTTTCTCCTGTCGATTGAGGATACTTTTTTACAAAAGAAATGTAGCATATGAACAAATAATTGAGCAAGTTTTCACGCATCCATCCATTATCTTCTACAAACGCACATAAGCACACACACACACATAGGAGGTGGATTTTGAATTCTCCAAACATCCATTGTCGATACAGTACAGTACAATAACAGATGTACATGTTGTGTGTCCCGGCTTGAGATCGGGTGTTAGGGCATACAAGGGAGAAGTCCTGTAAGGGTTTTGAGTCCCCCTTCTTGGATCTCGGTGGAGCTATGGTGGCGGAGGAGTTTGATCGAGGATGGCACAGCGGGAGGCGGTCGGTGCTACTATGGGTAGTGCCGGGAGCTGCGGTTCCTTTGTGACATGCGGGAAGAGTTAGGAGAAAAAGGGAGGAATCGGGAAAAGGGGGAGAGGGAGAAAAAAGAGAGAGAAAGAAGATTTTGGAATAATAACTTCTTACCTCCAAAGAGTCCAAACCCCTCACATATATATATGTTCAACCAGGTTCAAGAGCCCCTCACCTGGGTCATACTACAAGTGAGATAAAAACATAACGTGCGTGAATTAAACATAAAGATTCCTTAAAACATGCAAGATAAAATACGATCACTCCTTGGTGGACTGAACTCGACGCTGATATGTTCGCCCCCAGCATGGGTCCATAACATCTCCTTCCCCGTCGAGAGGCAGCTTGTATTCAAGCTGCGGCGGCAAGCGAACCAACGGCTCGGTCGGAGGGGTGCCCACGAATGGCTTCAGTTGGGATGCATGGAAGACGCCGTGTATGTGAGCCTTTGGTGGGAGTTGGAGCTGATGGACCACCTCGTCGATGCGCTGGAGGATCTGAAATGGGTCATAGTATTTGGGACTCTGTTGGAGGGAGGAGCGGAGGCCGAGGTCTAGCGATAAGGTTGGCGTTTCAGCCAAACCCAATCATTGATGGCGAAGGAAAGCTCGTGGTGGCCTTGGTTGTCTGCAACTTCCATCCGGTGTTGAGCTTGAAGGAGACGCTCCCGCGAGGTGGTAAAAATCTGATCCCGGTCAAGGAGCTCCCGATCGACGGTCTCAAGCAAGGTGGTGCCCCCGTCGTAGGACAGCATACGGGGAGGATACTTCCCATAAATCAGTCAAAAAGGCATAGTCTGCAGCACAGTATGGTACGAGGTGTTGTAGCAGTATTCGACCCAAGGTAACCACTGACCCAGTCCTTGGGTCGATCCCTCGTGATGCAACGCGGATACATTTCCATGACGCAGTTAACCACCTCGGTTTGCACATCGGATTGGGTGGTAGGCAGTGGAGAAGGTCAATTTGGTGCCGCTTAGAGTGAAAAGTTCCTTCCAAAACCGGTTGGTAAAAATCTTGTTGCGGTTTGATACGATGCTCTCTGGCATCCCATGCAGACGGAACACCCCGTCGAAGAAAAGTCGCACAAAAGTTTCAGCAATAAGGGGTCGGGCCAAGGAAATGAAGAGCGCTCCCTTGGAGAACCAGGGCGCACCAAGGCGCAAAGGGGTCTTGGAGCCTAGGCGCAACCACATTCATTTTAAATAATCAGCATCTAGCATCATTTCATCTTCTAGATCAAAATTTCCATCTATTCTACTAATTAATCATTCATTACTATTGTTTATATCTCTTAAAAAATAGAATCAATGCGGTCACTTACGTCATATCTAAGTCCCAGCGCACAATTATCTTTCATAAACACTAAATCAATCAAAAATTATTGAGTTCCTATATTATTTCATTCTTTATTTTTAAAAAAAAAATTACAACAAAAATCTCACTCAGGCGTGCCTTTTATATTCCATAGGCGCAAATAAGGCGCATGAAGGCGCAAACCTCTGAGCCTGGTGAGCCTTGAGCCTTAGGCGCGCCTGGGGCGCGCCTTTAACAAGTGTGTCAGGATCGTATTCAGGATCAGAATCAGGGTTTGAATACCAGGGCCGCGTATGGGATCATTAGGATCGCGATCCATGCGCGATCCTAACAATCCGAGCTTCATACCCGCTTCACACCGAAATCAACTCCTGGATCAGCTTCTAGCTCTACGATAAGGCACCATTTTCATAGTCGAGTACATGACTCAATTCGATGAGCTTGTCGTGAGGAGTGATGTTACTGAAGAGCATATCATGACGGCCTCCCGCTTTAGGGTCGGACTGCGGGCAAACATTTGTAGGGAACTCATTCTCCATCACCTGGAGACAGTCGAGCAGATCTTCCAACTCGCATTAGAATACGAGCAGTACTTGCGCACACGACGACCTAATCCACAGCCCGATAGTTTGGCACCTAGGAGTCCCCTTCAGCAGGGATCCACCCCATTCATGCCTCCTCGTGCTCCCACAGATACGAGGGCCACCCCCATTGTCATCGGGCCTCCGAAGCCCGGGATCCAATGTTATCGCTGTCAGGGTAGAGGTCATGTGGCGGCACGGTGCCCCACATGGAATCTACTTATTGAGGAGGACCCTGACCTTATAGCTGATCTCATAGACCCACCTGAGGAAGAGAACATCGTGGCCGTAAAGAAGGTTGGGAAGACGAGGAAGACTGAGCACTTTAGATGGGTGTTATCCATTGCTTACTGCACACTCCCTGTGCAAATGAGGAGGGGAAGCGGACCACTATCTTCTACACTTATTTTCCGAGTGCAGGCGGAGACTACAAGCTCACTATCGATAGTGACAGCTGTATGAACAGCATTGCCCAAAAGGGGCTTGAGAGAATGAAGATTAAGGCAGAGCTCCGTCCGCACTCATATCGAGTCGTTTGGGTAGATAAGACAGTGATCCTGGTCACCCAAAGGTGTCAGGTACCTATTCGGCTAGCCTCCTTCGAGGATAGAGTTTAATGTGACGTCATCTCCATGGACGGCGCACATGTACTACTAGGCAGGCTCTGGCTTTATGATAGGGATGTGACTTGTCATGGACAGTCCAACACTTGCGTATTCTTTGATAAGGGCCGCAAGATCGCATTATCCCCGACCCAACCCAAAGATTCTCCAAAGGGGACGGTCCAGCCTTCAGTTACCATGGGTGCCCTGAAACCCATCCATGTCCTACGACGTAGTGAGTTCACTCGGGAGAGACACGATACCGGCACCATTTATGTCGTTCCTGCTTCTCAGACTACGGAGAACATTGTGGACTTAGAGTCCATCCACCCTGATGTTCGACACCTCCTAGATGAGTACAGTGACATCATGCCAGAGGAACTCCCTGATGAACTACCCTCATTACGGGATATACAGCACGCGATCGATCTCATACCAGGATCATCTTTGCCGAATCTTCGACACTACTGAATGAACCCCGACGAGCACGAAGAGCTCAGGACTCAGATTGTCGACCTCCTACGAAAGCAATTTATAAGAGAGAGCTTGAGTCCCTGTGTCGTACCTGCCCTTCTTACCCCTAAGAAGAACGGTAGCTGGAGAATGTGCGTTGATAGTAGGCATCAATAAGATCACGATCAAATATCGCTTTCTCATTCCTCGACTCGACAACCTCCTTGACACCATGTCAGGTGCCCAGATCTTTTCAAAGCTATATCTACGGAGCAGGTACCACCAGTCAGCGTCACGGAGGGTGATGAATGGAAGACCGCATTTAAGACGAAGGACGGATTATATGAGTGGTTGGTTATGCCTTTTAGGCTATCCAACGCCCCTAGTACATTCATGCGCGTGATGACTCGGATTTTGCGCCTATACATGGGCAAGTTCCTCGTGGTCTATTTTGACGATATCCTAGTTTACAGTCAGACTCATGAGGAGCACCTCACACACCTACGCCTGCTATTTGACACCCTCCGAAAGGAGCACTTTTATATCCATCTGAAGAAGTGCACCTTTCTATCTAAGTATGTACATTTTCTAGGGTTCATCATCTCTGCCTCCGGCGTGTCCGTAGATCCTGATAAAGTCAAGTCTATTCGAGATTGGTCAATCCCCACTAATATCCATGAAGCTTGAAGCTTCCATGGCTTGGTCACGTTTTACAGACGATTGGTTAGAGGTTTCAGCACCATCATGACTCCATATACGAGTTGCCTTCGTAAGGGAAATTTTCAGTGGACACACGTCGTCACTCAGGCAGACATTAAGGCAAAATTGACTACGACTCTGGTACTCCGATTACCTGATTTCAGTCGAGCATTCTAGGTAGTTTGTGATGCTTCCTCTGTAGGCATAGGGGGAGTACTCAGTCAGGAAGGTCACACGGTTTCTTACTTTAGTGAGAAACTGAATAACTCCCGACAGAGATATTCCAACTACGATCGGGAGTTTTACGCAATTGTACAGTACTACAGTTCCTGAGATATTGGAGACACTACTTCCTCCCTCGTGAGTTTGTAGTAAACTCAGATCACCGGGTCTTACGTTATTTGGACTTGCAGAAGAAATTGAATCACTGTCACGCCAAATGAAAAGAATATATGCAGGAATTCCATTACGTTCTTAAACATCGAGTTGGTGTGCTTAGCCGCCGAGTGGGCCTACTTCACACCCTTACCACTGAGATCACGGGATTCGAGCATCTGGTCACAGAGTATCCGACATGTTCAGACTTTGTGGATATGTACTCTGCATTATCTCAGGACCCACCTTAGGTCATCCCTGACTACTCGATCACCAAAGGATATTTATTTCGCGGCACACTCCTATAATTCACAGGACCTCCCTCCGAGATCATCTAGTTTGGGAGATGCATGTCGGCGGTGTTGTTGGTCACTTTGGTAAGGATAAGACCACCGCACATGTAGAAGATCGTTTATATTGGCCCACACTCAAAAGGGACATTGCTCGAGTCATCCGACATTGTTACATATGTCAGACAGCTAAAGGGTCGCGACAGAACATGGGTCTATATCGTATGCAGCAAGACTGTCGATGCGTCTCACGTCACATCAATATTAATTCGGGACATCTTTACACTTCACGGTCTTCATAAGACCACCATCTCTGATAGAGATGTCCAATTCATGAGCTATTTCTGGAAAACCCTCTGGAAGAATACTGGCACTACACTGCAATTCTCATCCGCCTACCATCCGCAGACGGATGGTCAGACTGAGGAAGTAAACAGGAGTTTAGGAAATCTTTTGTGATACCTTGTTGGTGACCACACCCCCTCTTGGGATTCTATGTTACCCATGGCCGAGTTTGCATTTAATAGTTCGGTGAATAGGACGACAAGGTTAAGCCCATTTCAGGTAGTCGGTTATGAGCCTAAGAAACTCATAGATCTCATTCCCCTTCCTGTAGAGTCCCGTCCTAGTGAGTCAGCTGAGTCTTTTGTTAGGCACCTTCATAGCATGCATGAGTCTGTCTGACGAAGGATTTCTTGCAATAATGATATTTATAAATCATATGTTGATAGCCACATTAGAATACAAAGCTTTAATGAAGAAGAACAAATGATGGTCCGTATAAATGTTGAGAGGTTCCCAAAGGGAACTACTCAAAAATTAAATGCTAAGCGAATGGGTCCTTACACCGTGCTTAAAAGAAAAGTAACAAATGCTTATGAGATGGATATCCCGCAGAGTATGGGAATTTCACATGTAGTCAACATTGAACACCATTCTTAGAGCCGCATATGACTATATGTTCCCTTCGCCCTCTACCAGTACATCTTATCATCCTCCGTTTCCATCTGCCACTCCACCACGGTCCCAGTTGTCACCACTTCGCCCTTCCACTTCAGCGCGTCAACCGCAGCCTTCGTCTACCATCCAACTTCCAGCTCAGCCTGAATCCTCAACACCGATTGATCCTACGGCTTCTCCTATTCCTGCACCATATTTGTTGTTACCAGTTCCACCGTCCTCAGCCGCCAGCCTGTTTGACGTCATCACAGAGATCGTGGCACAGGAACTTGTACCCACGCCAGACAGAGTTTGCTACTTGGTCCATTGGCAGGACCACCCTTTTACTGATGATGCATGGATTTCAGCAGCGGAGCTTGAGAGACTCACCCCTGCCCTACGACGACACTATGATCGTCTTCACTCTACGGAGATGAATGATTCTGAGACGGGGGAAGTTGATAGGGCGCAGCTGCCCGACCCGTTTGGGTCTACTCACGGCGACCTCAGGTACAGTGACGATTGGGACCGCTCATCTTGAGCGGGTCGTCGATCGTAGAGTTAATTGTTCTGTGTATTTTTTATTTTGAGTTGTATTTTTGTTTACTTTAGGATCGCAACGATCGGCAAATCATGTTCGTTCGTTGCCCCCACTAGTGTCTATATATTGAGGGTGAGGGCTCTCATTTGGGGCATTGAAGATTGAAGCATAGAAGCCTAGTCTTTGGTCATTTTGGTGTCGAAGTCGAGCCCCGGGTGTGATGCCTGGGTTTCCTTCCTCCCCTTAGTCGTAAGTCCTTCCTCCTCCCCCCCCCCCCCCCTCCCCTTTGTCGACCCCACCTCCCATCCTCTGTGGCCGGCTACAGCAGCCCCCCTCCACTTCCTCCTCCAAGTTATCTATCACAGCAGCCCACTGCCGCCCCCTTCCAGATCTCCTCCCCCATACGGCCGACCTTCCATTACAACAACCCACGGTCGCCGCCCCCCCCCCCTCCATCAAATCCCCAAACCGACCCCTCCATCCCCCACAAATCCCCTTTAGTTCGTCTACGGTGATCACCGAAATCATTCTCCAGTCATTTCCGAAGATTCCCCGCCATCCCTTTGTCATTTCCACCAATTTTAAGTTTTCCAGCAATCGCCAGAAAACCTCTCCGACCACCACCGACGACCTCCTCTGGCCGCCTTCGACCATCCTCGGTCACCACCGGCCAACCTCCAGCCAGCCCACTCCTCCACCACTTATAACTACCCACTTCCCCACCCTTTCCTAGAATTTAGGATCTAATCCTAAATTTAAGGCTCCACTATCCCCTTATTTCTCCCTATAGCAGGCCCCTCTCTCCCCTAATTTCCCATCCCACCTCTCACCCTAATTTCCCACCCAACCTCTCACCCTAATTTCCCACCCAACCTCTCACGTGAAACCCCTCAGCTTTCCTCCTATTAAGCGCCCCACCTCCCCTTCATTTACGTGGAACCACCTCCCCAACCACCACAACCAGCGCCCTCCCTCTCCAATCCGCCCCTCCCTCTTCTCCTAACCCCTCTCCCCACGTGGAACCACCCTCCAGCCTGCTGCCAGCTTCCAGAATCCTGTCCAGCAACCCGTTCACTCAAGGCCTTGGTGGAATTCATTTCAGCAATTCCAAGTTCTGGCCAGCAAGTTGGCACTTACTCGAAGGCTCCAAACAAGTCTCGTAACCCCACCCAACTCCTTGTTATCTTTCATTCATAGATTTTACTTTTGTGGAAGATCAATTCATATTGTTTCATAGAATATCCTATTGCGAGCTTGATTTCGTCGGAAGTTGCATCTGCATCTAGCCGTAGTTTTCTTAGGATCTTACCCTGCGTCAGTTAGAATATCTAATTTCGTTTGACAGCACGATAATTAACATGTGTAGGTTATTTTGTCATTGGTAGCATTAGGTGGGATATTCCCTCATTGTGAGGAGAATATATCATGCCATCCTAATTTTGTTTATGTATCTGAATATTCGTAGGTAAGCACCTTCATTTGGCTCTTTTCTCAAGTTCTAAGTAATTTGATGGTGTTGAAGTCTTTAACAATGTGAACTGTTAACAACTGATTGTAACTTGGCGTTTATGCAATATTCACTTAGAATTTTTATTCCAAAATTTATAATAACATTTACTGTAAAGTAGCAAAGAAAGGTGAAGAATATGCCCAAAATCTATACAAATTACTTATTTCAGAATCATTATTCTTTAGGTTTACTGAGCTTCATTGTTTCTATTTCTAATCATTACATATTCATAACTTCATATATATGTTAGTAGTATTCCAGGTTGGGAAAATCTCTATCATGATTAGTGATAAATGGTGAGGTTCGAAACCTAAAATAAATCTCGCATTATATTTGGTGGACAAGGCTATACAGACAATCTTGCATTATATTTGGTGGACAAGGCTATACAGACAATCTACGATAAATATCACTCAAATTTTGTATAAAATCAGTTATGTGAAGTAAAATCCATCGACGTGATCCCTATAGCTGAAGGTTGTTCAATGTGTCAGAGCTGGACCCGTGCGATTTCACGTGGAAGATGATGAACAAGACTAGAATTGATGAACTGGAACCGTGCGGGTTTTTTGCGTGGGAGGAGATGAACAGGGATATGGAGTGGTTAGGAATCGTGCGGGAGGGAGTTTTCGTGTAAACCAACTGATGGATAGATGATTGAGGAGAAGAGGAACGTGAGATACGATGGTTATCTTCACGGGAACAGGGAACAGTAAAGCACGAAAACAGGAACTTGAATAGGAAGTCGGGACTTCACACCCCGGGTTCCGCGGCGTCGCACCACAGATGATTGTCGTCTCGATTCTCTCACAATACAAGCAATGACCATAAACTGCAACACCCGCCCCTATTGATAACAAGAAGGGGCGGTTGGGCACCGGGCGTGTGCGGCTATGATTGGTCGTTACGCCCGAGGCCCTAAAATACCAAAAACAAATCCAAAAAAAATACATAAAAATAATAGCTCGACGAGTCGGACGCGCTCGTTGTCTCGGATCGCCGATCCGATCATCGCCTCCTGTGCGAATATACAAAAGTGGACCCCGTCGGCTGGCGACCCGTAGTTTGATGACGATCCCCATCAACTCCCTCCCGACTGAAAAACATTCATCTCCGATGAATGGAGATGATCGTACTGACGTCGAAAATCAGGGGCAAGTCTATCAAGCTCCGTCGCGGACATCCCAGTATTATCACAAATGGGGCATCTGCTCCAGTGTACCAGGTAGCAGCAAAAAGGGCCGTCCGCGGTGGGAATGCACTCATGCGCCACAATATCAGTAATGCGCTCAACCCTCACCTCTCGTGTTGGTGGATCCAGAAGAATCGGTGGAATCATAAATGGTGCGGGCAAGTCCGTAGGTGAATGTCCAAGGTGGTCAGGGGAAGAGTCAGGTTGTGACGGGGAGGATGTAGGAAGTGGATCAAGGTACGGATCCATATGCTCGAGAGGCTCAAAGTACGGTGTCAAATTTTCAGTATTAAATACGGGATGAATACCCATATCTGCTGGGAGATCGATCGCATAGGCATTTGCTTCAATTTTCTTTATAATTCTATAAGGACTCATTCGCTTCAGTTGTAGCTTCTTAGCGACTCCTTTTGGGAGCCTCTCCATGCGAAATCGGATCATGACTTGCTCGCCTACCCGAAAATGTTGTTCATGCTTGTGTTCATCTGCTTGTGCTTTATATAATTCATTACTGCTAGCAATTTTTTTCCGGATAAATTCATGCAGTTCATGTATGTAATGAATGAAAGACTCAGCTGACTCACTAGGACGTGACTCTAAGGGAACAGGGGCAAGGTCAATAGGCTTTCTAGGCTCATAATCTGATATTATATGAAATGGACTCATGCCAGTAGACCGATTGACCGAATTATTGTACGCAAACTCCGTTACGGGTAACACAATCCCAAACCGACGGGTGATCACCAACTAGACACCGTAACAGATTCCCTAAACTCCTATTAACGACCTCAGTCTGGTCGTCAGTCTGTGGGTGATAGGCGGTAGAGAATTTCAGAGTCTCCAATAACGAAGTGACTGCACCACTACATAAAACTCCCGATCATAATTTGAGTACTTCTGCCGGGCCTCATTCAGCTTCTCAGTAAAGTAAGAAACTGGATGGCCCTCCTGGCTTAGTACTCCGCCAATCCCAACGCCAGATGCGTCGCATGCGACCTCAAATACCTTAGAGAAATCGGGCAATCTCAGAACAGGTGCGGTCGTCAATTTTTCCTTGATTTCGATAAAAGCTCGAGTGGCGGCTGCCGTCCACTGAAAATCTCCCTACCGAAGGCAGCTCGTGAAGGGGGCCATAATGGTGTTAAATCCTCAGACAAATCTTCTATAAAAGGTGGCTAATCCGTGGAAGTTACGGGCCTCAATGATAGTGGAAGGGATATGTCACTCACGAATAGATCAGACCTTGTCTGGGTCAACAGACACGTCGGACACTGATATATTGAACCCTAGAAAGTACACAGAATCAGTCAGGAAGGAGCACTTCTTCAAGATCACATACAGCTTCTCATTTCGGAGAGTATCAAACACAAGCTTCAGATGGCTCAGGTCATCATCAGATGAGTGGCTATAGATCAAAATATCGTCAAAGTAAACGACCAAGAATTTGCCCATGAAGGGCCGAAAGATCTGAGTCATGACTCGCATAAAGGTACTGGGGGCGTTGGACAGCCCAAATGGCATGACCAACCACACATATAGACCGTCTTTCGTCTTGAAAGCCGTTTTCCACTCATCTCCCTCGCGGACTCTAATCTGGTGATACCCGCTGCGAAGATCGATCTTTGAAAATACCTGGGCACCAGCCATCGTGTCAATAATGGTCTTGTTGTCAATACACATTCGCCAACTCCCGTCCTTCTTCGGAGTGAGAAGGGCAGGGACTATGCACGGGCTCAGACTCTCTCGAATGAATTGCTTCCTCACCAACTCGACAACCTGCCTCTTGAGCTCAGCATGCTCATCTGGATTCATCCGGTAATGGGTAAGTTCGAGAGTGAAGCTCCAGGTATCAAGTTTATGGCATGCTGAATGTCGCGTAACGGAGGTAACTCATCAGGTAGCTCATCTGAGATAAGATCATCATAGTCATCCAGGAGTCGTCGGACCTCAGGTGGTGGCTCAGGAATCTCTGTAGGGCTCTCAGAAGCCAAAGTGGCTGCCACTTCGCAAAAGATATCGACGTTGACACTCTCTCTCAAATACTCGCTGCGACGCAGAATGTGCAGCGGCCTAGATGAGCTCGTACTCGTAGAGGGTATGACCTTCCCCGAGGATTTCTCCTTCGGTTGGGTCGGTGTCAACGTGAACTTACGACCCTTGTCGTAGAATACATAAGTGTTCGAGTGACCAAAACACGTGACGTCGCGGTCGTAAAGCAACGGCCTCACTAAGAGAATGTGGGTGACATCCATGGGGATGACATCACACCAAACATGATCCTCGAACGTAGTGAGAGTGATCAGAACTAGGCATCTTTTGGTAACCTGTATAGCCGTCTTATCGAGCTAAATGACTCGATAAGGATGTGGATGAGGCTCAGGGGTCACCTGCATCCGCTTGAATGCTCGTTGGGCTACAATGTTTACGCAACTCCGCTATCAATGGCTAGCTTGCAGGGACCGCCTGCGCTAGGAAAGAAGGTATAAAAGATCTTCGTGCGGCACCAATCGACCAATCCTCATCAGCATGTGGGGTATAAAGGAGGCGACGTATAACACATAACTCTAGGGAGCGCTCAGCATCGCTCTCCCAACCGTCCTCGACGGTGCAACAACCTCCTCATCGGCAGCCTCCTCAACATCAGCACTGGGTTCGCCATCTTCAACTAGCAGATTCCTCGTAGGGCACTGAGTCGCACGTAGCCTCTACCCGAGCAACGATAGCACTGGATGTTCCCTGATCTGGAGGCCGTGGAAGGTCTGGTGGGGACAACCTTGCCCTTCGTGTTGATGGAGACACGAGAGGGTCCTCCAGGGGTGCTCGATGCATGTGGTGGCCTCCTAAATGTGGACCTGTCAGTCCTGGTAGAAGTCTGATGGGTACTAGCGTCCTGCTCATACTCGAGGGCAATTTGATAAACTTGTTCTACCGACTCCAACCGGTGGGGAATAAGCTCTCTACGTATCTCCGAACTCAATCCGGTCTGGAATCGGGAAGCGGTAGCACTAGTCTCCTCTCGTAGATCACTCCTCACTGCTAGCTCATCGAATCGATACATGTACTCCGTTACAGATTGCGTGCCCTGGCGCAACGCAAAAAACTGATCTAGCAACTGACCCCGATAGAAAGTGGGAAGGTATTTTTCTTTCAGTCGGCGTTTCATGTCTTCCCAAAGGATGATGGGATGGTACCCATCACGCTGTAGAGACCTTTCTAGGCTGACCCAGAAAATCTTGGTTAGGCCGACCAGTTTCATTTTTGCAAATCTAACGCAACGCTCGTCACTCATATCATAGCACTCGAAGTAGTGGTCCATCTCCTGAAGCCAATCGCTAAAAGTCTTCGGGTCGAGCTGACCATCGAAGGTTGGGGCATTAATGCGTATGTGACGGGTAATATCGTCCTCAGCGCGTGCTGACCGGCGTGGCTCAGGATATTCGTCGAAATAATCATCACGACCGTAGTCAAAATGGTCCTGAACTCTATCACGAGGAGTTGGACGTCGTGGGGGAGCAGGTGCAGGCTGACGGTCTCGAGCGTGATCGAGGGGTCGCTTACGGTGTGGGGCAGGCTCTCGAAGTGGAGCGGACACTCGTGGTGGCTGATCTCTAACACGCGCATCTTGTGGTGGGAGGGCAGACTGTTCTTCCCCAAAGAGAATATCAGGCGGAGTGGGTGAGGTTTCCCTGTTTTGGGAACTGGAGTGCTCTCGTAGTTCCTCAATGGTGGCGACGCGGGTGCGAAGATCTTCATATCGTGCATCCAATCGATCAATCAACCGTTGGAATTCCGCAGGTGTCATTTCTAAATTTGAGTTGGTGGTCCTCGCGACGGTTAGGTTCGTGTCAGACATGGACTGACGGTAAGACCTACCACTACGTAACATGCATGTGGCCCAAACCTGAGCTCTGATACCAAATCTGACGCAGGGCAGGCCGTGTGACTCGGGTATGCTGACTCTAATGCGAACCTAAGTGGATGTGATGTCAAGTAGACGCAAGTAAATATAACTTAAATGAAAATGAAAATTGTTTTAAATTAATTATTCCGGAATTGAAATGTTGCGGTAATGACTTTATAACCAAGGCAAATTAACACAAGATAATTAATAAATCTTCGGGATCACAAGCAAATCGCGCTAACACTCGCACCAAGTGTTATTTACTACAATTTCCACGATTACGCTATATAGAATAAAGACAATAGAGAAAAAATACACTAAGGATTCAAACACCCAAACAAGTATGAAATGTTTTTCGGTAGTCAATAATGAAGTAAATAAAACACAGTACGAAAATACTCACAAACATAAGGAATCCAGTGACGACGGCAGGTGTGGCTCCACGAGATGATGTATACGGTTGTGTTGGATTCGGGAAATGGGGGAAGTTTGGGTTGTTGCTGAGTTCGGGATAGGAAAGTAGTGTTATGGGCTTAAACAGTGGGCTTAAACAATGTTGTTGTGGGCTTAAACAGTGTTGTTGTGGGCTTAAACAGTGTTGTTGTGGGCTTAAACAGTGGCTCCACGACAGAGTAAGGGGAGGGGGAAGAAGTATTGTTGTTTTAAGGTTTACTGGTGGTTGGCTGGAGGGTGGAACGTAGCTGATGCGCCGTCCAGGAGATTGGGCCTTGCCTTCGTTCGGCCAGACGAGAGCGACAGGTAGATTTTGGTGCAATAACGGAATGGGCGACTGGCTAGAACGAAATGGGAGAGAGATCTCCAGGTAGGTGCAATGGTGGTAGTGGTAGTCGGTACTAGGAAGATGAAATTTTGACAGTGGTGGAGGTGTGGAGGCAGAGGGTTTACGGTAGGATGGAGGCGGGATGTGGAGGCGATGTGGAGGAAGGGGTCGACGGGCGATGTTACGGGAGAAAATGACGGAAGTCGGTGGAAAAGGGAGATCGACGATGATGTATGGGAGTAAGGCGGAAGTCAGCGATGATGTCGTGCTGGGAAGATGCGTTGGACGTTGCTAACTCTGGCAAATTCAACGAGGAAGGAGAGAGGGCTGGACCCGTGCGATTTCACGTGGAAGACGATGAACAAGACTGGAATCGATGAACTGGAACCGTATGGTTCTTTTGCGTGGGAGAAGATGAGCAGGGATATGGAGAGGTTAGGAATCGTGCGGGAGGGAGTTTTCGTGTAAACCGACTGATGAATGGATGATTGAGGAGAAGAGGAAGCCGAGACTTCACACCCCGGGTCTCGCGGCGTCGCACTACGGATGATTGTCGTCTGGATTCTCTCACAATACAAGCAATGACCGTAAACTGCAGCACCCGCCCTTATTTATAACGAGAAGGGGCGGTTGGGCACCGGGCGTGTACGGCTATGATTGGCCGTTACGCCTGAGGCCCTAAAATACCAAAAACAAATCCAAAAAATATAAAATAAAATACATAAAAATAATAGCGCGACGAGCCGGACGTGCTTGCGGTCTCGGACCGCCGATCTGATCATCGCCTCCTGCGCGAATATACAAAAGTGAGCCCCGCCGGCTGGCGACCCGTAGTTTGATGACGATCCCCATCACTATAGTTGCAGGTTGTTCAATGTGTTAGAGCTTTTCTGAACTAGATCTGTCAATATTTAGAAAACAATTAGTCTCACTAGCCTAACCGTGGAAGTTGGCTTAAAGGTTGTGTTGGTCGCTTGCCTGTGCTCTAGATGTTAAGCTTTTGGAACGTGCTTCTATGAAAACAACAACACTCAAGCCTTTATCCCACTATAGTAATGTGCTTCTTTGAAATAAAAGAAAAAAATCATTAGTTGTGTTAGATAAGATTGTTTATAAACTACCCAAATATACGATTTTATGAAAATAAATTCATTGCAAAAGATTATGTAGATATTGATGCATTTGAAACACGCAAACTCTATGTTTTGAGGTCACTTAAGCTCTATTTGTTCGGGTGTTTTTGCTCTATTTCCGATGGGAGAAAAACGTTACCGCTCAAAAAAGTATTTGGTAAACCTCTCATTCCCACCGTCATTGCTCAAAATGTCATTTTTGGCCTATTTTGAAATTGTGACCACCTCCCTTCACCTCTCACCGCTCCATTCCCACCACTCCCACTCTCACCGCCCAACAAACAGAGCCTCAATCAACTCCATTAATTGCACAAAGTACACAAGTATTGATAGTTTATCATCAATGAGAAAATGCATATGATTATGAGTTGTTTGTGTACTTAAAAAGTGAAAGTAACACACAGCAACTGTATAAGTTCGCTCAACGAGATAAATTATGCTGAGATACAATAAGATTGTTGAAGACAAATTATTTCGGTTCAAATATATATATACACACACACACACATAATAGGCCCCTAATTGTCAGGCACAATTCAAAATGAATTCAAGCTATATTTTTTGACCTTGCAGCTCATTTGATTGCTTGAATTAGAAAACATGTTCGACAAAACATTGTAATTTGTTATATTAGTATTCGGTTGGCTGTAGTTAAAGGCAAAGCTTTAATTTGAACTCCACAAATCGCCTGAAGACTTCCTCAAAAAAATTTGATTCCATTTTCACATTCCAAATGACTGAAAACGAAATCATCAATTTCTAAAACAAGATTATTTTACAAACAGACAAAGATGCCTTAGCACATAGAAGCCTCATCTATGCCCTATAACTTGTTCAGAATTCAAAATCAATAATACAACTTAATTCAAGCGAAACCTTACAGGTAAAAGATAACAAAATGTAAGTATTTAAATTTTCACTGGTACCTTCGCTTCTGCTTCGAAGCCAAATTAAATGTATGTCGTAAAGGGTGAACATGATCTAGATTCTATGGCACGCCCCGTACATCGGAATGGGATTTTGGTTAGGTTTATTACTTTGTGGAGTAATGGATGGAAACTAAACTTTAAAAAGGTAAAGTTAGCTGATAAAACTCTCCAGAATCTTTGTTATCTACGTATGGAAACAAAACTTTGAATTTCCATAAGCTGCTGACGCTTCTAAAATACGTCAAAGGACGGGAAAAAACAACGCGTCAACAAAACAAAGGGCGCTCACGATATCAGCCTCTGACAGTATCGCCATATGCTTGGCCTTATCAACAGCAATCTCCTCCAGCCGGGTCTCCTCCTGCTTCCTCATCAGCTCAAAAACCTAAACCTCGACGACAGAAACAAATATTAAACAATAAACACAAAAGAGGATTCGAAATGTGAAATAAGACGTTGTCCTGGCAAAAGATCAAACACCTGCTTCGCGTAAGAGGAGCTGTTGATTTCACGCAGAGCTTTCGCCCCACGTTCCAGCGATTCGGGATCAAACCCACTTGAAGAAGAAGACTGTGACGAGTTCGAGGAGGCGGAGCTATCAGCGGCAGGAAGTGAAGGGGGAGAGAAGTAGGGGAAGCGGAAGGTGTTGTCGGCATACGAAAGCTCGGCGAGCGCGGCGAATGAGGCGGCCGCCGCTGTAGCAGCAGCAATTGCCGCCGCGGGGCTGAAGGGAAATGCCCGGAGCGGCGGCATCGAAGCTGAAGAGGAAATACTTTCGGTCACCAGCCCACCGCTATGAGTAGGTTTTTCAAGTTGAAATAGAGAAGATAGCGGGCGCGGGTATTCGGACTTCAGCTTGTGGGCACATTGAAAGCAGCAGGGGTAATATTATGCTCGGTGTTAGGTTGTTTATATAGACGGTCATTATTCTCAAATCAAGTTTGTCTATTTGCGGGCTAAAAATATCATATTTTTTAGCGTCTATGATTCTTTAGGGTCCGTTCGTTTGAATGAAATTGACTTTCTGGAATTGGCTTCTCGATGAAAATCAATATCTACATAAATTGGCTTTGTACAGAATTCCAATTTTGTTGTTCGGCTGTAAGATTGTATTCAGTCAACAGAATTGAAATTGAGGCACAAAAGTTGTTCGACTGAATGATGGAATTGGTATTTGAATTGACATTATACATTAAGGCTTCATTTGGTTGAGCGGTTGCGGTTGTAAAAGGAGATGCTGTAAATGCAGGTTTGTAAATGGAGCTGTTGAAAACTTGTTGCTGGAAATAGAGTTCCGTTTGGTTACTCTGTGTTTGCAGAACTGTTCAAAACATAGATTCGTTTGGCAAAACTGCGGTGGCGTTTCGTAAAAAAAATTGATTATTAATTTTTTTTTATTAAAGATTTTCTTAAATTATATTCGAATACTATTTGAAGATAAATTTTTTGGAAATAATTTAACGGAATATTTTTTTTATAATTAACTGCCGGTGGTGACTATGATCGTGAGGCTCAAACACATACAGGAACTCAAAGAACTCCAAAATACTTGTAAAACTCAAAATATTGAAAACTCGAAATCTCCGACGAGCGACTATGCAGATACTGCCAACACGTTCAGTTTCGGTGTAGTTGATCGGCAATGGAGTCACGCAATGCCACCATCTCATCCACCCCTACTCGAATCCCTCTAACATGGTCTCCACTTGAGCTTTCATTACTCTGTCATGTTCTTCTCTGAAGGCCCACCGGGTAAATGAAATGTTAGTCTTCATCACAAGCACGAAAATGATTGCCTGAGCGGGATGGGTGTCTGCGAATATAATTATGCAAAGTCATTGTTGTTATCACAATGTCTCGTTGCTTTGTCAAACTGTATGGCGACATATCTCTGAGTATTTTTCACTTCTTCTTTCATACTCCGAATGAACGTTCTATGACGCTGCGCAAGGACGAGTGGGTTTGGTTGAATATTTCCCGGAGCCCTTGTATAGGCATATTGCCCCTTCTAAAATTTGGTAAATGATACTATGTACCTGAATACGGTTTTAGAAAACCACATTGTAGTGGATATCCGACATCTACTACGTAATATTTGTCTGCAAAATTATACATTGCAAAATACATGTAAGTAATAGCGATCATAACTAATAATCTTACAAATTTCTTTATAAAAGGGGTCTCAAGAGGTAAAAGGCTTACCTGGTGGCGGATACGGAAAATTGTAACCGGGGTCCATAAGAGCACGCTGAAATATACGGCTATCATGAGTAGAACCCTCCCAACCTGTTAATGCGAAAGTGAAACACATGTTGAAATCACAAACTGTCATAACATTTTGTATTGTTGTGTCATGCCGACCAATGTAGGAAGTCTGATGATCAGCAGGAACTCGAGCATCCACATATGTTCCATCAATAGCTCCAATACAGTCTTTAATGAACGGCATGTATCGAGCATCATTGAGTATTGGGGGGGGGGGGGGGGGGGGGGGGTATCATTGAAAAGGTGATCTACTAGGGTGATGACATCAGAAGATAACCTCTTAATAGCAATGATACTCTTTGCAAAAAATCTACTTATAGTTTCTGTGGAGTGTTGGATCGTTCGCCTGCAATTTGCATTGGTATATTATAACCTAAAATATGCAATGTAACTGCAAGTACTTCTCGTGGTAGAGTTCTCCTAGATCCTTGCAATCCATATTATTGTGTGATGAGTGTTAACAAATCTATAAATATAAGCTTCGACATTCTAAAAGAACTGAAAAATCTATGAGGGTGTCCATCGAGAAGTTCACCCACCCATCTAGACCCTGTTTGACTTGATGTCATGCAAGGTATATTTGATAATCCACTGGCACCGGATAACTGAAAATCCATTGATGCTAGAAATTGTTGCCCCATGAGTGCTCTATTACGGTAAAACCAGCCAGCTACTTGTACCTGAGTCTCCTCATTAAAACTGTCAGTTCCATCCGAGATAGACATTGTAAATCTGCGGGTATTTTAAATTTAAACATTATATTAACAATAGATTAACAATTACCAACAAGTAGTGCAAACATATAATAAAATATGAAGTTTCACGATTACAACATAACGATCGCATAAAACATAAAGTGCGATCACATAACATATAAAGTTCATCCGAGAATAAAACATAAACTCAATCACATAACAACTACTCCGATCGTTTTTCATAACGAGCTTGCAGCCATCTGAGTCGTCGATCCTTTTGAATGCTCACAAAGGTTTCTCGATTATGTTTCTCTCTCAGAAACATGGTGCAGTAGTCATAGAATTCATAGTTTGAATCAGACATGACCTCTGTCATAGATTCGAGTTCTGCAATAGCATCAGGAATACTGTACAAGGAAGAAGAAATCGGAATGCGAGGCGGCTCCACCATGCAATGCCCAATAATGCGCGATGTCTCAGCTATCTCATCCATCGTCGAACTCCGGACCCTCCTGTTTGCCATCTTACCTTTTCTCATCAGTTTTCTCTTTGCCTCGGCAGAATTTGGTAACTCGTTCATATTCTGCGTCTCTTCTCCAGCAGACAAGTCATGTTCGTCAATTGATTCATGCTCAAAATTTCTAGAATTTGGAGCTCATGCAAGATGTCCAGTTGCTACAACCTGGCTAAACATCATATTCAGCTTCTCTTCTAACTCAGGGGATATACCAGAAAACTGAAACTTTCTTGTATTCGGATGAACCTGACATTGAAATGAAAATGTATTAGCACAATAGTATAGTAAATTGACCAATCTATAGAAAAAAATACATACATTTAGGCGTTCTTTCCACCAATCTTCTGAAGCAGCAATAGTTTTGCGAATTGGATCCCAGCCCAAACCCGTTTCACAGCCCTTAAGCTCTCGACATAACTTCCAATCTTTCTTAAGTTGATCCCACTTGTTCTTCATTTGATTTCGATCATACATCTTTCTCGTGCGAGCAAAAAAAATTGTTGTTAGGTTGGCCCACCCATCTCTGCTAAAGTGTGTGGTTGGGCGATTACCCAACTCTATTTCTTGTAAGCACAAGTCATAAAAAATCAAAATATCGTTGGCCTCCCAATTTGCGCTAACATCACCTTCTTTATGTTTACCATAATATATAAACTGTATGTAAAGAAACATAAAACCAAATATAAATAATACACATACACTCACTCACAAAACTACACATACAAATAAGCCTACACAAACCTACACAGACACCACACACTCATATACTCATAAGCCTACACAAACCTACACAAGCACATACACATAATAAATCAACACAGACACATAAATAATCTTATACACACGCCACTCACTCACACACACTCAACTACACACACAAATAAATAATCACATATACAATCACAAACAACCAAAAAAAACATACACATCAACACACACACTCACTCAACTACACATAAACATATAATCACATACACATCAACACACACACACACACACACACACACACACACACACACACACACACACACTCAACTACACACACACACAGACACTCAACTACACATACAAATAAATAATCACATATACAATCACATACAACCAAAAATAAAAAAAACACATACACATCAACGTACACACACACACTCACTCAACTACACATAAACATATAATCACATACACATCAACACACACACACACACACACTCACTCACTCACTCACACTCAACTACACACACACACTCATACACATAAATAATCACATACACACACACCACTCAACTACACACACAAATACATACAATCACACATACACACACAAATACATACAATCACACATACACACGCACATACACACACACATGCACATACACATAAATAATCACATACACACACGCATACACATAAATAATCACATACACACACACCACTCAACTACACACACAAATACATACAATCACACATACACACACAAATGCATACAATCACACATACACACACACACACACTCATACACATAAATAATCACATACACATAAATAATCACATACACACAGCACTCAACTACACACACAAATACATACAATCACACATACACACAAAAATACATACAATCACACATACGCACACACACACACTCATACACATAAATAATCACATACACACAGCACTCAACAACACACACAAATACATACAATCACACATACACACACAAATACATACAATCACACATACACACACAAATACAAGCACATACATACAATTACACATACACATAAATAATCACATACACACACACCCACACTTAACTACACACACAATCATATACCCATAAGCCTACACAAATCTACACAAACACATACAAAAAAATCAACACATTCACATCCACACATTCCTCACTCACATATTCACACAATGCAAATCAATAATACCTTTGAGAGGGGAAGAAAATATACCTCTAATAATTGTTGCTGCTGCAGATCAGAGATGAAGGTGGTGTTTTTGGCTCTCTGTAAAATTGGGGATGAGGACTGAGCAGGGATCTGAGCTCTCTGTAAAATCGAGAAGAAAAGCACATAGATCCCGAAAATTGATGCAGAACTGAGCTTTTTTTAGGCAGGGAAGAGGCGAGTATGGTGCACCTTACGTCGTAGGGGAAGATGCGGATGTCGTCGTCGTGGCAGATGCGGATGTCGTCGGAGAAGAGGACCCGTGTATGCCGCAGGAGTCGCGAGCTTGGATGTCATTGGGGAAGATGCGGCGGGATGGAGCAGGGATCCTTGCGATGGGAGGGACGTCAGATTTCTTCCTCCTACTAAACGCGACAAACTGGAGCGAATCGCAGGGTTTGGGGACGGCAAAAGCTTTCACGCCGCTGCTTTCACCCTCGATTCGAAAAATAAGCGGAAAACCAAACGAAAATATTCGTTGGCGGTGCGTTTGGCTTAAACGCGCTGGCGTGAAACGCCAAACCAAATGAACCCTAATTTTATAAAACTCAAAATAGGCGTCAGCGTCGAACGCATTAAATTGCATAGTATGTTTTAAGACGCGTGTTTTTCGCCCAAGCGCAAATTTTTCGCACAGTTGCGATTTTTTCCCCGTGCGCACATTTTTCTCCAAGACGCGCGTTTTTCGCCAAAGTGTTTGTTTTTTGACCCATTACCGCATTTTTCGCCCGATCGCGAGTTCTTCGGTCGGGAGTGCATTTTTTGGCACGGAAGCACACTTTTTGTCTGAACGCGCATTTTTTACCCGTGCGCAATTTTTTTTTCACTGGCGCTCATTTTCGCCCGAGCTGGTGTTTTTCGGCCCAGGTGTGTGTTTTGCGGGCCGGACAAAAAATGCACGGTTGGGAGAAAAAAACGCGTCTGTCCAAAAAACGAGCGCCCGGGCCAAAAAAAACGCGGTTTGACGAAAAATGTGCGCCGGACAAAAAACATGTTCCCGCACGGGAAACGCGCGCCCGGGCGAAAAACACGCGGTCGGGCGAAAAATGCGCGCCCGGGCGAAAAACACGCACAC
Source organism: Dactylorhiza incarnata (assembly GCA_033032865.1). Classification (NCBI taxonomy): domain Eukaryota; kingdom Viridiplantae; phylum Streptophyta; class Magnoliopsida; order Asparagales; family Orchidaceae; genus Dactylorhiza; species Dactylorhiza incarnata. The sequence continues at coordinate 1,425,296 of JAWHQI010000170.1, forward strand.
GACTGAAAATGCGCGCCCGGCTGAAAAATGCGCGACCGACTGAAAAACGCGCGCCCGGGCGAAAATCACGTGCCTGGGCGAAAAACACGCGCCCGAGTGAAAAACACGCGCTCGGGCGAAAAAAGAGTGCCCCGACGAAAAATGAGCGCTCGGGTGAAAAATGCGTGCTTGGGCGAAAAACCTGCGCCCGGATGGAAAAATTCGCACCCGGCTGAAAAACGCGCGCCCGAACGGAAAAACATCCACCCGACTGAAAATAATCGCGCTGGTCAAAAAATGCGCGCCCACCCGAAAAACGGGCGCCCGAGCGAAAAAAGTGCGACCGGGCGAAAAATGCTCGGCAGGCCGAAAAACACCCGACCGACCGAAAAACACCCGACCGACCGAAAAACGCCAGCCCGGGAGAAAAATACGCGCCCGGGTGAAAAACACGCGCTCGAGCGATAAATCGCGCTCCCATGCGATAAAATGCCCGCCTAGGAGAAAAATGAATGTCCAATCGAAAAGTACGCGCCCGACCAAAAAGCACGCCCTGCAGGAAAACACACGCTTGGACGAAAAATGCACGCGTAGTTCGAAAAACTCTTGCGAAAACACACGATTATGCGGAAAACCCATGGGCGGAGGTAAGAATTGACGATTTGATTTTTTAGTTCTTAGTCAAAGCCATGAGTTTTCACATGAAAGTCAATATCTGCTTAAATTTCGTTGCGCCGAACATTAGAATTTGATTTCTAATCGTAAATGTTAATTCCAAAAAGCCAATTCCGTCCAAACGAACGGACCCTTAGGGATTTTTAAAACGTCTATTTACAACCAAAGCTCCATCGAGGATGAGCTCTCCTTTGACTGCAAATCCCCCTCCAAACGGCCGAGCAACAACCTTCTCCTCCCAAACACCAGGCCGACCATCTCCAAAAGCCCCTCCCGAACATCTCTCCTATCCCAAGTAGTCGAGACCTCCACCTCGTCTCCTCTGGCGTGCAACTCTAATGGTGGAAGCCCTGATTATGGAGTGGACAGTGGAGACCTTGATGTTGGCGGCTCCGGAGGCGGCGGAGAGAGCATCGCGGAGATAGAGAAGGATTCAGAGCTTCTTCTAGAGCATTTTGTCCCTTTGTTATATCTGCAAAAACCCATATCTTAGGTCTACGATCAATAGCTAATCGATTAAGTGACTCGTTCCCTATTTTGAGCAGAAACATTCCATGTTTCTCCTTGCTACCAGGAGCTAGTTTTTTTTTAAGGATTTGCAAAAACCCTTGCTAGATACTGACGTGCTCGAGAATTTCGACGTGAAAAAAACCATGGATATACGTTGAAGCGTCTTCTTGCTCAAGATTAAGGATATGTTTGTGGCAATTTTTTCTATTGAGAAAGTTATGCTCGAACAACAAAAGCTATTTTTTGGGTTGTTTGAATGAATGGTTTTTTGAAAAGAGCTTATTTAAACAAACTGTTTTAGAGACTTTTTGAGAAGTTGGTCCAACATAACTTTCTAAAAATTGTTTTATGTGTTTTTAGCTTTTCTCTTTATTAACTATATTTCACTACATACCTATCAAGTATTTTTGTCTGAACGTGCATTTTCGTTTGAGCGTGCAGTTTTGTCCGAGCGTGCATTTTCGGTCGGGCACTCATTTTCGCCTGAGCGGTCATTTTCGCCAGAGCGCTCGTTTTTTCGCCCGAGCTCACATTTTTCGACCTGGCGGTCATTTTAATATTTTTGTTTAAAAACAACTTGTAAACAACTGTTCTGCCAAAACGTTTAAATAAAAAAGCTCTATTCGATCAGTACTTAAGAACAGACTCTACAAACAGTCTACAACTTCTCTTATCAGCGCTTTTCAAACAACTCTATTCTCAAAGCTCTATTCGATCAACCACTTTCTCATAAGCATAAGTTGTCTCAAACAGAGCAAGTTAAACATCTGAGCTTTGAATCCTGCCTACAGAAGGATAGAATTAGCATTTCTTTATGTCTTTTCACTGTTTGACTCTCAAATGACAAGTTGGCTAGAGTTACTTTCTAGCCGTGATGAGGAAGGAGAAGAGGACGACCAAAAATTTTTATTTTATTTTCTGTACTAATCTTTGGATAACAAAATGTATGTGAATAAGAAATTTGACTTTCTTTATAGCTGTGAATAAACAAAATCTACGAATAGACAAACATGATTTACGAATAACAACTGTCTTTATATATAGAGAGATCTCGCTAAGTCAGCATGTTCCTCCCATGACTTAGCAATCTTCCAAGCACCTGGGCTCCTTCCATCCATTGTCGTGGTTGTCAGCGTGTGCGGTGTGAGGGGTTGCCTCCCGGTAGCAAGCTCGAATGGACAACGACCTGTAGCCTCACTCCGCTGCAAGTTGTAGGAAAACTGCGCCACGCCCATAAGTTTCGCCCAATCCTTTTTTATTTGCACTCACAAAGTGCCGCAAGTAGCACTCCAATAGTGCATTTACCCTCTCGATCTGCCCCATCCATCTGACGGTGGAAGCTGGTGGAGAAGTTCAATTTTGATCCAAGCAACTTGAAATGCTCCATCCTTAGCTTCCATGTGAAACGAGATCTCGATCACTCACGATGTTCTTTGGCAGTCCCCAATACTTCACCGCATGTTTGAAGAATAGTCCGGTCGTCTCCTCCGCGGTTGTATCCTTCACACTTGATATGAAGGTTCTGTACTTAGAAAAATGATCTATCACCACCAAGATAGATCCACAACCTTCAAACTTGGGTAATGCGTTGATGTAGTTAAGCGTCACCGTCTCCCAAGGATACTCTGACACGGGTAATGACTCCAAGAGTCCCGTCGGTTGCTTGTTCTCCACATTATCTTATTGACAAACATGACATGCCTTTACGTACAACTCAAATCAGGGGCGGATCCAGGAATTTCGACTAGGTGGTCGGGGGCCCATATTTTAGGCGTAGTCAAACGATAAGTAAAAAAGATAAGCCAAAAAATACAAATAACCACATACATGTTACTACAATAAGCAAAAAAGATTCAAATAATCACATACATGCTACTTTAATTGTGCGCGGCGATTTTTTACTTCATAGAATTAATCTATGATACAATCCTTGTCAATTTTCTCCGTTATTTCTCGCTCAATGTATAAAGTCATGCGATTTGCAAGAAATTAGTCCTCCATTTTGTTGTGAAGTCTCGTTTTAACAAATTTCATAGCAAAAAATGATATTTCTGTGGTTGTTGTTGAGAGCGGAAGAGTCAAAATAAGTCGAATCAATCTGTCAATAAGATAATGGGTCTTTGATTTTTTTTGTTTCCACCAATTTCTCATAAAACTTGGAAATTGTAGGCAAAATTTTAAAAATCTTTATGACAGGGAACATCAAGTTGATAATGTTGTAACTGAGTATTCAACACATAAATTTCATGTTCACTGAAATCTTAAGGGTAGAAATTTCTTGCAAGAGCACATATATCATCAATATTGAAAGTTTTATATTCATCACTTGGATCTAATGTAGGCCTACAAGTGGTTCGGTTTGGGTCATTTTGTACCCAAACTAAAACCGAACCAACATGCTTCGGTTTTCGAAAGGTCCAAACCGAACCGAACCAAACCCGGTCGGTTCAGTTTGTTGTTGGTTCGGTTTTTTATCTGTTTTTGGCTGTTCGGTGTCGGTTTTTGTGCTTCTCTAATTACACATTTACACTCATGTATATTAAGTGAAGCAAATTTTACAATCGTTCATCATATAGTTAACAAAATATTTAAATTTGTATCAATATAATATACAAATGATAAATAAGCATGCAACAATATTTAAAAATATTATAATCATCCCGTCAACATAAACATTATAACCAGAGAAATTATAAACATGCAACAATACCATGGTTGTCCTTTACTGTTTCACGAAAATGAGACTTGCGTGAAATAATAGTTATATATATATGTGATGGGTTTCCCCTATTTATGGAGAAAACCCGTAACCACCGCGCACCGGATCCCATTCACGCACACAAATCCCATTACTGCACGCCGGATCCCGAAATCACCACACGCCGAATCCCACCTTCGCGCACCGGATCCCACTCCCGCGCGTAGGATCCGAACCACCACGCGCCGATCCAAAACCGCCCCGCGCGGGATCCCAACCGCCGGCCGGCCGCCGCCGGCCGGCCACCACCCGCCGCCCGCCGGCCGGCCACCACCGGCCGGCCGCCACCAACCGTCGGCCGGCCACCACCGGCCGGCCGCCGCCTCCCACCGGCCGGCCACCACCGGTCGGCCGCCGCCGACCGCCGCCGGCCGCCGCCGCCGGCCGACCGCCGCCGCAGCCGCCGACCACCCATGGCCGGCCGCCGCCGTCGCCACCCCTCGCCCTCCACCGTCGGATCTCTCCAAGGCCCCCGCGGCCCTCCGATCGTCTCGCGCGATCGCGACCCTTCGATCGTCGCCAACGATCTCGGCCCTCCATTTGGTGGTTATCCGCGATAACCACCGTAACCACCGTAACTTCCACTTCCCAAGCCTATAAATAGACCCTCAAGGGTCTTCATTTAGATCCGATCTCTCATTCTCTCCCAGACTCTCTCTCTCTCTTCATTTCCTTCTTCCCTCAGAGTTTCTCTCTCTACACTCCGCCATCCCTTTTTACTAACTGACAGGTTCTTCCTGCGAACGCCTCTTACCGAGGAAGCAGTGCTACGCCGTTCAAGACGAGCACCCCGAACCAGAGCAGCAAAGTCAAGGCGCTCCGTGAAGTGCTCACCCAGCAAGCGCGCAGCCACACCAGACGCACAGCAAGGCAATCAACTCCTAAGTGGTGGCCTGTCACCCACGGAGTTCTTTCTCTCTCTCTCTCTCACAATTGTAACGAGGCGTGGCCTGTCGCCCTCGCATTCTCCAAGAAAGCCCTGTAACAGCACAACATAGTGGATTTCGGCCAGCACCGTCCCGGCCACGTGGTTTTTCACCCTTTGGAGGGTTTTCCACGCTAAAGATCTGTGTGTACCATTTTCAGCATTTTCTCTCTGCAACATTCTGACTGTGTGCGCACTCGACCGCCCGGGCTAAGACGGACCAAATTGAAACCGGTCTACCGAGGGCGTTGAGAAGCCGCAACAGTTTGGCGCCGTCTGTGGGAACGTGTTCCCCAAGCACTGCAAAAGTTCTCTGAAGACAGTATTCGCCTCGCGGCAATACTCGTGACGGACAACAATGGCGAGAAGAAGTGCTCGCACCACTAATGGCTCCATTCCTGAAGGACGCGTTGAGCCCGCTCCATCCCATTCACTCATCAACGCACCTACCGTCGAAGAGGTCCCTTTGGCACCTGTCATCCCACTAGAAGGACGCATGCGTCAAATAGAGGAACAGCAACCCGAAATGCTGGCTCTTCTCAGAAACCTTGAAGCACCTGCTCCACCTGCCGCTCCGGTCATCCCACCTCCCTTGGTCCCTAATCACGTCCCCCTTGGGGAAGCCGCTCGCGAAGAAGAAATGTACGAAGAAGACTACTCAGATGCAGCCAGCTCTGCGCATCCAGCCCGTCCTGGCAGAGGAGCTAGGGAAGAACCCCTGTACCGTCAGCAAGGAGCAGGGATCAACCAAGCCATAAGAGGGCCCACCCGCGAGGAGATCCGAGATGTAATCGCTGAAGAGCATGGACAAGTCGGACGCCGGGGCATCTTCGCCCGCCGCCCTCTACATCACGGCTCCCCCTTGGCGCAGCAACTCCTGGCCCATCCGGTTCCGCGCGGCTTCAAGCTTCCTAGCATCGAGTCGTTTGACGGAACGGAGGATCCGCTGGAGCACATCAATCATTTCACCGCCATCATGAGGATCTACAATGCTGCCGATCAACTCCTTTGTCAAGTGTTCCCAGCGACACTCAAGGGGCAAGCCCGCACCTGGTTTCACTCCCTGCGAGAAGGATCCATCAACAACTTCACCGAGCTAGCCCGACGGTTCACAGATCAGTTCGTCGCCAACCGAAGAATCGTCCAAGATCCCTCTCATCTCTCGGGGATCCGCTAGAACGAGGGAGAAACCCTTAAAGAATTCTTCCGTCGCTTCACCACTGAGGCGCCGCAAATACCAGGGGTTGACCCCGAGCTTTTGCGCGGTGTTTTCCTGGGAGGGCTCCGCCCGGGAGGCTTCTATTCCGCTCTAATGAGGGAGACAGTTCCAAATTACCCAGACCTCGTGCATCGAGTGGAGGCACAGATAGCAGCGGATGAAGCCATCGAGGCGCATCGCCAGCATTTCGAAGGAAGTCTGAAGAGGAAGAAAGGCTCGGAGCAAGCTCCCAGAAGGCAGGAAGAGCGGCGTACAGAAGAGCGCTGGAACCCTAATCGCGGTCGGGATCTCCGAAGGGACCAGGGTCCCCGACCACCGCTGAATTACACTCCCCTCAACACGTCGCGAACCAACGTGCTTTACGCCATTCAAGAAAATTCGGCATTCCGTAGGCCGAGGCCACTAAACCAGAATGAAAGAACCGACCACTCAAAGTATTGTGAGTTCCATAGAGGAGCTGGACACACGACCGAAGAATGCGCGAGGTTAAAGGAGGAAATTGAATGCCTCGTCAGGAAAGGACTCCTTGGAAGGTTCCTACAAGGCCAGCTACCGAATCAACCACAGCAACCCAGGCAGCCCAGAGATCAGCCTCCTGTTGGAACACGGTCTTTCGCATCTCCTAGGTTTGAGAATAACAAATCCTATGTGTGTATTTAATCTTGTGTGATCTAAGTGTGCAGGATAACAGGTCAAAATGACTCAAGGTTTACATATGGTTGTTGCCCCCGAAATTGAGCCATCAATTCCAATCTGATCACTAGCGCAGGCGGTAGTGGATAGCGCCGGCGCTAGCTCGATGCACAGAGGGCTTGCTGGAATTGTTGCCTCGGATTGAAGATCTTGCCGCGCAAAGAGTTTCTTAATCAGGGATAGCGCCGGCGGTAGTGGATAGCGTCGGCGGTAGCATGACTCACTTAAGGCATAGAGCAAGAGGTTGCCGCGGATGGGAGATTCTGCCGCGCAAGACGTTGCCTAATCCGGGCTAGCGTCGGCGGTAGCGCTAGCGCCGGCGGTAGCGTGAAAGCTATAAATTGGACCCCTTGTGTAACATCCCCAAAACAACTAGACCCCTAAGATGCATTTTGTCATGACAAGGTCATGACATTGCTCCAAGAAGACAAATGGGCCAAGGAGGCCCCATGATTTCCATAAATTAAGAAGAAATGCACATTGGGGTGCAATTAGCAAATTTTGATGGCTCGGCTTAGGGATGACCAACATACCTCCAACAAGTCAACATAACCTCATCATGACCCCTATGACCATCCAAGGAGGTGAGTAGGCCACTAGGGACCCTTGGGGTCAACCAAATTGGTCAAATTGACCAAAAGTCAACTTTGAGCTATCCTAGGTCAAACCTCCATGATTAAGGGCAATTGAACTCCAAATGATCAAATTGGACCCACCCTCATATGGAAACCTCCCTAGGGGACCTAATGGACCCAAAAGCCCCATCTTAGGGCCATCAATTTGGGGAAATTAGGCCAATTCCTAAAAAGCCCCAAATTGACCTAAAGGTGCTAAAACCTAAATTAATCTCCAATTGACTTAGTATGACCAAATTGATCACCCCAAAACCCTAAGGGGAGTATATGAGACCTAAGTGGACCATAGGGTGCATTCAACCATGGAGAATTAGGGCAAAAGCAACAAAATACCCAAATTGCCCCTATAGGCAAATAAGTGCAATCAAGCCCCATATAACCCCACCATGACTCAATTCCTCTTGGGATGGGTCCATAGGGTCCAAGACAGTAATGTGGGTCAATCATATTAAGTGGTGTGAGCTTGAATCAAACCCAAACCCAAAATCCCCAATTTGGGCTAGTTTGATCAAGTGAGCTCTCACCCAAACCCAAGCTTATTGAACTGAACCCAACCTTAGAATCTTTGGGCTCAACCCCACCTAATTCAGCCCACCAGGGGGGCTGAACTGCCTTGAACCCCAATGGAGCCCAAAGGGAGGTCCAACAAGGTGGTGGCCGGCCACCATCAATGAAATTGAGTTCAAGAAGAATTCATGGAGAGGTGGCCACTTGGCCACCACTCCCTAATCCATGGCCTGCCCCTGCCTTCCCAAGAAATTCCAGCAGAGCAAGGGTGTGAGCTGGCAGCTATAGAGAGGAGGAGGAGGAGGTATCAAGGGAGCTTGCCGGCACCATAATGGCAAACTCCCCTTTCCAATGCAATACAGCCAAATCTTCCCTCATCTGGCATCCATTCGAGCTCAGGAGTAAAATCCTGATGACCTGGAGGCCTGCGGCTGGCTGGCTGAGGCGGTGGCAGCATAGAGGAAATCGCCCAAAATGGCTGCTAACAATATAGCCACCTTCAGCCCAAATGGACGACGCCATCACCTTCAGAAGCTCATGAGGAGTCGAGCTGGAGCCTTACAGAGGAGGATTTGGTGCAGAAATGAGATCGGGAGGTGGAACTCGCGTGAGGCGGTCGGCCATGGCAAGCTCGGTTTTCCCTCAACCTCAAGCCGATCAAAGGCAAGTTCCTTCCCCTCTCCACTTGTGCTAGTCTCCCCATTTCTTCCGTTTTCAAAATCGCATAGAGAATGGAGTTTCTCCATTCGAGTTTTTCCTTGTTCCGACCGAGAAATCGCGAGATGCCGGAGAGCTCCTCCGGCCACCTCCGGCCAAACGGCCACCGCCAAAAGGAAGCCCTATGTCGGGTGAAGGAGTGGGCTTGGGCGTTTGGCCGGAGACGACCTAGGCTCGCCGGAAAATGCCCCGCAAAACGGCCCAGGCGCGTGAGATCTGGGCTGTTGGCTCATCGGGGACGATGAACCCTGGCCGTCCGATCTGGCTGAATTTTTATTCGCAGCCCATGAAATGAATGAAATCATAATGTTTGTTTATTTGTCACACCTTTAGCCGATTTTGTAAGCAGAAATTGAAGGCCTTAGAGGCCGAAAATGGAAAAATCGCCAGAGACAACTTTTGTAGGCTTGGATGTCTACTCTCATTTGGAAGTGGAATCAAGTAATTTGCTTAACTGTAGGACTCACAGCACTCATTTTAGTGAGGCTGGTCAAAACCAAATCCTGAATTTTAAAAGTGCATATCTTGTTACTGGTAGTACTTATGAAGCTGAAACTTGGTACATGCATGCATGTGACCCAAATTTAGCTTAGGTAAAAATATCAGAATTTTAGGAGGTACTTTTTCTAAAGTTTTGTTCAAAACTTAGGAAATAAAATAAATGATATCTTTGGGGTTATATAACTCTAATTGACCCCAAATTTGGGGGATAATCTTATCTAGGTACTAGCAACTCATGGTTAAAATTTGAGGTCAAATGGATCTCTGCTTGTAGAGGAATTTCAATTTGTTTGTCTCTACTCTTATGTGATTTGGTGTGCCAATAGACAAAGTCTATGGTTGTATTTTCAGAAGAGAAGGCTTGGTGTTAGCCTCTGAAACTTAGGCAGCACCCTCATACTATCAAAACATGCCACTCCAATGAGTGGTGGGGACCCTAAAGACCAAAAACCCCTTACTTTGATTTAACATGACTTAGGTCACATAATGTTGTCCATGGAAAATTTCATGGGGAAAAACTTATGGAAACATATGAAACTCTGGGGATCACCTTGTAACATCATTTAGGACCTCTGGAAATCTTGTGTGAATTGTTAGATATTGTTTACTTGAAAATCATGATAAATTGCCTTATGTTGCCTTTTTAATTAAATGAGATTTTTGTGATGAAAAGTATTTGGGGATTGTGCAAACCATGGAAAATCATGTGTAATCTAGTTTTTAACTTCTGAGATTTTTGGTAGAATTATTGGATGAATATTACTTAGTAAAATTCCTTAAATATGGTTTGTCACACTCCTCAATTTATAGGATTTTCATGTAGTTTGCATGCAATTTTTGAAAGCTTTAGAGGCCATATCTTGAAAAGTTGTCTGAGACAACTTTTGTAGCTCTTGATGTCTACTTTCTGTAGGATTTGAGATCAAGTGATTTGGAGCTCTACAGCTCCTTGAAGAGCCATTTTTCTAGGGCTGCTCATTTCTGTCTATTAGCAAACCACATAATCCTGCCTAGGTTTTTAATGTAGTTTGCATGCTATTTTTGAAGGCCTTAGAGGCCCTATCATGAAAAGTTGGCAGAGACAACTTTTGTATCTCTTGATGTCTACTTTCTGTAGGATTTGAGATCAAGTGATTTGGAGCTCTACAGCTCCTTGTAGAGCCATTTTTCTAGGGCTGCTCATTTCTGTCTATTAGCAAACCACATAATCCTGCCTAGGTTTTTAATGTAGTTTGCATGCTATTTTTGAAGGCCTTAGAGGCCCTATCATGAAAAGTTGGCAGAGACAACTTTTGTATCTCTTGATGTCTACTTTCTGTAGGATTTGAGATCAAGTGATTTGGAGCTCTACAGCTCCTTGTAGAGCCATTTTTCTAGGGCTGCTCATTTTTGTCTATTAGCAAACCACATAATCCTGCCTAGGTTTTTAATGTAGTTTGCATGCTACTTTTGAAGGCCTTAGAGGCAATATCATGAAAAGTTGGCAGAGACAACTTTTGTAGCTCTTGATGTCTACTTTCTGTAGGATTTGATATCAAGTGATTTGGAGCTCTACAGCTCCTTGTAGAGCCATTTTTCTAGGACTGCTCTTTATGTCTATTAGCAAATTTGGGTGGAGTGAGCCCTAAGCCTTGGGGGTTGACCCAATGGCTTGAAATGCTGGACATGGATCCTTGGCAGCAATATGCCTTCCCAAAAGTTATTTGGGATTTTTGGGTACAAAAATCCCAAGATATGGAATTTACTAAATTACCCCTAAGTTAGGTTATAAAATAAAAAGGCGGTCATATCACTTGAAATAATATGAGACTTAGGATCGGGTGTTTTTAGACTAATATGGTGCTATAATAATTTTCCCAGAATTTATTGAAGTCTTAACATAGCACTTGTAGAGTAAACTCTTATACGCACACCAAATGTATTAAATGATAATTAAGGGCAAATATCACTTGGAATAATATGAGACTTATGATCTGGTGTTTTTAGACTAATATGGTGCTATAATAATTTTCCCAGAATTTATTGAAGTCTTAACATAGCACTTGTAGAGTAAACCCTTATACGCACACCAAATGCATTAAATGATAATTAAGGGCAAATATCACTTGGAATAATATGAGACTTAGGATCTGGTGTTTTCAGACCAATTTGGTGCTATGGTAATTTTCCCAGAATTTACTTAGGTCATAACCTAATACTTGTAGTGCAAACCCCTATTTGCACCCCATTTAGGTTAAATAGAAATCATGGTCAAATATTCCTGCTAAAAATGTGAAACTCAGGTTTTGGGTGTTTTTTTTTACCAGCGTTATGTCATGGTAATTTTCCCTGAGATTAATGAGATCATAATCTAATACTTGATGTGTAAATCTCTATTTGCACACATCCTATTTTTAATAGAAACTATGACTTAAGATTCCCTAGAGAATTTATGAAATTAGGATTTGAGGTTGTTAGATCACCACTCATTGCGAACCTATGGTAATAATTGGAACTCGTTTGGATATGATGTGATCAAGATCGCACCATAGGAGTCTAATCTAGATCAACCTTGTTTCGGTCTGCGAATAGTGAAACTGATTTACATGAATTAGACCACCACCGACCTTCACACGTAGAACTGTTAACTCTTTAGTAATTTTGGAGGCTCAGGTTATTTGGAAGAGCATCTCTAAGGGCATCTTGGGAAATAAGGATTGGGGTGCGTTTAGCAAAGCTATAGGTGTGTGAGTTTACAGTGATATGAAAAGGAGGTTAGACCTCATCAAGGGCCCCACACACAACTCATCAGTGTTAAACGATTGTATGGAAGTAAAACTACCCTTAGCCGGGGAGCCATTTTAAGGTAAATACTCGAGGGAGAAGTCGAGAAGTATCTAAGGCAAACCCTGGATTAAGGATGACGAAGAATAGGAGTGTGGGTCCAAGTAAGGTTGAGAATGTTATTTGAATGTGAGCAGTTCCTCGGTGAAGAAGGGGACTCGAGCTTAGAATGTGACGACGGGGGAGTCAGCACCCGGTCACAATGGGTGGTGTTGGAGTTCAGAAGAACTCCCCCACTCCTAGGAGCCGAGCTTAACTCATCTTACAAATTTAATGTAATTAGAGAGGATAATGGGGATCAAGTAAAAAGGGGTAGATACCCACAAGATTAAGTGCCTTGGGAAGAGGAAGTTCGGGGTGTCAGCCCGCCACACTTCTCAGTACCGCTGCGAGCCCCTCACCGGGTAACCCTCCGGAAGTCCAAGGCTAACCCTAAAGCTTCTAAGATCAACTAAATTATAGACAAGACTAGTTAAGTAGGAGAAAATGACAAGTTAACTTCCATCCAAAATCAGAACATTTTATAAGGAAGGACTGGGATAGTCCTGCGAGCGGTAGGCTCGGGTTATAAGGAAGGACTGGGATAGTCATGCGAGCGGTAGGCTCGGTTTATAAGGAAGGACTGAGATAGTCCTGCGAGCGGTAGGCTCGGGTTATAAGGATGGACTGAGATAGTCCGGCGAGCGGTATGCTAGTAGTTTAAATCTAAGGCTGGTATAGCCTGGCGAGCGGTAGGCTCTACTTTATAATGATGATGCAATTATGTGAGCTGGAGGCTCAGTAGTAAATAACTAATACATGTTACTTGTGTGTAAGTTGTGGTGGGTCTTCGGTTCTGTTTTAGTCGTCACACCGACATCAGTTCCTTGACTCGGCAGTGCTAGTGGTTTTTATTGGGGCCAGGTTGTTTTACTGCGCGTCTGACGGGACGAATCCCCTAAACCCTGCCTGGCCAACTCAGTTTAGTACGCAGGAGCTCGTGAGTACCGGGTACCGGTATCATAGCGTACGTTTGGGCCTAGGTCTGGTAGTGTGACTTACCCACCTAGGTGAGGAGACGCCCGCTCCTCTGCCACCGTTTGACCACGACGGGAGGTGCTCGAGAGGTTAGCTACCTCCGAAAAGTGGGAACTAAAGGTCTGTACGTACAGAGTCGTGTGTGTGAGTTGCATGTGTATGAAATAATAATACAAACATTGCATCATTGCATTGCGTATCATAGCATAACATTTCTGCATAAACAGAGACCTCATCGTATAAATCAGTGTGGGCTCTTTTATACGATGAGTTTATACCTTCCAGATCCCTTAGCTTATGTGCCCTCGTGTGTGCATATAAGTTAAGGTTACTTTCGTAGATGCTCGTATATATTTGCTTCTTATATTACATTGCCTTTTACACACTGCATAAACAGAGACCTCATCGTATAAATCAGTGAGGGCTCTTTTATACGATGAGTTTATTGCTTGCCAGATCCCTTAGCTTATGTGCCTTTGTGTACGCATATAAGTTAAGGTTAATTTTCCTAGCTGCTCTTCATATTACTTTACTTGCTCATATTACTGCTATTGTAGCTTTCTCCTATTGTTTGCTCTTATTACAAGCCTAATTGTAGAACTGCTAGAGTAATCTTAATTAGTGTACTCCTGCTAGCTAGAAGCTATGTATCTTTTGCTTGATATACATTGCTAGATTTACCACTTGTCACCTGCTTCTTTGAATCACCCCTTGATGTCCTCCGCTTCCTCCTCCCGCACGGTGCCTAGGAGTCGCGGGTGGAGGCGGTGAGGAATATGCTGAGTCTTTTAGACTGACGGTCAGTGGACCTTATCATTTTAGGGATGAAGTACCAGAGCAGCAGGACCCCGTTTAGGAGACAGGATAAGGAGATGGGATGGAGCACGTCAACCCCTACACGTCGTCGCAGCAGCAGCTACAGATGTTTGAAGGCAGAATTGATGGCTTCCGCATAGATGTAGTGAGAGAGTGTTGTAGCTCAATACTTAAACATGTACTGGGCATAAGCCCTTTTCGTTTAGTTCTCCTTTTACTTTAACTCTCATCGTGGACTTTGTAATCATGTAATATATATATTTAATGTGAATTGTGGACTTGTGCTTCTATTTGCTTCTATTACTAGGAAGCGTGGTTGGCCTGGATGATGTTGATTAGCCGGCAGGATCGGCGTGTTGTGGTGATGACCATTTGGCGCATTGGCCTCACCGCAAGACGGCGGTTCTGGGCGGTAAGACCCGGACTCTCAAAAAAAAAAGGGGAGGGGTCTTACACCTTGCCTTCGTATTCTTCATCCTCTTGAGATCCTAAACTCCAGAGCCTCGTGCCACAGCAGAGAGAGGAAGTTGTAGAGAGATACTCCCACAAATCTGAAAAGTTGAAGGAGATCCGTGGAGAAGATTTCAACACGCGTCATCATCGTGACGAAAGGCCGCATCGACTACGATCATACTCTGCGGGCCTTCGTCCACTTCTCCAGGAGATCCACATAGAGTGAGTTTTATATTATTGTTTGTCTTTTTATTTCATTTCTAATTCTTGTAAACGGTTCGTTAATTCGCCTCGTGTTGGCGACTAGGTCTGGGTTAGACTTAGGGGGTAATTCGCCTCGTGTTGGCGACTAGGTCTAGGGAGTAGATCTAGGGGGTGCTCGAGGCCTTTCAGGGGATAGATTGGCTAGAGCGGCTTGAGGCCGTATCTGGGGAGAGATCGGCTAAAGCCAACCGGTTCGTGGGGATACGAGTCAGTATAGAAAATGAAAAAGAGTTTTACTAGTCGCCTTAGATTTCTAGCGTCATAGAAGTCAAGTTTTGTAAAACATTATTTGATATTAATAAAGCATGTCTCTTCTTTGTTTTTACAAAACTTCTTATTATTTTAATATTGCATTATTTCAAAGTTTTCTAAATATAATCTTAAGTTTTTGAAAACCCTTATTCACCCCCCCTCTAAGGGCGCCTACCGATCCAACAAGTGGTATCAGAGCGAGGTTATTCCAAATCGGCTTAACAACCGGGAATAATGGCGTCTCATGATCTCGCTTCTACTAGTGGGGTAAATTTGTATGAAGAAGAAAAATCTCCTAAACCACCTTTATTCGAAGGGAAAAATTATAAAGGGTGGAAATTATTAATGGAAAAATTTATTAAAACTTTAGACATCGAAGTATGGAACTTAGCAATTATAAGGCGTGCGGATGAATCAAATAACAAAGAACGTCAGCTAAATGTCAAAGCCAAACACTATTTATTTTGTGCACTATCTAATGAAATCTTCAAATTCATATATTGCTTTTCTAGTGCATACAAAATATGGCGCTTTCTTGAAGAAATGTATGATCTTCCTCTCGCAGGTGTGGAACAAACACAGGAGGAAAAGAACGTACAAGCATCCATAATCATCCAAGAAGATCTCTCTCGGAGCCAAGCCATGGAGAATATTGAAATAGAAAAGGAGAACAATACACCAAGGGAAAGGGAAGATATAGATTCATCTATAATGGAGGAAGAACTAAAAGATGACGAAGGAATTTCATGTTCACAATCTGCCTCCTCCAATAGCGCTGTAAGGAAGACTAAATCTTCTTCTTTTGTGATAACTTCCATTTCTAGTTTCAATATACTAAAAACTGCTAAACGTAAGATCAAGAAATTGAAAATCACTATTAAAAATTTACATTTAGAAAATAAGCGATTAAAAGCTAATGTTAATTTAGAATCAAATTGTGATGTGTTTTCACCATCTTGTCCTTTACTTGAAAACACAGAACCTTGTTTTGATTGTGATATTATTAAGGAAAGACTTAAGGAACTTGAAAAAGAAATTATTTTTATAAGAGAACAAAATGAAAAATTATGTTTAGAAAATTCATCTTTAAAAAGTAATTGTGCTAAGTGTAAGGACTATAAAATTGAAATTAAAGAGATGGATGAAACATTTGATGAATATAGAAACAACTATCAAGATCATATAGATTCAATTGTTTCCACTCTTAAAAATAGCACAATCGCTTATAATAAAGCTAGACATAATTTTAAAATTAAAAATGATGAATTAAAATCAAAAATCAACTTGCTTATGAAAATTGTAAAAACAAATTCTCAATATCAAGAAATATCCAAAAGCAAGTTGAACATGAATATGAATATCATAACTAAGTCTAATAATGGGAATAAAAAACATAAAGGATTTGTAAATCAAAATCACCATCATTTACAAAACTATGTTTCTTCAAAATTAAAATCAAATTTGCAAAAGTTTCCTATGAAAAATGATTTCAATAGTCATCATTATTTTAAGCCTAAATTTAATATATATGGAAATTTAATGCAAAATTATAATATTAAACCTAAGTATGAGTGGAGACCCAAAATTAAAGATGAAACATCAACTCCACTTGAAAGGGTCCATTCGTACTTGTCTCCCCAAAAGTCATCTCGCTATATTTGGGTACCCAAAGGAACCACTACTCCCGGCCCTCTTTGGATACCTAAATCTCTTACTCATTAGTATCCCATCATTTGCATGAAGTAGAAATCAATTAAAAATGAAATATCATTTCTCTACTTCATGATATGCTTAAACTTTTTTTTGTTTATTTTCTTTTGCTTTTGAACTATCATGTCATGGTCATCCTATACAATATTGAAAATATGATCTTATCTCTTAAAAGCTTAATATGTTTATAAAATCAAATTGATCAAATTCAAAATCATATTTTTATGACCTATCTTTTATTCTTATATTCATTGCTTCTAAATATTTTATATTATCCATATGAATCAAACTTTAAATTTGCTATAAGATATTTTCAATTAAATCCGGTTATTAGGCTATTAAGATTCTTAGCCTTCACCAACAAGTGGTTTAGTGAAATTACTTAAAGAAAATTCAAGATCTAAATAAAAGTTCAACTTTCAACATGGGTATCATTGTTCACATCAAAAAATTATATTGTGTTCTCTCCTTGATATCAAACATGATCTAAATCATCCCTATTGTTCACCTATCAAAAATCACATATATATATTCAAAATTCTTAATTAAAGGAAAATCACTAAAATGTATTAAAAGAAGTTATCTTCATAATGAATATTGAATTCACAAACACCACCATGATCTAGTGATATCCTTTGCTAAACATCTCTAAAATCATAATTCATATCAAGAATCATCTATAAATAATTATCACAAATTATATGATAACAATTAACATTATAATTGTTTACCATGGTTGGTGTTATGGTGTATTATGTGTGTATTGTGATATATATTTCTAGTTTAGACCTTTGAATCATCTTGATATCAAATCAAATAGAATCGTCACTCCATTCTAGGTCTATATGTTGAAACATTCTCAAAACTTGGTATAACATTAATCTCAAACTTATCACTCTAACATTGCCACCTAAAGAATATCTGTGTCTATGTTAGGCTTTATTTGTTTACCAAGATATACAGGCTAGGTATTCTCATCTAGGGCATATCCTTAGTATGATTATGCATGAACATTATTATTAATCTCTAAAATCATGCATATTTGACCTGTTCATTCATGTGCAATCATGCTTACGTTTCTAACTACATTGGTAAATATAAGCCCTAAAATATTAAAATGGAGATATAATGAGATATATCACTTGCAAAGTTTATTTGGAAAAGTCATATACAAGATCGCTAATGTTTCATGCAATTTGGACTATCTAGACATCTCCGAAAAATCTGAAAATTCAGCATGAAACTACTAATGGGACACCTAATCAAGTCCAAGCATCAAAATTTTCAAAACCCTAAAAAATCACTTACTGTTTCCCGCGCTAGCGCTAGCGCCGGCGCTAGCGTCGAGTTTCGAATTTCTGTGTTTTTAAAATTTCTAAAAATTCCTAAAAATATTTTGATCTATATTTTCTACTTAGTTTTGCACTTCGGTGTTTCTTTATTTTTTGAAAAATCAAATACAAAACTACAAAAACCAAATTACAAAAAAATATGTTTTGTTTTTTCGCTTGTGTTGTTTTCTTTATTTAAAGTTCATTTTTATGCAAAAATCAAATATAAAAGTTGCAAAAGCAAAAATTACAAAAATATGCTTTTATTTGAAAAAAAAAATCAACTACAGAAATATAAAACAAAACAAAAACAAGCATCGAAATTATTCTTCTGAACTTAACTTATCTATGTATCTTGCGAAAGGGTGATTTGGGCTATCATCCCATCATATCACCTAGTACCGGGCGAACCTCTCACAAGGTAGTCCTCGGGAAGTCCAAGATCAATCTTATAAGTTCAAACTTTAAATAAAGATTATTTTTTCAAAAATATCAAAAATTACTGTATGGACTTTATTGTAAAAATCAAGCATGATTTAATATATTATTTAGTACTTCTATAATGTTGCGATTTATCATCTCAAACTACTTTGAACATTATTTTCATCATGCTTAGATATATCTATTAATATGTGCATCAATTATATTGTAAAAGTTGTGTAGAACTATGCGTAGCATGCCTCTAAGTATGAGTAAATGTTTTATGTTTGATAATGATCTTTATTCACTCACTTATTTTTGGCATTGTTTACATTTGTGTTTAAATCTAAGAATGCTTGTGTATGTTTTGTATTAGTACAATGAATTAAAATTGCACAAGTATCTTACCTACACTCCTTTATTTGCACTTTTACAAATTAAGAAAAGTGGTTATCTTTCTTATAAATTATATTGGTTTGCAAAACAAGTATATTCGAAGAACTTTGCACAAAACAAAAAATCATGAAATAATTTAACAAAGTTATCTCCACCAAGCACTACTTGAACCTCCTGATAAGTCTTAATAAGCATTGTGAGGTTGAGCACCTTGGAAAGAATAATAAAGTATCTTGTGCAAACCATATCTTTCTTTCAAAATAAAAACCACTTATTCTTAAGTACACCGGATCACAATAAAAAAAATACAAGAATAAAATTATGTGATCCCCCAAGCACTACTTTGCACCCTGATAAGTCTTAATGAGCATTGTGTGTGCAGAGCACCTTGGTTGTTGTACATTTTTCTTTATGCATTGAAGTGAGTGGAAGAAAAATTATTTGTGTTTTATTGTGCTCTTTACTTTACATATTACTTGTATTTTTGATTAAAATATTTGTTTACTCTACTCAAAAATACACTAATGTGCACATCATTATCTTCCATAACACTTCTTCTCATGAGTATTGGATCCTAATGCAAACTCTATACTACTCTTTACTTATGAAATGCACTAGATAACCTAGCATGCTTTCTACAATGTTTGGTATGACTTGAAATTGTGAATTGAAATAACATTGTAGTAATCTCTTTGTGATAGTATTATTTCATGCTTTGTTATTTTTGTCAACCATAAAAGATTTTCATTGAAACATGACTTACATAAACATCTTCTTTTTGAAATTAACTCATATATCTTTTTATGGATTATCCTTGATTAAAATAAGATGTTTCATGTATTTCTACAAGTCTTCCGCATCATATCACTTTTACCTTGCACTTTCATGCTTATATCAAGTCTAAAATCTCAATTTTTCTTAAAAAACAAGTAGTAGACTTGCTTGGTAAAATTTATATTAGCTATTCTAACACGTATATCATTTTTTTTTGCTATAAACTCCGATTTATTTCTATGAAAACTTTCATGCTAAACACTCTTCCAACAAGTAAAATATTGCTTATAAAAACATCCGCTTATTATTAAATCTCAAATTTTACTTCTAACTGCTAAAAGGATGTTGTTTCTGTATTCGAAAATGCTTCAACTCTTATCTTCATAAAGTTCATTTTGAAACTCAAAACACATCTACTTTTTTGAACTCTTATTATGATGTGTCTTTTTCGAAATCTTCCGCAATGCTCAATCTCTGATTCATTCATAATTTTCAATATAACTATGGGAGTGTTCTCATAAAGACAAATAAAAATATAAACACACATGCTATAAAAATCCATATGATTTAAATGCTTATTGTTTCCAATAATTGTTATCCTTGACTTCATTTCTCACCATAGCGGGGGCGTAGGGTTGTAGACATTAGATAACCTTATCTCTAGTCATGTCTTGTCCTTAACCGGGGAGGGTTCCAGTGGGGCCTTGCGAGGCACTGGGGGGAAAGAGTGCTAGGTTAAGTTTTGTCTAGTGTCTGCATATGGGACTAACACCCCAACCTACGACATGATTGCAGCTCCTCATGCCCATCTGTCACTTAGTACGGGGCTAGGGTGTAGACATATTGTCTGGGTAGACTAGTTACTTGGAAATCGTAATTTTATGCTTAAACTCTAATATTTTTTATATAAAGGGGAAATCATTATTTTTTCTTAGGCTAAAACTCTGATATTTTTTATATAAAGGGGAAATCATTATTTTTCTTAGGCCAAAACTCTGATCTATTTTTCTCTACACCTTATTCTAAGAACTTCTTATCATTTCCTCTCACTAAGAAGCTCGATCATGCTTTATCTTATTATCAAACTTCTCTGTAGGTGCCTCCTAACCCACTTTTGCTAATAACAAAGGGGGAGAATTAACATGATAAATTACAAAAGGGGGAGACCTATAAATACAATCCGCTATCAAAATAAAAACCCAACCTGATTAATTAAGATGATAGCTTACATATTAGGAGAGCATTCACATAGGGGGAGCATGTATTTAGGGGGAGCAATACTAAAGTGCTATAATCATTATTTATCCTAAGTCATCCTTTTCACACACACACAAATATGTTTTCTTCATGCTTATATAGATTAATGCTCTGATTTATCATTAATGGATTTGTTATTATCAAAAGGGGGAGTTTGTTGGAACACGGTCTTCCGCATCTCCTAGGTTTGAGAATAACAAATCCTATGTGTGTATTTAATCTTGTGTGATCTAAGTGTGCAGGATAACAGGTCAAAATGACTCAAGGTTTACATATGGTTGTTGCCCCCGAAATTGAGCCATCAATTCCAATCTGATCACTAGCGCAGGCGGTAGTGGATAGCGTCGGCGCTAGCTCGATGCACAGAAGGCTTGCTGGAATTGTTGCCTCGGATTGAAGATCTTGCCGCGCAAAGAGTTTCTTAATCAGGGATAGCGTCGGCGGTAGTGGATAGCGCCGGCGGTAGCATGACTCACTTAAGGCATAGAGCAAGAGGTTGCCGCTGATGGGAGATTTTGCCGCGCAAAACGTTGCCTAATCCGGGCTAGCGCCGGCGGTAGCGCTAGCGCCGGCGGTAGCGCTAGCGCCGGCGGTAGCGTGAAAGCTATAAATTGGACCCCTTGCCTTCGTATTCTTCATCCTCTTGAGATCCTAAACTCCAGAGCCTCGTGCCACAGCAGAGAGAGGAAGTTGTAGAGAGATACTCCCACAAATCTGAAAAGCTGAAGGAGATCCGTGG